>JAQJVK010000002.1:25314976-26564976 GCA_035578135.1 Flexamia atlantica
TAACCATTAAAAAAAGTGAAATTCAGAGATTTAGTATATCATCTTAGGAGAAAACTGACATTACCATCTCTAACTGTAATGAATTATAAACCAGTTATCAAGCATTTAGCGAATGATCTTGAAGAATTTAAATTTTTTATCTAGAAAATTATGCCCCAATTCCAAAAATAATGAATGTTCTCCGCAAAACATGCCAAAATTGAAAAAAAAATTATTAAATTATATCATATTGGTCCTAAAAAAAAGAAATTGAGAGCTGAACAATATTATGAGAGCATTTTCATCATAGAGATGAAGCCAAAATACAGAAAAATCACAAAAATACATATTTTTTTAGGATATTTTAGATTACAATAAGATTGATTTTATTGAAGTAAGGCTAGTTTGATTAAGAGTGGTTATGCTACTTTAGGTTGGATTAGGTAAAGGTTTGGTCTGGTCTAGTATAATCCTTCCAACAGACCTAATCCTATGTTAATTTAACCCTCCCGCACCTAACGTGGGCCTACATAAACCCAATTTGGCATGACATATTATAAATATTACATTATACATTACTTGAAATGGTGACCTACAAAATTGTTATTTTAAGGTGAGTGTAGGGTGGCTGTGGTGCGATCTTGTAGTTTTGTTACTGACTAGGGTCGACATGCTCCTTAGACAGGACTGTTAATTAATAGCCCAACAGCCAAGGGCAATTAGCGGAACTACAGTTGGAAGTAGGTCCAAACCACATTTTTGCACACTTCACTTACAAACTGGTCTAATTATGAGGATGGTCTTATTTATGAATGTAGTATTCACTAGAACGAATGTTAATCTCCACTAAGCCAAATACCGCATCCACAAGCCATACACAATTCTAACCCTTTCTCATATAAATTAACTTACCACAACCTATCTTTAGCTACTACAAACAAGCCAAAGTAACAAAAAAAATATTTTGTGCACATTCATGGCTTTTCCGGTGATTTTCTGGCTGTAACTTTGTTATTAAGTATCAGATCATAAAGATTATTAACAATTTTTGTTGAGTTCACCCTAACCTAGAAAAACTACTACGGTATCATTCCAGAATAAGGGCATCATTTCCTACATTTTGATAAAGAAATTTCATTTTTGGTAGAAGGTCCAGAAAATGTATGATTACTAATTACCTACCTATAAACCACAGTTTATATGAATATAAACTCTAATGGTGTAGAGGTTTGACAGTTTAGGAAAGTTTTTATAGTTATATGTATGATAAGTAATATAACACTTCAACCGATAGGGAACTAGGCTAAATAAATCAGAATTGTGATAAAACGTAAAATTCTTAGGAACATAAATAACCCCTCTGTATTTTATTTCAGCATCGCACATTTTTTTACATGTTTATAGGTGATAATATTTTACAATGCCACGTACCCACTAAACAACTGCTCAATTTTTAAAACCTCTAAATTGTAGCAAAATACAAAAAAAATGTATAAAACTAAAAGAAAAATTACCAAGTTTTTGGTAAAAGTCACCGTTTTTGGGTATTTAAAACTTTGGCAATATGGCACATAAAGCACAAAAACATAATTTCTTCCTTTCAAATACTCATTTCTTCAGATCCATAAGAGTTAAAGATCGCATTAAAACATCCAAGCTATAAGAAACTTAATTCTCTTTAATACTGTAATTTGAGTGTTTTTGTAGGAGGCATAGTTTTCAAGATAGCCGTTATAAAATAAAATAAATCATTATATAGGTTTTTATCACCATTGGGGCAAAGGAAATATTTTATTTGATTTTTTTTGTTTTATGTTTGCCGTGTGTCCAAAGTCACATTTATCTAAAGCCTGTGACTTATATAAAAAGGATTGATAAGTTTACTTTTTGTTTGATATATTATTTGAGGTAATGTAATTGAAGGGGTCCCCCGTAAAACGTTCTAAACGACAAAATTTAAAAATTGGAGATATTCAGTGAAAAAGGTTCTTCAGAACACGAGCTGCACCGTGGTATACTTTGTTTTGAAGAAATTTGACTTGGCAGCCCTGATTTCGTCAGTCAAAGTTGGCGTGCTTCGCGGGAGTGAACGGTGTTTCCGACGCATAACGCTCTATCCGCCGCAAGATGGACTCCCCGCGGGTCATCGCTCTGTCGCCCAGCGACCAAAACCATATAAATAAAGGGAAAAAACGAAAAGTTATCATTGGGAAGTGGAAGGATAAAACGAAGAAGGAGTTTAGGAATGCTGGTTTACCATACATCTCGAAAAATAAGAAGCCAAAACCTGAAAAATTGCCTCCAAACGAGGTGAGTAGTAAAACGTTTTAAGTGCCACTTGTGGATTCTTACATTTTGATGTATTTTAAGTAGATTAAAACTTGCAGTAAAAGGATAAATGAATATAAACTATGTTTTTAAGTAACAATTTGGGTGACATTAATATATCTAATTAATCAGGTTATATTTTATGCCGTTTTGTTTTCAGGGAAGAGTATGTACCTGCCAGTTTCAATGCGGAGATCTAACATACGACGAGAAGAAACAGCATTTCTTGGACTTTTATAAGCTGGATTACAATGGCCACACTGGATTTTTAGCGAAGTCCTGCATCAAGATCTTTGAGGTAAAGCGCCGTAGAGTAAGTGAGGCTGTATCCAAGAGGCACTGCACCGTTCAGTACTTTATTCCTAGAAAAGACGAAAACGTGCGTGTGTGCAGGAAAACTTTATATGCAATTTTCAAAATTTCTGCACGCCGGGTTCAAATGCTCTTAGATAAGATGAAATTCGGTAAGGATTTGACTGATGGGTGGGGTTTACATGGAAATCACCCTCACAAATTAACTGATAATGTTAGAGAGCTTATTAAGCAGCATATCTCGTCTTTTCCATTGCAGGAGAATCATTATTCTCGTTCGGAAAGCAAAAAGAAATGTTTGAAGCCGAACCTAAGAGTCAAAAGAATGTGGAAACTTTTCCTCATCAAACATCCTGAGAGTAATGTGTCTCTTCATATGTATAGAGATATTTTTAATTTAGATTTCGACTTCTAGCATACAAATCATTAGCAGACGACACTAAGTTTGCTGCTTCTAATGCAAACATGGTTGTGCTTTGCGTTGACCTTCAACAAGTATTATTTTGTCCTACTTTAACACATAATAATGTATTTTACCAGAGACAACTTTCTTGTTATAATTTGGCTGTTCACAATGCTGGCACAAACAAGGTAATGATGTTTTTTTGGGACGAAACTGTTGGAAAAAGAGGTTCTGCCAAGGTTGCTTCATGTATATTGAAATATATAATTTTACATTATCCAAAGTTGAAAGAGGCAGAAACACGTAGGTTGGTCCTGTGGTCAGATAGATGCGTTGGACAAAATAATAACTGGCGCATGATTGCTTTGCTACAAAATAATTATTTCTCCACTGTCGAACAAAGATTTATGACCACTGGTCATAGCTTTCTCCCCTGTGACAGGGATTTTGCTGTTATCGAGAGAGCAAAAAAAGGGGAAAAGATTTACATTCCCTTTCATTATGTTGAAATGTTTGCTAATGCCAGGATAAAAATAGCTTTGAGGTATATGTTATGAACGGCGATGACTTTAAGAACATGGATATCGTTGTGAATTCTTTGGCAACATCTAACTTTAACATAACAGATCACGTTAGGTACCAGATAACAAGTGACGATCCAGTTACACTACGGGCAAGAACATCCCACAATGTCCTGCAACCTTGGATGTCACACTGTTTGGCAAAGAAAATGAAGAACAGAAAACAATTTTATCCCCCAGTAAAAGTTGCAGACTTCCCCAGCTTGTACCAAGGCAGATTGAAAATAAAGGCGGCCAAGAAGAAGGATTTGGACGATATGTGCCGGTACATTCCAGTGGAGTTTAGGGAGTTCTACGAGAACATTACAGCGGAAAGTGGAAGTGTGGAATAATTTTGACTAGAAATAGGAATTGAAATGTTTGCTAATGCCAATTGAGGTACATGTTATGAACGGCGATGACTTTAAGAACATGGATATCGTTGTGAATTCTTTGGCAACATCTAACTTTAACATAATATAACAGATCACGTTATGTACCAGATAACAAGTGTTGATCCAGTTATACTACGGGCAAGAACATCCCACAATGTCCTGCAACCTTGGATGTCACACTGTTTGGCAAAGAAAATGAAGAACAGAAAACAATTTTATCCCCCAGTAAAAGTTGCAGACTTCCCAACTTGTACCAAGGCAGATTGAAAATAAAGGCGGCCAAGAAGAAGGATTTGGACGATATGTGCCGGTACATTCCAGTGGAGTTTAGGGAGTTCTGCGAGAACATTACAGCGGAAAGTGGAAGTGTGGAATAATTTTGACTAGAAATAGGGATAACGTTTAATTTATTTTATGTAATAAAATAACCATATACATAGTTTTACCTTTTAATCATTAATTTTTTTAATAATATAACATGATTCATAATATAATATAATATTTATATTATAACATTATAATCATAAATTTTAGCAAAATGACATTTGTAAGAACATTACGTTTTTAATATTTTATATTAATAAAATCGTTTTATATTCAATTTTATTTTTGTTTATGTTGGCATTCCTAGACTTCCTGATGTTACTTTCACAGCCAAAAAGCAGTCCGTCAGAAAACGTTTCAAACACCAGTCGCTTAGAACGTTATGACCCCAAAAAAACAACGAAAAACGTTTAAAAATGTGTAATGGTAAGTAAAAATGTAATAAAAGGCTACTTTATGAAGTTTTATATAGGGTGTTAAAAGATTAAATTTTATTATAAGTTCTAACCCTGAAAAAAAAATTTAGAACTCAACTTTCAACGCTTAATATCTCGAAACTAGGCTTTTGTCGTTTAGAACGTTTTAAGGGGGGTGCCTTAAATAATTAGACTACAATTAGTAGAGTTCATCAAAATTAGGGAGTTCTTTTACTGCATACTCATTCCCCATGTTATCCTTATGGGAAATAAGAAAACTCTATATCTTCATTATTTCTTAACATATCCTGATGAAACAATGTACATGGCTTCTTATAGTTATGAACTACTAAATATTGAATTAAAATTACCCAGTTTTAACATACCTGTTACAGCAAACCTGCATACTCATTCCCCATAATATTCTTATGGAGATTACAAAAACATATCATATAAACATGTCATATGTTTGATGGAAATATTATTTTGCCTTTGAAATTTGTTGAGTATGCAGGTCTGCTGCAATGGGGGTATTTTAACTTTCCATGGCAGCTAACCCCTGTACTTATTCACTAGGTAATCCTTATAAGAAAAAAATAGAGCTATCTATCCTACTTATTTCTTAATATATCAGAATATCAGAAGAAAACTTGGTAGGCCTATTCAATTGAGATCTACTGAACACCTCAAGCAATTGAGGTCTACTGAACACTGGCTTATAATCACACATTCTTACATTTATGTAGCAGAAAATGTTCTTACTAATGTTACTCATCTATATTATAAATACGCTACATATAGAAACTTTGTTCACGATAAGGCTTTTTTTATTTTAAGACTTACCCCCACATATTATACATCAAAACACACGTTTCTATGTGCAGAATCCTGTAAGTATCTTTAGATTTTTAATTTAGGCAATATAACTAGAAAAAGTGCAAAAAACTGATTCGAAAATAATTTTTGTTCTGACAGAAGTGAAAATGTAAACAAATAAACATCTGATCAGCTGTGTGGGATTTAAAATAGCCTTTATAGATCACAGACCAAGAAAAACAATTTAGATATCAAAGTAGTTTAAAACTCAGCCCAGCTGTTTTTTTTTTTTTTTTTTTTTTTTTTTGAAAAGGAACAAGACGACAAAAATTTGTTGTGATCGGACACTTTATATTCTTTCAAACATGCTAAGAACGAGTCGACGTAGAAGTTTTATAGCGGTCGGACATGGTGGGGCAATGTACGAAAAGATGTACGTTGCACACGGCGGGACAACGTATGGGAAGGTGTGCAAACAGAAGCTTCATACGCGGAACTGGAACAATTATGGAAAATTACACTGACAAAATCGCACTAACAAATTCAAGGATTCAGCATCATTCACTTGGCGGGGTGGCATTACCATGTCAGAAATGTGGCGCGCTACATTTTCAAGGAGAAAAAAGAGGAAGAGACATGGGATTTTCATACAGCTGCCATAAGGGAAAAGTAAATCTACTTACTTCTCAACAAAGCGATTACATTCAAAGTCTTATTACTGGTACCGATAGACTGAGCAGAAACTACAAGAAAACATTAATTCCAAGAATGCTGTGCTCGCACCGGTAAGCAAAAGAGCTATTAAATTGAAGAAAACAATGGCGGAGGGTTTTTCATGTATAAAGTGTACGCAACAATTTATCACTCAATTATAGCACCTTACAACCGTGAGGAGAACATTCGTTATATGCTCTGTATCTATGATGGACATCAAAATTGGTGATCAAGAAAGAATGCTAACCAAAGCCAACGGCTCTTGCAGCAATGAACTCATGCACAGCTTGGTTAAAGTTAATCCCTGAGCGCAAATTTTCAACGTGAAGAGTTGCGTTCTGAAAAATACTCCTGATGAGCAGCATACACAACTCGAAATGCACATTGTCTGAGATCGAAAAGAATATTAGTGCTGATACAACGACATAACTTCTAATGATGTTGCTATTATTTTTAGAGCAAACGATAGCGAACCACCAAGTGTGAGCGTGACTTAATTATTTACCCAAAAGATAAGCCACTTAGAAGAGTACATATTCTTCAATTTTGCCTCGACCCAATGGCTGACCTGTTTCATTTTCAATTTGAAGGAAGTGCACAACGAACATCGCTTACAATGCTGCAATACGCATCCTAATGAGTGGCTATTAGAGACACTTTCAGCACGCTACATCGTTCCAAAAACCTATTTTTACAGTAGATTGACGACATATGTGCGCATAGAAGGCAGCTGATCATTTATGATTTAATTAAATCGTGCAAATTCGCACGGGTTCACCTAGTGTTATTCTTATTGCGAAAACAAAAATATCCCATAAACTCCACACCCAGTAAATCGACACTCAGGACAACTCGACACAAAGTTCACATGTAATTATTAGCATTAAGAGCAGTATTTTGATTTTATTTTCAAGTCAATAATTATGTTACACAGTTGATTTATTTTCTAATACAACTTTATTCAGTACATAAATAAGTTTAAATATGAGCCAATAAGTAGGCTACTGAAAAAAATGGAAAACCTATACCAACATGGTACCAGTGGTACCAACATTTGAAAAGTCAATAAAAAATAATCTTTGTTGAAGGCATATGAGTGTTTTTTATTGCTGTAGAAATTCCTTAAAAAAACTATGTAAAAAACAATTTTCATATATTTTCTCTTTAACTTCTTTAAGTGACGTTAGCTGAAGTGCACTTGGGAAAAAACTAGTGATAAAGACGGACAGGGATGGTGGGATAAAACAATTTCACTAAACACTGGTTAAATATTTATTTATTTAAATCATGCATGAAAAGAAAACATGCTATACAGTAAGCTGCTAGTTTATTAGGGAAAAAACTAGTGAAAAAGATGGACAGGGATCGTGGGATAAAACAATTTCACAAAACATTGGTTATTTATTTAAATCATGCGTGAACAGATAAAATGCTGTACAGTAAGCTGCTAGTGTACTTGGACAAAAGTAATAAAAAAGACGGACAGGGATCTTGGGATAAAACAATTTCACAGGACATTGGTTATTTATTAAAATCATGCAAAAACAGAAAACATCCTGTAGGGCCTACAGTAAGTTAACAGCTCACCAAGCTAGACGCCACCTTGCCCGTGGTCACGTAGGCGACCACACTCTCCGCCCAACTGTCGAAGTCCTCCTCCAAACTGTCCTCGTCCCCGAGAGCAAGAGGTAACGCACGCTGGGCTCCGAGCGATGACAGCCAATCATCAACCTGCTTGCCGACCTGGGGAAACAATAGACACAGTAGCCTTAAGTCACCTAGATTAGAGGTGAACATATTTAGACTAAAATATACTGTCGATTTAGTGTGATACGATGAACAATGTGATAAAGTAGGTCGATTTATAATTAGCCTTGGTTATTGGTATTTTAATGTACATGTTTTAGTATTTTTAAATAAGGGCTTATGGAATAGTTTTAGCTCAGGGTTAACATATGCCCTAGGTTGAAAAAGAGGAAACTTAATTAGACCCGGGAAGCCAAAACTGCCAACTGCCCCTTCCCCCCAAATAACAAAAGTGCAGTAGCTGAATAGGATTGGAAGTATTGTTATGTTAATTATGCAGGATGAAACGTTTTTATTTTTAAAATTATGTATCTTAATGTAACTTAAATTTTCTAGATTACAAATACTCTGTAGTGACTTTGAATTAATTTAAGAAGACGATAACTTGAGAATACAAACTAAGTATTATTTTGGTTTGGCTATGGCAAAAAATAACTAGAGTAACGTGGAAAATGTGATACTTCATACCTCTCCACCTGCTAAAATAAACTGTTAACTGAGAGCTGGTCAGGGAGGCTGTTGGTCGGCTAATGAGTCATACAACTCCCAGGACAACATGAAATTCTTTTAGAATTCATTTTGTGTAAAAATCATTAATGCGACTTTATTTATAAATTAATAAAGGCTATTATTTATAAATAATAGCCTTCTGCTAATTTTGATATCACTTTTTTAACCAGAAAAATTTTAGTGGTCCAATAAACTTGGCCTAAACTAAATTTTAAAGTTTTCTTTATATTTCATACCAAATTAGCATAAAACCGCAATAAATAATGTCACAAGACTCTTTACATCAAATGTAAAAAAGGTTATCAGTACGAGAAGGAGGAGTTTATTTCAGACCCTTATTTCGAGAAAAATAAAAGCATGAAGTTGTGGATTTCACATTGATTATAGAAAAATTGTTAGAGAGAAAGACATTTCAGTATCAACCCTTGAGCGGGTGCTTCACCGGTAAAGCGGCAGACTCCGCAACACTATATCGCACAAATTTAACCCATTCCTAACGAAATATCATTTAAATGTTGACAAACTTCACTAGGAATCACATTCCATCTTGATACCATTCATTGTTCAACTTAATAGGTGTAATATTTCAATTGATCGTGGTAATTAATTTTCTTGTATAAAATAGGTATCACAGTGTTACGGGAGAGGGCACTCCACAAACTGACACAGTATCACTATATTACAAATATAACTTACCAAGGAGGTTGGGGGTATAAATAACAGGATGAAACATTTTGGACTATAGTTTTGGGTTATAGTCTATAGTTTTGGATGTATCTGTTTTTTTAGCAGCCAACAGAACTGGATAGAGTTGGCGAAGATTTTTCCAAATAATAAATGTATATTTCTTGTATATGTTTTTTTTTTTTTTTGGAAATAAACATTATTCTCAAATAGCTTTAGGGGATTCCTGGAATGAGGCACGTTAGGAATAGAGCCGGACACGACAGCTGACACCCATTATGCCTGTTTATTTTAGTAAAAAAAAAACATGTGCGGAGGAAAAATCTGAATGGGCCCGCTCGAGGGTTAATCAAGGACACACAAAAGAGCTAATGACTTACCAAGTTGTAGTGGCTCTTATATTGTGAATTTCCGAGGCCAAACACTCCATATTTCAAGCCTTTAAATGTTCCTTTGCCATATCGGAAGTCAGTAGCAGCATCATGTAGCCAAAGATGAAACTGCTTTATATTAGGTGGAGGACTGCCACCTTCATGAGTGGGCAACAAAAAGAGGCACAAACCTTCTGACGAAGCCTGAAGACAAACTCAAGAAATGAGGTACCAGCAAAAAGTTATTTTGGTTTTAAGATTAACTTGATATTTTATTTTCAAAAGGATTGATAAAACTAGGTAGCTATAGAAGTTCAGATAATGCCTAATAATACAAACCTTGACATGTTTGAGAGATCAAAATTAACTTAAGAATATTCACTGATGAAAAATCAAAACCATTCTTAAAGAAACAATTAAAAATAAAAAAGTTTTTCGGAAAATAAACTGAATCTAGGCAATCAACAAACCTCCATTCCTGTTACAGACACTAAGTAATAACTTGGCAGTAAATGCCCAATAATGACTGGTATGTAAGAAATCCACCACTACCATTCATCCTGGTTGTTAAGAAGTGCTTTTGGTGCCTGATATGATATGTACTTATTTCATGTTCATTAAAAATATTGACATGTCACTGATCATGAAAAAAATAAAAATAGTCTAATGAGATACACGTATAAGGTAAATATGCAAGAAATGTCAAATAAATATGCATTTAAGCATGGGTAAAAACAAAATACTTACAAATTGTTGTATCACTTCTTCTGCATCAATGTTTACGATGTTAAAAGAAGCAACTTTAGTTTTCTCTTTGACAACATTTAAGAGTTTTTGGCTGTAACGCTGAAGAAAAATGACATATATATATTAGTCACGTGTACTTAAATAGGCTAAACTGACGATTAAGGCAGTACAAAATTATTTTTGTTCCAAACCATCGACTATGAATGTATTCGAAATACTTTCATAGTCAATGTTCCAAACCTATTTGAGTTGCCACATCCTCAGACAAGAAAGAGGGTCCTCACAGCTTTTTCAAATAGTAAGATAACAAGTTCTCAGTTTTCAAATAAGTTTTATCTTAAAAAAATATCTGCCTTGTTAAAAGGAGATATAAATATTTACTTTAAGTTTTGGAGAAGTAATTACAAATAACCCATCCTACCAAATCTAATAGAAACTAGTCAGTTACTGGTTCACAATGTGATTTTTAGCTTGTCACTTATCACGTTTTACTTAAATGATTGAGGAATTTCAACACCACTATTTACTAAGCCAAGCAGTTACACTGGAATTGATCCAGGACAGAACTGACTGTGATTGACTGCAGTCCTAATGACAGGGCTGAAGAAAATCCACTGCAGAACAAACAGAAATTAAGTTAGAGAGGTCCAGGAATTGCCAAATCTGTGGTTCGGTAGCGGCTGGAGTTAAGGAACACGAACCGCAAAAATCAGGTTCCCTGAGCAAATTTTCTTCAATGCAAACTCTTCAATGCACCTAATGTTAAAAGCCTGTTTAATGATTAATCTTTTTTTAAGCTTTGACCCATGTGCCTAAGTAAATTTTGCTATCATGGTTAAACACTATAATTTATACAGCACTTTCCTTTTCCAACCAGGCCCAAGATTGTTAAATCAACGCATAGTAATGTAATTATTCAGTTTGAGGAGCAATAGATCTGATTTTTGCCCATTTAATTTCTTATGGAAAATTTTTTATAGCCTATCATTAAGACTAAATAAGGTCTCAATAATTGCCCCTATGAAAAAATTATGTCAGGTTTGATAAAAAAAAATATCAGAACCTGAATAAACCTTGATCAAAACTGATCAAATTTGCGGGGTTTTTGGGACTTTTGACTATCAAATCTGATCAAATCTGATCAGGGGTTTGTTCAGGCTGATCAAGGTTGATCAGTTTGGTTCAGGATTCATCAGGTAAGGTTGATCAAGCTTGATCAGATTAGTTCAGGTGCTCCTACAGGATTGGTCAGGTTTGATAAGGTAAGCCTGATCAAGGTTGATCAGTTTCGTTCAGATACTTGGTCAGATTTGATCAGCATTATTCAGGTTTAATCATGCATGCCTGATCAGTTTTGATCAGAAAAATATGGCTTTTGGGACTTTTGACCATCAAATCTGATCAAATTTGATCAGGCAAAAATTCATCAGATTTGTTCAGAAGTGCTTAATAACCATAAAATTAAAATTTTTGTCACATTTATGAGTTTAAATCAGAGATTTATTTTAATGTTATGTTATGTTTAATGTTTTTTGTAAAAACATTTTATGCATTAATACGGTGTATGATAATGTTTAATACACCAACATCCTCTTTTACAAATTGTGACTTCCCAAGTCCACTGCTGGATATTTAAAACCTCCCTGCTAAATATTATTACAAATGGATATTCAATCCATTGATAAGTGGATATCAGTAATGATTTTTGAGCAATTAGTCAAGTGAGGAACGTGGGCTTGACACGCCAGTTCTAATGAACATTACTTTTATGTAGTACCTACCTTAAAAGCTATATAATCCTACCTCTGAATTCCCTGTCACTGTTCCATACAAAATCAAAACCTTTGGAACTTTTAAATGTTCTGCCTCCTTCTCCTTTGCTTTCATTACTATTTCATTGCCATAATTTTTTCCCTTTGAAGTTGTATCAACTGAAAGTGATAAGTTAATAAGTTAATTTAAAGCATAGACATTAGTTTATAAAATTCAGTCACTTATGCCTTAGATTAATTTATATGCGAATCCTGGTTCATCTTGAGTCAAACTCAACCTTGTACTATGGTAAGTAAGATCTTGTGGAGTCTAATTTGTCTCAAAATACATATTTTAAAACTAAATAAGCTATTGTTTGTCTAGTTATTACGTCATGCTATGTTAGGCCTATTTAACGCTCAAGTTTAATTCATAGCCTAAACTTAAAGTTAGCGATAAAAATAAAAATTTAAATAAATACGGCAATTCATGAAATAGGCTACCTGACTTAACCTACAGTTAGTTGAGTATATCCAAATATTGAATTATCTACAATTTTGAAGTAGGTAGCCAACTTATACCACAGACTGCAGTTCAGTAAGCGGTCTACATTTTAACAATTGAAAATATCGAACTGTTACCAGTATATCGAACTTATCATCTCTTTTTATATTAATCAAATTGGCTTATTTGTAAGTATTAATAAAAAATCGGGTTTGGTTCCAATTAAAAAAAATTTTCAATGATGATATTTGGTGTTTTACTGTTTAATGTTTGGTTTTGATTACGTTATTCATCAAAATGTATAACTTGTCATAACCAAAAACTAATCTAGTAATAAGTTAGTACAGTAATAATTTAACTTCCCATACTATGATAAATATCTAAACTATAATCAATCTTCACCAATTTTCAGTCAGTACAATGTATTTAAATTTAAATATTGAAAACCAAAAAACAAAACTAATTCAAACTGGTGGATGATGTGAAATAAGGTGTTTGTTGTTGAGTTATGTTATGTTGGTATTATTTTAATTTAATAACAACATTTTTAAATATTTTTTATTATTAGCGAATTTCCCCTATAGGGAAGAGAAGCTATTACCGAGAGGCGGATTTGAAAATTTGCCGCCCCTGGGCTACACAGGGGGGATAGGGCGGCGGGATTTCCGGCGTCGTTTTGGACCGTTTTTGCTTGTTCCGGGCCATACGCAAGGCTATTACTGGGGGGTTGTCGCTTCTCTCTCTAATTTGCCCCTCCAAATTCTGCCGCCCTGGGCTATAGCCCTTTAAGCCCATATGTAAATCCACCCCTACTATTACCGTAGGTCTCATGTTAAGGCCTAAGCCCGAGACTGTGATAACTTTTCGTTTTGGGGCCCCCAGAAGCAAAAAACACCATTCGTTCGAAGTGTGTGTGTGTGTGTGTGTGTGTGTGTGTGTGTGTGTGCGTGCGTGCGTGCGTGCGTGCGTGCGTGCGTGTGTGTGTGTGTGTGTGTGTTAGCACGATAGCGGCCGCAAAAAGGTCCAAATCTTTATGAAATTTCGTACAAACATGTAAAGTGGTAACAGATTGGATCAGAAATCAGCCCGATCGAACCACCTGAAGGGAGGGTTAAGGGGGATAAAAACCCCCCAAAAATGGGTTTTTATATAGAAAAATAAAAATAATCCAATTTTGGTTAGCACCATTTAATTCAGCTCAAAAAAAACAAACAATTTATTATCTTGAATCACTGCTCTATGTCTATTGGTTATCGAGATATTGAAAGTCGTAAACACAGTCCCGATGTTAACCTTATGGAAAATAAGTAAAATTCTATATCTCGCTTATTTCTCAACATATCTTGATAAAACTTGGTAAATGGCTTCTCCTAGTTCAGATCTACTAAATATTTAACTAAAATCACCTATTTTTAATATACCGTACCTGTAGAAGCAAACCTGCATACTCATTCCCCATATGTTATTCTTATGGAGCTTACGAAAACATGTCAAATCTCGCTATGTTGGATTGAAATATGTTGTTTTACATTTGAAATTCGCTGAGTATGCACGTCTGCTGCAACGGGGGTATTTTATTCTAAAGTTTAGTTTTTTAACATTCAGTTCTACTTTATATCATTTTATCATAACTTATTTAAGTTAGGGCCTATTAGATAGGCCTACTGATCTTTTGTTTTGTTCTTGATGCAATCAAATAATCTTGGTTTCGGTTATCATGTATCGGGGCTTCAGTTTGATATTTTCAATCGTTAAAATGTAGGCCGCTTACGGAACTGCAGCCATACCGTCCATTTCATATTTATATTAATTCTGACTTTCAATATTTTGATAAGAGTTACCTAGATATTTTAAATTTTTTTAATGTAGACTTATACCTACAGAACTGTTAGCCAGCTCTAGCGACCATCGCTAGAATAAGTTGCCATTAAATTCGCCCTTATAACCCCCCCCCCCATTTGTGATGAACTTTTGTACTCTAAAATAAATTAACTTACTCAGGACACTACAAAATTATTTCGTTCAAACTTATTTGAGCTGTTGGAACTTTGAACTCTAAAATGTAGTTAATTAAGTACCTATTTATACTAAACTGCCTACTACCGGTACTTATTTTTGACACCATATCCTCAGATATGAAAGGGTCCTGACAGCATTGTGGTTCTACTGTATTATATTTAGGCTTGGTATGTTTCATTGTTCGTTGAGACAATCAAATAAAATATTTGGTTTCAGTTAATCGATGTTTCTTCATAACTGACGGTTGTCGGAACATGACATCGATATAGCTAAACACAAGAGGTTGATATCGGATTAGGCCTAGGCCTACCAAAATGTAAACAGAGAACAATTCATGAAAACAACACTGATCTTTGCCCATTTTAAATTATATTGGGTACTTTGGTATTATACAGAGGCCACCCTTACACAGGGTGGGGCAGGAAATATCCTTATTTTTGGAAAAAAGTTGCAAGTCAGGGGGACATGTTAGAGATATTTAATTAAGCTCGAATTACTCTGTGTTCTAGGAAATTTCCGTTAGTACATATCCGGTTCTGCTTCCGTTGATTAGATGTAAACATGGCTTGGTCGAACGAACCACGTGCTTTTGCCGTCGAGACATATTTTTCTCAATATAGCTTCAGCCTATTGTTGCTCTTCCTGACTGCAAATCCATCTTGTTTGAATTAATTAAGATTAAACTGAAAAAATTAAGTGAAAAAGTGACAGTTTGGGGTGCAATTGATAGTAAAGGCATAATTCGGCCTTATTTCTTTGAGAAAAACAATCGTCCTGTTACCGTCAATTCTGTACGGTATGTTGACATGATTCGACAATTTCTGGGACCTCATTTGCAAAGGAATAACATGAAATTAGTGTGGTCTCAGCAAGATGGTCCCACGACCCACACTGCTGAAAATTCAATGGCTGTTATGAGAGAACTATTCCCTGGACAATTGATCTCCCGATCTGGTGACATTCCGTGGCCTGCGCACTTGCCTGATTTATCTCTGTGTGATTACTTCTTATGGGGCTACCTCAAGAATGAAAAGTTAAAACATCGACCCAGAACCCTAGAAGCCTTGAAGCTTGCAGTTAATCTTAAAGTTGGCCATGTTCCACAACAGATGGTTCGCAGAGTTTTACAGAACTTCAGAAAGCGACTACAGCTGTGCATTAACAATGTGGGTCATCATCTGAATGATGCATTGTTCAAAACAAAGTAAAATTAACTTCCACTTGTACTCTTCTAATGCCGCAATACAGATTTGTTCCGACCTTTTATATATTATGAATCTACCTTTAAAGTTAGGGATAACATCCCTGCCCCACCCCTACAGCACGCTGCTGCAGTATGTTGGGTTGGGTTATCATAAATGTGTTACTTAGTAGGACTTTTCTCGTTTCGTTACGAATCTAGCGATACCAGATGAGTCATACTTTTGCGCGCCAAATTCTTCCAAGTACGCCAAGGTCAGGTCGTTGACCGGAGCACGCGCATCACCTGTCACCGCCGAAAGTATAACTCATCTGGTATAATTCGATTCGTAATGAAACAAGAAAAGTCCTATTAACATATTTATGATAACCTAACCAAACATAACCGCCACAGCACACTGTATTGTAAGGCTTGCCGTACATGTGGCGGGTGTGGCCGGTAGCAAAGGCGATGCGTTCAACTCAATCCTCACCAACAGTCTTCTGGGAGGCAGAAGAAAGACCGTTAATCATAATTGTGTCAAAATTAGACAGTATTAAAGAGGGACACTACCAAAGTCGGACAACGCCATATCCGGACTGTTTAAAATTCCAAAAATGTCAAAGTTGGACAGCGACGAAGTTGGGCAGCGCCAAACCCGGACTATTTTGAAACAGTCCCGAATCAGCGGGAGCGTCAGGTGCCAAACCCGGACAGTTTCATTTGTGACCACAAACGACAAAGTCGGACGGCGCCAAACCCGAACGTTTTATTTTTGAGCCTTACTGTACCGGGCTCCTCCCCTTTGTTCTCATTGGCTCGCTATAAATGGGACGATGACAATGGGCTAGTATTGCAATTTTAAATGATTCTATAAAATTTAAGAATAATTTTATGATTAATCCAACCCTTTTCTCGACCATAATTTGTTTTTCCTTTCCAGTAAGGGATGTTTATGGAAAAACAATTCTTAATTTTGGTTAATTTGTGATAAAAATACGCAACGGTTTCAAAATTTTCAGACGTTCCCGTAAGTCACTTCCTTACTCTTAAGGTACACCGCATAAACATTTACTAAACTACTATAGAGTTAACATAAAATGTTGCTTATAAGATAATTAAATGTTTTTCAAAGTACACCATGTCTTTGGTAGATTTCAAATGCGGCCCGATTAAAAAGTGTTTTAATTCATGATAAAGAGTAAAACAAGGTCATTGATTAGTGTTGATTAAAATGATTTTGATCAATTTAAGCTGTTAAGTTCATTAAGCATATTATTCTGTAAAACGATTGTGATCAAATACAGGGACAGATATTTTTTAACATAATAAAATGCCATAAATATTACTTAGGAATATATTAAGAAACCATTTTATCTAACCTGATCTTGGTAAACCGGATTACTGGTGAATCTAAAACTAGGCCTTTATTAAATGACTCATCGGACGAACTCGATTTAAAAACTGCCACTTCGTAAACAAGAAAAATCATGAGGATATTCACCACAATTAAGATGTAAATATCATGTAAACGTATCCAGCTGTTCTGTTTCAAATGCCCCTCAAGTTTTGGAGGAGCGGGATTTTCATAAAGCAGCCAATAGAATTTGGGGGTGTGGGTAATATGGCGAAGATTACAGTCAATGACATAAATCAGGTGAGGAGAAAAGTGCTTAGTTCCGTTTGTGCGTGAGGTGACAAACCCGGACTGTTTTGAAACAGTCCCAATTCGTCGGGAGCATCAGGTGCCAAACCCAGACTGTTTCATTTTATCACAGAAACATCAAAGTCGGACAGCGCCAACTCTGGACTGTTTTTCCGTCCTGAGTTGGCGCTGTCCGACTTTGTCGTCGTCCGACTTTGGCGCGTTCCCATTAAAGTATGTTCTTTCCAATTATGTGGTTATTTTTGGTAGCCTATACAGTAAACAAAATCTGTAAAGAAATAGTGGCCTCCGTATAATACCAAAGTAGGCCTACCTTATATTGAGAAGTTCAGTAAGTAAATCTGGGTACGAGTTTCATATCTGATCTTCTGCCGTTCGTTCCTAAAGCAGACGATTCAACATCTGAGTTTCTAAGAAAACAATGTCGAACGATCTACCGATAGTCAAAGTTCGATGTACTGTTTGTTGGACAGAACTTGACATCCGATTCCATTGTATTTCATATCGATCGATTGTTTTGTCACTCTACGAAAATATCCAATAGGCTTAGTATTTTAGTGAAAGATGGCAGATGGTGAGAAATAAGGTAGTAAGTTGTATTTAGTTGGTTAATTAAAGTAATGTTTTAATATACTTTTTATATTATGTTTAAGGCTTAATTTAATTTTAGTTATATTATATTTACATTTGGTATGGTATATTGTTCGTAAGAGAATCGAATGATTTGATTGACGATGGTTTAGGTATTTGTTTATTATCGAAGTTTCTTCATTACTGATGGTTGTTGAAACAGTACATCGGTTGAGTTAACTAAACATGATAGGTTGATAGTTGATATCGGATAACCGAAACCTGAACTAAGTACTGAAAGCGAAACTTATCTTCGCCCATGTTAAATCCTATTGAGAAGTTCAGTTATCAAACCTAAGCATTAAAGATAAACAATCGACAGTAAACATAACCTAGAAGATCAGATATGAAACTCGTACCGTAAATCTGTCCAAAACAATTAGTATAAACATAACCTGCAAAGACGGGAGACCAGATATGTAAATTATACCGTCAAACCCCCCTTTCCCTTGCATTAGTAATTAACTTAACTCTGTCATTTGACCATCTCCTCCCACGGTCGGTCGGTCGTTATATAAATTAGGGGAGACCCCTGAGCAACCACTTTGCTATAAAACAAAGGTCTAGACCTATAATAAAAGATAAGTTAGGTCTAGGCATAAATTCTTACCTTCAGCAGTTTCACTGTGAATCGTCACAGTGTTGTCAGAATGGTAAATATATAAGGAGATAGTTAGGGAAATGAGAGTAATAGAGCAGTAAATAATAAATGGATAAACTTCATAAACAACATCTAATACTGGAGTAAGATAATACATTTTGGGACAAGATGTACACCCTTCTAATAAGAAATATTGCAATTTTTTCCAAAAGCACCTACAGCACTTTGGAAAACATTTTAAAACACTGGTATTTCTTCTTAGCAACTACTATGACGAGAAAAGGTCAAAATTCACAGCACCACTTACTATCATCTAGACACAAAAAGTAAACAAACAATTTTGGAAAAAAATTTGGACGAAAACAAAACAGAAATGACGACACAAAGACACAGAGTAACAGTATTGTTGAGAAAACAGCTGACTAGCAGTGTTGCAAGCAGCTCACTCAGTTCCCAATTTTCCCACTGTCAGACAAAAAATTGGAAATATCTCCCAGGTTTCTATGTAAAGAGAAAAATATGATACTATAATAGTGAAGAAATGCTTTAAAATTTGAAGAATTGACGCATGCCGATGATTGTAAAATAATGAAAGTAAAGAAACATTTTATTTGACCTACGGTATAATTTATGTATGCGTTGTTAAAATGTAATCTTGCGGTCGATAAAAAATCAACCTCGCCGTCATGGGCGGATTCAGGTTGAAATCTTGGGGGGGGGGGTGCCAGCTCATATGGGCTCAGGGGGTATGAGTTATTTATGCTCATATCCTACATCAGACATTTTAGGATATTTAAGAACCTATTCCTTTTATTTAACAACAACCTCATTTTATTTTTTGTTATAGGCCACTTGAACCATAAAAAGGACCGATCATTAATTTGCAGATCGTATTATGAAAACTGCTAGAATAATATTATTGGTCATCGCAAGAAATACATTTTGAGACTCTAAAAATGCGTTTTCAAAGCAGATTGTTCGGAAGCTGAGTTGAGCTTAAAAGCAGTTTGATAAGTTATGTTGTTATGTTTGTCGGAAAAACATATATGGAGTTGAAAACGAACATGACGAATTTAATCAATTACATTATTTTGAGACAAATTTCAACAATTAAAATTCTATAGCCAAAGGGTGGGATGAAAAATAAATAAATCAAACAAAAACAAAATCCAAATAACACTGGATCGAAATCGAAATCATATTACTGTATTCAAAGTATGAAACTTTATTCTGGAAAGTTTTTTCCATGCAAAAAGTTAAAAAAATCAGGTAGTGCCGGGCACCCTCTGGCACCCCCGAAAATCCACCCATGCTCGCCGTAGTTGACACTGAGGAGAAATCAATTAGAGCCTAGATGCAGTTTACAAACTGTGAGCCTCTTAGGTCTCATCCTACTTTATTTTCTATACTGGTTAAAATATCAATCCTCGATCAACCCTTAATAACATACTTAAGTCGCAAATACTTCATTTTGGCCGTGTGTAAATTTTCGACCACCGGCCTTCTTAGATCCGCCATTTCGGATCCAAAATAAATTAATTGTTGTGAGATTAACAGGTGATGTTTTACTCGCCATTTTCCACTAGATTTTTACATTTTTACAATGTCACAATCCGTTTTATGAAATTCCAATTCGTTCTTGGCGATTACAGTCAAACAGCTAAAACCTGGCACATGGGTTTTCAGAAACAGCTGTTCTGAGGTTGGGAATACTAAGGGACTAGAGGCTTGAAGGGGCTAATAGCCCCTAAGGCTGATCCTTTTTTTTAGCATAAAACAACAAAAAAATGCTTTTGGATCCACCAATTTATGATTCTATCTAGGGATGTGTCGGTACCGGTACCGGTTCTTGACAAGATCGGTTCTCGGTACCAATCGGTACCAAGTGTTTGTCAAAACGTGTTATATAATGTAATGCACCGTCAAACTTACAGACAATCTGTTGTATGTTAGTGTTTTAAAAATGTTTTAATTTTTAAGTGTAAGTTTCACCAATACATAAAATACTATCTCACTTATTTATTTAATTGTTTATCGTTATGTTAACAGATAATACAAAAAATATATACTGAGTGAACAAAAAAACAAATTTCAAGGTGAAAAATAACAGTTTACAAATTTGTTTCCATTCATATTCCCATAAAAATAACCTTATTCCAATTAATTTTAAAAATTAGAGTAAAAAATCACTCAAGAACAAATTCCAAGGTGAAAAATAACAGTTTCCAAATTAGTTTCCATTCATAATCTTACAATTCCCAAAGAAAATAACCCAATTCCCATTTATTGTAAGTATTAGAGTAAAAAATAAATCAAGAGTCAAAAACATTAAGATAAATTTCAAATCAAAAGTAATTTTAGAAACATTATCGACCTTCAATAATAGTACGCGGTGGCATTTGCCATCGACGCAACGCCCGCGACGATGCGCAGTGCGATCGATCGTCTTTGGTGACTGGTAGTTACTCCCGCCGATTACTATGGGTACCGAAGTACCGGTACCGACATTTTGGCGTCGGTTCTCGGTACCGGTTCTTTTGCCAAGAACCGGTGGTACCGAGAACCGACTTAAGGTACCGAAACATCCCTAATTCTGATCTAGCATATTGGTTTCCAATCAAGAATCAGGGCCACATGTTTTAAGTAAATAAAACAGTCATTTTTAGATCTCAATGTTTTTTAATGCGACAGCTATTTTACGTTATTTCTAATTTTTTAGTAAGCTTAAAGGAATTTCATTATTTTCCCCGAGACCCTGGGATAAAGACCTTCAATTTGAGCCCCCTCCCATCCTCCTGCGACCTTCCAACCGCCCACAATTTCGGTGGAAAAATTTTCCTTACGTAATTGTATATACCATATCATTTGCATGGCGAATAAAATTTGGTATTAAATCTGCTTCGTTATAACATAAACTAAACAAACTTACTTAACTTTTATAATTTTAAATTATGAAAAAACTTAAACCCTTAATTATTATAAAATTGTAAAATCTTAAATTTAAAATATTTATTTGTTATAGCTGCATTTTGAATAAATAACACATGTCATTATCTAGCATATGGCTTTGATTCGAGCATCAGCACCATATTATGTTTAATGTAAACAAAGCAGACGTTTTTCGATCCCATATTGCTTTTTAAATGGCAGATATTTTACGATATTTCTCGATTTCTGGTGAATTTCAAGCAACTTCAGTATTTTCCCCGACCCCCTGGGACCAAGACCTTTCAAGTGAGCCCTCTCCCATCATCCTGCGAGCAGTCGAACTCTCACAATTTTGATTTAAAGAAATCGCTCACAGAATTATAGTAAGGGATTTCCACCCCCTTCCCTTTCGGTCCTGCCAGTCCCAAGTGCGAGGTTATAGCGGTTTATCTGTAAATAGTTTATCTAAATTTATAATTGTGCATTTTGATGTTTCCTGCTATAGTGATTACCCCTGCAAGGCTTTCCTGGATTTACATTCATTTATGTATTTGATTATTGTTTCAAAATTGTGTTGAAATTAAATGATATTTAACATACTATCCTGCAATTCAAAATCAGTTTTATTGCTGTGCATGTTAAGATTAATTATTACTGAGGGTGGTCATAAATTGGAACGTAACTAGGGCAAAAACCAGTGAATGACCGGGGAAAAACTTAGCGGTCATTCACTGGAACGAGATCGGTCATTTACTAGCTATGATCTATATTCTCAGCTGAATTATTCTTAATCATTGCTGTCAGCTGATTTTCAAATTTTTTGACAGTTATTCAGCCAAAACAGACCGGTCATTCACTGGTGCAAGATCGTTCATTCACTGGTGCAGTCCCGGTCATTTATTGGAGCATTGACATAGTTGTATTTTAATTAATATTACAACTAGTATTTTCATTAAGTGACATATTTAACTAATATTGCTTAATCCTTAAAGAATAAATGATCTTTCTACAGTAAAATATATAGCTGTGACCATAAAATAAGGGAGTAATGTTAAATTAACATGAGACATTGTCCTTAACCGGTCATTCACTGGTGCACCCACCCTATAATGCACTGGATTTATCATAAAAATGAAAACTATGAAAACAGCTGATATGTATTAAATATAGCTGATTGACTCGAATTAGCTGATTGGCAGCAAAAAGCAAGTTTACGGACAAACAAGTATCTTCATTTAAAACAACTGATTTATCTGTAAATTATCTTTTTACTGTTAGTCAGCTGTTTCTAGTCAATAAGCTGTTCACCACTAATTAGCAGTTGTCACTTTATTTATGGTTATTATAAATCCAATCCATTATAATCCGTTAAATATTTTTCATTACTCTACACACGAAAGTACACTTTCTAAACATAAAATGAGCTAAGAAAATAGGTTATTCCCGCTACTGTACGGAAAAATTACATAGCGTTAACTTTCTGTGCATAAGCCCTATGTGATGGTGGTGGACGGAAAGTAACCGTTATGGGATTTTGTGGTGCAGGCCGATCAGCTGTTGCATTACTGTACCTCGACATAAACACGGAAACTCAGCGTTATGAGTTAGGTTTTTTCTTGATACTAAGTTGAGTAAATACAAATATTCATGTTGGTTTACAGGTTTTTCGATATCGTAATAAAAACAATGTTCATTACTCGTCTCAATAGCATTTTCAATGGCTCGATAGCATTTTCCACATCCACGCTCGGCTGCGCCTCGCACGTAAATGCAATCTCGCCCCGCATTAGGTCACTTTCGAGACTAGTAATGAGAACTACTATTAAATTATTGGAATGTTAATGTTAATAAATTATTGTACATGATGATGGCCTATAATCAACTGGATTCATAATAAAAATAAGGAAAAGGGGAAATATTTGACAGCTGATTGACAGTGAAAAGCTAATTTATAAATATCAGTTATTTTAAATGAAGATGCTTATTTGTCCGTAAACCAGCTTTTTGTTGCCAATCAGCTGATTTGTACTAAACCGCCGAGTTTTCATAGTTTTCATTTTAGCGAATCTTCTATATATTAATACTCAAGCGGTTTTCTTTTCACAGTCCAACCGCAGTAACGGCTGGACGGATTTTAACGTTTGAGGTGTCAAATGAAAGGGATTTTTATGTAGATTTGCCAACAAGTCTCAGAATTTAAAAAAAGGCGTCACTAAAGTACAGTAAAGGGCTGAAGTTTCGGAACAGTGGCGCTATTCATGGACATTGAAGCAAGCTCAAACGGAACATATGGCCAAGCTCTGAAATAAACCACAGACTGCAGCAATTATAATTAATTTTTCGAAAAGAGCAGTTTCAAGGCGACATAGTGTCACCTTGGCCAAGGCCACACGTAGTGTGGCCTTGCCTTGGCAGTTTTATATTTACAGCTGTTTGCCTTTGTTTTCAACAGTTTTCTTTTTTAAACGATTTATTTATTTATTAAACGATTAATTTAGCTTATGGTATGAAGTTTTTAAAGCTCTTTAAACATTGCAGTTACCAGTTTTACAATGTAGTTTATGATATCTCATAGTGTTTTTCGAAGTTATATTAACCTGAGAAAATCTATTTTTGGATTTGGTGCATTTATAATGCCACCGATAAGAAGAAGACGAACATTGACTGGTCGGAGGAGTCGGAAAGAACACGAACGCAACCGCTGGCATCACCCTCCCGATGTAACACTTGATGCTCCTTCCAACCTCAGACCAATGAACTGATTTTTTTTTTCATTTCGCTGGGTTGCATTTCAAGAATGAAAAGACTGGTAGAGATAATGCGTCAAAGGAAAGGTTTCCTATAAAGACAGGCGTTTCCTGTAATCTCTGTTTTGGCGATAATTATCAATAAGGTGCAGCGGAAACCACTAAACATTACGTGCCAGTGTTTGCTCTCGGTCAGCTACATGTTGCTGTAAGCAGAGTTTTATCTTTTTCCGGTGTTAAAATATACATTTCAGAAAAAAGAGGACATGGGGAAATGAAGGTGTTCCCAATCGTTCACGTTCACCGTTAACTCCTGCGGTAGATAAAACTTGAAAAGTTTCAGTGGTTAAACTATAATTTTGTTAATGAATTTAGCCCTTTGATTAAACTTTAAAGTATATAAGTAGGCTGATTATTCTTCATTCTTTTACTGTATGATTTTTGCTCGATTTCGAGCTACGTGTTATCTAGTTTCCTTAAAGGAATAAGCTATTACGGTAGTACTCATTGTAAGACCTAAGTCCGAGACCATGTTAACTTTTCATTTTGGGGTCCCCAGAAGCAAAAAACACAATTCGTTCGAATTTATATATATATATATATATATATATATATATATATATATATATATATATACATATATATTAAAAATATAAAGATAAACTGAGTACCCTTTTTAAAATATTTATTGAGCAACATGTTTCGCCTTTATGGGCATTTTCTAGCTCTAAGTTTCTATATATATATGTCTGTTAACACGATAGCGGCCGTAAATATGGTCCAACCTTAATGAAATTTGGTACAGAAGAGTAAAGTGGTAATCACTTGGACGATCGGACCACCGGAAGGGGGGTAAACGGGGATAAACCCCCCCCCCCCAAAATGGGGGTTTGATATATAAAAATAAAAATAATCCAATTTTGGTTGGCACTATTGAATTCAGCTAAAAAAAAAACAATTTAGTATATTGAATCACTGCTCTATGTGTATTGGTTACCGAGATATTGAAAGTGGTTAACACAGTACGTTGTCCCAATGTTAACCTTATGGGAAATAAGTAAAATTCTATATCTTGGTTATTTCACAACATATCTTGATAAAACCTGGTAAAAAGCTTCTTCTAGCTCAGATATACTTAATATTGAATTAAAACCTCCCAGTTTTAATATACCTGTAGCAGCAAACCTGCATACTCATTCCCCATGTGTTTATTGCGAGCTTACCAAAACATGTCAAATCTTGCTATATTGTATTGGAATATGTTGTTTTGCATTTGAAATTCGCTGAGTTTGTAGGTCTGCTGCAACGGGGGTATTGTAGACACAGCATTGATGTTGAAAGTACAATTTCATTAATTTCAAGGATTGTCCATGGTAGTTCAAAGGAAAATTTCAGAGTTATCTCGCCATCATCAATGTTAGATTTTGCCTCAGTTAGATTTAGACCACACTGATCTGAACAACCTTAATTTGAAAGGAGAATGCTATTTGTTCAGGATGTAAAACAAACTAATTCTTTTACACTCATTTTAAGAGTAGTTTCACTCAGAATGATTACAAAAGTCATGTTATATATTTGGAAATTTATTATGTTGTACATGATTGCACATAACTTTCGTAAATCGGGGCATGTGTTGTTGAGACAATGATTCCACCTGTAACAGAAATTAATAAATTAGAGACACACCAACGTTTACATGAAACAACTTTTTAATGCGAATACAGGGAGCTGTATCCTATGCTCTTATGAGAAATGTTTGCTTGATTGTATGCTTTCTTGCTTATGGTTGCACAGTTAATTATTTCGAAAATGCTCCGAGGATTTTTTTCACAGTTTGGAAATAACTTATTTATAACTCACGAGTGTGTCCTAAACCGGTTAAACTGTCTGTAAAAATGTAATTACATGAAAAAGTGAGTATTGAACGATGTAAAATTTTAACATTGTCCAAATTATTTTGATTTTATTAGCTTTAGTAGAAATTTGCCATCACTAATTGGTAAAAACAAGTTTTACCTTAAAAAAAATCATTAACTCACCATCACCAAAAATAATTAATTTCAAGCAAAGGGAATCCTAGGCCTATACTCTTATATGAGCAGTGTTTGTGTGTGTTTGCTTGTACGGCTCCGAGAATTCCATTCAAAGTCTGGAAACAACTAATTTCTGAATCAAAAACGTGTTCTATACAGGTTTCTTGGCCAGAGGAAATCTAATGAAAATGAATTTAGAGTCGCAAAACTTCAATATTGGGCCTAATGAGTGGCCACATTAGCAACGAAATAAACAACCAATATGTAAACAAATAAAATAATTATAAAACACCAGTTCGGAAATTACAGTTATGTTAGGAGAAGTACGGTGTGTGGGCAAAGATTGCACGAAGCAGTAAAAATAAGTGTATTTATAAATATTATGACACTGAAATGATTTATATTCGAAACTGGATGAATGCAATCAACCGAATTAATCATGAAATGATACTGAGCAAGGCTCGGTCACAGTCTAAGAAAAAATACAGTCCCGACACTTGCCTTATGTTGTAATGCATATGCATTATGTTGTCCGCAGGGCGACACTAGCATTCCAAGCGGCACGCAAGCACAGTTTCTAACAAAATTAGATACCATCTAATTGTAATTGTACTTATGTGACTGCCACCACAGAATTTAGTGAAACAACATGTGATTGGCTTATGGACGTAGTAATTGTGCTTGCGTGCCATTAGGGTTGGGGCTGGGGACACTTTTTGTAACCAACTCACGGGACTGTATTTTTTTCTGAGACTGTGGCTCGGTCCATCAGGTACTGGTATTTGAGTTGCCAATAATGAAAATATAAACAAAGTAATCGTAACAGCTTTTTGCAAACTCCGTCTGTCAATATTAATGTTGTTTCAGCGTGTCCTGAAGAGTGCATGGAGTATTAAAAAGAATGTGTTTAAAGAGAATGGTTGAGATTTTTTATGTTGTAATGGTATAAAACGATAAAAATGAAATATTACCGGGTTCGGCCCACCAAGTACTCAAATAAAAACTGTGAATATAAAATTATTGTTAACATCAAAAAGATAAACATATGTTTTCATAAAATATTCTTAACACATATTTAACGGTAATTCAATGGTAGAAAATTAAAACAGGCGTTTGAACCATTTTTAGCATTCATTGGCATCGAGAAGTCAATACAGCCTGGAAAGCTGTGAAACGAATTTAAATGGTTAAATCGTGCTCAGATTCTCTTAAAATATTGTTGAATTTCCCATGGATAAAGAATTTGTTACCTGTTTTCATAGAAGTACGTTGGTAAATATAAGTTCAATATTAATACTATTTACACTAACTCCTTCCCCATCAACTTAACAAATTGAGAATGATCTTCCTCTGAGATACTCTTTGATGTTTTTACCTACAATATTCTATTGGAATGCGTTTTGAAAGGCCATTAAAGTAAGTATAATGGGTGTGCAGCCAGCCACCATGAGTTATACACTGATACAGTTGGTGCGTGTTATCGTGAGAAAGGGCCTACTCCGTTGCAGGAGTTGTTAAACATTGTTTATTCTCAATGATCTGGGACAATAAAAAAATGAAGAAATTAATTCCAATAAACATCAACATTTTTTACAAATTACAGGAAAGATATCAATACACATAAGTTAGAAAATATTAACAAGTCAGGCCAGTACGACTTTTTTCAGCTCTGGTATTTTGATGGCTTTCACTCCACGCCAACTGCCTCAGGTTTAAGCGATTCTGGCACGCTCAAGATTCTTTTCCTAATGTACAAAGAAATCGTTATCATTTTCTTTAAACACTTTATTTTTAATATTCTATGCAATCTTCAGTCATGCTGAAACAGCATTACTAATGACGGGTGGATTTTGCAAAATGTTATGGTAATTATAACTTACCATAGCGTAGGGCAGCCTGAGAAAGTGTTACATCAATATGAACTAAAGTTGTCTTTTCACTTCATTTTTTCTTCCCCATAGCAGCCTGCATAAATTAAAAATCTATGTTTAATTTTGTTAATTATATAAAAAAATCATTGAACCGTTTTTACATTTTATACTGACAATTGTTTTGACCTAAGGCTACGGTCACAGTAAAGTAACATATTTTTATTGCAGTGGAAAACATTACCCAAAAAATTAAGCGAATCAGTTGAAAAAAAGTCAAAGTAAAATGTAAATTAAAATTGTTTTAGGCCAGCCTCACACTACCGAGACAACATGTCTTTGTCTTTTCTTCTATTGTAAAACATCAGTCGTTAGGCATAAGCTACTTAAAATTTATGTCTAGCGACAGCTATTTGAACACAAAAAAAGCAAAATAGACAAAAACGCTTTAAGTAAACTAATGGGCAGCACGCGGTTCTAAGCAGTATTTTAAGCAGGGGTAATATTCTAAAAACATTAGTCACAAGGCAAACGTTGATAATCGATCCAAACTAATGGTAGAGAAGTAACTCTTTGATTTTGACATAAAAAATAAACAAACAGATTGCCAGTTTCTTTTTCTTAAAAGAGGTTGGCGATTTCTTTTTAACCTTGCATCGTCTCTGCCCATATAGACTATTCATCTGTGCGTGGTCGTTGTAGCAAAACAAAGTAATCAACTAATGTTTAGTAATTAGCAGTCAATACTAATCTGTTTGTGTTTTTACTGAGTTAGTAACGCATTTTTTCATGAGCGCAGAACCTTTGAGCCAACTGGACATGGATGAAATCCTCTTAGTCACTGAGGTTCGGCGCTGTCGGAGGTGACAGAGCGAAGGTTAAAAAAGTCTTTTTGATAAGCCTAAAACCCGCGCTTTTTATTTAGGTCAAAATTTATGTAATAGTTTTGATTTTGTTGAAATAACTTTATTCCAAAACTCGACTCTTAGATTATTTAATTAGTATCTTTGGTAAAACAACTAATTCTACTTAGTTAAATGTCAAAAGAGTTTAACGTTAGTTTGGGAAAATACTTACTAAACTACTTAGTAAGTCACCCCTTTGCTTTTCCGTGGCTCCAACCTCTTCGGCCGCTGAATCTTCTAGTTCGTCAAATTGACATACAATTCTTTCAACTTGTCTCTAGAAACATGAATTAAAATACCATTATAAACTATTGATGAAATTGGTAACATATTTAGCTGTGACAACTAAAATATATTTAATACCAATCACAGTCGAATACCTAGATTACATCATAATTATCCAGAATGCTCATTGCTCATCCTGGATGAGAGTTTAGAGTACGTCAAGAGATTTTGTCAAAGTGAAAACGGAGCAAGTTAAAAAATTAAAGATATTTGTAAAAAATCACCGAAATAACATGTTCTTTGTGGGTTATAGGGGAAAAACTAGTTTCCCCGTCATTCTTTGCAGGTGATAGAGGCATTAAAATCAATGATTTTATAATTTTGTGTTAATGCAGTAAAATTACTTGAATCAAATGGAATTGCCTCTGCTTTGTAAGCTATAGAGTGGAAATCAAACCTTAACACATTTTTTGTTTATTTTTTTACCTATAGGCGGTTACTTGTTATTAACAATTTATAAATGGATTAATTGATTTTATAGTAAGAAACATGTCCGTTTTAAACAATGGACTAAAAGACGTATGTATGAAAAACTAAACTTTAATGTTTCTCAAATTAAATTTTGGGGGAAAATAAAAATAAAAGAAATATATTGTTATAGCTATTAAAACAAACGTTTTTACAGCAATGTTAAAATGTAACACAGTCTTGGATTTAGGTAATACAACATTGATCTACAGCAGCAAATAATATAATTTCCTATAATTTTCTAAATAGGCCTTAGTACCGTAGACAATGTAGACAGCATAATTTATGATGAACTTACTTGGCATCTACTTGGGACGGAGGCACCTTTCCCATTATATCCTGACGTTATGATACATTGATCTTGAAATGGAAAAAAACGAAAGAAAATACATATTAAAAGAGTTGAAAACAGGTAAGAGAAAAATGAATACATGCATATTTCATTGATTATTAAGGTAATGTTTGAGCATTCAATGTTTGCTTAGAGCGTCGCAAGGAAAAGGCCGATTGTATATTTTAAATAATAAATTAGGAGTTTTCTTCATTACTACATGATGATAACAACTGTTGGGTCGGGAAAATTTAGAAATTTAACTATAATGTAACCTCAAAAAACATTTTATCCATTCAAAATTTTGAGTTGAACGCCATGCATTATACGATCGAAGAGTTCTAACAGTACGTGAAAGTTGTAGTTCTTGCTTTGTTTATCAAAGCCATATACTGGAAATAAAACTATGAAAAGTTTTAATTAATAGAATGTGTTGTTCATTTTAGTCAATTTCTTTTCTACATAGTACCTTTGCTCAGAAATATTTTCTGTAACTTATGACATATGGAACTAATCAATGTGCACTTAAATAGTTCCCTGGAATTACTTCTGCCCAGCTTCTGCCTTACCAACAAAGCGAAATGTTCTTAATTGCTCTAACACTTTTAGTGAAAATTATCTTAATTACCATTGTAAGTACTAACGTTTTGTGTGAACGAACATCCCCGTCGTGTGTACGGTGGCATAGGAGTCTGTGAATCAAACATAACCGTTAGGAGTGTTAATTACATTATTAATAATTTTAGTGTAGTCAAGTTTGAATAGACCTGCAATACTTTTTACAATTTTTATAAATTGGTATGTATCATAAAATATCGGCACGACATTATTCAAACGTTCCTTATATTGTATTGAAATAAATGAGTGGGTAATCACGACCTTAAGTGAGTTATAGTACAACTGTTTCAGGAATAACATGAGATAGTGTGCTGACAGTATATTGATTAATATTGACTGTAACGTTTTATCGGATGAAAATAAAATTTGAATAGGAAACAGTAATATATTACCAGTAGAATATTACAGATTATTACCATTGGTGTTTCAACGGCGGCGGTGCTAGCCTCGCCCATCCATGTGGGTGGCATTCTTGGGTTCTGTAGATCAGAGAAAAAAAATCAAAAATGAAATTAGCATTAAATTTTATAGGCACCTCCGGACTAGCAGTACTTTACCTTTACTTTTAGAATACATACAATTGACGCTTTGATCCTTACTTACACATACAAAAGCATTGTAATAAGTACCTGGTGGCCCGAGCCTTGCTCGGTATTATTTTATAATTACCAGTTCATCCAATTCCTATAAAACAAGTTGATAATATTTTATAATTTTAAATTTTATTACTCCATGCACTCTTTATCCCACACGCTGTATTAGTCCAAAGGTCTGTAGATAAGAAGAGAATAATAAAAATACTATTATATTGTTAGGTTGTCTAAATCCCATAAGGCCTGTGGAACCAATTGGTTATAAGTTTCTGGTCTATAAAAGATGTCACGATTTGTTTACATTTTTGACTGAGAAACACTTTTGACAGTTATTCTTCTCTTCTCTTCTTCTCTGCATCCCTTGTATTTTTCCTAGATAAATGTAGTTTGCAAACAGCTGTTATTGATTACTTTATTTTTTTACACTTTCCTTGTGTATTTCACTGCTTTCATAAAACAAATTTTTACGATTTTAAAATTGATTTTATTAAAATCTAAAGTCGGTTGAGGTGATTTTCGTGCGTTTACCTTACACTCTTCATAACTAGCGTAGTCGATCATACGCTCTGTCCGTTGTGACCTAGATTTCGGCTAGTTGCCATCTTCAGCCGGACAGTGCGTATGACGGACTACGCTAGTTATGAAAAGTAATTTTATTACGTTATTAGATTCCCTCTGTCTAAGTAATCTGTAAAGGACACTTTGTCACAAATGTTATGTTATGTTTGAGTCATAAATTACTTATTTCCGGACTTTGAAGGAAATCCTCGGAGCCATTTTGAGATATCTGTGCGAGCAAGCAAGCACGCACGCATTTAAGATAACAGCACCTGGTGGGCCGAGCATTGCTCGGTATTATTTAATATTTATCACTTCATCCAATTTCTATAAAATATTTCAGTGTAATAAAATTGATAAATAAAAACTTGTTATTACTCTATGAACCGCATACGCTGTATTTTCCTTGATGGCTGTAGATAGCAAACATCTGTTATGATTACTTTATTTAATTACACTTTCCTTGTTTACTTTGTTGCTAACGTGGCAACTCATAAAGTCAATGTTAAAATGTTAAAAATTTAAAATTAATTTTAAAACGTTATTCGATTTTTTCTGGTCAGTAATCTGTATAGAACGCGGTTTTGTTGATATTTAACTTACTTATTTCAAGATTAACGCAAAATAACATTGCCCCATATATGAGTATAGGATTGATCATATAAAGTAGAGGATAACAAATTGTATATTATGTTACTAGACCGATAAATACTCTTTGACCGGACGAGCATGATAGGATTTTCATGCGAGGCCTGTAAATTACGATCTCGTACCAAAAAGAGCCACTTTCGCTCCTAGTGATGAAAACTACTATTTCTGCATAAGCCACGTTTCTTAATTCTTCAAACCTAGCCTACAATAAACAAACATTTGCTATCACTACCAGTGTTGCCACTACATTCCTTTAAAGTAACCTATTAAAACATGCAAGTAGAAAGGTCCCCACTTGAGTTTTAACATGGGCTCTTATGGGGAATAGATTTAACATGGGCTCTTATGGAGAATAGATTTAACATGGGCTCTTATGGAGAATAGATTTAACATTGAGTCTTATGGAGTAATAAATTGCTTAAAATTGTATTTTACTATTGTTCTGAATATATTATAATCATTGTGTTTTTATCTTATAATTAATTGTAAATGCTGAGTGTTTGTGTCTAGTGAGGTAATTAACAGCAAACTACTGGGTTTAAAACCCCTAGTGAGGGAACATTCAAATGATCCTTTATTAAAGTACAAAATATCTTCATAGCAATTTCAATCTACCTTTAACCTTCCTACCTACCTTCAATTAAGTATTAGCACCACATGTTTTATGTAATCAAAGCAGACCTTTCATAGATCTCAGTGCTTTTTAAATGGTAGATATTTTACGTTATTTCTCGTTTTCCGGTGAATATCAAGCAATTTCATTATTTTTCCCACTATCATGGAATAGAGACCTTTAATTTGAGCCCTCTCTCATCTTTCTATGACTTGCCAGATGTCTGCAATTTTGATCTAAATGACTACCTTATGAAGTTAAATATATGATTATTACTACTTGAGGTAAAATTTTCCTGGTTATTGCTTGTATCTTTTAAAACCACTAAATTATTTTTATAATTTGTTTTATAATAAAGTAGACTGATTATAATGAGTGATATATTTTTGTTATTGGATCCAACAAGTGCTGATGAGAACAAGTAGTCCCCGCTGAGACTTGGCAGAAATTTGACCTTGAAAATCAGCTGTTAAAAAAAAAGCGCGCCAAAACGGAAAAAAAGCGCGGGAAAAACGGAAAAAAGCCCGCCAAACAGTGTTGCCAACAGCATAGAGTAAAAAGCATATACTATAACAGGTATATAGTACATATAACATACTACGTCACGCTACCCCTATTACATACGTATTTACATACGTACATACTATGTCACGCTACCGTATATTATACATTTATATATGTATAACGGTATATTATAATGGTTTATGGGTGGACATAACCTCACTTTCGGTTCCCGCTAAAATACATAACCTTACTTTTGTTTCCCGCCAAAATGGCGGACATAACCTATACCCATAGAGTATAACCTCCTCACAGTACATAGAGTGCTTATGTATGTTGGTCTTGCGCGCCAAAATGGAAAAAACCTATACCCATAGAGTATAACCTCCTTACAGTACATAGAGTGCTATAATATTACGTCATGCTACCTCTATTACATACGTATTTGCATATGTACTTCCTATGTCATGCTACCGTGGCGGTGGCGGTGGCGAGAACAAGCGAGCGAACAACACTGCACTAAACACCACATTGCGTTCAAGACTGACTCACTAGTTATCGACAGGAAGTACGGTATCCTGTTTGGTGGTTTCGTTGACTGATAAGCTATTTGTTCTTGAAAAGACATACGGGAAGTATGTCGTCATTGTCCCCCGTCCCCCGCCCCCCTGTACCAGTGTTGGTAACAGTAGACAGTGAAAACATTCATATTTATAACACTATATGTTATGCCACATTATCCCCCTAAAGTGTAGTTAATCACATAGAGTATTAAAAGACATGTGTATACCGGGTATGTTACATTAGTTCTTTGTAATGTTATATGAAATTCTACTTAAAATTAAATAACTTTGGAATGGGTGTAGCTAAAATTTGGTATTTAGGTACTTCTTCTACCTTTTCCAAAACCTTACACCCCCTGCTAACCCCATCCACCCCCTCTTTTTGTTCTTTTTCTTCTCAAATTTGGCTAAAAATACCTAAAAATGCTGATATCTCGAAAACGGTAAGTCCTACGTCATTTTTGAGGCCAAAAATCACCTACTACGTAGTGTAGGTGCCCCCAGGCGGTACTGACACATATGACAGGTCTTAACTAGGATGTTGCGGGTTGCATCCTGAAAAATGAAGGGGCAATTATCATGTAAAAACTTAAAATTTAATAACTCAGGAACTACTTGACCGAATTTAATGAAACTTGGTATGTGGATACTTGTTAACTTCTGCTACAATTTAAATCATACTTATACCCTGTAGTGCGGGTGAGTATCTAGATAATTGAAGGCGCTATGTTTAAAAATTTAATATCTTAAGAAGTAGGTGATGGATATTAATGTAACTTGATGTATAGGTACATGTCAACTTTTGCTAAGGCTTAAACCGGGTGATGCGGGTTGCATCACAGAAATTGAAGGGGTAAAAAAATAAAACACTATAGCTCAGAAACTAATCATTGAATTTTATTTAAAACTTGTATATGGGTACATTTGAGTTTCTACTACCTTAGTCTGTACTTTTTTATTATATATTGAGGTATTAAGTCATTAATTTAAATATTCATGGGAAAATTAACATTTATTGTCCATAAAGGAAATGGATATTTAATAATTAACTTTGCTCTTGTAGCTTTTAAATGGTTGTTCTTTTGATTTGTGTAGTCAGTTTACTAGCATTGACATGTATAGTTGTTCTTTTGGATTGTGTAGTCACCTCTTTGTATTAACATGTACAGTTGTTCTTTTGACTTGTGTAGTCACCGATTTCTGTACGGTACGTACTACCTCATATATCTGCTACCATTAGCTCAGTTCGTCATTCTGCTCTAGACTTCTGTTCAGTGTAGACATTCTTTGCTCTGCTCCTGATATTGAGATAACATACTAACTTTTGAGTTGCATAAATTTAAGTATATTTTTAAATATGACTTTTTATAATCTAAGGTTGGTGTATTTGCCTGATTTTATTAATAGCTGTATTTGTTTTTATTAACTTTAAATAATGCAGTCTGTCTGGAGTTCTCCAACTAAGGAACCAATTGTTTTTATTGGTGAAGAACAAACTTATAATCGAAAATTTAGACTGTATGGTCTTAGTACTACTTTTAAGTTTACTAAGCCTCCTAAAGGCGTGAGTGAGTTTGACTGGATACGTAAAGGGCTTGATAAAATAGTTGAAAGGGAGAAATCTAAAGCTTCTCCTACAGACTATCTTGGCTTTAAACTAATGTCTATCAATTTGAAAAGTAAGGAACCGGGGTATACTAACATGCGGCTAGCCTCTGAAGTAACCAGTAATGACATTTGGCAGATTTTTGGGGGAATACTTCAAAGTAACTCTGGAAACATTACTTCATCAGATACTTTTAGAGTAGATGTTTCAAGGGTAAATGTTCCTGTCGGAAAAGGTAGAGTAAGGCCCGGACTCTATAATACTTTTAAGGAAGAGTGTAAGGCAAGGCGTGGTATAGTTGTCATTAATAACAGAGATAACCTATGTCTCCCTAGAGCTTTAGTGGTAGGCAAGGCTTATGCTAAAAATGATCCCCAATATAGTCTTATCCGTGATGATAAAGGTAGTCGGCAGACCTTAAGAGCTAAGAAACTTATGGCTAAGTCTCAAGTTGAAATACCAGAGGGAGGAGCTGGCATCCCTGAATTAGAGCAATTCCAGGCCCATCTTAAAAAGTATAGAATAATAGTTTATAATTATGATAGTAAAGGTAGAGAAGTATATTTTGCTGGTGGAAATGATGATGCAAAATTTAAAATTAACCTATTGTTTCATGATGGTCACTACAATGTCATTACTAATTTAACTGCTGCATTCGTATGTAACTATTTTTGTGAAGCTTGTCATTTTCCCTATGACCATAAGGGTGCGCATAGGTGTACAAATTGCTGTTCTTCCTGTCATTCTATTTCCCCACCTTGTAAGCTTGAACATGGAGGCATAACATGCCGGTTTTGCAAACGCTTTTTTAAGAATGAACGGTGTTTTATAGCTCACCAAGGGCAGATTTGTAAGACTATACAGCTTTGCCAACATTGTAAAAAGCTAGTTTTCCCAACTAAACGTAAAGATGTTCATGTTTGTGGAGAGGTTTATTGTAAGTCATGTGGTGCTTTTAAAGATCCCAAACATCAGTGTTATATACAAGTTGACCGGAGAAGTCCAAAGAACCGAGACTTTCTCTTTATTTTCTTTGATTTGGAAACACGTCAAGACGAGACTTTGACTTTTGATCCTAGTAAAAATGTTCACAAGGTTAACTTATGTGTGTCTCAACAGTATTGTTTTAAGTGTATCAATGGAGGAGAGTGTGAAACTTGCTCAGAGAGACAAAAAGTATTTGAAAAAGACCCTGTTAAGGAGTTTATGAACTATGTAATGACAGTGAGGAAACAGTTTAAACATGTTTGTGTAATCGCCCATAATGGACAGGGCTTTGATTTTCAGTTTATTTTAAAGTATATCATAGAAGAAACCAAGTTTACACCAAACATCACTCCCCGGGGAACAAAATTGATACTAATTGAAGTAGATAACGTAAGGTTTGTTGATTCATTGAGTTATTTTCCTATGTCTCTTTCTGCTCTCCCTAAAGCTTTTGACCTACCTCCAGAGAAAAAGAAGGGTTATTTTCCACATTTGTTCAACACATTGGCAAATCAAAATTATGTTGGTCCTATGCCTGACAAAAAGTACTATTGCCCTGAAACCACGTTTGAGAAAAATTACAATGACTTTGAGAAATGGTATGATGAAAGAGTAGCAGAAAACTATGTGTTTGACTTTAAAAAGGAAATCTTGGAGTACTGCATCTCAGATGTGGAAATCCTGGCTCAAGCCTGTATTAAATTTAGAGCCTTACTTCTTGAACAGTGTAATGTAGACCCATTTCTAGAATCAATCACTATAGCAAGTGCATGTAACTTGGTTTTTCGCCGAAACTTTCTAAAACCTAATACTATTGGCTTGATTCCTAAAAATGGTTATAGACTAACTGACAATCAATCAGCATTGGCTTTACAGTGGCTGACTTGGGAAGAGGAAAAGCGTGGGGTAAAAATTCAACATGCAGGCAGAGGGAGGGAAGTCAAAATTAATGGGCTGAAAGTTGATGGGTTTGATGGGGAGAATGTGTATGAATTTCACGGGTGTTATTGGCACGGGTGTCCAAAATGCTTTCCTTACAGCAGAGAGGCTCCTCTGAAGGAGGATCCCTCTGATACATTACATTTGCGTTATGAGAAAACCAAATCCAAAATTGAAAAGCTTGGGGAAGTTGTAGAGATGTGGGAGTGTGACTTTAACAATTTAAAGAAAGAACACAAACTAAATCATTTGGATAAACTTTCTATTCTAAACACTTTACCATTAAACGCTAGAGATGCATTCTTTGGGGGTAGGACAGACAGTATAAAATCATATTACAAGTGTAAAGAGGGAGAGACAATCCAGTATGTAGATGTTTGCTCTTTGTACCCATATGTAAATAAATATTGTAAATATCCTGTAGGCCATCCAAAGATTTACATTGGAAATAAAGAATGCTTAGAAAGAGGTCTTGAAGTGGATGGTTTAATGAAATGTAAGATCTTACCTCCTTTCAATCTTTATCATCCTGTACTCCCGGCTAAAATGAATGACAAGTTAATGTTTGTACTATGTAGGACTTGTGAGGAAACTTCAAATCAAGGTGATTGTGTTCATGAGTGTGAGGAGAGAGCTTTAGTGGGTACCTGGACTATGGATGAAATTAGAAAAGCAGTAGAAAAAGGCTATGTAATATTAGACATGTATGAACTGTGGGAGTATCAGATGGTGACTTTTGAGGAAGCAGGGTTGTTTACTGACTTTATAAATAAATTTCTAAAGTTAAAACAAGAGGCATCAGGGTTTCCAGAATGGTGTAAAACTGAAGAAGATAAAGACTTGTATGTTTCCAAGTTCTTAGAGCATGAAGGGATTCAATTGGAAAAGGACAAAATTATTAAGAATGGGGGTTTGAGATCACTTGCGAAGCTTATGCTGAACAGTTTTTGGGGAAAATTTGGGCAGAGAGAGAACATGGAAAAAACTTCACTTGTTAGAAACTCTAAAGATTTATTTGCATTGTGTACTCAGCTTGGAAGTGTAGTTAGATTTATTGAAGCTATTAATGAAGAAGTAGTATTAGTCAACTGGAAAAACTTAGATGAGGCTAGGGAGACATTGAAAACTGTTAATGTTGTAATTGCAGCCTACACTACAGCTCATGCCAGATTGAAATTATATGAATATTTAGAAGCTTTAGGAGACCAGGTCTTATACTATGATACCGACAGTTGTATTTATTACTTCCGGGAAGGTTTGTACAGAGTTCCTACAGGAGATTACCTTGGGGAAATGACAGATGAACTTGTAGAGTATGGCCCAGGTTCATATATAACTGAGTTTGTCTCTGGGGGACCTAAAACCTACGCCTACCTTGTCTGGTCAACTAACAAGCAAACCCTTGTCTCAGTCTGTAAAATAAAGGGTTTAACATTGAATTTAAAAACATCTAAATTACTAAACTTTAAGACATTGAAAGATATGGTTCTCAGTGAAGTTCCTCAAATTATAGAAATTCATGAGAGTAGAATCAGGAGAACTAAAGACAAAAATGTTGTAACTACCAATGAAACAAAAATGTTTAAAATTACTGGTTCAAAAAGGAAATTAGTTGATGGATATGATACAGTGCCTTATGGATATAAAAAACAAAGAATACAGTAACATAAACCAGGCATGTACACCACCAAACATAGAGCTCATATACCTCTTAACACATGCTCCAAAATGTTAGTCTGTTTTTAGCTGTGGTACTGAGCGGATGTACTAGAGCTGCTCTGTTGCTATAATAATATACTTGTATTTGCCATGGCAGTCTTTTTGAAATTTTTGTCCAAGACAAAGCTAAAGGAAAACTCTAAATTCTGTTTGACTTGTACAGAATATAAGTTTCAGTTAACAGGTTCAATAAATGTTTTAGAATGGCCTTTGACATTTTCAGAACAAATAGTATGTCATGTAACACAGAATTTGACATCTAAAGCTTTTATACAAATAACAATCAACCATGGTGATACCTCAGGAAATATTCCATTTTTACAGCTAAACAAACTAACACCGGCAGTTTTTGATTATCATTTTGAAAAAATATTTTCTCAAGTTAAGATGCTATCAGATATTATAACTTTGGAAGTAACTGTTGTTACTGTTCCTAGCTGTTACCTTAGATGAGTGCGGTAACCCTTAAATGTAATGTATAAACATCTTGTTCTCAATACTGAGGTCATTCTGTCTTGGACAGTGCTCCTGAGCAGACGTGTTGACAAGGTATTAACAGTTTAAGTGTTTGCTTAATTGTTTTATAATGTCTGCTAAATATTGTAATCTTAATGAACATTTAGTCTTGGTATTGTTTGATAGTGAAGGTAACCCTTGGTTTAAAGCTATGGATATAGCTAAAGCCTTGGGGCATCTTGAGGTTAGACGGGGGATTAAATCTTCTTTAAATGGTAACAGTATAAAGATTTTTAAAGATTTTCCAGAAACCCAAAAACAAGGTATCAAAAAACATGATGGTAGAACCTATTTTGTTGATGAATTTGGATTACTAACTTTGATTTTACGTTCTCCTAATCCTGAAGCAAGAGAGCTGGTAAAAAGACTGTTTCCAAAGAAGTTTTATCTTCCATTTATTGATATTAAAGATTCAAAGTTACCTTAAACAAATCTAATGTAACCCACTGTGTGTGTGTGTGTGTGTGTGTGTGTGTGTGTGTGTGTGTGAGAAGTTAGTAAGGCTTAGTCTTGAAAGCTTCTGTTCTGTGGACAGACACCCACATTTTGGCTGGGCTAACCCCTGGTAAGTCCATATGTGGATGGCGGGTTGGCTTAGTTGCCGTAGAAAATGATTTCCCGCGTCTGCCACAGACAAGGGCCTAGTAGATTGTGGCGCCTAGATCCGAGGAGGATCTAGGCTACACCTTTGAACAGCCCGGTGTGAATGTGATGAAGGGCCTAGTAGACTGTGGCGCCTAGATCCGAGGAGGGTCTAGGCTACACCTTTGAACAGCCCGGTGTGTATGGAGGTCCCTGGCGCGGTGTAAAAACCCGTAAACCTTGAATGGTAGGGCAAAGTTAATAGTCTGGCTCAGAACTTGGCTGGGTCATTCAATTAATATGCCCTGTGGGATATTGTTAGATTTCAAAGATAATGAGTAGCTCTCTCACTAAGCTTTATTGGGTTTGTAGAATGTAAAATCAATTGTTTGAGTCAAAAAATATAAAAATCCTCTGTTTATCTAAGTAAATGGAGGGGTTATTAGCCAAAATGAAAGGACATAGTCCAAGTAAATGGCTAAATACCTTATACATAATGAACAGACCAACAGAGGACCAAAAAAAATCTATTAGTGTGAGAGATAGAGCTTATAATTCTATCCTCACCCCAGAGGTTAGGCCTACAGGGGATGCTCTGGGTTAACAAAAAGAGCGCGCCGAGGCCCCTACGGCATAGCCATAAAGGCTTACCGTGGTGTGGAAACGTGGGCCCTAAAAATTTGTTGACTTAGAAGAGTTCAGTTAAAGTTATTGTGGGATGGCTTTAGATATTGCTTTTCTGAAAAGAGCACTGAAACGGTGCTCTCTTCAATGTGTGTTTGCATATGCGTTTGCGTTTGCATGTTTGTTTGCGTTCGCATATGTGTTTGTATGTGTGTTTACGTTTGCATTGCGTTTGCTTTGTGTATGCTTTACGTTTTTATTGTGTTTGCATTGAGTTTGTATGTGCGTTTGCGTTTGCGTGACGCGTTTGTGTATGCTTTGCGTTTGCTTTACGTATGCTTTGCGTTTGTTTGCATATGCGTTTGCATGTGAGTTTGTGTTTACGTGATGTGTTTGCGTATGCTTTGTGTTTGCTTTACGTATGCTTTGCGTTTGTTTGCATATGCGTTTGCATGTGAGTTTGCGTTTACGTGATGCATTTGCGTGATGCGTTTGTGTATGCTTTATGTTTATTTTTACCTAACTTGACCATGAAAACCCCGTGTATCAGACGGGGTTGAGAGATAATGAAAAATTGTCTATTGTCAGTTTATGATCATGTAAAGGAGAAAAATATCATTCCCCTTTAAACTATCAAATATATTTATTTATTAATGGACCTTATTTGTGTTGTCACTTAATGTTTTCATCTATTCCCAGACGAGTTCGTTTCTGACTCGAACTGAACCAATAGGGTTGCAGTTTTCCGACTTGTTGACTCGTTAGGATCCGAGTTCGTGTAAGTTCGGTAATCTCCGTACGAGTTCGTGTCTAACTCGGGTTATGTCATGGAGGCCAACCGGTAGTCATTGTGTTTCGTATGGACCGGAAGTAGAGAGCACCGATTCGGTGCTCTCTTTGAATATCTAATCTCATACAGTACTTGCTAAAGAACCTGGCTCATATGAGTCTATCTACCAATGGAGTTTTGCCTCTAAGTAGTATGGTATAAAAGAATTTATCTATAATAAATAAATGTTTTAAATAAAATCCAATAGTCAGGTTAAGTTAGGATAAAATAGGTCAGGTTAAGTTAGGTTAAAATAGGTCAGGTTAAGTTAGGTTTAAAATAGGTCAGGTTAAGTTAGGTTTGACCGAGACTTGGCACAAAAGGCCTTACAAATGCATGTTAGTGATCGTTATAAGAAAAATCTAGCTAATATAGGTGGGACCCAAATTGGGGCCCACCCCTTATTGCATAATAAAGGCTTAGGTTAGGTTAGGTTAGGTTAGGTTAGGTTAGGTTAGGTTAGGTTAAAAGAGGTCAGGTTGAGTTAGGTTTAAAATAGGTCAGGTTAAGTTAGGTTTAAAATAGGTCAGGTTAAGTTAGGTTTGACCGAGACTTGGCATTGAAGCCACTAATGAAATATTAATTAGTATTGCTGTTATTGCTGATGCCAAGTCTAGGTCAAACCTAACTTAACCTGACCTATTTTAAACCTAACCTAACCTGACCTATTTTAAACCTAACTCAACCTGACCTCTTTTACCTAACCTAACCTAACCTAACCTAACCTAACCTAACCTAACCTAACCTAACCTAAGCCTTTATTATGCAATAAGGGGTGGGCCCCAATTTGGGTCCCACCTATATTAGCTAGATTTTTCTTATAACGATCACTAACATGCATTTGTAAGGCCTTTTGTGCCAAGTCTCGGTCAAACCTAACTTAACCTGACCTATTTTAAACCTAACTTAACCTGACCTATTTTAACCTAACTTAACCTGACCTATTTTATCCTAACTTAACCTGACTATTGGATTTTATTTAAAACATTTATTTATTATAGATAAATTCTTTTATACCATACTACTTAGAGGCAAAACTCCATTGGTAGATAGACTCATATGAGCCAGGTTCTTTAGCAAGTACTGTATGAGATTAGATATTCAAAGAGAGCACCGAATCGGTGCTCTCTACTTCCGGTCCATACGAAACACAATGACTACCGGTTGGCCTCCATGACATAACCCGAGTTAGACACGAACTCGTACGGAGATTACCGAACTTACACGAACTCGGATCCTAACGAGTCAACAAGTCGGAAAACTGCAACCCTATTGGTTCAGTTCGAGTCAGAAACGAACTCGTCTGGGAATAGATGAAAACATTAAGTGACAACACAAATAAGGTCCATTAATAAATAAATATATTTGATAGTTTAAAGGGGAATGATATTTTTCTCCTTTACATGATCATAAACTGACAATAGACAATTTTTCATTATCTCTCAACCCCGTCTGATACACGGGGTTTTCATGGTCAAGTTAGGTAAAAATAAACATAAAGCATACACAAACGCATCACGCAAATGCATCACGTAAACGCAAACTCACATGCAAACGCATATGCAAACAAACGCAAAGCATACGTAAAGCAAACACAAAGCATACGCAAACACATCACGTAAACACAAACTCACATGCAAACGCATATGCAAACAAACGCAAAGCATACGTAAAGCAAACGCAAAGCATACACAAACGCGTCACGCAAACGCAAACGCACATACAAACGCAATGCAAACACAATAAAAACGTAAAGCATACACAAAGCAAACGCAATGCAAACGTAAACACACATACAAACACATATGCGAACGCAAACAAACATGCAAACGCAAACGCATATGCAAACACACATTGAAGAGAGCACCGTTTCAGTGCTCTTTTCAGAAAAGCAATATCTAAAGCCATCCCACAATAACTTTAACTGAACTCTTCTAAGTCAACAAATTTTTAGGGCCCACGTTTCCACACCACGGTAAGCCTTTATGGCTATGCCGTAGGGGCCTCGGCGCGCTCTTTTTGTTAACCCAGAGCATTCCCTGTAGGCCTAACCTCTGGGGTGAGGATAGAATTATAAGCTCTATCTCTCACACTAATAGATTTTTTTTGGTCCTCTGTTGGTCTGTTCATTATGTATAAGGTATTTAGCCATTTACTTGGACTATGTCCTTTCATTTTGGCTAATAACCCCTCCATTTACTTAGACAAACAGAGGATTTTTATATTTTTTGACTCAAACAATTGATTTTACATTCTACAAACCCAATAAAGCTTAGTGAGAGAGCTACTCATTATCTTTGAAATCTAACAATATCCCACAGGGCATATTAATTGAATGACCCAGCCAAGTTCTGAGCCAGACTATTAACTTTGCCCTACCATTCAAGGTTTACGGGTTTTTACACCGCGCCAGGGACCTCCATACACACCGGGCTGTTCAAAGGTGTAGCCTAGACCCTCCTCGGATCTAGGCGCCACAGTCTACTAGGCCCTTCATCACATTCACACCGGGCTGTTCAAAGGTGTAGCCTAGATCCTCCTCGGATCTAGGCGCCACAATCTACTAGGCCCTTGTCTGTGGCAGACGCGGGAAATCATTTTCTACGGCAACTAAGCCAACCCGCCATCCACATATGGACTTACCAGGGGTTAGCCCAGCCAAAATGTGGGTGTCTGTCCACAGAACAGAAGCTTTCAAGACTAAGCCTTACTAACTTCTCACACACACACACACACACACACACACACACACACAGTGGGTTACATTAGATTTGTTTAAGGTAACTTTGAATCTTTAATATCAATAAATGGAAGATAAAACTTCTTTGGAAACAGTCTTTTTACCAGCTCTCTTGCTTCAGGATTAGGAGAACGTAAAATCAAAGTTAGTAATCCAAATTCATCAACAAAATAGGTTCTACCATCATGTTTTTTGATACCTTGTTTTTGGGTTTCTGGAAAATCTTTAAAAATCTTTATACTGTTACCATTTAAAGAAGATTTAATCCCCCGTCTAACCTCAAGATGCCCCAAGGCTTTAGCTATATCCATAGCTTTAAACCAAGGGTTACCTTCACTATCAAACAATACCAAGACTAAATGTTCATTAAGATTACAATATTTAGCAGACATTATAAAACAATTAAGCAAACACTTAAACTGTTAATACCTTGTCAACACGTCTGCTCAGGAGCACTGTCCAAGACAGAATGACCTCAGTATTGAGAACAAGATGTTTATACATTACATTTAAGGGTTACCGCACTCATCTAAGGTAACAGCTAGGAACAGTAACAACAGTTACTTCCAAAGTTATAATATCTGATAGCATCTTAACTTGAGAAAATATTTTTTCAAAATGATAATCAAAAACTGCCGGTGTTAGTTTGTTTAGCTGTAAAAATGGAATATTTCCTGAGGTATCACCATGGTTGATTGTTATTTGTATAAAAGCTTTAGATGTCAAATTCTGTGTTACATGACATACTATTTGTTCTGAAAATGTCAAAGGCCATTCTAAAACATTTATTGAACCTGTTAACTGAAACTTATATTCTGTACAAGTCAAACAGAATTTAGAGTTTTCCTTTAGCTTTGTCTTGGACAAAAATTTCAAAAAGACTGCCATGGCAAATACAAGTATATTATTATAGCAACAGAGCAGCTCTAGTACATCCGCTCAGTACCACAGCTAAAAACAGACTAACATTTTGGAGCATGTGTTAAGAGGTATATGAGCTCTATGTTTGGTGGTGTACATGCCTGGTTTATGTTACTGTATTCTTTGTTTTTTATATCCATAAGGCACTGTATCATATCCATCAACTAATTTCCTTTTTGAACCAGTAATTTTAAACATTTTTGTTTCATTGGTAGTTACAACATTTTTGTCTTTAGTTCTCCTGATTCTACTCTCATGAATTTCTATAATTTGAGGAACTTCACTGAGAACCATATCTTTCAATGTCTTAAAGTTTAGTAATTTAGATGTTTTTAAATTCAATGTTAAACCCTTTATTTTACAGACTGAGACAAGGGTTTGCTTGTTAGTTGACCAGACAAGGTAGGCGTAGGTTTTAGGTCCCCCAGAGACAAACTCAGTTATATATGAACCTGGGCCATACTCTACAAGTTCATCTGTCATTTCCCCAAGGTAATCTCCTGTAGGAACTCTGTACAAACCTTCCCGGAAGTAATAAATACAACTGTCGGTATCATAGTATAAGACCTGGTCTCCTAAAGCTTCTAAATATTCATATAATTTCAATCTGGCATGAGCTGTAGTGTAGGCTGCAATTACAACATTAACAGTTTTCAATGTCTCCCTAGCCTCATCTAAGTTTTTCCAGTTGACTAATACTACTTCTTCATTAATAGCTTCAATAAATCTAACTACACTTCCAAGCTGAGTACACAATGCAAATAAATCTTTAGAGTTTCTAACAAGTGAAGTTTTTTCCATGTTCTCTCTCTGCCCAAATTTTCCCCAAAAACTGTTCAGCATAAGCTTCGCAAGTGATCTCAAACCCCCATTCTTAATAATTTTGTCCTTTTCCAATTGAATCCCTTCATGCTCTAAGAACTTGGAAACATACAAGTCTTTATCTTCTTCAGTTTTACACCATTCTGGAAACCCTGATGCCTCTTGTTTTAACTTTAGAAATTTATTTATAAAGTCAGTAAACAACCCTGCTTCCTCAAAAGTCACCATCTGAGACTCCCACAGTTCATACATGTCTAATATTACATAGCCTTTTTCTACTGCTTTTCTAATTTCATCCATAGTCCAGGTACCCACTAAAGCTCTCTCCTCACACTCATGAACACAATCACCTTGATTTGAAGTTTCCTCACAAGTCCTACATAGTACAAACATTAACTTGTCATTCATTTTAGCCGGGAGTACAGGATGATAAAGATTGAAAGGAGGTAAGATCTTACATTTCATTAAACCATCCACTTCAAGACCTCTTTCTAAGCATTCTTTATTTCCAATGTAAATCTTTGGATGGCCTACAGGATATTTACAATATTTATTTACATATGGGTACAAAGAGCAAACATCTACATACTGGATTGTCTCTCCCTCTTTACACTTGTAATATGATTTTATATTGTCTGTCCTACCCCCAAAGAATGCATCTCTAGCGTTTAATGGTAAAGTGTTTAGAATAGAAAGTTTATCCAAATGATTTAGTTTGTGTTCTTTCTTTAAATTGTTAAAGTCACACTCCCACATCTCTACAACTTCCCCAAGCTTTTCAATTTTGGATTTGGTTTTCTCATAACGCAAATGTAATGTATCAGAGGGATCCTCCTTCAGAGGAGCCTCTCTGCTGTAAGGAAAGCATTTTGGACACCCGTGCCAATAACACCCGTGAAATTCATACACATTCTCCCCATCAAACCCATCAACTTTCAGCCCATTAATTTTGACTTCCCTCCCTCTGCCTGCATGTTGAATTTTTACCCCACGCTTTTCCTCTTCCCAAGTCAGCCACTGTAAAGCCAATGCTGATTGATTGTCAGTTAGTCTATAACCATTTTTAGGAATCAAGCCAATTGTGTTTGGTTTTAGAAAGTTTCGGCGAAAAACCAAGTTACATGCACTTGCTATAGTGATTGATTCTAGAAATGGGTCTACATTACACTGTTCAAGAAGTAAGGCTCTAAATTTAATACAGGCTTGAGCCAGGATTTCCACATCTGAGATGCAGTACTCCAAGATTTCCTTTTTAAAGTCAAACACATAGTTTTCTGCTACTCTTTCATCATACCATTTCTCAAAGTCATTGTAATTTTTCTCAAACATGGTTTCAGGACAATAGTACTTTTTGTCAGGCATAGGACCAACATAATTTTGATTTGCTAGGGTGTTGAACAAATGTGGAAAATAACCCTTCTTTTTCTCTGGAGGTAGGTCAAAAGCTTTAGGGAGAGCAGAAAGAGACATAGGAAAATAACTCAATGAATCAACAAACCTTACGTTATCTACTTCAATTAGTATCAATTTTGTTCCCCGGGGAGTGATGTTTGGTGTAAACTTGGTTTCTTCTATGATATACTTTAAAATAAACTGAAAATCAAAGCCCTGTCCATTATGGGCGATTACACAAACATGTTTAAACTGTTTCCTCACTGTCATTACATAGTTCATAAACTCCTTAACAGGGTCTTTTTCAAATACTTTTTGTCTCTCTGAGCAAGTTTCACACTCTCCTCCATTGATACACTTAAAACAATACTGTTGAGACACACATAAGTTAACCTTGTGAACATTTTTACTAGGATCAAAAGTCAAAGTCTCGTCTTGACGTGTTTCCAAATCAAAGAAAATAAAGAGAAAGTCTCGGTTCTTTGGACTTCTCCGGTCAACTTGTATATAACACTGATGTTTGGGATCTTTAAAAGCACCACATGACTTACAATAAACCTCTCCACAAACATGAACATCTTTACGTTTAGTTGGGAAAACTAGCTTTTTACAATGTTGGCAAAGCTGTATAGTCTTACAAATCTGCCCTTGGTGAGCTATAAAACACCGTTCATTCTTAAAAAAGCGTTTGCAAAACCGGCATGTTATGCCTCCATGTTCAAGCTTACAAGGTGGGGAAATAGAATGACAGGAAGAACAGCAATTTGTACACCTATGCGCACCCTTATGGTCATAGGGAAAATGACAAGCTTCACAAAAATAGTTACATACGAATGCAGCAGTTAAATTAGTAATGACATTGTAGTGACCATCATGAAACAATAGGTTAATTTTAAATTTTGCATCATCATTTCCACCAGCAAAATATACTTCTCTACCTTTACTATCATAATTATAAACTATTATTCTATACTTTTTAAGATGGGCCTGGAATTGCTCTAATTCAGGGATGCCAGCTCCTCCCTCTGGTATTTCAACTTGAGACTTAGCCATAAGTTTCTTAGCTCTTAAGGTCTGCCGACTACCTTTATCATCACGGATAAGACTATATTGGGGATCATTTTTAGCATAAGCCTTGCCTACCACTAAAGCTCTAGGGAGACATAGGTTATCTCTGTTATTAATGACAACTATACCACGCCTTGCCTTACACTCTTCCTTAAAAGTATTATAGAGTCCGGGCCTTACTCTACCTTTTCCGACAGGAACATTTACCCTTGAAACATCTACTCTAAAAGTATCTGATGAAGTAATGTTTCCAGAGTTACTTTGAAGTATTCCCCCAAAAATCTGCCAAATGTCATTACTGGTTACTTCAGAGGCTAGCCGCATGTTAGTATACCCCGGTTCCTTACTTTTCAAATTGATAGACATTAGTTTAAAGCCAAGATAGTCTGTAGGAGAAGCTTTAGATTTCTCCCTTTCAACTATTTTATCAAGCCCTTTACGTATCCAGTCAAACTCACTCACGCCTTTAGGAGGCTTAGTAAACTTAAAAGTAGTACTAAGACCATACAGTCTAAATTTTCGATTATAAGTTTGTTCTTCACCAATAAAAACAATTGGTTCCTTAGTTGGAGAACTCCAGACAGACTGCATTATTTAAAGTTAATAAAAACAAATACAGCTATTAATAAAATCAGGCAAATACACCAACCTTAGATTATAAAAAGTCATATTTAAAAATATACTTAAATTTATGCAACTCAAAAGTTAGTATGTTATCTCAATATCAGGAGCAGAGCAAAGAATGTCTACACTGAACAGAAGTCTAGAGCAGAATGACGAACTGAGCTAATGGTAGCAGATATATGAGGTAGTACGTACCGTACAGAAATCGGTGACTACACAAGTCAAAAGAACAACTGTACATGTTAATACAAAGAGGTGACTACACAATCCAAAAGAACAACTATACATGTCAATGCTAGTAGACTGACTACACAAATCAAAAGAACAACCATTTAAAAGCTACAAGAGCAAGGTTAATTATTAAATATCCATTTCCTTTATGGACAATAAATGTTAATTTTCCCATGAATATTTAAATTAATGACTTAATACCTCAATATATAATAAAAAAGTACAGACTAAGGTAGTAGAAACTCAAATGTACCCATATACAAGTTTTAAATAAAATTCAATGATTAGTTTCTGAGCTATAGTGTTTTATTTTTTTACCCCTTCAATTTCTGTGATGCAACCCGCATCACCCGGTTTAAGCCTTAGCAAAAGTTGACATGTACCTATACATCAAGTTACATTAATATCCATCACCTACTTCTTAAGATATTAAATTTTTAAACATAGCGCCTTCAATTATCTAGATACTCACCCGCACTACAGGGTATAAGTATGATTTAAATTGTAGCAGAAGTTAACAAGTATCCACATACCAAGTTTCATTAAATTCGGTCAAGTAGTTCCTGAGTTATTAAATTTTAAGTTTTTACATGATAATTGCCCCTTCATTTTTCAGGATGCAACCCGCAACATCCTAGTTAAGACCTGTCATATGTGTCAGTACCGCCAGGGGGCACCTACACTACGTAGTAGGTGATTTTTGGCCTCAAAAATGACGTAGGACTTACCGTTTTCGAGATATCAGCATTTTTAGGTATTTTTAGCCAAATTTGAGAAGAAAAAGAACAAAAAGAGGGGGTGGATGGGGTTAGCAGGGGGTGTAAGGTTTTGGAAAAGGTAGAAGAAGTACCTAAATACCAAATTTTAGCTACACCCATTCCAAAGTTATTTAATTTTAAGTAGAATTTCATATAACATTACAAAGAACTAATGTAACATACCCGGTATACACATGTCTTTTAATACTCTATGTGATTAACTACACTTTAGGGGGATAATGTGGCATAACATATAGTGTTATAAATATGAATGTTTTCACTGTCTAATGTTACCAACACTGGTACAGGGGGGCGGGGGACGGGGGACAATGACGACATACTTCCGGTATGTCTTTTCAAGAACAAATAGCTTATCAGTCAACGAAACCACCAAACAGGATACCGTACTTCCTGTCGATAACTAGTGAGTCAGTCTTGAACGCAATGTGGTGTTTAGTGCAGTGTTGTTCGCTCGCTTGTTCTCGCCACCGCCACCGCCACGGTAGCATGACATAGGAAGTACATATGCAAATACGTATGTAATAGAGGTAGCATGACGTAATATTATAGCACTCTATGTACTGTAAGGAGGTTATACTCTATGGGTATAGGTTTTTTCCATTTTGGCGCGCAAGACCAACATACATAAGCACTCTATGTACTGTGAGGAGGTTATACTCTATGGGTATAGGTTATGTCCGCCATTTTGGCGGGAAACAAAAGTAAGGTTATGTATTTTAGCGGGAACCGAAAGTGAGGTTATGTCCACCCATAAACCATTATAATATACCGTTATACATATATAAATGTATAATATACGGTAGCGTGACATAGTATGTACGTATGTAAATACGTATGTAATAGGGGTAGCGTGACGTAGTATGTTATATGTACTATATACCTGTTATAGTATATGCTTTTTACTCTATGCTGTTGGCAACACTGTTTGGCGGGCTTTTTTCCGTTTTTCCCGCGCTTTTTTTCCGTTTTGGCGCGCTTTTTTTTAACAGCTGATTTTCAAGGTCAAATTTCTGCCAAGTCTCAGCGGGGACTACTTGTTCTCATCAGCACTTGTTGGATCCAATAACAAAAATATATCACTCATTATAATCAGTCTACTTTATTATAAAACAAATTATAAAAATAATTTAGTGGTTTTAAAAGATACAAGCAATAACCAGGAAAATTTTACCTCAAGTAGTAATAATCATATATTTAACTTCATAAGGTAGTCATTTAGATCAAAATTGCAGACATCTGGCAAGTCATAGAAAGATGGGAGAGGGCTCAAATTAAAGGTCTCTATTCCATGATAGTGGGAAAAATAATGAAATTGCTTGATATTCACCGGAAAACGAGAAATAACGTAAAATATCTACCATTTAAAAAGCACTGAGATCTATGAAAGGTCTGCTTTGATTACATAAAACATGTGGTGCTAATACTTAATTGAAGGTAGGTAGGAAGGTTAAAGGTAGATTGAAATTGCTATGAAGATATTTTGTACTTTAATAAAGGATCATTTGAATGTTCCCTCACTAGGGGTTTTAAACCCAGTAGTTTGCTGTTAATTACCTCACTAGACACAAACACTCAGCATTTACAATTAATTATAAGATAAAAACACAATGATTATAATATATTCAGAACAATAGTAAAATACAATTTTAAGCAATTTATTACTCCATAAGACTCAATGTTAAATCTATTCTCCATAAGAGCCCATGTTAAATCTATTCTCCATAAGAGCCCATGTTAAATCTATTCCCCATAAGAGCCCATGTTAAAACTCAAGTGGGGACCTTTCTACTCATGCATTAAACGTCGGTTTACTGCAATCTGCTGATTGTTTTGATTGTTTACTTCCGTTATTTACGTTTCCTAGTGCACAGTAAAATTATCGCGCAGTTAATCGGTAAAGAGTAACTTTCCAGCCAAGATCAAGGGAAAAAATGTTTCTGTTTAGAATTATGTAAAGACTATTAACTATCTTCACATAAAAAAATTTAGTTAAATATTGTACTTACATTCAAACAGGCAATTGTACAGCTTTTAAGACATTTCAAAACGTCTGCATCCAGGGATGTTGGGTGCCTTGGGTCCTGCACATTGAAATATCTTTTCTTGTTCATATTTACCAGTTTATATTTATTAAGTATAAGATTGATTTCTTAGTATCGATGAACATAAAAATTTGTCTGAAACTTCTAATAGACCAGGCAACGAAAGCTCAAAAAAAGGTATAGAGGGAATTGCATGGAACACAATTTTTGACTTTGCAGCTTTGTTTGGACTAGTTAGGAGGTGAACATATCAAAAGTCCCCGTCCGTAGCCCTTGAGCGGGTGGAAAGAGTGGGGTCTGAAGGTACAAATTTTTGGTTTTTCCTAAATATTTTGAAAACTATAAACTTTATACAAGCCCCGGGCTACGGTCGGGGACTTTTGGTATGTTCACCTCCTAACTAGTCCAAACAAACCTGCAGTCAAAAATTGTGTCCCAAAACATTGCCTCTATACCTCTTCGTTGCCTGGAATCATTGACTTTACATCTCTTGAGACTTCCCATTCTGTACAAAAATCTGTCGTCAACAAGCGTAGCGGATTTCAGCCGAACTAGTCGGGTAAACCCTCCCATGCAGTGTTGCTCCTAGCGGCCATGGCTTGATGAGATGTAAGGTCAATGCTGGAATATAAGGGGTAGAACATATAAAGTAAAAAAAGTGAACACAATCTTTTGCCTGAAATTAGCGTAGTAAATAAACTAAATTGTCAAATCTTGACAATATAAACCACAAAACATGGAATTTATTGATTTCTGGAAGTAGTTAACTTCATCAGTATTATGGCAGTGGTTTCAAATAAACAAATAAAACATCATATTCATAAAGAATTTATTAAAATAAGTATTAATAGAAATATAAAATACTCCCGTTGCAGTAGACCTGCAGACTCAACGATTTCTAAGGCCTAAATGAACATGTTACGACCAAATAAAAGCACTGTTCGATTTTTCTAATTTCCTCGATAGTAAAATTATGGGGAATAAGGGGTTGCTGCTGAACGTAATATGTAAAAATGTTGTGGCTTCAAATACATATCCGAAATTGTTTTTTATATCTTAACATATTGTGTTAACAGACTATTTGAAAGCGTTAAAACAGTAAATTGTTCTTATGTTATATTTATGGGAAGTAAAAAAAAATCAGTATCTCGCTTGTTTCTAAACCTAAACATATCTTAAACCTCATTTGAGGGCTTCATCTAATTAAGATCTACTGGATTTTAGCATAAACACCCGATTTTTTCATTGCCTTGGCAGTAAACCTTCAAACTCATTCCCAATGTTATTCTCATGGAAAATATTAAAAGTGCTACATATTTATTATTTTTTTATATAACTCGATAAAACTTTATATATATATATATATATATATATATAACGTATATGGAGTTCAGATCTACTGTATATTGATTTAACACCACTCTATATCCCCGTGTTTTTTCCTCAGGTAGATTTTAAAAACACGTCATATCTCCTTATTTTGTTTGATTGAAATATTATTTCATGCATGTGAAATTCACTGAGTATCCAGGTGCGAGGGGTATTGATATAGTAAAGGTATAAACTGCGAAAAGTGAATACTATCAGGCAAGGCCCTGTCGTCCGGGTATTACTAATTATAAAAGCAAAATTAAAAATATTATTGAAAAGCTAAAATAAATTACACTATGTATTATCATATTAGGTTTCTTAAGGTTTTCCCCGTATAATGATAAGTGTTGCAACGGAATAAGACAAGCGGCTGCCCAACCTTTTAGAATTCAAGTGATTAATGTACTTACTTTTAGATGTTGTATAAAATTTGTAAGAAAACATCCTAAAACATCTTTGAGTTCCACCCGTGGTAGGTTCTGTAAAGTAAAAAAATATAAGAACTAATGTAGTTGATACAGTATAAATTTGTGGGATTCATTTAAAACCTATAAACATTAAATTACGTCCTCATACCGGACGAATCTGCCTCCGAAACCATTTTACACATCACTTCGAGGGAGTAAAAATTCCTAAAATTTTAACAGATGTAACGGTAAAAGACTAACACTGTTTGGACATGCCAGGTAAACATTAAAACACAGTTCAACGATCGCGTAAAGCCCAGACAGACGTCTTAAAGACTTTGACTATTTACATGGCCATCTCTGATGGCTATGCTATTTACCAAATATCACTTACATTACACGACATCATTACATCGCTTGAAATGGCGACCTACCCAGGTTGGTATTTTAAGCCAAGTATGAATGACAGGTGAGTGAAGGAATGATTGTGGCGCGATCTTGTAGTCTTGTTACTGACTAAGGCCGACATGTTCCTTATAAAGAACTGTTAATTAATAGCCCAACAGCCAAAGACACCTACATTTTAACGTGGGATCTGAACCACTGTTTTCCCTGGCTTACAATTTACGAACTGGTCAAATTATGAGGACGGTCCTATGGAGGTAGTATTCAATTGTGCGGACGTTATAGTCCCCACAAAGGAACACCACGTCGACAAAAGCTATCGCTCACAACTATCCACAATTCGTGACCTCCAAGTAGCTGTATTACAGGATTTTGTACCAGTAAACACCTCATTAGCTTTTATGTAAACAATATCTTTGCATAAGAATTGAATGAAGCCAGTGGGACGGAGCCCTAATGATCTATCTCTGTTATAAGCCCTAATGATCTATCTCTGTTATAAGCCCTAATGAGCTATCTCTGTTATAGGCTCTATTCCTATAGGTTTTCACGTAATGGAATATGATGTTCACTCACAAACACCCAAACTTTCCCATTTATGATACCGATATCATATTATTTATGATTATAACAAATAAATTATATTATTATTACATGTTTAATTTCTTATTTTTAGCCAATGTCTTATTTTTATTTGGGGTAGGGTATATTGTTTCTATAATCAGTGATAATTTTGTATAGTTATTCCGAAATAGGCCACCTTTAGGAAGCAATGCCCATTCGGAGTATCTGAATTCCGCCGCCGCCGCCGACCGGCTGAAAACTGACCTTTGGGAAACAATTAAATTAGGCCCTTCTTATTATCCGGGTTCGTCGCCCGGTGAAGAACCATATAGGTATTTCCTTGTTTTACCAATACTTTTCCTGCGTCCGGAATTTTACCGGACGATGAAAATCAAATAATGTAAAAGGGTCGGCCTTATCATCTCTGATTACCACTTCAATCATACAGTGACAGCCTATAAATTACAAAAAAAATAATCTGCCTATTCATTTTTTTGCACTAGAAAGTCAAATTGGTGTACTAATTGTTACTTACTCTTAAACAAACAGTCAAGATGTTTATGAATCTCTGTAAAGTTTCTTCATCCACCTGCCTATGAGGGTCCTGCCAAACCATAGAAAAATTATAATATAAAATGTAATATATTTTACTTACTATATACATTATGAAGAATTCATTATTAAAGCTATTTCACATATTAAAGTTAGTTCAACAAAACAAAAAATAAATAAAAATAGCAATAACTGTAAAAAGCCTGATATTATCCAGTTCTTGCTATTATCACCTATATATCAATTAAATACATATACCAAGTTTTATTAAAATCCGTTAGTAATTAACAGAGTTGTCGATTTTTACATATTTTATGTTGATTTTTTACATATGAGAATATAGATCGACCTTGCCGTTAGGCCAAAACCAATAGTCATAGTTCCCTTATTTTAATGAAAAAAAAAAACTAGCAAATGCCGCTCTCTGGCGAAGAACTTGGAAATGCCTAAGGGTTAGACGACAAAGAACGTTGTTATGAATGTAATACAAATATTGATCACTTCAAATATATAACAAAACAATACTTAAATAATATGCATTAAATATTTTTATGAAAAATATTTAGTACGCCATTTAATAAACGTTTGAAATTTTTAAAAAGGAAACATGATTATTACTCACGGAAAAATAAAACCTAAATGTAATAAATATAGGAACGTTCTCCTGTCGTCTATAAACGTTATAACCCTTACGCATTTCCAAGTTCTCCGCCAAAGAGCAGCTTGACAAGTGAACTTTCCAAGTTCTTCGCCAAACGAATGCACTTTGACGATTGGTTGTGGTTGAACGGCGAGGTCGATCCTAATGATTTAAACGTCATTCTAAACAGAATTCCATGCTCTTTAAAAGAGTAAGTTGAAAGTTTCGTCTACTACGCAAATCCTCTCAGCTATAAGTAAAAAAAACACAAAAAACACAATTTTAGTCGTTGTTTTGCGTTTCAGAGTTAACAATCAGAATCCAACTTATTTCCAACTTAACTTCCAGCGCAAACATATTTCCAACTTATTTAGGATACCCGAAATGGTTTCAAACGATTTCTGGGACTATTTCTAATTTTGGGTTCTACGAGTCTAATTTGCTTGAACTACGAAATGTATAATGCCTTTAATCAACTGGTGTTATATAAGTGCTACTACAATAACAACTAGAGGCTTGAAGGGGCTAATAGCCCCTAAGCATAATCCTTCTTTACTATAGTACAAAATACCTTCTTAGAAAATAGACTTTTGGATCCACAAAATTATGATTATATCTAGCATTTGGTTTTAAGTAAACAAAGCAGACCTTTTTACATCCCAATGGTTTTTAAATGACAGCTATTTTACATTATATCTCATTTTATAGTAACCTTAAAGCAATTTCAGTATTTTCCCCGAGTCCCTGGGATCGAAACCTTCAATTTTGAGTCCCCTCCCATCATACTGCGACCTTCCAAACGCCCACAATTTTGGCGCGAAAATTTCCCTTACTTAATTATATATATATATATATATATATATAGATCATTTGGTATTAAATCTGCATCGTTATAACATTAACTAAACAAACTTACTTAACTTTTTATAATTTTAAATTATGAAAAAACTCAAACCCTTAATTATTATAAAATCAGAACATCTTAAATTTTAAATATTTTTTGTTATAGTACATTGAGTGTGCATAGTTAGCTGCATTTTGAAACAAATCCCACATGTCAACATCTACCATATGGCTTTGAATCAAGCATTAGCACCACATGTTTAATGTAAACAAAGCAGACGTTTTTCAATCCCAATGCATTTTAAATGGAAGATATTTTTCGTTATTTCTCATTTTCTGGTAGATTTGGACATAATCTGATATTTTTCCCGACCCCCTGGGACCAAGACCTTTCATTTGAGCCCTCCCCCATCATCCTGCGGGCTGTCAAACTCTCACAATTTTGATTGAAAAAATCGCTTACAGAATCATATATTTAATTTCGTAAGGCGATTCTTTGCGTCAAAATTGTGAACGTCTGGTAAGTCGTAGAAAGATGGGAGAGGGCTCAAATTAAAGGTCTCTATTCCGAGATGGCGGGAAAAATACTGAAATTGCTTGAAATTCACCAGAAAACGAGAAATAACGTAAAATATCTGCCATTTAAAAAGCATTGGGATCTAAAAACGTCTGTTTTGTTGACATTCAAACATGTGGTGCTGATGCTTGATTCAAAGCCATATGATAGATGTTGACTATGGGGTTTTTTTCAAAAGGCAGCTAACTATGTTCAATGTAGGCCTACTATAACAAATAAATATTTTAATTTTAAGATTTCAGACTTTATAATTACGCGTTTGAGTATATATTTACAATATAAAATTATAAAGAGTTAAGTGTTTCTTTTACGTTATAACGATGCCGATTTAATGCCAAATGATCGATATAAATATATTATGTAAGCGAAATTTTTGCGCCGAAATTATGGGCATTTGGCAAGTCACAGGCCTTGCACTTGCAAGATAATGGGAAAGGGCTCAAATAGAAGGTCTTGGTGCCAGGGACTGAGGAAAAATACAAAAATGTCTTTAATTTTATCAAGAAATAAGATATTACGTTAAATATCTGCCATTTAAAATCATTGTAATCTAAAAACGTCTAACAGCGTAGATCAGCTGAGTGTAACATCAGCTTTAAATTTGATTCCACCAAAAAGGTTCACCTTTAAATTTGGCCAATCAAAAGTATATTCAATCTTGAATCTACCAAGACAAAGCAGTATTTATTCACGGGCAACCATAAAAAAAGTGTTGAACGCAGGGTACCAGAGGTGGAGTGTGGAGTCGTTAACGGGAGGCCATTTTCGGATTTAATCCTTATTTATTTATTTATTTGCTTAGTGTGTACAATGTAGCCTCAAACGGAGAATTCCATAACAAGTACCCTTTAACTGTCCAATATAATATTCTTTTGAACTAGGTGGAGGCTATAGACATTTGTTTACATTTTTGAGTTAACTTAAATGTCACGACTTTCTTTGGCAAATAAATTAAGTTTCACAGTCTGTGGTTAACCTTAAGAATTGTTTTAAACCATGTCCATATTTTTAATAATTGTAAACGATGTGAACTGAGTTGTTTTGAGAACGACATCCATAGCGCCATTGTTTCAAAAATTTAGCCGTTTACTACTGAAGTAGGCTAACGTCCTTTCTTAAAATTCTGATACGCACTAGCAAATGTCAAAGTATAATTAACATTTCACTTTACACATTTAATTCCGCCAAACAGTTACCGAGTTGTGAGTGTGAAGGAAACATTAAATATATATTTTATTAAGCATTTGTATTTTATTTATAGGGGCTTTTGCCCCTACAAGCCACTAGTTAATAATATAGATAGATACAACTCTGTGGCACAGCTGTTTTAATTTCAAAAGATGTAAACAAATTAAACCCCATGTTTTTTTAATGGGAAAAGTTTTATTCTGTTGCGAATTTATGGTAAAAAAAATAAGAAAAATGAATAGTTTTCCCTCAAAATTCACGTCAAGACCTTTAAAATAAGACCCCTCCCATCCTTCTACGGCCATCCAGTCACTCACAATTTCTTTACAAAAATTTGACTTATGGAATTATATATATAGATGAAAGGAATAATTCCAGCCATAACCTACACACCAGCTAATATTATTCTTATCGAAACAATAATATTTACCCATGGATTAAAGGTGACCTTCACTGACGTTTCTGGACGTAAGTAAGGCTGTAAAATAAAAAAGGCAGTTTCCAAAAAAAACTTGAATTTACCATTTTTATTCGAATTATAAAGGATTTTTTTCGTTTGGCTCGCTGTAATGACAGAAGATATACAACAAAAAGCGTAATAAAAATAGGTTTTTGCATATTTTTTAACGAATTTCCCGTGTATGGAAGAAGTTATCACCGTAAGTCTCATATTAAGATTAAGCTTAAATTCATAATAACATTAAGTTGACAGGTCCCTTGACGCCAGAAACAACCTTCAATAGTCATATAACAAATAAATAATCAGTATAGTGATAGTGATAGTATAGTGATAATTTACATACCGGTTGTCCCATAATAGTCCCCCCCCCTAACTTTTTCCTATGTTTTTTCAAATATCAGTTCCACACCACGCCCAAACATTATTGGGTAGCTAATACTTCATTTTGAGGTGGTATCCAATTTTGGCCGCCATTTTGGATCCGCCATATTGGATCCAAAATATTTTTTTCAAATGTAAAAGTGGTGTTGTGACCCATCATTTCAAATTAGATTTTTTCACTGATTGCAATGACGCAATCCGTTTTTTAACATCTCAATCGGTTCTCAAGATATGGGTACTTTAATTAATTTATTTTCAACCAATTTAAAATTACAAATTGATAAAACAGGCTTATAACCACAAAGTAATGCTAGTTAGTGACGAATAACCACCATCAGTCATTGTTGAGCGATTTACACTTAACTTTCACCAATGTAAATTTTTCGGCCGCCATCTTGGATCCGCCATTTTGAAATGAGGTAAGTTATTTCAAATATGAAGTTGGTATTGTGACCCATCATTTCAAGCTAGTTTTTTACGCCGAATTCAATGCCGCTACCCATTGTTAGCTGTAAGACTTAGTTTTTGAAAAATTCATATTTTTTGAGATTTTTATTAGAAACATGTCAATATCTTGAAAACTAAACACTATAATTAAAAACGGGTTGCGGCATTGAATTCGGCGTAAAAAACTAGTTTGAAATGATGGGTCACAATACCAACTTCACATTTGAAATAACTTACTTCAATTCAAAATGGTGGATCCAAGATGGCGGCCAAAACATTTACATTGGTGAAAGTTAAGTGTAAATCGCTCAACAATCACTGATGGTGGTTATACGTCACTATCTAGCATTATTTTGTAGTTATAAGCCTATTTTATGAATTTGTAATGTTTAAATTGGTTGAAAATAAATTAATTAAAAGTATCCATATCTTGAGAACCAATTGAGATATTAAAAAACGGATTGCAGCATTGTAATCAGTGAAAAAATCTAATTCGAAATGATGGGTCGCAACACCACTTTTACATTTGAAAAAATTATTTTGGATCCAATATGGCGGATCCAAGATGGCGGCCAAAATTGGAAACCCCCTCAAAATGAAGTATTAGCTACCCAATAATGTTTGGGGGTGGTGTGGAATTGATATTTGAAAAAAATATAGGAAGATGTTAGGGGGGGGGGCTATTATGGGACACCCGGTATATACGTATAATGAATATATGTGGAAATAATTTAATTCTGCAGCATTTTTTACCCCTGGGGGCCCCATTAAAAAGATATGATGGTCATACGCCCAGGACTTACAATGAGACCTACAGCTAACTGGTCAGAAAGCCAGACCACCACCTAGGGCCACTTTTCTTTAATTCTCTTGTTGTTTTTCAATGATCACGGAAGCAAAACAATTAAAAAGTAGTCGATATTTCTGGGCTACCGGTAAACAAAGCAAAAAATAAGGATCTTTACCTTATTTAACTTTTTATATTGTGATAATGTCTTCACCCACTGGAAAACAACCATTAGACCTGCCATGTTTTCTAAGTCAACAGTATAAAGCCTCTTCTACTGTTTCATACTTCCCCCAGTACTTACCTTTTCGGGAATCGATTCTGATTTATTAGGGACAAAATCGTCAATGGGTTCTGGAGTTTCATGTGTTCCTGATTGAATTTCTTCAGGCGGATTTTCAGTTGAAGTTCCTGATTGAATTTCTTCAGGCGGATTTTCAGTTGAAGGTTCGGATTTGTATTTATATACCTACAACATGTATTTCAAAGGAAAATGTAACCGGCCAATATTTATATAAATATGTTTGCGCACATATTGAACACATATTGAAAATTTAAAATATGTTTGAGAGATCATCTTTATAAATCAAGTAGCTTGTTAGAAGACTAAAACTGAAATAAATTGTTATATTTCCAAGCACATATAGGTTAAAAAAATAGTTATTGTAATTCAGTACAAAATAGACAGACAAAATATACTTACAAGGTTACAAAATTGCTCATACTCGTGACCCTGAAAAATCAAAAGACAGAATATACTTACAAGGTTACAAAATTGCTCATACTCGTGACCCTGAAAAATCAAAAGAATGTTATGCTATTGCATTGAAGCGGTAATCTTAGCTCAAAAAATGAGAAATAGGCCAGATTCTCACATTGGCTCAGTTGATTATACATTGGCATTTTGTTATCGATGGGACTTCATGAGTTTTTAGTTTTAATACAGTTAATAAAAAAAATGCATTCAAAAAGTTACTTATGTTTAAGATTACAGTTTTTACGACTCAGGCCTGATCATCTCTGACCGGAAAAGAAAGGGATTCCTTGGGATTCGTGAAAGTAAGTTTTTTGTTGTTTGGGATTTAAAAAAAGGAATGCATCAGATTTCAGGGACATTCCCTATTGAGACCTCATGTCTTAATAACTGTAGTTGGCCCAGTTAATTTATTGTAATAAACTAGCAGTTTCCCGTGGCTTCGCTCACGATAAAAAATTATAATCTAACCTTGATACGTCGAATCTGAAGAATTTTACGGTAATTGTTCGCAGATTTGCCAACATGTCTCAGTATCAATTAAGTCACAGTAAAGGGCTGAAAGTTCGAAACAGTAGGGCTATCGGTCGGCAGTTTTAAACTCGCCTCACTTAGTTTACAACTTAATATATGGGCGGTTATTAATAGTTTTAAAGGTTAACCACAGATTGCAGCGCTTATTTTTCCGTACAAAGCCGGGAAACCATCGAGTCAGATAAAAAAGAAATTCACCAGACTATTGCAGGGCGATAATTGTTGGGGGAGGGGGGGGGGTATAATTGTAATATATTAAGGACGCCATAAGGGAAAAACTATAACTCCCGCTGCCTAATTAAAGATGGTACCTCATAATTTGTTTACGATTAAACAGATAAGGCACAACAACTAATTATGGATTAAACCTAAGCTAAATGTAACTTTAATATAGTACCATTGAATATCATAGTCAATGATAGTACGCATAACCTAGAAAATAGAAAACTTTGAAGTAGCTGAAATCCATTTACAACATTTTCCCTTAGCCCTGGTTTTTATATTGTTGGCTGTAATTTTGAAATGTTTGCGATTAGCTTCGATAACATTTAATTTTATGGCAGTTTCAACTTTATTTTTAAATTCATTTTTATGTTTATAGACCAAATTCTTAAGATTTTTATTTTTTTAAGATTCGGTTATTATTATTTTCATATACACAACCTGATATTGAGGTAAAATTCTGCAGTTGACTACTAATTTGTGCATGCGCAGTTTGTGCATAGTTTCCTCTCAAATTTTATCATGTGCTTTGTTGTGAACTACTACAATTAAAAGGTTAGGTTCTATGAATTATTTGGCTTTATTATCTCAAGTATTTCTTAGAATTAAAAAAATAAACAAGTTTTTCTGTATACTTACAGTTAACTTACAAATTGCCTTTTCAAGGAGTACCAAACGGTTATCGAACACCGTAACATCCTGGTAACAAAAAATTAGTAGAGCATATCAGTTGGAATAAAATTAATGATTGGCTACAATTGGTTTGTTGAGAATGGCGTACTTTGATTTTAATACTACATACTACATAGACTAAATTACAGGTGTAGCTTTTACAAGGGAAATATACGGTATCAGGAAACTGACACATACTTTCTCCCTTAATGTCATTTAAAACCAGAAAATTTATATAGCGAATTAAAACAAATTAACAATTTATTATCACACGAATACTTACCAAATTTTATCAAAATCGGTTAATAAATAACAGAGATATCAGTTTTTAAATATTTGCCATAAGAATAACATTGGACAACGTATTTCGTTTACCGCCAAACTAAAATATCAATTATCTCCGCAACCAGTTGACGTAAACTAATGATTCAAAATACTGGATTATTTAGTTTTTCAAGTAAAATTCAATGGTTGCAAGTTTATTTTCTTTAGAGGTCACATATTTTGTGAAATTTGAAAAATATCAATTTTTTAACACTTAAACCCACATAACTTCTGAACCTGAATTTTTACAGACATACGGGCGGTGCCATTTTGTTTGTCATCTTAAGCACTAAAAACCATGAAATTTTTATCAAAATCGTTATAGTCGTTTTTGAGAAATTTGGATTTTTGTCATTTTTTATGGATTTTTATGGGGTAAATACCCTTAAAACTCAAAAATTCAAAAAAATGAAAAATACGCTTGGAGATACCATGGCTTTTTACCTACATACCAAATTTCATGAAAATCGGACCACTGGTGTCGTCTCTAGCTTTGTTTACATCCACACACACACACATACATCCACACACACACACACACACACACACACACACACACACACACACACACACACACACACACACACACACACACACACACACACACACACACACACACACACACACACACACGCAAGCACGCACGCACGCACGCACGCACGCACGCACGCACGCACGCACGCACGCACACACGCACACACACACACACACACACACACACACACACACACACACACACACACACACACACACATACATACACACTGACAGACAGACAGACACCAGGCCGAAAACCACTTTTTTTGGATTCAGGGAGCACTAAAACGAATATATCCACTAACAACTCAAATTCGAAAATTTTGACGAAAACAATACTTTCTACATATACTATGTATAGGGGGGAGAAAGTAAAACCTACTAAAACTAATACTGAGCATTATGAAGTAATAATTATAAAAGTAATATTATAATAAAACTAAATTTAATACTATAATAAAACGTGATTAAGTTATATTCCTTACAGCTGTCTTACTACTGAACTGTACCTAGTATTCCCAATTAATTTTCCTTTTTGTTTAGTTCTTATTCTTTTTGCTGTTCTAATTAACGTGACTAGGGGGGTTTAATTTAGTTTTTGTTTAACTTTTTTATTGCGATTTCGTTTGTAAATGAGAAACCCATATGCCCGCTGTTTAAATGTAATGACTTTAAGTTCATTATATTTTTTACATCACACTACACAGAAACATCTGTTTTCTAAGCCTTACTCTTTGCTGGAAAGTTACTCTTTGCCGATTACTGCACGGAAATAACGTGTCAACAATTAAAGCAATCAGCTGATTGCAGTGAACCAAAGTTTCATTTATGCTCATTAGTTACTTCAGAGGAATGTAGTGGCAGCGCTGGTGGCAGTAGCAAATATATGTTTGTTTATTATAGGCTAGGTTTGAAGAATTGAGAAACGTAATAGTTTATGCAAGGAATACTTTATGATTAAAAACTATGTTTTTTCTGAGTAGTATGATGTTAAGTATCGTACGTCACACGCCCGGTACGTTTTACTGTACTCTAATACTTATACTTACTTACTTATACTTCTTCAGTCGTCCCGAAGACCACAAATGCGGCATGAGACCAGTCATAATATCTTCACTATTCTAATATCTTCTTATTCTATCACGGTTCTGTTGAACCAGGTCTTTTCAGGATGGGCCCAGGTTAGGAAAAGTTAGGAGTTTCATAAAAACAACAATCTATTAAGTAAGTTTTCAGGTTTGTTTTGAATTTTTTGGGACAGTTAATCTCTTTTAAATCAGTTGGAAGGGTGGCAAAGAATTTGAGGCCAATATAGGAAGGTTTTGTTCAAAAAGCTTTAAATTGTGCTGAACTAATGGATTGATTGCTCTGTTCCTTGTATTGAAACTATGAGAATGTGTAGGCACCAGATTATTGTCTTTTACATAAATAATAGTCTCAAACATGAAAAGTGATGGGACTGTTAAAATTCCTAAGTTTTTAAAATGACTGTGACATGATTCTGTAGGTTTGAGACCTAGAATACACCTTATTGCTCTTTTCTGTATGACAAAAATTCTATTGAGATTATATTTGCTTGATGCACCCCACAGTACTATAGAGTATCTAATGTGGCTTTCAATTAAACTAAAGTAGACTAGTTTAGACAATTTTATGTCTCTTAAATAAGCTATATTTTTAAGAACAAAATTGTTTTTTGACAAGGTTGCTGCTAACTTATCCACCTGGTCTATCCACCTCAGCCCACCGTCCAATCTCACTCCTAAATAGTCTATTGAGTCGGAACTTTGGATTTCCTCTTCTTCGAGGAAAACAGATGGGGGAGAAATGTTGGCTCTCATTGATTGTACAGCTCGTTGACGGGTGGAAAAATGCAAAAATTGAGTTTTTTTTAGGATTGATTGTGAGATTAATGTCGGAAAGAGCCTGTGAAAGTGTGTTCAGTAGGCCTACTCACATGAAAATCCCTCACTCGCCCAGCGGCTCGTGCGAGAGCTATCATGTTCCCACAGTAAAACGGTACTTACCAGGCTGGTAACGTAACGTACTATTTTGTAGCCAAGTAACCATTGAACAAGCATAGAACACGTTTTTTTTTTATTTTGAAGAATATACTCAATTTCTCATTCACCTTTCAGTATGGAGAATTTACGTAAGCATGGCTCTATTAAGCCATGTGTTTCAAATGGCAACTCAGTTTGTACCAACCATTAAGTAATGATCAGCTGATGATTTTTACTACCAAATTATATGGATTTAGTAAACAAATACACTCATCAAAAGTAATAGAATAGCTATTTCCCATAAGGCCTGTGCTGAAAGGTGAACGTGGAACTGAGTATAGAGCATATTTTGAGATAATTGTGCAAACAAATATGCATACAAGTAAATACAAACAAGCAACCGAACATTGGTCATTTAACGTGGTGGACCGAGCCCTGATCGATAGTTCATTATTCCCCGTTTTACTCTATGTATAATCCTCATTCTTTTTGCTGTTTTAAGACATGTAACTGGACAGCTATTGCATTGGTTTTGTTTGTTCACATTTTTCGTTGTTTTTTGGTTGCTAATTTAGCAATACATGTAGCACAGTGTTTAAGGGATTAGTTTTTTACGTATTTAAATTTTTACTGACGATACGACCTGCTTAGAACCTTATTGGATCAGGGTAAATACCCTTAAAAAAAATCAAAAAATGCCTGGAGATATCACGGTTTTATACCTACATACCAAATTTCATGAAAATGTCTTTCCACATGGACAGACAGACACCACTCTGAAAACCACGTTTTTGGATTCAGACAGCACTAAAACGAATATTTCCACTAGCAACTCAAATTCGAAAATTTTGACGAAAACATTACTGTCTCCTTATACCGTGTATAGGGGGGAGAAAGTAAAAATTTTACTAAACAGCATTTTTTACATGTAAAGTGTACAAATAGCACATGTCCCAATAATAGTTTCATAATGTTTTTCATGGTGAGTAGCAGAACATTATTCTCATGCCAATTGTACTTCATTGCATGAATTATAGAGACTTTCAGGAAATGCTGGTTTGGTACTTATATAATTTTCTAAATGTGAATAATAAAGATGAATTTTCTGGAATAGCCAACGATATAGGATTTACTTTATAAAAGAAACCCAATTTTTTAATAATAATTTTAGGAAATTGGCGTTTAATTTTGCTCTAGGAATAAAACAAACTTAAAAATAATTTCACAGGGTGTGGATGGGTGTCCTCGCTTGCTAATTCGGATCCAAGTAAATTAATATGTTAAGAGTAGGTTTATAAATAAGTGATTAGGGTGACACTCCATGACATTATTTTTTACATTATTTGATCAGAACTCCTTTCATTTGTAACGGATTAACAATCTGAAAATCGCTTTATTGCATTTTCTATAATATAAACTCTGAATAGGTAACTGTGTAGCCAGGTTCAGATTAAAATTAATGTTTCTGAGAATTAAAGAAAATAAAACACAAATTTATTTTTTACAACTTTAGGAAAAATAAATAACAAAGCTAAAATTAAACTTACCTCCCCGGGTCTAAGGCCATCGTACACTTCAGGATGCTGTAAAATGAACGTTTGTAAATAGCGTTTGTAAAAAGAAGATAAAAAAGAGATACATACTATCCCTTTAAAAAAATATTTAAATAAAGAAATTATCGTACTATTTCACATTAATTTCATTGAAACATGTTCTGAGCTGTTCTCATATCTGAAACTTTTTGAGCAATTTACAGGAATTCAGAAGTCTCTAATAAAGTCTTTCGATAAAAAATTTTTAAATATTATTTGTAAGGAACATTATTTATGTCTACAAACAAGGTATAAATGAACAATTTACTAACTTCGAAAGTAAAATAAAAAGAAAACTTGTGAAATCTTTAAAAAATTTGAAAATATGACGTCGATTGATATACTTCCTTATAAAAAGTTAAATTGACTGCAGGAACAGCACCTGGTTAGTCCTTAAAATAAGTACTCACTGCAATCAACAAATCAAATATTTTTCATTTTTCATTTTTTTAAATTCAACTAAGAATTACGTATTAAAAGTTAAGACCTCTGCAGAAGAACTATAGGGCGTATCTCAAAGTTGACATGACAAATAAAAGTTAATTTTTCATACACGCAAAAATTTATCAAAAAACCTAAAAAGTGCTTTAATAAAAAACAAAATATAATTTTCCTCCACCTACTATCTAAAGTCGTCTTTTAGTCCTGGAGTAGAATGCTAAAGTACTTTAGAAATACATGGGGAGAAATCCGGCAACAGTGAGAAAATGTGGCAACACTGTCGATTTTAATTTGCTTACTCTAATTTTAACTCAAGAACTTCAGTGTTTCAACTTAAGAAAACAAAACCGTATTAATTTTAATAGCCAGGTAATAATTTTTTGTATGAATTAAGTTGGCAACACAGAATTTAAAACCCCTGATTTAGAGCTAGTTGATACCAATATGCCGAACGGCCGAACGTTTTATAAACATGATCGTTTCTTACCTACAGATTTTGGGAGGTATTTAAAAAAATTAATACTTTAGAAAAAATAGTGTTTGAAATAGTGTGAAAGTTTGAATGAATAGTTGTTTAAATTGCTTAACTACAATTGCTTTTATTTGCTTATGTTATATATTTATATGCGATTCTAATCTAGCCTAGTTTAAAGGAGAAAAAGATCACATGAAGGCAACGTTATGTTGTCACAATTATTGTTAATGGTGTAGGTGGAGGAAAAAAGTTGTGTGCATATTGGGTCTAAAGTGCTTTTTCTCCCTCGGGAAAATTGTCCATCGGGCGACAACAGTTTCCCCCCCGGAGAAAAAGTTGCACTTAAGTCCCTAGACACACAAATAAATATTAAAAAAAACCAAAAATGTACTTTAGAGAATTATATAATTTTCAAACATAGTATAAAATCAATTATTTATATCTTTTAACGACCATGCAGTACTCATACTTACTATGGTACAAGTTCCGTATCTCCGACCCTAAAAATAAATAAAATTAAAAATGAAATACCTGTTTTATCATTACAAATAATTGTATAAAAACTGTAAAAGCTAAAGTAAAACTCATCGCACCTTAAAAATAACTGTCATTGCTTGTTACGGCGTTTAGGAGAGAACAATAGCATCTACATTTACATTTTGAGAGGGATAAATTGTTTTCATGTATTAGCTTTTTAAAGAAATATACTACAGAGAAACATCTGTTTTCTATACCTTACTCTTTACCAATAACTGCACGGAAAACTTTCTGGAAGTAAACAGGAGAAAACAATCAGCTGATTGCAAGACAACAGCATTTAATACATATTTATAGGTTACTTTAGAAGAACAGGACTTCGTATTGGCAAAGCTGGTAGCATTACAGCAAGTGAAACTCAAAGCAAATTTAGACTACTTTAGACGGATAGGAAAACGTATTGCTATGTTGGAAAAATGTAGCAACTATTTAATAGTATATTTCATTACAAGGGGCGAAAGTGACGCTTTTCGAAAGAGCTCAAGGTAATTTGAGCGAGTAACGAAAAGCCACTTTAGACCCGTGTTATGGACTATATTTTTCGTCACACTGCATAAAATATTGAGCTAACTTCTCAAAAAACAAAGGTTTTATTGACGAAAGAGTTGTTTCCATTCTGTCCTTGCATTTTTAAATCAGCTGATTATCTGTCATTTGTTTTGATGTTATGTCAGCTGATGATAACGGTTGACATATCGAAAGCTGTGTGTACAATTGCAACAATTGTACCGCTACGTCAATTACCGCAATTACAATTACCGCTACCATCGTTATCGCTCAGCTTATCTTCTCACTGAGGCAAAATTAAATATATATATATATATATATATATATATATATATATATATATATAATTTTAGTTAACATTATTAAGTTAAGAAACAAAGTACCCTTTTTTGAAACATTTTTAATTAAATATTTAATATAAATATTTATTCAGCCTCTTGACCCGTGTAATGAACTATATTTTTCGTCATATCGCTCGATACAACAACACGCTAACTACTTAAGAAAACCAATCTATTACCTTAAAAGATATCTCTCAAAGATGCTTCCATCTTGTTCTTGCTGTTTAAAACAATCAGCTAATTGTATGTTTCACTTGTGTTAGGTTAGATTGGCAACAATGAACAACTATCGATGTATCGATCGCATTTAATAATCGATTGGTGGAATCAGCGAGTTGCACAAATTGATTAAACAGACAACAATGCAACAGTCAAATGCAATTGATAATAATAATCGATAACCACTCTCAATGCTATCGATAGCTCAACATCGACGCTGACTTATACACGTTTGCAGAAAATTCATCATAAACGAACAGCTGACGTCCTCAACGTCAGCTGACTCTTTCCCTCCCTAGGGTGGAAAACAGCTATTTTCGGCACGCAACGCAGGTATTGAAACAGTCTTTTCGCAGCAGTATGACGAAAAAGCTTTTCGAATATAAACAATCAAGTACATTTTGAAATTTGTTGTTTTACATGTTTTTTAATAGAGGTTAGGTTTTAAGAATTTAAAAACATAGTGGTTTGTGCAAAAAATGCGTTCTGATAAAAAATTATATATTTTCTGAGTATAAACTCGTCGGTAAGTTTGATCGTACTTGCATGAAAATCCCGCTCTTGGCCTGCGCTAGGAAAGCACTACTGGGCCTTCAGAAGACATTTCCCGAATGTTATTTGCTAACTGTAGTACAAATTAAATATGTAAATGTGCAAATTCAAGCTAGTATTTTAATAATACTTTCAATAATGAACAAGACTTGATCATCCCAGTACAGCCCAGGATGAGAGAAAAAAAGTCGCGTAATTTAATTTGCTTTACAAAAATTTATAATTATACTACCACAAACCACAAATAAGCAAGACATTTAAAATTTTCCATCCTAGACCAGAGGGTGGTAGGATTAAGCATGCTCGCAAAATTATTCTGGCGAAGTGTCTACTGAAAGTTATTTATCATTAATTGGACATCACAAAACGCCTGTTGCCTGTTGGAACGCTTGTAAAAACCCTAAAAATTCTAAATTCCCATTGCCCACTAAAATATTTTCAGGCATAGATTACAATTTAGTTAATCAAATTTAGAAATTTTTGTGTGTTGAAAAATTATTAAAAAATGTTTTTAGGTAAGCCCTTAAACTAATAATGAGCATCGTTTTGAAATTGTACGAAAAGGAAAATTAATCTCCCGCATGAAAAGTGCTTAAACTGGTTATTATTTAGATTCTCAAAGTTTAAAGTTGTCCCCTTGATTTTTTAAACTACATTAATTTTGAAAAATATGACTTGCCTACATGTAATGTCTACATAAGATCGGTTGGACGGAACAGCGCAGCTTTTTAATGGTATTTGTTCCTATGAACTTTTTTGCGTATTGTCTTGCAGAATAATACTCTATCATCCTAACTCAAAAAATCAAATTTTCTCCGAACACCCTGTACATAAACGTATTTTTAAGTTATGCAATATACTTACTCCAATTCTGCACACGGCCGATTCTAGGACTTTAATACGTTGTATGATGGACAGCTCCGTTATATCCTGAGAAAAAAATTTTTCTAAGTCAACCACAAAAGGAAAATTGTTCAGCAGTTATATAACCTTGTGTTACTTCTAAATATACAAAATACTTGTGGCTTGAAGAGCCTGTCCACAAAAAGAGAAAATTTAAATCAAAACAGTCCTGCTATATTATAGTACAAAATATATTTTTAGATGGCTTTCAGATGCACCATATTTTGATACCTAAGACGTGGTTTTGAATCAATCAACAGCATCACATGTTTCACTGTAAACTAAGCAGACTTTTTTTGCTTTATAAAAATCCTAATGCTGTTATATTTGGCAGATATTTACAGTTATTTCTAATTTCCTGGTACACTTCAAGGCATTTCAATATTTTTCCCGAGTCCCTGGCATCAAGACCTTCAATTTAAGCCATCTCCCATCATCCTACAATGAACGTGACAAACGCCCACAATTTCTGCGCATACAGTTTTCTTTACGTAAACATATACTTAGATAGTGCATTTAAAAAATATTTCTGATATCATAAGTAATAACCTCAGTTTTAAAACCAATGATTTGAACGATCGCATCTTCCTCCTCATTTTCTTGTAATCCGGTTTTTAACGGCAAATAATATATCTTTACAGATATTTTTGCTTTACATTGCCAATAGCTTCTATAAAATTGCTTAAGTTTATATAAACAAACGACATACACTTTATTGAGCCATAGAGAAGTCATTTTTATCTGAGAAAACAATAATTTAGACATATCTTCCCAGGCAAAAACACTCTTAATACCATTTGTAACAATTATTTTTATAATGGGTGGTTTTGGTGATGTAGTATCTTCATATTTACCATTTTAATATTTACCATTTTTATCTTTTCTCACATTAACATTTCCGGTTTAAACTACGACACTTACCTACTGGATATATATAGAAAATACTGATAAAATATTAATATACTAGGAAAAACATATACTTACTGGATTACAGGTTCCAAACCGATTGCCCTGAAAACCATTCAATGCTTTGTAAAACTGTAATAAATTAATTCATGTACTAGTGAGGTAAAATTTTTAAAATAATAATCTTTGAATATTTTTTATAATTATAACCCTATTTTCATGAATAAGGTATGTAGAAAGCGTACCGTTTTTTCAAAACATTCAAGCTTAGGATTAATAATAGAATTAAATGTTTTACTATTCCTGGTGAAAATAAATTGGTTTCAACTACTTACGAGTTATGAATATGATATGTTATGATCCTATGAAGGAACAGTCAGTTATAGAGACCACTAAAAGAGGGTTTATTTCTATAACGTGTTAGAGCAGATTTTATATTTAATTAGATACCTACTCACCATAACTAGGGCATGATTTCGTTTCCTAGGTATAATTTCAATATCATAGAGTGGAAATTAAATTTAGTGGTCAATGAATTAAACTTGTATTTTTCCATAAATGGTGATTTTAAGGTCTTACTACCTCAAAGGAATTAAATCCAGCCTTAGTTATGCCGCGCTCGCCGGTAAAATGCACCAATATAAATATTTTCTAAGCACTTACTGCAATTTCGCACACTGCCTTTTCCAGAGCTTTGACACGTTCAATGTACCCTCCTACCTGACAAAAAAAAAAGAAATCCAACAATTAATATTTTAGTTTAGCTAAAAACGTTATTTCTAAAATTAGTAACTGGATATTAATAAACAACTAAATTAGATACATTAATTGTTACTGAACATTAACATTTTTCATGCATACTTTTATCTTTTGATAACGTTAGCCTAGGCTGATTTAGTCTCTACCTTTCATTTTCATTTAAGTTCTCATAGTTTTCTTGTTGTTTTCAATTTCTTCCCCTTTAAATGAACAGTATAAGGAGAAAAGTCTGCTTCGTAAAAACTTTTAAATTGGAGTTGAGGCTGGAAATATAATGACATATAGCAACTGCCTGTCGGTAGTATTTATACTGCCATCAGCTTGTGTGAATATAGAAAATATATAGATAATATGTAGACGATAGATGGAACATAATTACATTTTCCTGCTAGGTTGAATTTGAATGTAATGAAGCCTATGGGCATATTATTTAAGGATTAGAAAAATAATGTGTATTACTAAAGTGTATAAGCTATCTAATGAAACATTTTTTTTGTAAATTGGCTCTCTTATTTAGTTGTGATGCATTAAAAAAATCGACAAACAAACTCGAAAACTTTCTTGCATATAAGGAAATGGGATTTACAAACACTGAAAATTTGCCATTGCTTTTAAGGTAACGTTAAGGTTTTCAGCGTACTTACTGCTGCTTGGCTCGTCCCCTCAGATGCCATGGTGGATCCTAAGACAACATTACATTTTTTCATGTTTTTTACTAAAAATAAATGGCAAAGTAGTTGAGGTTGACATGATTTTTATACAGCCTACCAAAACCTGAGCCTATTGAGGGTGGAACGGCGTCAACTTGAGACCGATTTTTATTACCCAGTTCCTTTCATTGCCTGTTTTCCTAGGATAGGAAGTCACCAGTTTGGACATTTATACTGTCCCAGCATTGTTGACACGGCAAGTCATCATCATCGAAGAAGACGATCCGCTCTCCGAGACTTACTTTAGAGATCGGTGATTCCAAGGTCTCAGAACGTCCTTGGAATCACGCTAAAACAGAGGCGCCAGATGACACCTTAAATGAATAGATTCTCTAGTGAAAAAGGTAAATTCCTATCAGCTGTAGTCCTCAGCATACCTCAAGGAAGCTCGAGTGGCATAACACAATATATAGTCGAAGTGATATTCATACTGTTCCAGGCTAGTGTTTTAGGAGACCGCAGAGAGTGATTTAACTAATAGTCCTAGACACCTCGAGCCCACGGGTTTCCGGTGCAGGACACTTCTGTGTACAAAGGTAATCCACCAACTCCCCACAAGCAAAATTGGAACAGCGACCTAAATGGACTAACAGCGCAAGGAAATTAAACACATATTTCTTGGAAATACCAGCCCCAATAACGTTTTTGAAATTAGTTTTATTAGCAGTGGTTATCTCTGTAATACTTTTGACTTTGACTAAGGCGACCACGAATCTTTTAATCGGAGGATCCTACGACGGTCAGAGGCCATAGTCTAAGAGCCAGTGGCTGACTGACGACACATATTTTAAGAAAGCCTACAATTTTCTCATTTACTCTATTCTAGCTACCGTTCATGAAAATGAGGCCCATTAAGCCCACTTGCGGTAGGTTCGGGCTCACCCATGGGTCAAAAGGGTGACAATGTGACATGAAACGAACATATTTTAAGAATGCTGCCGTTTTGATATGTCACAGTATACACTTAGGGTAACTCGAAAACGGAAACGGCAGACGTCTACCGCGGTTGTGACGTCACGGCAGACGCTATGAAAATGGCCAAAAAATCAATTTTTTTCTGACATAGCTTAAGAAAGATGACACTTTGATATGTCAAAATACACCACTATATTAATATGCAAACGGATATGGCAGACGTTTACCATGGTTGTGACGTCACGGCAGACGTTTAAAAATTTAACATAGTATAATGTAAAAGTATATGGCCATAATCTTGAAATTATGCTAGATAATAACATGTGACTACCGTTCGTCATTATTGAGACATATCCAGCTGATTTTGACAAAATAAAACTTTCGGCCGCCATCTTGGATCCGCCATATTGAAATAAGAGACGCTATTTCAGATGTAAAGATAGTGTTGTGACCCATCATTTAGAACTAGTTTTTAACGCTGAACTCAATGCTACAACTAGTTTTCAACAACAATATTTATTTCTTTATATATTGCCATTTTTTTGAGGTTATATACAAAAAAATTGCAATAACTCAAAAGTAAAAGGTCATAATTGAATTTGGGTAGCAGCATTGAATTCAGCGTAAAAAACTAGTTCTAAATGATGGGTCACAACACTATTTTTATATCTGAAATAGCGCCTCTTATTTCAATATGGCGGATTCAAGATGGCGGCCGAAAGTTTTTTTTGTCAAAACCAGCTGGAGATGTCTCAATAATGACCAACGGTAGTCACATGTTATTATCTAGCACAATTTCAAGATTATGGCCATGTACTTTTACATTATACTATGTTAAATATTTAAACGTCTGCCGTGACGTCACAACCATGGTAAACGTCTGCCATATCCGTTTGCATATTAAAATAGTGGTGTATTTTGACATATCAAAGTGTCATCTTTCTTAAGCTATGTCAGAAAAAAATTGATTTTTTTGGCCATTTTCAAAGCGTCTGCCGTGACGTCACAACCGCGGTAGACGTCTGCCGTTTCCGTTTTCGAGTTACCCTTAGTGTATACTGTGACATATCAAAACGGCAGCCTTCTTAAAATATGTTCGTTTCATGTCAAATTGTCACCCCTTTGACCCATGGGTGAGCCCGAACCTACCGCAAATGGGCTTAACAGGCCCCATTTTCATGAATGGTAGGTAGAATAGAGTAAATGAGAAAATTATAGGCTTTCTTAAAATATGTGTCGTCAGCCAGCCACTGGCTCTTAGACTACCACCCAATGCGACGTTGCAATGAGCAGATAGTCGGGTCAGTCGCATTGGACGTGGTGATAGCACGCGTTTCTTTTAACTATACGAGCAAGAAAACTAGGAACTTTCACTCTTTCAATGGGCCGCGTCCACTGGACAGTGAGATCTCACATACACATCACATTATGTGGACACATTACGTGTCCTCCCTGGCACGTTGGAAGAGAAGGTTATCAAAGAGCTATTTAACCTCTTGACCGTTGTGAAGAGATACAATACTTTCTTACTTATTTCTTCGTTACTTTAAACTTAAAATATATTTGCAGATGTTTGCAGATAGATTAAGAGTAAACATATCAACAAGAGCAACTAAAATACTAGTAGACTTGTGTCTGCTTTCATAAGCAAACAATCGCAAGATAATCGAATCGTTTAAAGTACACTTTGACTGTATTTAAAACAAACATTTAAAGTAGACAGTGGAATAGTATCGTTAAAAATTAATCACACAGTACCTTGAATCTTCACAGTTTTGACAGGACGTGGTAGGGTGTGCTAGTAAATAAACACTGTTAGTAAATTTGGCAATCATGTGTTATATAACAACTATCGGCAGATTCAAATGTGTTTGCTGTGTTTAAATGTTAAGCCGGGTCAAGACATGCTAGTGCGCGGAACAAGTGTAAAAATCTTTCACTTCCTGAAACCAGCACCATACTTTAGGAATTGACTAAATACACATAAAAGAGTGAAAATCAGCCGGGAGGCAAGCTTAAAAATATTTACGTCACGGGTAGTGACGTCATCAATATGACCATTCAGCCAACGTAATAATGTCACATATCTCGGAAACCACTCAACCGATTTTGAAGTGAGACATCTTATTTGAAAGGTCCAATCATCTTTTTCTTTATATTGATAGACAAGCATTTTTTCCGTAAGGTTTTTGTACTCATTTTCTCTCAGCCTGTGTGCAACTTAGCAAAAATCTAAGCACAGCGATAGGATTGTATTTCCCTGTAGATGTGCAGAATCCCATTGAAATTTATATTAGTCTTTTAGAAATGTAGAAAATTCAATTTAAAATTTCAAAAAAATTAACATTAGCCTTATGAGTTGCTGTTTTGGTGATATTATAACAACCAAATGTAAACAAAGTTAGCATCATATGTAGCTGTCATCACATGCTATTTTTAGTAGAGTAAAGATTTGATGTAGAAACATTAAGCCACAGTTAATTGGGGCATGGAGTGAAAATATAGAATTTGATTGAAATCAGGACTACTTAGAGAAGATTAGGGATATCATACTCAAATGTGTTCCATTTTACATATATATGGAAAAATTAAGTTTACTTGCTTAGATAAGATTAAGAGATAAAGATTTTATGAGAAGATTAGGGGTATCATACTTAAATGTGTTCCATTTTACTTGCTTAAATAAGATTAAGAGATAATAAATTTTCTGATAAAAAGGGAGAGAAAAAGTACATTATGTTACGTTTCTACCATCCAATGTACTAACTGACATGCAACCGGCAGGGCTGGCGACAGGGGGGGGGGGCAAATGCACAGGGGCCTGGACTCACAGGGGGCCCGGATCCACGCGAGATTAGTAAAAATGGGGCCCAGAATCGAGATGAGTAAAAAAAGACGGGTTTCTCAATTGCACGGGGGCCCGAAAATCCTGTCACCGGGCTTGCCAACCGAAGTATAAATGGACACATTATATTCAAATTTTGTTTTCATTGGTGGATAGTGGGTAAAATATATATTACATTTTAGTGATGATAATAATAGGAAGAGAGGGAAGGAGGGAAAAAGTTCTAAACGGTAGGAAAGAAGAGAGGAAAGATGGTAAGAAGAGAATGAAGGAGAAAAGGAGGGAAAAGTGGAAAGAAGGTCGGAAGTAGAGAGTGAGGAATTAATGGAGGGAGGGAGAGAACTGTGGTAAGGGAACTGATTTGATGACTGAAGTTTTACTTTCCTCTGATTCAATAATTATTCTTAAAAAAATAAACATGAAATCTTAATAAAATAGTCATTATCTTAATAAAATACTAATTACTAAAAACCATGCCATAACAGAAATGAAGTAAAATATTTAGTCAAGGACTGAGTCTTTCTCTTTTGTTTTTGGGCCCCCAGTTTGGTTATATTATATGTTTACATGGAAAATATGTACTATATGAAATGTATTTAGAAACGCATTGGTTTATGCAGATTTTATTTATAAAATTAGCTATCCCTATTTGTCACTTTGAAAATTGGTCGAATTTTCGACCACTAGCGATCTCTAGTTATCTATAATATACATTATTACACTTTCAGCGGTAAAATCAGCGGTTTTTGAGTATTTTCAAAAATATTAATTTTTTACAAATACTTGTATTTTGATTTATTTAAATTTAAATTAATATTAAGATATCCCCGTTGCAGCAGACCTGCATACTCAACGAATTTCAAATGCTTAAATAAATCATTGAGACGGGGCCACGAATAAGTAAAATCTACGTAAATCTCAAAATGAGAGAATACAGTTCGCGCACTATATCTCCGGCTATGACCAAATCAGCTGGTTGCAAGGTGCGGGGGGGAGAGGGGGTACTTTTCTGAAAACATTGTTCTACAGTCCCGCTATTTGTCAAACGCTGTGTTTACCAAATCCATATGTTTAAAATATCATATGATACGGTTAGTAGCGCAGTAGTCATAGCCGGAGATATAATGCGCGTACTGTACAACAATTTTCTCAATAAGAATAATATGGGAAATGAGTATGCAGGTTTACTGCCTAACAGTAAAGCTGCATCATAACAGCTACATATGATGCTAACTTTGTTTACATTTGGTTGTTATAATATCACCAAAACAGCAACTCATAAGGCTAATGTTAATTTTTTTGAAATTTTAAATTGAATTTTCTACATCTCTAAAAGACTAATATAAATTTCAATGGCATTCTGCACATCTACAGGAAAATACAATTCTATCGGTGTGCTTAGATTTTTGCTACATTGCACACAGGCTGAGAAAAAAGGAGTACAAAAACTTTATGGAAAAAATGCTTGTCTATTAATCTACTATATATATATATATATATATTTGTCAAATACCACTAAGTGGAATCATCGTACAGCCCAAACTACTTGACCTAGAACCTTGAAACTTTGCATGGATGTTCCTCTTAGGGCGTAGGCATCCGCTAAGAACGGATTTTACAAAATTCGTAATATAAAGGGGTTTTTGGCGAGGCCGAAGTTTTACAATTTTCCCATTTAAAAGTATGTTGGACGATTTTTGTTTACGTTTTCAATGTTCATTCAATCAAGCAACTGGTAGTTAGCTTCAGAAATGTGTACGTTGATAATAAATTGATTTCTTTGATCATGGCTTCATTGATTTTTGTTGATTTGTTTCAAGGACATAATTATGTACTATATAAAAGTTACATTTAGTTTAGATAAAATCCACCGTTAATTAGTTTAGTGGCACCATCTATATTTCGGTAGCGGGAGTTATCGTTTTTCCTGGAGGCGTTCCTAATAATTTTTTTATTACATCTATACCTGTCCGATGATTTGGTGTTTAGTATAATTCGACGTACGCAGTTTTAAACGTAAAGAGCATACTGCGTTTAGTGGCTGAGTCTTGAGACTAAATCCCGGTAAGATGGAAAGAGAAAAGAACAGTGGTTTTTCAGTCACAAACAGAATGTGCTGAAATTATATGATTCTTTGATATATTTATGTAAAAATTTATAAATTTATACAAATCCCTGATTGTAAGTTACATTTATACTATCTTTTCTACTATATTTTTGTCAAATACCACTGACCTATCATTGTACAGCCAAAACTACTTAACCTAGAACCTTGAAAATTTGCATGGACATTCCTTACAGTGTTGGCATTCACCTACAAAGGATTTTTTTAATTCGCGGTTTTTAGAGGTTTTTGGTGGAGCTGAAGCTTTGAAAATGCCCCATGTTAATGTAATGGACGATCTTTTGTTTAAATTTCAAAGGTTATTAAATCAAGCATATTAGCTTCACAAACGGATACGTTGTTACAGCTGATTTATAATTTGATTCCTTTTATCATGGTTTCATGGTTGTTTTGATGATTTTGTTAGGTTATTCGTACTATATAAAAGTTACATTTGGTTTAGTTTCGTACCTTATACGTTCATTCATAAGCTCATTATGTGGTACAATCTTTTTAGGCAGCGGGAGCTATGGTTATTTCCTTAGGCCGGCCTTTATGTTTTTCATTACAATCATGCCAGTTACAATAATTTGGCAAATTCCTTTGACATCTAATTCAATGATGTCCCCGGCTTTTCACGGAAAAATAAATGCTGCAATCAGTGGTTGATCTTAAATTATTACTACCCGCCCATATTTTAAGTTAAAAACTAAGTGAATCGAGTTTGAAATACTGCCCACGGATAGCACCATAACTGTTTCGAACATTTAGCCCTTTACTGTACTTAATTGATACCCTACTAGGAAATCCAGGGACGTAATGGTAAATCTACAAAGAAGTACCTTAAAATCGACATATGTGGTGTTAAAATCGGTCCGGCCGTTTTCGAGGTATAACGGTGAAAAGAAAACCTTCACTATGTACTGTGGTATCCTACATCCTACTGTGGTATCTAAATTTTATCCTACATTCCGCCATAAAACAAACATATCTCTACATGACATATTCCTTGATATAAATATTTTCTATTCAGTCCTCTAGATTCTTCATATCAAGGTTAGACGATAATTTTTATCGTGAGCGAAGCCACGGGTTCTGCTAGTTTTATATAATTTTTAGTCTTTTAATTTTTAATAAATGTAATCTTGTTATAGCATATAAATGTTAACAAACATATAATCAATGAATTCAAAACACACAAAACAAACAAATAATTTAATATCATGAAAAAATTAAATTCAATCATATGGTCAGTTTTATAATTAAAACACTCCTGTTTCTGCAGACCTGCATCTCCAGCCAATTTCAATAAAACATATGATCAATCCTCATCATTGTATATGTATATATATGTATACATATATGTATATGTACTTACTTACCGCTGTTGCCATTCAAACCGAAGTTGGTTTTTGGCCTCCGCAACGATGCTCCTCCATTCTTCCCGGTCTTAGGCTTGCTCCCAGGTTACTTGTAGTCTCCTGAGGTCTTTTGCCACTTGGTCTTTCCATTGTAATCTAGGTCTTCCCAGAGGTCTGGTGCCTGTAGGTCTCCCCTCAAATACGTCCTTAATAAGTGTGTTTACGGATCTCCTCACTATGTGGCCTGCCCATCTTAGTCTTCGGGTATATGCATATGTTTTGTTTTTTGTTTTTGTATATTTAATACATATACATATATATGTATATGTATATACAAATATACATATATATATATGCTTATGTATATTTGTAAAAATAATAATGAATTCAAAACACACAAAATATTGTATTAATATATATATAAAATATTTATATATATTAAATGTATATGTATATATATATATATATATATATATATATATATATATTAAAATGAACGAACGGTATTTTTGGGGTCTAGGGACCTCAAAATGAATAAAATAACATGGTCCCGGGTTTAAGTTTCACCTTGCCGCCTACGGTAATAGCTACTTCCCTATAGGGGGAATTCGCTAAAAGGACAATTTTTGTGCTCATAAACCTTTTTCTATTGTCTTTAAAGCTCGCTTAACCTAAGTTAAGCTAAACCTAGAGTAACCAAAAGCTAAGTGCCTTAAAAAAAGTTGAAGTGGATTAAGTGATCACGGATCACAGATGAATCTTAAAGTGATGTTAAAATTATAGTTTTCATGAGTGTGAATATGTAGCCAATACCATTGATCATATAGGTAGTACTAACTAATCTAGGTCTAGGGTATAATCATGACTTGTGTCATAACATATTACAGTAAAATTAGCCGAACGATACAGAAACCAAGACATTTACTTTAATATTCAGAGAATTACACAAGTTTTGCCAGTTTAGCAAGAAGGTTGACGATTCCTTCAACCTGAAAAAAAACAAAAGATAATCAAAAATAGAACTATTATATAAACTACAAGTAAAGTCTAGAGTATACGAATACTATCAGAGGAATACACAGACTTCAAGCTTCAAGGATGGTATGATCACTTATGATCCAGCGGAGATATACTGAATATAGGAAAATGTACGTTCTGACAGGTTTCATCTGAGATCCTTGTCCCCATGTTACTTAGTGCAATTGTTGGTACAGGCTGTTGTGCAGCCATGAGACATTCATTGCATTTTTATCATTCAATTCAATTTAATGTTGCCAGTTTCAGTATGTGGTAACATAAATCAGGGCGTGTCGATATCCTAGTTGTCAGCGTCATAGACTCTGGTACAGGAACGTTGTCGGCTCGATTACCGGCATGCCAACAAAAAATGTTGGGGTTTTGATATATTTCCCCAACGTCGTATATTTCTTAAGAACGTCTTAAATAATCACTTCTGTGAAGTAGGAGCGTTGACATAAAAAAATACAATGAAATGCTATTATTTTCGTCTTTTTTGTACGTGTCCAAAAGCATTTTCATGAGAAAAATCCATGTAAAAAAATTGAATTTGTTGACTTTTATTCGTTGCCTTGATTCTGTTGAATGCTCGCTTATGGTATTTTACGTCTCTACATTTTATAAATTAATTCAAACTCATTTTCAGTCAAAACACGCTTACATTTTAAATTATGATTTTACAATTCAAAATTGTCTTCATCCACGAGAGCGGGTGCTAAAACAAACACCTTTGTCAACATATGAGTTACAGAAAATGAACAGACACTTTTGGCGCATTATATCATAAACTATGGGCTGGTCCATTTTTGGAGCAGTCGATATAGTTTAGTGTCAATGATTTTGGACAACAAACAATATAAAAACAAATTTCTACGAACATCAACTGTATTCTGTTTAAAAATTACGAAATATATTGACAGCTGTTGGAAATTTTAACACATGAGGCTAGTACATCTTAGCGTATCATATGTGAGATGACTTTTACCATATCCATCTGTTACTATAGAGATTTCACTCCACTCCAACTGGAGTGGAGGGTATAGAGGGTTCCTAAATGTCAAGATGTGAGATTACTATTAAAACTCAAAGTTAATATTATTTTTAATAACTACAGAGCAACATGTCGTATCACAAAAGGACCTGTGGACTTGAGGATCTAAGAAATCCTCTTTATCGTGTGCTTCTGTTTCTTGAGGAAGCCAGATAAAACGTATATTACTTTTCTCAAATACAAAAAAAAACATAATTTTTTAACATTATATGAAGACGTAAACAAGAAACTTCACCAGGCGCGAGGCATCTGGGAGTTGCAGATTCTTTTTTCAAGGCGGCTACTCCCAATGGCGGTTCCCTTCGCCAAGTCATGCCTGTGAACATGCCAATATAAACAAAACATTGATATTTTTTATTAATTTTGTTAAAAAAAAAGAGTTATGAATGGAACCAGAATTTAGATGCTTTTCATGAGTATCGATTAACTTATAGAGTAATTACAGTTTAGACCCACTAGCTTGCTACAGCTACGGCCACAGCATTAGGTGGGTGACTATTGTGAGTTTTATGAAAAATTGTTCCAATTGTACCTATAGTCTTGATTGCAAGAATAATGTTGTAGCCAGTTTTTATGATACGTCGAAAGCTTTCGACACTATATCGCACAATGTTTTTTAAGTTAAGTTAGAACACTATGGCTTTGATAAGAACACTTTAAATGTTTCAATCTTATATGTCTAATAGAAGTCAAGCTGTTTATTGTAATGGTAATTTTTCAACGTTTCTACCTGTTCGACCTGTCTGTCCTGGAATTCCGCAGGGGTCCATATTAGGGCCTACTATTTTTGTTGTATGTGTCAACGATTTGACTTTTGCTGTTAAAGATAAATATGTTTTGCCTTATATGTATGCTGACGATTTAGCTGTACAAATAATTTGTGACAGCTCTAAGCCTATGTATGAACTTTTGTATTGATAGCAATACTGTTATTTTAATGATTGGACCACAGAAAACTTTTTATGTTTAAATAAAGATAAGACACAACAAATCGAATTTAGTTTAAGGCCTGGAAATAATGTTCATAATGTAAAATGTCTGGGTATCCACATACAGCCTAATAATATTAAGTGGAATGTTCATGTTGAATTTTTATGTCGGAGAATTGCCAGAGCTTTATTTTTATTAAGAAAATTAAAATTAATTGTTAGTACCAGTATGTTAACTGCTGTGTATTTCGCTCATATTCAAATTCATCTAATGTATGGAATTTTTGTCTGGGGCAATGATTGTTGTGTCAAAAAGTTGTTAATCATGCAGAAAAGAGCTATCAGAATCATTTGTAACGTGCATAGTGGATTTCATTTAAAACCTTTGTACAAAACGCTTAAATATTAACTGTCCCGTCTTTGTTTGTTTTATAATGTTTATTACATGTTAAATCTAATATAAAGTAGTTTGCCACTAATGACATTGTGCAAAGTCATAACACTAGAAGAAAGGAACATCGTCGAATCAATCAATGTAATTTTCATCAGCCCTTTTGAATTAAGTTTAAGACTATACAACAGGTTACCATCATCTCTGAAAATCTTAAGCAGACAGCCACTTAAAATTTAACTAAGAAAACTGCTGATAGACCTAAGTATATATAGTGTTGATGAATTTATTGAACATTGTGCTTCTCAGCAATTATCAAGTAGGCTTTAGTAGGTCCAACTTTTGTATTTTACTTACGTTGTCATGCATTGTAACTATGTGTTGCGACAATAAATGATTTGATTTGAGCTGAGTAAAATACTTGATGTTAGAGACACCTTGGGCATGAATTAACTGAGTTAAATTAATTAGGGGATCAACGAGAATGAGCTATATAACGAGAAAAAAAGGTAAAATGAAACTAAGACAAAAAGAACGACTAATTATGATTTTGATCGTTTAAAACTACTAAGGTTAAATTCTATAGATGAAATGTCAACAGATTAAATACTAGATAGAAAGAAAAATTAGTAATCACATACTTTAATGATCAGCTGATTTTGGAGAACACAAACACAGAGCATAACCATCTATATGATAACCAAATAACATATTTTAAAAGACAACAGCGCACTCACTCACCCGCCTAATGCTGTGGCTGGAACTTTAGTGCAGATTCGCTTGTAATGATATTCACGATTTCAGTGATAATTTGACATAACTTTGCTAAATAAATGGTATCAGGAAACTGACACAAACCTTCTCCCTTAAAGTCATTTTAAACCAGAAAAACTTATAAAATAAAATAAAACAAATCAACAATAAACCATCTCATAGCCTACATATCAAATTCAATCAAAAGCAACGGAGATATCGGTTTCTACATATTTGCCATAAGAACAAAATTGGACAATGTACCGCGTTTACTGCCAAAATAAAATATCAATTATCTCCGCAACCAGTTGACGTAGACTAATAATTGAAAATACTGGAATATTTATTTTTTAAGCCAAATTTAATGGTTACAAGTATAATTTCTTTAAAAATTACATATTTTGTGAAATTTGAAAATATTAATCACGACCCCCCACGTATATTTCATCACACTTAACCCCCAATACTTCTGAACCTGAATTTTTACAGACATGCCTGGTGTAATTTTGTTTGTCACTCAAGCACTAAAAACCATGAAATTTTTATGAAAACCGTTAGTCGTTTTTGAGAAATTTGGTTTTTGTCGTTTTTATGGGTTTTATGGGGTACAAACCCTTAAAAATCTAAAATTCAAAAAATTAAATCGCCTGATCGAACATAATATCTTATTACTAGTTTATGTGCATACTATTATCCTAGTTTGTAACTAATATAGGAAATAACCAACTTACCAAAAGCTTTAAGTTATTTTGATTACATTTAAAAGCTTCCATGGATTTCAAAACGTCCTTAATTGCACTATCTTCTATAACATCAAATTTTGATATCACCTTTTCAATAGATTTTTCTCCCTTACAATCGCCTCCCTTTAAAAGAAAAAGAAACAACATTGTATTCCATTCTTAGGTCAATACGCAACAAAATCATCAATCATAATAATGACAAATGAATTTATATTTACCAATTTTGAGTATTTATTTTGAGATTAACAACATTAGTATATATTGAATTATTAATAATTAGTCATTTTTATTTTCAAACGTATTGCCTGGTGTTACCTCACGTATTGAGAAATATAAATTGTACTCATGCATACTCAAGGAACATATAAATATTTAAAATTTTATTTGGAAGATATTTGGTGCTTTACAAACGGGGGTTCCAATTTGGAATTCACACAATCACATGTATGTTATGCTAAGCATCACGACAGACAATCTGAATAAATTTATATTCATCCATTTTCTAATTATGGCCATTGAAATTTGATCACCCTGTATCATAATATCAACTAAAAAAAATGGTTTCCGCTTAAAAATGTTGAATTGGCTTTATTCAGTTTCAAATTATACATATTATGGTATAGTATTTAGACAAATGAAGCGATTTCACAATCATTGTTTATTGTTAAAATGCCCTAAAATTTAAATTCCTAATGACACCGCCATATTATGGCTGGGACTGTGGCGTTTTCTGTAATCCAGCTACTTGAGGTCACGAATACTTGCTCCAAAAGCCAATTTTCTAGAACGTATTTTGTACTATAGTAAAGAAGGATTATGCTTAGGGGCTATTAGCCTCTTCAAGCCTCTAGTTGAATACTACGTTCATAGGACCGTCCTCATAATTAGACCCGTTCCTAAATTGTTAATTGGGAAAATTGTGGTTCGGATCACACGTTAAATGTAGGTCCCATAGTTGCCATTGGTTGTTGGGCTAATAATTAACAGTCCTGTCAAACGAACATGTCGATCTTAGTCAGTAACAAGACTACAAGATCGCGCCACAGTCATATTTCAGTCATCTGTCATTCACACTTGGCTTAAAATACCTACCTGGGCAGGTCGTCATTTCGAGCAATGTAATGTAATGTAATATGATGAATGACAAATTTACTTTTCGTTTTTAATGTTTTTAAAGACCAGCAGTTTTTCAATTGTTTGTATTTTTGTCTGTTAGTAATAGTAATAACTAGAGATCGCCAGTGGTCGAAAATCCGACCAATTTTCAAATCGAAAATAGGGATAACTAATTTTATAAATGATCCCTGCATACACCAATGCGTTTCTAAATACATTTCATATAGTTCATATTTTCCATGTAAACACATAATATAACCAAATGGGGACCAAAAGCAAAAGAGAAAGACTCATCTTTGACTAATAATTTTACCTCACTTCTGGCTTATATTGATGGCTTGGTTTTAGTAATTAGTATTTTATTAAGATAATGAGTATTTCATTAAGATTCCACGTTTATTTTTTTAAGAATGAAGAGAAAAGTAAAAAAAACCGTCATCAAATCAGTTTTATCATGTACATTGTACACCCCTTAACACGGCTCTCTCCCTCCCTCCATTCATTCCTCCCCTCACTCTCTACTTCCCTTCCTTCCGACCTTCTTTCCACTTTTCCCTCCTTTTCTCCTTCATTCTCTTCTTACCATCTCTCCTCCCTTCTTTCCTACCATTTGGAACTTTTTCCCTCCTTACATACTTCGGATCTCTTTCCCCTCCTTCTTTCTCTTCCTATAATTATCACTAAATTGTAATATATATTTTAGCCATTATCCACCAATTAAAACACAATTTGAATATAATGTGCCCATTTGTACTCCGGTTGCCAGCCCTGGTGACACGATTTTCGGGCCCCTGTGCAATTGAGGAACCCGCTTTTTTACTCATCTCGATTCTGGGCCCCATTTTTACTAATCTCGCGTGCATCCAGGCCCCCTGTGAGTCCGAGCCCCTGTGCATTTGCCCCCCCCCCCCCCGCATCGCCAGCCCTGCCAGTTGCATGTCAGTTAATACGCATTGGAAGGCAGAAACTTAATGTACTTTTTTCTTCCCTTTTTATCAGCAACTTTCTATCTCATAATCTTATTTAAGCAAGCAAACATAATTTTTTCCCTATGTAAAATGGAACTCATTTGAATATGATATCCTTCATCTTCTCTAAGTAGTCCTGATTTCAATCAGATTTTATATTTTCACTCCATTCCCCAATAAAACATCTGTCTTGAAATTGTTTGAAAATAATGATTTGTTCTTGGATGTTTTGCTGGATGACTACTAACTCGTGTCATTAATAGATTCCTTGCATTTGTTTATTGCTTGATAAAATTTGCTTTGGTTTTGGTTTTATATCTTATCAGATGACAGAAAAAACTGAGAATATTTTTGCCCACTTTTCGCTCTTACATAATGTTTCCACGTCTTATCTTTACGAAAAATAGCCTGTGACATCAGCTACATAATGATGCTAACTTTGTTTACATTTGGTTGTTATTATATCACTAAAACGGCAACTCATAAGGCCTATGTCAAATTTTGAAATTTTAAATTCAATTATCTACATTTCTAAAAGGCCAATATAAATGTCAATGGGTTTCTGCACATCTACAGGAAAATACAGTCCTATCGATGTACTTGGATTTTCTCTACGATGCACACTGGCTGAGAAAAAAGGAGGACAAAAACCTTATGGAAAAAAGCTTGTCCATTAATATAAAGAAAATAATAAAAACACACTATTTCTATATTAAACTTGTAATGTCTTTGCTTATTGTAGGGCCTAAAATTTCTCAAGATTTTAGGTAGTGTAATTTAAAATTTAACATTGACATTTTATGGGGAAATAAAGTTTTTAAATAAATACAATTTTGAGGATTCGGGTCTGCTGAAGCGGAGGGTACACGGGGTAGTTACTGTTGTTTCTAATTATGCTGTACGTTGATTTAGCACTTGCGAAGGATCATTTTATCTTTTTAAACCTCTGGTCCGCACAGGCGGTATAATTCCCTCGGCTTACCGTGGATGTCTCACAGGAGTTGTTTGAGAAGTTCAGAGCCGGAGGAGGTTTGTCCAGCCAGGACCCACCCTTCTGAAACGGGAAAGGATAAACAATGATTATATCTCACTAGGGAGTTCTTTATTAAAAAAATACTACTGTTCAAACATACAGTTTCTCATCGATATAGGATAGAAGAGGTAAAATTTAAAGTGGGAGCATTGAGTAGGAGATATAGATTCAGAATTATGTATCACAAAAAATCGAAACTTAGCGATTATTTTATTGAGACAACCACTTGCACAGGCACAGACCAAGCGCAGTGTCAGTGCCACTACACAGACGCAGCTCTAATTGAAATCCCGGTAAATAATCTGAGTTGTACAATGCATTTGAAATAATATCCATTTACTTTTCAAACAATTTCGATTTGGACACCTTATCTAGTACTCGGTCAATTGATCTCAAGACGATAGGCTGAAATTTTTCTGTAAACTAAAACTTATAAATGTTTAAACTTAAACTTATTGTTCTACAAAACTATACGCTTATTAGAAAACAACGAGTATATACTAAGAGCATTCATTGAATTGATGGCTAAGGAAAGTTCAAGCATTTTCAAATGAAAATCTTTAATATTACTACTATTAAACCAAGAATAAATGTTTGAACCGACACACTGAAACTCACTTTCAATTTTTTTACCCTTACTATTTTATGTATGATTTAAGTATTTTCGTCCCTGTGTCAAACTCACCTTCCATTCAGTTAGGAACAAGTTGACCAGTAGTTGTTGCTCCGTGAACAAACGGATGAGCTCATTCCCAGCGCGACAGTTCTCTTGGAAAAAGTCTTGGATCTGGCTTTGTAATATTGCGCAGGGATTACACTAAATAAAACACATATAAATGAAATAAAACTCGAAAAAATGATACAACAGTTATATTATGTCCTACAATTTTAAAATAAAACTTTTTTTTGTTTTAGTTGCCAAGTACATTAAAAGATTAAAGTACAACTCGATAAAAAGCTTTGAATCATTACTGAATAATGCGTTTTAAATATCCACGTCGCAGCAAACCTGCGTACTCAGCGAATTTCTTAAGAATTAATTTTTCTATGGGAGCTTATTTAACTTGTTTCGAACATTTTATGTAGTTAATGCAAAAAGTATATTACACATCAATTCAAGAGCTTTAGATATAAGGGAAATGATCATGGGAATCATATCAGTAACCACTCCAGTAATATGCTTTCTGTTATTCTTATAATTAATTATTACTCTAATATTTTTTTGTAACTGTATTCTTGTCATAGTATAAAAATGTAAGCAAACATACAATCAATAATCTAAAATCAGTCAAAATCAAAACAAATAAAATAATCATTTAAACAAATTAAATCCAAACATATGATTCATCTTAAAATTTAAAAAAGCTTGTTGCAGCAAACTTGCATACTCAGTTAATTTCTAAATCTACGATATGTTTGTCAAATACCACTCAGTGGAAACATCGTATAGCCCAAACTACTTGACCTAGAACCTTGAAACTTTGCATGGATGTTCCTCTTAGGGCGTAGACATCCGCTAAGAACGGATTTTACAAAATTCGTAGAATAAAGGGGTTTTTGGCGAGCCCGAATTTTTCAAATTTTCCCATTTAAAAGTATGTTGGACGATTTTTGTTTACATTTTTAATGTTCATAAAACAATCAGCTGGTAGTTAGCTTCGGAAATGTATTCGTTAATACTGATGATAATAAATTGATTTCTTTGATCATGGATTCATTGATTTTTGTTGATTTGTTTCAAGGACATAATTATGTACTATATAAAAGTTACATTTAGTTTAGATAAAATCCACCATTAATTAGTTAAGTGGCACCATATTTCGGTAGCGGGAGTTACGCAGTTTTAAACGTGAAGAGCATACTGCCTTTTGTGGCTGAGACTAAATCCCGGTAAGATGGAAAAGAGAAAAGAACAGTGGTTTTTCAGTCACAAATAGAATGTGCTGAAATGATATGATTCTTTGATCTACTTATGTAAAAATTTATAAATTATACAAATCCCTGAATGTAAGTTATATTTATACTATCTTTTCTACTGTATTTTTGTCAAATAAATACCACTGACCTATCCTATGTACAGCCAGAACTTCTTGACCTAGAACCTTGAAAATTTGCATGGACGTTCCTTACAGAGTGTTGACATTCACCAAGAACGGATTTTTTAATTCGAGGGTTTTCGTGGAGCTGAAGCTTTGAAAATGCCCCATGTTAATGTAATGGATGATCTTTTGTTTAAATTTCCAATTTTATTACAAACGGATACGTTGTTACAGCTGATTTATAATTTGATTCCTTTTATCATGGTTTTGTGGTTGTTTTGATGATTTTGTTAGGTTATTCGTACTATATAAAAGTTACATTTGGTTTAGTTTCGTACCTTATACGTTCAATCATAAGCTCATTATGTGGTACCATCTTTTTAGGCAGCGGGAGCTATAGTTATTTCCTTAGGCCGTCCTTCATGTTTTTAATTACAATCATGCCAGTTACAATAATTTGGTAAATTCCTTTTTTATGTAATTCGACGGTGTCCCGGCTTTTCACGGAAAAATAAATGCTGCAATCAGTGGTTGATCTTAAATTATTCCTACCCGTCCATATTTTAAGTTAAAAACTAAGTGAATCGAGTTTGAAATACTGCCCACGGATAGAACCATAACTGTTTCGAACATTCAGCCCTTTACTGTACTTAATTGATGCCCTACTGGGCAATCCAGGGACGTAATGGTAAATCTACAAGGAAGTACCTTAAAATCGACACATTTGGTGTTAAAATCGGTCCGGCCGTTTTCGAGTTATAACGGTGAAAAGAAAACCTTCACTATCTATTGTACTGTGGTATCCTACATCCTACTGTGGTATCTACATTTTATCCTACATTCCGCCATAAAACAAACATATCTCTACATGACATATTCCTTGATATAAATATTTTCTATTCAGTCCTCTAGATTCTTCATATCAAGGATATACGATAATTTTCATCGTGAGCGAAGCCACGGGTTCTGCTAGTAATAATTAATGTATTATCAGGAAAACGTAAAAATGTGATATATGTATATAGTAAAATAAAATGCCGTCGTTTGTTTTGCATAGTCTTTGTCAAAAGTACTGATAAACAATTAAGAATGATTAAGAATGATTAAGTTTAATTTAAAAAATATATATTTCTTTAAAAAACCAGGCTAGATTGTTATTCTTCTTAGTAAAAATACAAAATCCTATTAAAAATACTTTTGATAAACTCGAGCAATACTGGGCACGTTTTGTTGGAGAACATTCTGCTGCCCTGATACTAAAAAAGATAAAAAAAACTTAGTAGGAGTAAAATTACCTTGGAGACTAATAGACTTGGAGCAACGATTCAAGAATTGTTTGCTTTTTCAAACCGAATCCAAAGGTGAAAACAATAATTTTATTACTTTAATTTTTCAATTTGAAAAAGCCAAAAAAAACCATTTTTAAGAGGTAAAATCAGCCTTTACCCCACTTTGGATATGTCGATCTGGCTGGTTTACGAACTCGTCTAGGAGAACCTAGTTTTACATGTGTGAACTAAATTACATATGTGATCGGACGATTTTTACGAGAGCTATCGTGCTTACAGACACTCTAAAAATGAAAATTCTATTCCCCATATAAGCCCAAGGTAAATTTTGAAATAAATCGTGATTTTTGGAGGTAAAAATGCATTTCCGCGATAAACTCACTTGATATCCAGAAAGTAGACATAAAAAGCTATCAATTGATATAAACATTATTATGATTGCTGAGGTTACCCAGAACGGATTTTTTTGTACATTCTGTTAAAACGACGGTAATGGCTTATTTCTAAGGAAATTCGCTAATAAAACTATTTAATTTGTACTCTTTTCTAGAATCTTTTAAATTTACTGTTTTTATTTGACTGAACAAAAATGCATACCTTCAATGTAATCTCAGCAAAGTCACAAAACTGTGTTGATCCTATGTAGTCGATGTTGCTCAAGCCGAGCGCCTTCCTGCTGAACCGCTCCGCCGCGCTGAGGAGTTCCTCGAACGATTTCTGAAACATCAGCAGATGTTAACTTCTGCGTTCATCAGCTCGGCAACAAGAACAAGACTTCATTAGCTGGGCGGATCGCCTTAAAATACTCTTTCTGGCGGTCGGCGTCTTATGGTAAAATGCAGGAAAATAATGCAAAATTTAGTTTGATTGCCGACTTTTAATTTAGCACGCTGAAAATTGGTGGAAAGGTCGCAAATAAAGCTAGGATCACCATACCAAAATTCCCAAATATCCCACTTGGGCAACATGCCGCCATCTTGAAAAAAACATTTCCGGTCCGTGTTTCTCTAAATATTTGTTTTTAATGACCACGCTTGGATCATTATACTAAAATTCCCAAAAAATGTCACTTCGGTAATATGCCACCATCTTGAAAAACCCATTTCCGGTCCGTGTTTCTCTAAAAGTTTGTTAATAACCACGAAAACCATTAGAGCTACGAAAAAGTGTAAATGGCGTTTTATTAAGAAAAAAAATCCAATATGATAAGTATAAACATTTAGAAGAAATCTTTATTATAAATGTTGATATTATTAATTTACTAAAATGTTGTAGTTATAATACCTCAGCCTTAAGATATATATTAAAACTTTTATGTAAAATACATTCCCTAGGAGGCAAATCCCTTAAACCTTAGTGAATAATAAATTATACTCATAGAATCGTGATGAAAAATTCAGTTATTTGACCCCTCAATTATCAAAATTGGTTCACTAAAAAGGCGTTGGTAAGATCACAAAAAATATATTTCTTGAGGAATTTGTAGAAATATTACCATAAGGGATCATTTTTGTGAGCTTACTTACCCTTTTATAGTGACCCAATTTTGATGATTGAGGTGTCAAATAACTGAAATTTAATCAGGATTCTATGGATAAAGTTTCATATTCATTTAAGTCAAAGCGATTTTCCCTCTAGGGAATGTATTTTCCATCGAATTTTACATGTATTACTTGAGGTAGGGGTATTAGAATTACAACATTTTAGAAAATTAGTAATATCAACAGTTGTAATAAATATTTCTTGTACATACTTATACTAATTTTATTGGAAATTTTATTTTCTACAAAAAACGCCGCATACACTTTTTTTTATCTCTAATGGTTTTTGAGGTATTTAGAAAAAATGTTTAGAGGAACACGGACGGGAAATGGTTTTCTCGAGATGCGGCATGTTGCCCAAGTGGGATTTTTTTGGGAATGTTAGTACATTAGATACATTAGATACATTAGCTTAAATGGCGACCTACCCAGGTAGGTATTTTAAGCCAAGTATGAATGACAGATGAGAGAAGGATGATTGTGGCGCGATCTTGTAGTCTTGTTACTGACTAAGGCCGACATATTCCTTAGACAGGACTATTAATTAATAGCCCAACAGCCAATGGCAATCACAGCATGGTGATCCCAGCTTTAATCGCAACCTTTCCACCAATTTTCAGCCTGCTAAATTAAAATTCTAGAACTCGTCACTATTTTCCTGCACTAGTAATGTAATGTAATTTTAAGTCCGCCTTGGATACACTCAAAAGCAACAAGATTGTTCCGTGGGGGTTTTCAGATGTAATGTAAGGGGCTGCATCACCATAATCGTAGATACACCATCACGGATCTGGTATTTACAAGATTTATATCGCAAAAACGTAAATAGGATGTTTTGTGTTATACTTCAAAACATAAATAGGTTGCTATTCAAAACAGGTACAAGCAATTCTTAGCTGCAAAATTACTTTGACAGATCTAAAACAACTAAAAATCTTAATGTAGGCAAAAAATCGTTATTTGTTCTGAATATAATATAATGTAAAATACCGCTTAGTCGATTATTAAATGTTCTTATAAAGTTCGTTAGTTCAAGTTGATTTTGGATTTTTGTATTGTCAACTGTAAGAGTAAAGAGTCTAATATAATATAATATAAGATGCTATTTGTACGACTCTAAAATATTCTCGTAAAGTTCATTAATTCAAATTGATTAAGAATTTTTGGACTGTAAACTATAAGAGCAAAGAAGATTTATAAAAAACTGAGTTTATTTTACTTTACTCAAAGCTCAAATGTAATCATTAATCACTTAAAATAATAGGATTTATTATTAGTTTACCTTGCATTTATTTAATTAGAACAATAATAATTTGGTGGATTCATGACGATAACGTCTCACCTGAGATACTATAGGAGATATATCGAGGGATGCAAGATTTGGAACTGGGTTTATCGGATCCTGAAAAAAGATAACTATAAATTAGTTTAAAATTAACCCAAAGCATGATATAATTGAAAAATACTAACTTACTAAAGATATCTACAAATTTATTTTTTAAGGCTATTAATAAATATACTATTAAAATGTTTCCTTTTTTAATATTTTACTTAAATATTTTGACTGGATGTAAATAAAAAACGTTTTACAACACTTAAAGATATATTTACACTTATACAGTATTTACATATAATATGGTCGATCGACATATAACCGAATACGATCGATCACACCAGTCATAATCAGACCCAATGAGAGTCTCTTATAAATACAACTGTTATTTAACATTATTACCTTGTACTGTTTTAAAAGATCCTGGTAATAAGTCAACAGATCGTCCCACATTTGCTTCCACTGCATGAGTAAGCTAATGTATGCTTGCACAGCGTTGATAGCTTCTACTACTTTTACTGGGTCCAGGTTTTGTTTGATACCTTCCTATAAATATACAAACAAACAAAAAACAAATCGTTGATGCAATGTAGAAACCTATTCGTAATAGTATATTTCATTACAAGGACCTAAAGTGACGCTTTTCGTACAAGGTCAAGTTTTACAACCGAGGCTGTAAGCCGAGGTTGAAAAATGGCCGAGTAACGAAAAGCAGCTTTAGGTCCGTGTGATGAACTATATTTTTCGTTATATTGCTCAATACAATACGTAAACTACTTAAGAAAACCAAAATGTTACAGCTTGTTTACCTTTAAAGATGCCTTCAAAAGATGCCACCGTCTTGTTCTTGCTATTTGAAGCAATCAGCTGATTGTCTGTTTCATTTGTGTTAGGGTAGACTGACAACAATGAACAACTATCGACGTATCGAACGCATGTAATAATCGATTGGTGAAATGAGCGAGTTTCACAAATTGATTAAACTGACAACAAGAATGTTTCGATTATTTATAATCGAATGAATATTGTTCGATTATTACGACGTACTCGGCACTTTTTGACTTTTATAGTCCTAGGACTATAAAGAATCAGCTGGTATCGAGTACATCAGCTTTTAATTCCTAGGAATAAAAAGAGTGTATTTAGGTCCGGAAAACAAAATATAAATATTTTTCGTTATACTGCTTCAAAAACAGATGTTTTTAATGCATGTTTTCCGGACCTAAATACACTCTTTTTATTCCTAGGAATTAAAAGCTGATGTACTCGATACCAGCTGACTCTTTATAGTCCTAGGACTATAAAAGTCAAAAAGTGCCGAGTACGTCGTAATAATCGAACAATATTCATTCGATTATAAATAATCGAAACATTCTTGTTGTCAGTTTAATCAATTTGTGAAACTCGCTCATTTCACCAATCGATTATTACATGCGTTCGATACGTCGATAGTTGTTCATTGTTGTCAGTCTACCCTAACACAAACGAAACAGACAATCAACTGATTACTTCAAATAGCAAGAACAAGACGGTGGCATCTTTTGAAGGCATCTTTAAAGATAAACAAGCTGTAACATTTTGGTTTTCTTAATAAGTTTACGTATTGTATTGAGCAATATAACGAAAAATATAGTTCATCACACGGACCTAAAGCTGCTTTTCGTTACTCGGTCATTTTTCAACCTCGGCTTACAGCCTCGGTTGTAAAACTTGACCTTGTACGAAAAGCGTCACTTTAGGTCCTTGTAATGAAATATACTATTATATAAAGGTGACTAGATGTTATACGTTACTGCGCCCTCGTTCAAATAATTTTAAACTGCTGGTATTACTCCTGCACTGATTTTGTATCTGTCAATTTGACTTGGGTTTATTTATTTACATTCGTTTGCTTGAGTGGATAAATTGTTACAGTTGACCTACATAATACGACAAACAAACGTTATTTTCATATATGATATACTCACAAACATTCACACTTATAATCCAGGGTGTTTTTTTCAACGCAGTCCAAAACTTTATTTTATCAGTAAGGGATTATTCCCCCCAGATCCCCGGATTTGATCCCACTATATTATTTTCTTTGGGGATACATAATAAGTAAGGCCTACAAAAACAATTCACAGGATGTTCAGCACCTCAAAACAAACATTACAAACTTCGTACAAGTAATTCAAAGAGGTACTTTGCAAACGTATTCAGGAATTTCATGGAGAGAGCAATCATATGGTTAGTTTTATAAATAAAACATCCCTATTGGTTGCAGCAGACCTGCATCTCCAGCAAATTAAAAAAAATATACCATCATTCCTCAGAATTGTAAACGTTCCAAATATAATGCTACATTTTCAGGAAGTTTAGACCAAGACACCCCCAACCCAAATGCAAATGGTTTCTTCAAAAAATTTAAGAATAATTTGTATTTTTAATATAGTATATATTTTTTTTGCAAAATCATGACCAATGAACTCTAACCATTAAAAATAAAGACAAATAAAATATTCACCTGAAAATTTAAATATAATCATATGTGCAGAGTCCTTTTTTCAAAATTCCCTAAATTAGGGTAAATGCAATGATTTAGGGTAATTACTATGCAAATTTTAGGGATATTACCCTGAAAACAGGGTAATTATACTAATGTAAATTTACGACCTTAATCTTCCAAGGGTATTGTTCCATAGGGCGTACAATTTTTGTTCTTTTTAAAATTCCAAAATATAGGCCTATTAAAAAATACTATATATCCTACAGAAATCTATCAAATTATAAATTTAAAGAAACTAAATTCCATACAGTTTGAGTGATTTTGCAGCTCCATGTGGCAGCTTGATGGAGATTATGTCATTTTATAATTAATTCTTCCATTTTTTATTAAAACTAGTCGTTTCCAGTTAATAAAATTAAATATTAAAATTAGAATAAGTATAAAAAAATCTGTTAAATGAATCAGGATTATAAGAATGATTTTCAGAATTCATCTTAAAAGTATCTTTCGTATAAATTAAGAAAAGTAAACCAAGTTTTATAGCAAACGGTCAAACAGTTTTCGAGCCACGTCAAACAAACTCCCATAAACATACATAAACATATAAACGTAATCACACAAACTCCCATATAACTGCATACAAAACTTTTAAATACTATAATTTATGTTAATTGTTTTGAAGAAAGATTGGCCATTTGGCTTAAAATTTGGTATGAAAATGTAAATTTGTCGGGAAAATAGTGTTAAGCTTCAAACGAAAGAATTTTGTCTATCTTTGAATGATCATATCTACAAATCCATCAAAGATACAGAGCTTCAAGAGCACTCAAATTGAAGGGAATTCAGTATTCTCTATTTATTTGTTAGTTTCCTGTATGATGCACACTCTTTGTTATATACACGTTGAAACTTGAAAAAAAGTATCAGAAAGTGACGCACCATGTGGCAACCCAAGGAAGTACGAGGTCGAAAACTTGGATTTTAGGTTATAGGCTTAACGCTAACAACATATCCAAAAATCACTGCTACTTAGCTTTTGCACACCACAGTGTACTATTATAACGTACTAATACGTAAGCTATCCAACAAAATGTCTCTTTCATTTGAGAAAACTTGGGGATTTAAGGGAAGTAAAGATTACGCTGTGACAATCTAATCTAATCCCTTTCAGTTTGACTAATCATTTATTAAAATAGATCCAACCTATACAACAGTTTTGGGATCCACTAGGGATTTCTTAAATAATAATTTTTCTTTGATTAGATAAAAGTCTAACATTTTATGCTCACTTTGAATTTATACTTACAATCGCTTTAATAATTTTTTCGAAGTTCTTCTCTCGTTTTGGCATCATAACTTGAAGACCGAAGCCAATTACCCGCTGCATGTTAACCAGAATAGGCTTTACAATATGCTGAAAAAATCATCATTTGAGCCGTAATATTAACTGATTAGAGATGTGCGAATACTCGAGTATCGAGCCTTTTTGAGCCGAGTTTACACCACTCGACTCGACTCGAAGTTTCTCAAAATACTAGAAAGTTCGCGTCGAGTGGTTACTTCCACCGTTTACCCATTATGGGTACGGGCAATGGAATTTTTACTGGAGTTTTTCATAAGCTATTGGTAAAGCTTTTGATAATTTATGTGAATTTAAGAAGCTTTGAGTTATTATTACTTAATTTGTGTCACTGTAACCATTTCTATCAATTAAAATTTTAACTTGCTCATCCTCAAAGAGACTAATTTTTGTAAAACTTCTGAAATTTTTGTAAAGAAACCAAATTTGTTATAAGAATATAAGTACAAGTTTATTTGCGTGCCTGTGTACCTCATCAGGCTGAGATTTGAATAAAACATTGAGTAAAAACATGAAATCAATTTTAAGTGGCCTGAAATCGTTACTTTATTTGAAAATAGGATTACTTTTTAACTCAGGAACACTTACAAGTTGAATAACTTTATTACAATAATAAAAAGAATTGTGTTGAGTCACATGAATCAAATATGACTGACATACAACTGGTTCAAGTCGGTTCAGTATCAGTCCAGGAATTTTAAGAAAATCTATTCAACAAATCCTGATTAACTTTGCACAGATATAAACTAAATACCCCTAATTAAAATGTTAAAGGTACCGTACCCGGAAATCTCTGCTGTGCTCCCGCCCCCATCTTGAAAAATCTTTTTCATCACTCTGTATACGAAAATTGGCCGTTACCGTACAGCTGAGATCCACGAAAACCCTCGATTTCCTTACATCAAAACAAATAATGATCAGATGATTTTTCAGTACCCAAACATTGCATTTCCGTACCCAAACAAACGTTTTCTCCACACTAAGACGAAATCACCTGTTTTACAAACGTCAAACGCGGACCGAAACACACTGTTTGCCGCCACAGAACCGACACCGTTTGGGGCCCTAGGGCCGAAAGTCAGCTAATCGTTTATTTTCAGAACATTACATAATTGTACGACATTTAGTAGGTTCCAATGTCAGGATGGTTGCGATCGTTTCAAATTCTGGACTTCGTCTCGAATTTGAAACACGATCTCGAGCCTGCAAAACCTAATTTTCGGCCCTTGTTGCGAAATATACTATTTCGGTACCTAAACAAAATTTTTCCGTACCCAAGCAATAGTATATTTCACTACTAGTCACGAAATGGGACTTTCGTGACGAGTTGTGAACAATACCTTTCATCACGATAAAAATAAGTAACCAAACTTATAAAAAATCATTCACAATATCATTAAAGTCATTTTTCTATAAGCAAACACAATATGGCTGAACTTTCTTTTTTATAGCTCTGGAGAGCCTTACTGGCGGGTGAGTGAGTGCGCTGTTGTCATAATTAGTGTTTAATATCTGCAATGTTTTGGTAATAAATCATATGGTCATTTGTTTATGTAAAGGTACTTTATACAAGAAAATATTTTGCTGCAACCGCAAGTGCAACTAATGTTAAATGCTTGCAAGCTCATCACAATTCATGATGTACGACGACAAAAGTGTGGAAACACATTCTTAAATGTAAACTAATCATTTCTGTTGAAAGGTTACAAAAAAAAGACCAACTGATGCATTGCGGAAATATTTTCCAAAAATTTTAATTGCGTAAGAAATCTCTCGGTGAAATATTACAGGGTATTCTTTTTTGTGTAAATGAGGTGAAACGTAAAGAAAGTTTTGACAGTTCTACCAAAAAATGTGTTTATTTAGCAGATATTTTAGGAGACAATTTTCGCCACCCGCCAGTAAGGCTGTCCAGAACTATAGTTTAGAGTCAGCTGGTTGAACTGTCAAAATATATGAACCTCGTTTGTTTGGGTACGGCAAAATTTTGTTACAGGAATGGTTATTTAGGTACGGAAATGCAATGTTTGGATACCGAAAAATCAGCTGATCTTTATTTGAATTGATGTAAGGAAATCGAGGGTTTTCGTAGATATCAGCTGTACGGTAACGGGCAATTTTCATATGCAGAGTGATGAAAACAAAATTCCTACTTTGACAGTTCAACCAGCTGACTTTAAACTAAAATAGACAGTTCAGCCGTTTTGTGTTTGCTTATAGAAAAATTACTAAATTACGAAACTTTGGATGATTTTTTTTATAAGTTTGGGTACTTATTTGCATCGTGATGAAAAGTATTGTTCACAACTCGTCGCAAAAGTCCCATTTCGGGCCTCGATAGTGTTTTCATGCTCGGATTACGCCTCGCAAGGCTACTTTCGTGACTAGTAGTGAAATATACTAGAACCTGGTGGACCGAGCCTTGCTCGGTGTTATTTCATGTTTACCAGTTCATCCAGTTACTATAAAAAATTTCAATGTCATAAAATTGATAAATAGAAACCTTTTTTATTGCTCCATGGACTCTTCATCCGACTTGCCGTATTTTCCCTTAATGGCTGTAGATTCCAAACAGCTGTTATGATTATTTCATTTGTTTACACTTTCCTTGTTTATTTTCGTTGCTCTCACGGTAACCCATAAGGCCAATGTTAAAATTTTACAACTTTAAAATTCGATTTATTACGTTATTAGATTTTCTCTGGCCAAGTAATCTTCATAAAAGACGTTTTTGAGTCATAAATTACTTATTTCCAGACTTTGAAGGAAATCGTCGGAGCCGTTTTTGAGATCGTTGTGCAAACATACAAGCACGCACGCAAGATAACATTGCTCGTATAAGAGTTTAGGATTCCGATCCATGTGTCTCTAAACACTTCTTCAATTAACACAGAAGCCATAAGAGGTAAAAGAAATGGTAAATGGAGTTTTTGTAGAGGAAAAATTTCTAATAAAATAAATAAAATATTTAAATAAAATTTTTGAAACAAAATTGATATTATTAATTTTAAAAAGTTGTTTTATAATACCTCTGCCTTAAGAAATACATGTACAGTTGTATGTAAAATATATTCCCAGGCTTGCAAAGCCCTTTGATCTTATTATTTTCATATAAGCATGATGATAATTCCTGTTTTTTGACATATCACCTAAATCATCAAAATTGTTTCGCAATAAAGGCGTAGGTAAGCTCACAAAATATGTTGCATATTGCATAAGGAATTTGTAAACATAATACCATGTGTATGATTTGGCTGAAACAAAGCACATGATAGAAGAGAGGAAACTATGCACAAACTGCGCGTGCACAAATCAGTAGTCAACTGCAGAATTTTACCTCAATATCAGGTTGTACATATGAAAATAATAATAACTGAATCTTAAAAAAATAAGAATTTGGTCTATAAATTGCAATAAAAAATAAAGTTTGAAACTGCCATAAAATAAAATGTTATCGGAGCAACAGCCAACAATATAAAAAGAACCTAATACTCACCAGCTGCGGACACCCAGATCTGGACTCTACCACAGACGACTCAAACGGTCTTTCCTGTAGGCAATACCAAAAAGGACAGCATTTTAACACGTTGTATTTTCTTTTTGTGACATATATTTTATAAGATTTCTAGAGATTATCATGACAATTATCTATATATTAATACGCAATCTGTTTTCTTTCAACAATCAAACCTCGTCCAACAACAACCAACAATGCTAAACAAAACAATAAAACTACATGTCGATTCGTTTTCAGTGATATGGCGAGACGCTACAGTAACTGTAATGCAATTACGAGATAAAATACCATGACGCGACGTTGAGCTCGTTTAAGATAAGGATAGTTTTCCTAAACTGCATCAAACGAATTGTGCCGGACTGTAGCGCAATAACTTCAACAAAATCGGTCTCCAGCGTCCAAAGTGGTCAACGAGAGGAAAATGTCACGGCCAGACAACGCGCTACCAATTTGATTCAAAGCAAATTGACGTTTGACGCTGTCTCTAGGCAAACCGGCCTTAACCACGATGCAACGAAGAGTTTTTGTTTATCGTGACGCGAGGACGAGTTGGTTACCACGACGCAACATAATTCACCAAGATGTTACGAAATTATTACATAGAGAAAAGAACCGTTGACGAAAAAGATAGAGAATAGAGGAAGCGTTCATACGATGACGCTTTTCAATCCTCGTTTTTAGGCTGCGCCAGACGGAGCCGCGGTGGAGCGCCGCCCTGGACCCCTTCGGCCCCACTACACCACAGCCCTTATCTGAACCCGGTTGATTCATACCCAATTGTGCTTCAATCTGTTGGAAATATGATTACCTACTTAACTGTGCAGAGGAGCGGAGGTGTCTCTAGCATCAAGTCATTAATAAAGCTGGAGTTTCCATTTTTCACCACCCGCCTAATGATTTGGCCGGAACTTTAGGTACTCTTCAAAACTTGTATTATTTGTCACTCAATTCTTGACAGCTAATTATGATAATTCAGTTTGATTTAGGGCCTCTGTTGTTTGTGTAAGAATATCTGTCAGGTATGTTCTCTGCGTGTCTTAATATAAAAATAAAAGGATTCACGACCAATGAAATCGCCCATGTTGCCTCCTAAAACGAAAAGCTGAGTAAATAATTGTAAAATATAATGTCATTTGACGGCCGCAATGCGATCGAGAGGTTTAATGGCCGCAATATGTCCCAAATATTTATCGGCCGTGATGCAACCAAGAAGTTTGGTGGCAGGTTTGTAATTGAAAAAGAAAAATTGTTGTAAATTAGGAGAACATTCATCAGAGTTACAGAAATGAATATATAAGAACAAAAATACACCTCTACTTTTTTATTTTGATAGTTTAGTCAGTCGAACTATTATAGACTTATGCAAAATATATTAATAAATATTATTATCATACCATATTGATTATAAATAATACATATGAACAATTGAATCAAACATAATACTCACCCCCTGGCCGCGAGTCGGTGGAGACGCAGATCTTGTCTGCTTCGGCGCCGATTCAGACGGGTGCATCTGTGGGGCATGACAAAGAAAATGTTCAAACAATATTCAAAGCAGACTATCTGCCTGTGTGTGTGGATTGTAAATTGTCAACTACAAATAAAGAATTTGAAGAATTTGAATTTGAATTTGGATTGCCGGTATGACTCAGCTAAGCCATAACATTTGGAGGATAAATCTATGATGTTATCAGCTTTTTGCGCCTTACTCTCTTTTCTCGAGTAAATCTCCAAACCTTCTCCGCGTGGGACAGCCAGAGAAAGGAAAACATAAGTTTGCAGTTTTACGCAATTAAAAAAAAATTACGTTATTTCTTTTAAATTTTAATTTTATTTCAGAATCCCACATCTTAATATTTGCAGTTTAACGATAAAAGTTTAATGCACTGAGTGATTTTCCGGTCTCAATATGACTAAGAGACTTGTCGGCCGCGCTACAAACGATCGCGATTTAACAGCCGCGACGCGACGCAACCGAAAAATGTAACGGCCACGGAAAGAGCTAGCAGTTTGCCAGTCGCGTTAGGAACGACAGATTTTCTGGCCGCAATGTGGCCAACAGATATGACAATAACGAAAACAATGTGGACTTGATGATCGCGAAAAGACCATGAAATATGCCTGTCAGCCACTGTATAAACGTCAGATTTCCTGGCCACGAAGGAAGATGAGTTTTCCGAAAAACAGGCAAGAGATTTGACGGCCGCAATACAATCAACATATCTGACGGCCGCAAAAAAAGCAGGAAATTTTCCGGTCGCGAAACGAGCAAGCAATTTTCCGGCCGTGGGACAAGCGAGTAAGATTCCAGCCGCAACACGAGCGAGCTCTTTTCTGGTCATGATACAACTGAGGGAAGTGTCAGCCCAAAAAGAGATGTAGGCTTGACGGCCGCGATGCGACAGAGAGATTTTCTGGCCGCAAAACGAGCGAGCGATTTTTCGGCCGCAATACGATAGAGTGATTTGCCGGCTACGATGTAAACGACCTATTTTCCAGCCACGATACAACTGGAATAATTAGGCCTATTCTTTGTTCTGATGTTCTGATTCTATCGAGAGATTATCTGACCGCGTCTTAGCTAACGACGACGAAGCCCATTAATTCGTATCGTTTTATTATCAGTATCAAATTTATAGATAGTATCAAAAGTCCCCGAATAAAGATTTGTATTAATTACTTTTTTCTACCTTTCCTGAATTCCCGACTGGTAGTCACTGAATTTACAGGGTATGAAACGGCCGAGATAAGAAAATAAATACGGTAAGGAACTTTGGCAGCCCGAGAGATGGCCAAGAGATAATCGTGATGAAATAATCATGAGAATCACAAACCGCAGTAATTTTCCGAGAGATTTTCCGCACACACATAAAAAACTATACACGTTTACCATCCCGATTTATTTAGGGGGGGGCCCTCTTTACCGCCTCCCGAACTATGTCAATGTTCATAATATAGGTATTATATGAAACAACTATGTCATTCTGGGAATTTTAACCATTGATAACCAAGAACACATCTAAGAGATTTACCTAGTAAGGCAATGTTACACTTTACCCCCGTAATACACAAATAACTATACTTACCTACATTAATTTCTTCAAACTCTTTTTTAAAAAACACAAAATTATAATTTACATCAACATAACTAAATTTTACATCCATCCTACTGAAAAAGTAATTCGAAACTAAATCTTAATACTTTCCGGGAGAAGTTGAACAAAATTGTAACGGAAAAATATTGTTGCAAATAAGAAGACTATTTTCACGATTCAGTCTTACAGAAATGAATATATAAGAACAAAAATGCATTTCTCCTTTTTTATTTTGATAGTTTAGTCATTCGAATTGTTATAATCTTATGCACCATAGCTTAATAAATATTATTATAACACTATATTGATTATAAATAATTTACACGTATGATCAATTGAATCAAATCTAATACTCACCCCCTGGCCGCGAGTCGGTGGAGACGCAGATCTTGTCTGCTTCGGCGCCGATCTTGTCTGCTTCGGCGCCGATGCAAACGGGTTCTTCTGTAAAACATAACAAATAAATCAATTTTTTTTAAATATGTATATAAAGCAGAGAGATAGCCTGCCTGTGTGGGGGTTGCCGGTATGGCTAAGCTGAACCATAACATTTGCAAGAAATATTGCAGCTTTATCAGATTTTATGTTATGTTATCAGCTGTAATCAGCTTCTTACGTCTTACTCTCTTTCCTCTAATAAATCTCCAAGCCTTCCACGCGTGGAACATCCAGAAAACCAGTGTAAGAAAAACATATTTTTGTAGTTTTCTGCTAATTAGAAAAAATCAACTGGCATGATTTTGTCCAAATTGTTAATTTTATTTCAAAACCACACATTTTAAAACTTGCATTTTAACGATCAAAGTTCAAATTAACTGATTAATCTAGTACTTACAAAATCAAAGTTGCCAGCGAATTCACGTACTTTGTCCCACTATAACAAACGAAGAACCAAAGATAAAAATACACAATGAGTTATTAATTAATTACTCCTTAAGTTAAGACAGTGTAGCAATTTCTATCCATTAAAGATTAATATAGTGTTTAATATATACAAGAAAACTATTACCCATATAAACAAACTTGGAATACAATATTTTTGTTAAAAAAAATGCATTCCATAAAAAAGTTTTGATGATGGATTGGTATTGCCGGACTAATTGAGCAATGAAAAATCCAAATTTAACGGCTTATATCTCCTTAACCATTGTACTTAGGAAAAAAATGTCAAAGAGTAAAAAGTTCTTAAAATTTGTCAAAGAGTAAAAAGTTCTTAAAATTAAGTGTAGAAGCCAAAACTGCTATAAAATAACAGGGTGTTCCATGAGAAAAATCTAAGTTGTCCACCATACTGGAAAATGGCGGCCATTTAGAGGAAAAAGGAATTCATATTTTTAAATTTCTTAAAAAGTAGGTGAAGTCCCCCGTTTAAAGTTTTCTCTAAATTCAATGGTTTCTGGGATACCAATGGTGGCACAGTTAAGTTGGACATTCTGTATACTGTTTATATTTAATTGCTTAAAACAATATTAAAACCTGCTTACACCTGAGGTGAGGTGTTGAAACTGCTTACCTGGCTCTGAGGTGGAGTTATTAAACCAACATCTTCTCCTATTTTCCTTGCCTTTTCACGTACTACAGTTCTTCCTCTCTCTAAATAATCCTCTAGTTCTGTATGGTCCTCACCGGTATGTATACCCATTTTTTCAGCCGCTCCATGAAACATATCTGCTCCTCGTTCCCAAAAACTCTTTTGTTTTGGATATATACCCACTTCTTCGGCTGCTTCATGAAAAACTTCCGCACCACGATCCAAAAAACCCTTTGGTTCTGTATGGGCATGTATACCAATGTTTTCGGCTGCTTCATGAAACATATCCGCTCCTCGTTCCCAAAAACCCTTTGGTTGTGTATGGATACCCACTTCTTCGGCAGCTTCATGAAAAACTTCCGCTCCTTGATCTAAAAAACCCGTTGGATCTGTATGGGTATGTATACCAATTTTTTCGGCTGCTCCGTGAAGAAAATCCGCTCCACGTTCCCAAAAACTTTTGGGTTCTTCTTCATCTGACAATTCCATATACTCAGCATATCCAAGCTGAAATAAATCAAAATTATTTAGCATTAAATAATTGATTGCTGTAGGGCGTAAAAGTAGACTTTAATTACTAAGTTTAAATTAATGTAACTAAAACTCTTATTTAGTTAAACCATTTTACTTGAACAATATTTTATTTTTGATATCAACAGAAAGGTACAAACACTAACATTACAGATCATATGATTCATGATATTATAATCCGACAACTAAGTTGGGTTTAGGTGTTTGACACTAAATAACACTCCCCCTCATCCAACTAAGGCGTTATGAGTCCAAGAAATGTTATAAATTTGAGATGCTTTATTTCTTTAAGTCATTTAATAATACCCCCGTTGCAGCAGTCCTGCATACTCAGCGAATTTCAAGTGCATAAATAAATAATTTAAATGAAGTCTCGCATCAAGTAAAATCAATATACATTCAAAAGAAAGCGTGCAAAAATACTCTCCTAGTGGCTTTTAGGAGCAAAAGGCTATACAAAAATAATAGCCTATACTTGGCACGAAAATGCAATGTTCAAAACTTCAAAACAGCTGGCTTTTCCAATTTAATCATATAGAGAAATGACCAGCTGTTTAAGTTTGAGTAAAAAATTTCATAAAAATCATCAGTAAAAATCTGTATTCGATATAGTACATTTATTTGACATAGTTAGTTATCTGGCCTTTAAATAAGCCATATGTCTGTATACACCATATGGCTTTGAATGAAACATCAGCTCACATGTTTTAATGTAAACAAAGCAGACGTTTTAGATCCCAATGGCAGTTATTTTATGTTATTTTTGTTTTCTAGCAAACTTTAAGAAATTACAGTACTTTTCCTGAGTCCCTGATATTAAAACATTTAATTTGAGCCCTTTTCCCTCATCCTGTGACTTGCCTAATGCCCACAATTGCTATTCAAAAATAAATTATTCTCCATAAGATTAGTATGGAAAAATGCAGGTTTGCTGCCACAGAAATTTGAAAATGAGTTATCATAGGCTACAATCCAATATATCTAAACTATATCAAGCCACATAACATGTTTTATCAAGATATGTTGAGGAATAAGAAAGCTATCCAATTTTATTTACCTCTCATAAGGTTAACATTGGGAAAGAGAGTACACAGGTTTGCTGCCTCAGGAATTTGATGATTTGGGTATTTTAAACCATAATCAAGTAGATATTAATTGTATGAAGCCCCATGCCAGTTCTTATCAGGATATTTTGAGAAATGAGCAAACTACATAACTTTTTTTATTGCCCATAAGGTTAACATGGAGAATGAGTATGCAGGTTTGCTGCCATGAAAATGTAAAAATAGGGTATTTTCGGCCATAATCAAGTATATTTCAACTAGATGAAGCCACATATAAAGTTTTATCAAGATACTTTAAGAAATAAGGAAGATATAGAATTTTTTATTTCCCATAAGGATAACATGGGAAATGAGTATGCAGGTTTGCTGCCATAAAAATGGAAATATCGGGGATTTTAGACTAAAATGCATTAGATCTCATCTAAATGAGGCCACAAACCAAGTTTTATTAAGATATGTTGTGAAATAAGCGAGGTATAGACTTTTACTTATTTCCCATAAGGTTAACATAGGGACAACGTACTGTGTTTACCACTTTCAATAACTCGGTAACCAATGGACATAGAGCAATGATTCAAAATACTAAATTGTTTGTTTTTTCGAGCTGAATTCAATGGTGCCAAACAAAATTGGATTATTTTTATTTTTCTATGTGAAAAACCCAAAAAACCCATTTTTGGAGGGGTTTACCCCCCTTCCAGTAGTCCGATCGGGCTGGTTTTCGAACTCATCCGAATAATTACTACTTTACACACCTGTGCCAAATTTCATTCAGATCGACCATTTTTGCGAGCGCTATCGTGCTTACAGACACACACACACACACACATATATATATATATATATATATATATATATATATATATATATATAGAAATTTTAACGAATGGTGTTTTTTGCTTCTGGGGGCCCCAAAACGAAAAGTTATCATGGTCTCAGGCTTAGGTCTTACCATGAGACCTACGGTAATAGCTTCTTCCCTATAGGGGAAATTCGCTAAAAATACCAGCATCTGTCTTCAGTAGGCTTGTTATTTATTTTTATTTCACCACTTTGAACTTTTTCTCTCATAACATGTTCTCGAATGCATGTGTTTTGACTTGCTGCTTATCACTGAGTTTTTCGCCATGGCTATGGCAGACTGATTGCCACTGAATATTTCTATCACTTTATGAGATATCTGCATGTCTTCAATAAGCCGCTTTAAATGAATAGCTTAATTTGTTGCTTCTGTTAAAGACATATATTCGGCTTCACTTGTTGACAGGGCGGCTGTTCTTTGCTTTCACGATGCCAAGCTCACCAAAGCAACGCCAAATTTAAAGCAGTATCCAGTGTAAGATCTTCTCCTCTATTGGTAGCCCAATCTGCATCAGCTGCACCTATTGTGGTTTGCCAGGTTTTCGAAAAACAAGAGAGAGTTTTTTTGTGCATTGTAAATATCGAAGAACTCTTTTAGCGGCGATCCAATGTTCTTGATCATAATATGAGTTGAACTGACTCAAGTAATCAAATGCACGTGTGATGTCAAACCTGGTTCCTATTGAAAGATACATCAGTGAACCGATCAATTTTTGGTAGGGGTAACTTTCATCAGATTCATTCTCTCTACCAATTTTTGACCTGGAGTTAGAGGGGTTGCTGCTGGATCTTTCATACATTGAAATTTTCTAAAATTTCATTTGTATTCTTAGCTTGTGATATCATAATTTCTCCATCCTTTTCAATTATCTCAATTCCAAGACAGTAGTTTATTTTACCCAAATCTCTCATTTCAAATTATTTCTTCAGTTGAACTTTGATGTGGTTTGAATACTTCTTATTTTTGGTAGTAATTAAAATGTCATCCACATTAACAGCGATTATGGTTTTGCTTCCATCCACGGTTGAAGTATATATGCACGGATCAGCGTAAGAAGGTGTGAATTCCATTTCCTTCAGTTTTGCATTGTCCTCCAGCTTGCTAGTTCCATAAACCATTGTCCTCCAGCTTGCTTTGGACCATATATTGCCTTTTTGAGAAGACAAACCTTTTTACTTCTTGATTTTCTTAACCCATTAAGCATTTTCTTGGTTTTATTGAATAAAGATTTGTCCTCATTGCTAATTCATGGATATATTGAAGAAATTTTTCTAGGTTTTCTGGTAGCTTCATATAAACTTTTTTTTCAATGTCCCTATTTAAAAATGCAGTTGAATTATCCATTTGCTCATTGCTTAGGTCTTATTCAACAGCTATTCGGAGACCGGTCACACCACGCGGTAGTCCGCATCCTCCTCCACTAACGGCGCGGCGGCAGTGAGCGAGCCCACACACTCACTCGTCCACCCGACTGTCGGAGACCGGTTGGTGTCCGCATCCTCCTCCACTGCCGGCGCGGCGGCGGTGAGCGAGCCCACACACTCACTCGTCCACCCGACTGTCGGAGACCGGTTGGTGTCCACATCCTCCTCCACTGGCGGCGCGGCGGCAGTGAGCGAGTCCACACACTCACTCGTCCACCCGACTGTCGGAGACCGGTTGGTGTCCACATCCTCCTCCACTGGCGGCGCGGCGGCAGTGAGCGAGTCCACACACTCACTCGTCCACCCGACTGTCGGAGACCGGTTGGTGTCCGCATCCTCCTCCACTGGCGGCGCGGCGGCAGTGAGCGAGTCCACACACTTACTCGTCCACCCGACTGTCGGAGACCGGTTGGTGTCCACATCCTCCTCCACTGGCGGCGCGGCGGCAGTGAGCGAGTCCACACACTCACTCGTCCACCCGACTGTCGGAGACCGGTTGGTGTCCACATCCTCCTCCACTGGCGGCGCGGCGGCAGTGAGCGAGTCCACACACTCACTCGTCCACCCGTCTGTCGGAGACCGGTTGGTGTCCGCATCCTCCTCCACTGACGGCGCGGCGGCAGTGAGCGAGCCCACACACTCACTCGTCCACCCGACTGTCGGAGACCGGTTGGTGTCCACATCCTCCTCCACTGGCGGCGCGGCGGCAGTGAGCGAGTCCACACACTCACTCGTCCACCCGTCTGTCGGAGACCGGTTGGTGTCCGCATCCTCCTCCACTGACGGCGCGGCGGCAGTGAGCGAGTCCACACACTCACTCGTCCACCCGACTGTCGGAGACCGGTTGGTGTCCACATCCTCCTCCACTGGCGGCGCGGCGGCAGTGAGCGAGTCCACACACTCACTCGTCCACCCGACTGTCGGAGACCGGTTGGTGTCCACATCCTCCTCCACTGGCGGCGCGGCGGCAGTGAGCGAGTCCACACACTCACTCGTCCACCCGTCTGTCGGAGACCGGTTGGTGTCCGCATCCTCCTCCACTGACGGCGCGGCGGCAGTGAGCGAGCCCACACACTCACTCGTCCACCCGACTGTCGGAGACCGGTTGGTGTCCACATCCTCCTCCACTGGCGGCGCGGCGGCAGTGAGCGAGTCCACACACTCACTCGTCCACCCGACTGTTGGAGACCGGTTGGTGTCCGCATCCTCCTCCACTGACGGCGCGGCGGCAGTGAGCGAGCCCACACACTCACTCGTCCACCCGACTGTCGGAGACCGGTTGGTGTCCGCATCCTCCTCCACTGACGGCGCGGCGGCGGTGAGCGAGCCCACACACTCACTCGCCCACCCGACTGTCGGAGACCGGTTGGTGTCCGCATCCTCCTCCACTGACGGCGCGGCGGCGGTGAGCGAGTCCACACACTCACTCGTCCACCCGACTGTCGGAGACCGGTTGGTGTCCGCATCCTCCTCCACTGACGGCGCGGCGGCGGTGAGCGAGCCCACACACTCACTCGTCCACCCGACTGTCGGAGACCGGTTGGTGTCCGCATCCTCCTCCACTGACGGCGCGGCGGCAGTGAGCGAGCCTACACACTCACTCGTCCACCCGACTGTCGGAGACCGGTTGGTGTCCGCATCCTCCTCCACTGACGGCGCGGCGGCGGTGAGCGAGTCCACACACTCACTCGTCCACCCGACTGTCGGAGACCGGTTGGTGTCCGCATCCTCCTCCACTGACGGCGCGGCGGCAGTGAGCGAGCCTACACACTCACTCGTCCACCCGACTGTCGGAGACCGGTTGGTGTCCACATCCTCCTCCACTAACGGCGCGGCGGCAGTGAGCGAGCCCACACACTCACTCGCCCACCCGACTGTCGGAGACCGGTTGGTGTCCGCATCCTCCTCCACTGACGGCGCGGCGGCAGTGAGCGAGCCTACACACTCACTCGTCCACCCGACTGTCGGAGACCGGTTGGTGTCCGCATCCTCCTCCACTGACGGCGCGGCGGCAGTGAGCGAGCCCACACACTCACTCGCCCACCCGACTGTCGGAGACCGGTTGGTGTCCGCATCCTCCTCCACTGACGGCGCGGCGGCAGTGAGCGAGCCCACACACTCACTCGTCCACCCGACTGTCGGAGACCGGTTGGTGTCCGCATCCTCCTCCACTGACGGCGCGGCGGCGGTGAGCGAGCCCACACACTCACTCGTCCACCCGACTGTCGGAGACCGGTTGGTGTCCGCATCCTCCTCCACTGACGGCGCGGCGGCGGTGAGCGAGCCCACACACTCACTCGCCCACCCGACTGTCAAAGACCGGTCGGTGGTCCACATCCTCCTCCACTGACGGCGCGGCGGCAGTGAGCGAGCCCACACACTCACTCGTCCACCCGACTGTCGGAGACCGGTTGGAGTCCGCATCCTCCTCCACTGACGGCGCGGCGGCAGTGAGCGAGTCCACACACTCACTCGTCCACCCGACTGTCGGAGACCGGTTGGAGTCCGCATCCTCCTCCACTGACGGCGCGGCGGCGGTGAGCGAGCCCACACACTCACTCGCCCACCCGACTGTCAAAGACCGGTCGGTGGTCCACATCCTCCTCCACTGACGGCGCGGCGGCAGTGAGCGAGTCCACACACTCACTCGTCCACCCGACTGTCGGAGACCGGTTGGAGTCCGCATCCTCCTCCACTGACGGCGCGGCGGCAGTGAGCGAGCCCACACACTCACTCGTCCACCCGACTGTCGGAGACCGGTTGGTGTCCGCATCCTCCTCCACTGACGGCGCGGCGGCGGTGAGCGAGCCCACACACTCACTCGCCCACCCGACTGTCAAAGACCGGTCGGTGGTCCACATCCTCCTCCACTGGCGGCGCGGCGGCAGTGAGCGAGCCCACACACTCACTCGTCCACCCGACTGTCGGAGACCGGTTGGAGTCCGCATCCTCCTCCACTGACGGCGCGGCGGCAGTGAGCGAGCCCACACACTCACTCGTCCATCCGACTGTCGGAGACCGGTTGGTGTCCGCATCCTCCTCCACTGACGGTGCGGCGGCAGTGAGCGAGCCCACACACTCACTCGTCCACCCGACTGTCGGAGACCGGTTGGTGTCCGCATCCTCCTTCACTGGCGGCGCGGCGGCAGTGAGCGAGTCCACACACTCACTCGTCCACCCGACTGTCGGAGACCAGTCGGTGGTCCGCATCCTCCTCCACTGACGGCGCGGCGGCAGTGAGCGAGCCCACACACTCACTCGTCCACCCGACTGTCGGAGACCGGTTGGTGTCCGCATCCTCCTCCACTGCCGGCGCGGCGGCGGTGAGCGAGCCCACACACTCACTCGTCCACCCGACTGTCGGAGACCGGTTGGTGTCCGCATCCTCCTCCACTGCCGGCGCGGCGGCGGTGAGCGAGCCCACACACTCACTCGTCCACCCGACTGTCGGAGACCAGTTGGTGTCCGCATCCTCCTCCACTGGCGGCGCGGCGGCAGTGAGCGAGTCCACACACTCACTCGTCCACCCGACTGTCGGAGACCGGTCGGTCGTCCGCATCCTCCTCCACTGACGGCGCGGCGGCAGTGAGCGAGCCCACACACTCACTCGCCCACCCGACTGTCGGAGACCGGTTGGTGTCTGCATCCTCCTCCACTGGCGGCGCGGCGGTAGTGAGCGAGCCTACACACTCACTCGTCCACCCGACTGTCGGAGACCGGTTGGAGTCCGCATCCTCCTCCACTGACGGCGCGGCGGCGGTGAGCGTCTCCACACACTCACTCGTCCACCCGACTGTCGGAGACCGGTTGGTGTCCGCATCCTCCTCCACAGGCGGCGCGGCGGCAGTGAGCGATCCTACACACTCACTCGTCCACCCGACTGTCGGAGACCGGTTGGAGTCCGCATCCTCCTCCACTGACGGCGCGGCGGCGGTGAGCGAGTCCACACACTCACTCGTCCACCCGACTGTCGGAGACCGGTTGGTGTCCGCATCCTCCTCCACTGACGGCGCGGCGGCGGTGAGCGAGTCCACACACTCACTCGTCCACCCGACTGTCGGAGACCGGTTGGTGTCCGCATCCTCCTCCACTGACGGCGCGGCGGCAGTGAGCGAGTCCACACACTTACTCGTCCACCCGACTGTCGGAGACCGGTTGGTGTCCGCATCCTCCTCCACTGACGGCGCGGCGGCGGTGAGCGAGCCCACACACTCACTCGTCCACCCGACTGTCGGAGACCGGTTGGAGTCCGCATCCTCCTCCACTGACGGCGCGGCGGCGGTGAGCGAGTCCACACACTCACTCGTCCACCCGACTGTCGGAGACCGGTCGGTCGTCCGCATCCTCCTCCACTGACGGCGCGGCGGCAGTGAGCGAGCCCACACACTCACTCGTCCACCCGACTGTCGGAGACCGGTTGGTGTCCGCATCCTCCTCCACTGGCGGCGCGGCGGTAGTGAGCGAGCCTACACACTCACTCGTCCACCCGACTGTCGGAGACCGGTTGGAGTCCGCATCCTCCTCCACTGACGGCGCGGCGGCGGTGAGCGAGTCCACACACTCACTCGTCCACCCGACTGTCGGAGACCGGTCGGTCGTCCGCATCCTCCTCCACTGACGGCGCGGCGGCAGTGAGCGAGCCCACACACTCACTCGTCCACCCGACTGTCGGAGACCGGTTGGTGTCCGCATCCTCCTCCACTGGCGGCGCGGCGGTAGTGAGCGAGCCTACACACTCACTCGTCCACCCGACTGTCGGAGACCGGTTGGAGTCCGCATCCTCCTCCACTGACGGCGCGGCGGCGGTGAGCGTCTCCACACACTCACTCGTCCACCCGACTGTCGGAGACCGGTTGGTGTCCGCATCCTCCTCCACAGGCGGCGCGGCGGCAGTGAGCGATCCTACACACTCACTCGTCCACCCGACTGTCGGAGACCGGTTGGAGTCCGCATCCTCCTCCACTGACGGCGCGGCGGCGGTGAGCGAGTCCACACACTCACTCGTCCACCCGACTGTCGGAGACCGGTTGGTGTCCGCATCCTCCTCCACTGACGGCGCGGCGGCGGTGAGCGAGTCCACACACTCACTCGTCCACCCGACTGTCGGAGACCGGTTGGTGTCCGCATCCTCCTCCACTGACGGCGCGGCGGCAGTGAGCGAGTCCACACACTTACTCGTCCACCCGACTGTCGGAGACCGGTTGGTGTCCGCATCCTCCTCCACTGACGGCGCGGCGCCGGTGAGCGAGCCCACACACTCACTCGTCCACCCGACTGTCGGAGACCGGTTGGAGTCCGCATCCTCCTCCACTGACGGCGCGGCGGCGGTGAGCGAGTCCACACACTCACTCGTCCACCCGTCTGTCGGAGACCGGTTGGAGTCCGCATCCTCCTCCACTGACGGCGCGGCGGCAGTGAGCGAGCCTACACACTCACTCGTCCACCCGACTGTCGGAGACCGGTTGGTGTCCGCATCCTCCTCCACTGGCGGCGCGGCGGCAGTGAGCGAGCCTACACACTCACTCGTCCACCCGACTGTCGGAGACCGGTTGGAGTCCGCATCCTCCTCCACTGACGGCGCGGCGGCGGTGAGCGAGCCCACACACTCACTCGTCCACCCGACTGTCGGAGACCGGTTGGTGTCCTCCACTGACGGCGTGCGAGAGCACGTACGGCAGTAAGCGAGAGATTGTTTGTTAGATTAGCACAAACGCATCGTGCGAATAGCCCATTTCGGGGCAAGATAGTGTTTTACTTGCGATGCCACTTCATGCCACTTCACGTTTTGTGGTGTAGAAACAGCTATATTTTACCACAATTATCCAATTGACCAATACTTTATTTCTCCTTTGAATAAATCGTTTTGTAATTTTTATATGCCTAGTAAATGTGATTAATATTTTACCTTAAAGGGGGCCTTGTTTTGAGCCTTAGTCTTTCCTGGGGACCTCCCTCCTCTGTAGTCTCCATATACTGGTGGCTGAAATTAGAAATGTATCAGAATTAATCCTTCCATTTATTAGAAGTTTAGGAAGTAGTTTCAACATTGTAGGTTAAAACCCCGGGGAAGAAATGTGAAAGTATATATCTCTTATAAAGTATTGAAATATTACCAGCCAGAATAGTTGTCAAAAGCGTAGGTTTGAAATAATTTTTATTGGTAGGATTCCGATCCGAACCTACCCAAGCGAGACATTCAAATAAACACAACTTAGGCTATAAAAACCTAACACATTAAAAAGTGTAAATTTCAGCAATGGATCAAAGTGTAAATTATTAATGAATAATTTAATAACACTTATCATGATTTTTAAATAATATTTGAACTACTTTTTCAGAATACAAATCCCCTTTCAATGTGCTGGTTCATAACTTATTATCATTTTAATCGTATGCAAAGCCACGGGTAACATGAAGTCCTCCGACGAAACTTATCCTTTTTGTTTGAAAAATTCCTGTCAGAAAAAAAGAGATATCAAACACATCTCGCAATAGTATATTTTTCACCACACTACCCAATGAAATAAACACTACATCACATAAAAAATCTGAAAATTAATTTGAAATGAAAACAAAACTTTGAAGCCCTAAAGTGTTGTGGCGAAAAAATATTTATACAACGATAATATGGGAACCAAAATCGATACACTTTTTTCCTATATTATATCGAAACTAAAATTACTGATATTTATGATATATCGATATTTTGCGGCTCTAGGGTTGAAAACGTTTTCGGCCCTATGGCAACAAACAGTGTGTTTCGGTCCGCGTTTGACGATTGTAAAACAGGCGATTTCGTCGTAATGTGGTAAAAAATTAATTACCGTTAAACAAACTGTAATTAAAAAAAACTTTAAAGCCAAAATAATTACCTGCGAGGGTTGAGCTTGGGTACGTTGAGGTACGTTGTGGAGACTGGTTTTTGACGAACATGACCGCATTGGCGGATCTGCATTCACCCGTGGACATCTGTTAGACGAGTCTGCGGGCTGCGGAGGTCTGGATCCTACATTGAGACTGGTGTTTGATGCACATGATCGCGGTGGTGGATCCACATTATCATTCACCCGTGACGGGGGACATCTTTTACATGTGGATTCGGGCTGTGATGGTGTTTCATATTGATAGGGCGAGGCCGCTTGGCCGTAGCCGAAATTAGACTTCTGGAACAAAAAATTAAACAATATTATACTTCGATGTCTAAATGCAATACTTTTACACTTTATATTTCCCCAAACTGTGTATATATTTATTAAATTTATATCTTCCCCATATTTTAGATTTGAAATAAAAATTAAGATTAATAATTGAAGAACAGTTTTAGACAGTTTTCACTTTTCTATACTTTGAATGATTTCTCTAAATTGATAGGAGATATCAATTCGGTATTATTCATTTTCGCTTAGTTTTATTTTTATGCATTTTAAACAGCTAGGAATACATTTTATTTGATTCTGTGATAATAATAGGATGTATAATTCAATTTTATTTTAATATAGGTATGCATTTCTCTTCCTAAACCAAGTAACAAAAACCTTAGTATCCCGGGAGATAAGTAACAAAAACAAGTAACAAAAGCCCAAATATAAGTAACAAAAAATAACTAACAAAAACCTTATTAAATATCCCGGGAGACTGAAATTTGTTAAACACAACCAAGACATATTTCAACATTGAGGTTTTTCCAACATCATAGAAATAATTGACAAGATTTATCCCTAACCCATACATTTTTCAAATTAATGAACAACGATGAATGTTCTCGCTCGATTTGCTTGATTGAATGTTGAGATTCCCTAAAGCGTTAAACCAAAATCATTATGCTAAATAAACGTGGCTCTAGCCTACAAACCTGCAAAGAGTAGAACATATATTATTTACTGTTAAAGCAGATGGAAACAATGAATTTCTGATTTTCTTTGAGGAATATACCCTCCATAATAATGATTGACATTTAAAGTTGTTGGTTAGTTAAATAAATATGCCATGATGAGAAGTGCTGTCACTAATGATTTAATTCCAAGGAATTTGGTGTTATTAAGCCATCAAGTGACTGTTAGAAAGTATTTTGCCATTATATAGCTACAATAAAACTTAATCTTTTGATTCTAGGAATATTTCTTAGTAGTGGAGACTATTTTGTTTCCTTAAAACTCACCGGACAATATCCCTGCGCCATGATAGATGCTGTAACAATTGTAAATTATTAATGTTATATTCTTACTATTAATAACTATTTGATGTATGAAGTTATTTTCCTTTAAAAGAAATTAATAAACACAAAATGTTGAAATAAGTTCAAACATATCTTGTAACGTATGTTGTCGATGAAGTTCAAATAGATGTGAAAATAGTAAAACAAGTTCAACCTTTCTGTAAAAATATTTCCTACAGCAGTACTATTAATCATCTAGTTTAGTGAAACTACGTCATCTAATTCTCCTACACATTTTTTATATTTTTCAAAAAAAAAACCAATACAAAGTACGAGTTTATTATTTAAATCTATGTTAGTCTACACATCAAGTTACGAATATTTAATTCTAATTTTTTTTATATAAATGTCAAAGAATAATTTTAAAACAACAGTTGAAAAAAAATAAACATAATTAAGAATAATTGTACTATTAATCATTTAGTTTAATGAAACCACACAAGTCATCTAGTTCTCATTTTTTATAGCCTTGAAGCAAAAAATAGAAAATTTTATTATTTAAATTTATATTTATTTAATTTAAAACCACGAGCATTGATATCTATGTTTTCTAAATACACAAAAAAAGTCTTAGGTATAACCAAAGGTGATAGCTCGAAATCAGAAAATATAAATTTTTTTAACACTATACTAAAATTAATAGACTAAGTGTTGTCCCAAATTCTGAATTAGAAAATAATAGGGTTTAAAAACAGATTTCATCCTCTCCATAAATACTTAGCCAAAGATTCAATTGCGTTTGGGGGTTAGTGGTGATAAAAATATCAATGTCCATTTTTGTTTGTGGCCCATTAATTCCAAATTGTTTGACAGAGGGATGTTTTAATTTTCTGTATGAAAATAATCTGCAAAGTACTTACTGGCTAAAGGTATTCACTGAAAATTTGAAGCATGATAATCTTGAATATCTTGATCGTTTATTTACATTGGAAAAAAAACAATCAAAAGAGACGTTTGAAAATCAGATGATCTAAAACCGCATAACCTATCATCAGCACAGGATATCAGGACCTTTGAAAAAAACTTATGATTGTTATATTGCCTATTGTAGACTTGAGTAGTTTGTGATTTTACCATAGACATATACCCATGTTGTAGCAGACTTATATTCTTAGTGAATTTCACATACTGAACAAATTATTTGGAGGAAGCCCCACATTAAGTGAAATCAACGCACGTCCATGAATAAGCGTACAAAAATGCTCTCTGTAAGAATAACATGAAAAGTAACCATACAGTTTTATTAAAATACTAGTGGATTGTAGGGGCAAAAGCCCCTAAATATAAAATACAAATGCTGGATATTTAATGTTTCCTTCACACTCACAGCTCGGTAACAGTTTGACGGAATTAAACGTTTAAAGAGTTTAAAGATGTTTTGAAATTTGCTAGTACGTATCAGAGTTTTAAGAAAGGGCGTTACTTCAGTATAGTAAAGGGCTGAATTTTTTGGAACAGTGTCGCCATCCGTCGTTCTCAAAACAAACTCAGTCCACTTTGTTTACAATTGAACGTATGGACATGATTTGAAGAAATCCTTAAGGTCAACCACAGACTGCAGCATTTAATTTATTTCCCAAAAGATAAGCAAATAAATAAGAATGAAATCAGAAAATGGTCTCCCGTTGACGACTCCACGATCCGCGTTGGAGACTTTGGCTCCACTTCATAAGGAAGTTAGGTTTGGAGACCATTGATTTTGGTTAATATTGAGTATTTTTTATGGTTGCCCGGGAGTAAATACTGCTTTGTCTCGGTAGATTTAAGATTATATACTTTTGATTAGCCAAATTTAAAGGTGAACCTTTTTGGTAGAATCAAATTTAAAGTTGATGTTACACTCAATAGCTTTTAGTGCAGTACACTGTTTCTTCCTCAGTCAAAACTATGACTATGACCATTTCCAACCGCACATAAAACTGGTAGAGCTGGGCCCTGAAAGTGATGAATGAGCAGGTCTTCTCTGTACCTATAGCCTACCTGTACCTATTATTCGATTGTGTAAATGTTACAAATCACTTGGCTTTAAATCAGCATCAGCTACCACTACATGATACAATGTAAAAGTAACAGTAGTATTTAATTCCTCTTACTTTTTAAGGTTGAGATCCCTAAATTATAAAAACGGAAAATTTAAAAGTAAAAAAAAAACAGTCATGTGTTATAGTATGTTCAACCTATTTTGCTGGGATTTAAATAAACCACATATCAACATCTAGCATGTATAAATAAACAACACATGTTTTAATGTAAACAAAGCAGTCGTTTTTAGATTATAATGTTTTACAAATGGCAGGTATTCAACGTTATATATTTTTTTCTGATAAACTTTGAGAAATTTCCGTATTTTTCCCGAGTCCTTCTATTTGAGCTTTCTTCTATTTTTCATCAAGACCTTCTATTTGAGCCCCCTCCCATTATCCTGCGACTTGCCAAACTCCTACAATTTCGCCGCAAAAATCTTGCCTACATATATATTTATATCGACCATTTGGCATTAAATCGGCATAGTTATAACTTAAACTAAATAAACTCATTTAACTCTTTATAATTTTAAATCATAAATACATACTCAAAGCGTAGTTATAAGTATGAAAATCTGAAAGTTAAAATATTTATTTGTTATATTACATTGAACATAGTTAGCTGCCTTTTGAAAAAACCAGATGTCAACATCTAGCATTTCTTTGAATCAAGCATCAGCATCACATGTTTTAATGTAAACAAAGCAGATGTTTTTAGATCCCAATGCTTTTTAAATGGCAGATATTTTACGTTATTTCTCTATTTCTGGTGAATTTCAAGCAATTTCAATATTTTTCCCGCCATCATGGAATAGAGACCTTGAATTTGAGCCCTCTCCCATCTTTCTACGACTTGCCAGACGCCCACAATTTTGACGCAAAGAATCGCCTTACGAAATTAAATATATGACTAGTAAACCTGTTGCTCGAAATCGAGCAATTGTTATGTATTGATTTCAAAATAAAAATAACTAGAGGACCCACGCTGCTCCGCAGCAGTAAATTTTGGTACTAAGACACAAAATAAACTCAAATCAAATAATTCTTTATTTACCAAATTAATGTTACATGCAATGGATCTTTACAACTTCAATGTGACTTGCCCGACACTTTCCTAAGTTGAAAAAGAGGTGCATGTAGCTGGGCCCGGTTATGTTGGAATTTCAGAAAACCAATTAAACCACGATTTATTACCAAGTTGGTAATAATTTGTTCCACAAAGTAAAACATGGGACTTTCATGAGATATTCTGTACTTAAGTTTTCGGGATAGCGACATGTCAGCCCGGCACATTTGACCTTACAAACTAACTATATACCATGCTAAAATACCCTCGTTGCAGACCTGCATACTCAGCGAATTTCATATGTAAAAGAACATAGTTCAAGCCAACACAGCGAGATTTGACGTGTTTTTGTAAGCTCCATAAGATTAACATGGGGAATGAGTATACATCAGGTTTGCTGCCATGAAAATGGAAATATCGGGAATTTTAGACTATTATACATTAGATCTCATCTAGATGAAGACATAAACCTATTTTTATCTAGATGAATATGTTGAGAAATAAGCAAGATATAGAATTTTACTTATTACCCATAAGGTTAACATTGGGACAACGTACTGTGTTACCACTTTCAATATCTCGGTAACCAAGGGACATAGACCAGTGATTCAAAACCCTAAATTGTTCTTTTTTTTAGCTGAATTCAATGGTGCCAACACAAATTGGATAAATTTTGTTTTTCTGTGTAAAAAATTCAAAACCCCACTTTTGGGGGGTTATCCCCCTTTACCCCCCTTCCGATGGTCCGATCGGGCTGGTTCACGAATTCGTCCAATTGATTACCACTTTACACGTCTGTACCAAATTTCATTAAGATCAGACCATAAACGGACTCAGAAAAAGAAAACCTAATTTATATATATATAATATTTGTGTTGTTCGGAATTCAGCAGAGTGCACCAGGTACGTCCGATCATAATAACCAATAGCTCAAATGAAAGCTGGTATTTCACTGAAGGTTCTTAGCATATAGAGGGTTATGAAACATATAGAATTACTTAATTAGAACTGGGGAAATATGTCTTCAATTGAATTCATAATTCGGGAAATAATCAAATTTATGTTTTTTGGTTGAGTAATACAGTATATTAATGAATGTCGATCCTTGATGGCAAATATTTGCGTGCATACCTTTAATTTAAGACCTTATTTATGAAAATCGGTCGAGTAGAAGAGCCAAACGGACTCAGAAAAGAAAAACAAAATATTTTTTGTGTTGTTCGGAATTCAGCAGGGTGCTTCAGGTACGTCCGATCTTAATAATCAATAGCTTAAATGAAAGGTGGTATTTCGCTGAAGGTTCTTAGACCAAAACATACAGATTTACGTAATTTGAACTGGGGAAATATAACTTAAATTGAATTCAAAATCCCGGAAATAATAAAATTAATGTTTTTTGGTCGAGTAATACAGTAGATAAACTAATGCCGATGCCTGATGGCAAATCTGTGCGTGCATACCTTCAACTTAAGACCTCAATTATGAAGATCGGTCGAGTAGAAGAGCCAAACGAACTTGGAAAAGGAAAACCATATTTAACTCCCATAAGAAATGTACAGGGAGGAAGTTGCTTTTGTGCATAACTCGAGTAATACGGCAGATAAATGAATGCGGATGCTTGATGGCAAATCTGCGCGTGCATACCTTTAATTTAAGACCGCAATTATGGAAATCGGTTGAGTAGAAGAGCCGGACGGACTCGGAAAAGAAAAACGAAATTTTTTTAATATATAGATTATGGTTCAGTATTCTAGAACTATTTTATTAATTATATGGTTGAACTACCTGTTACACTGAAATTTTGTACAAACGTTTTTTTAAACTAACTTTTTGGGAATACTCCGTCATCTTTAAGGAGATGTCCATGTTTCGCGGCCCTAAGTAGCGTATGACCCGTCTTAATCTCAAACCGAACTAAAATGGTTCAATAAATCTACTTATAATCAATGTTAAGTCTGTTTCTTTTTTCTTTAATTTATATTTATATTTACAGAATTTATACATAAGAATTTATTTCTCTTTTTAGAATTTTTTTCGGAATATAAACATATGTAAATATTAAGATCTTCACACATGTGATTCAAAATAAATGTTTTTAAAACCGAATTCTGACCTTCAGTATTTATTAGGATAATAGTTTATTTATTTACATCTTCCATCAACTGAAATGCCTCCAGCATGAAATGGTTTCAATTCCATTAACAACTATGGCTTTGCTGAAAAACTTTGTTTGCTCCAATCAGCTGCTTTATTTGAAATTTCTATTCTCATGTTAACTCTTATGGACTAACACGAAACTTAAAGGGCGTCTAGGGCTCTTCCCTTTTGTCAAACCTTTTTAAATTTTATTTCCTGCAAAACCTCACGCCAAGCTCTTTCCAATGACACCAAAAACATGAAAATCGGTTCAGTAGTTTAGGAGGAGTCTTTGTAACAAAAAACCTGCTCGTGTATTAAATAAGTAAATAGAATAGATGACTAGAGGCTTGAAGGGGCTAATAGCCCCTAAACATGATCCTTCTTTATTATAGTACAAAATACCTTCTTAGAAAATAGGCTTTTGGATCCACAAAATTATGATTATATCTAGCATTTGGTTTTAAGTAAACAAAGCAAACCTTTTTACATTCCAATGGTTTTTAAATGACAGCTATTTTACGTTATTTCTCATTTTATTGTAACCTTAAAGCAATTTCAGTATTTTCCCGAGTCCATGGGATGGAGACCTTCAATTTCAGCCCCCTCCCGTCATCCTGCGACCTTTCAAACGCCCACAATTTCGGCGCAAAAATTTCCCTTACGTAATTATATATATCTATAGTTTTTTTTTATTAAATCTGCATTGTTATAACATACACTAAACAAATGTTCTTATCTTTTAAATTATGAAAACACTCAAACCCTTAATTATTATAAAATCAGAAAAACTTAAACTTAAAATATTTTTTGTTATAGTACATTGAACAAAAACAATAGTTAGCTGCATTATGAAAAAAAACCCACATGTCAACGTCTACCATAAGGTTTTGAATCAAGGATTAACACCACATGTTTAATGTAAACAAAGCAGATGTTTTTCAATCCCAATGCATTTTAAATGGAAGATATTTTTCGTCATTTATCATTTTACGTTAGATTTGGACATAATCTGATATTTTTCCCGACCCCCTGGGACCGAGACCTTTCATTTGAGCCATCTCCCATCACCCTGAGAGCTGTCAAACTCTCACAATTTTGATTTTAAAAAATCGCTTACAGAATTAGTAATCTATATCTATATATTAATACGCAAGCGGTTTTCTTCTCACAGTCCAACCGCAATAACGGCTGGACGGATTTTAACGTTTGAGGTGTCAAATTAAAGGGATTGTTATGTAGATTTGTTATCAAGTCTCATAATTTTAAAAAAGGGCGTCACCAAAGTACAGTAAAGGGCTGAAGTTTTGGAACAGTGGCGCTATTCATCGACATTTGGGCAAGCTCAGTTCACTTTGTTTACAAACTGAACATATGGTCAAGCTCTGAAACAGGTCTACAGGTAAACAACAGATTGCAGCACTTATGATTAATTTTTCGGAAAGAGTTTTTATTTTTACACCTACTTTGACTTTGTTTTCTACAGTTTTCTTTCTTAAAAGATTTATTATGTAATTTAGGTTATGTTATGAAGTTGTTAAAGGTCTTAAACATTGCAGTTACCAGTTGAGTTTTACAACGTAGTTTACGATATCTAATAGTGTTTTTTGAAGTTAATATTAACCTTAGCCTTAGCCAATCTATTTTTGGATTCGGTACATTTATAATGCCACCGATAAGACGAAGACGAACATTGACCGGTCGGAGGAGTCGGAAATAACACAGATCACAATCGCAACCGCTGGCATCACCCTCCCGATGTAACATTTGATGCTCCTTCCAACCTCAGACCAATGAACTAAAAATGTTTTCATTGCGGTGGGTTGCATTTCAAGAAACGAAAAGACTGGTAGAGATAATGCGTCATTTACCCGTTTTTGCCACAAAGGAAAGGTTCCCTATAAAGACGGCCGTTCCCTACAATATCTATTTTGGCGATTATCAATGAGGTGCAACGGCAATCCCTAAACAAAGGAAGGTTTGCTTACGGCGCCAGTGTTTGCTCTCGGTGCCAGTGTTTGCTCTCGGTCAGCTTCATGTTGCTGTAAGCAGAGCTTGATCTTTTGCCGGTATTAATATATACATTACAGAAACAAGAGGACATGGGGAAAATGAAGGTGTTCCCAAAAAAAAATCGTTTACGTTTACCGGAAACTCCTGCGGTAGATCAAATAAACTTTAAAAGTTTCAGTTGTTAAGCCATAATTTTGTTAATGAATTTAGCCCTTTGATTAAACTTTAAAAGTATACAAGTAGGCTGATTATTCTTCATTCTTTTACTAATATGATTTTTGCTCGATTTCGAGCTACGTGTTATCTAGTACTTATTTAATACACTAGGGGTTTTTTTGTGATCATTACTCCTCCTAAAGTTCTGGGCTGATTTTAATTTTATCATTTTATCATTTTATTTATCATTAATCATTTATCATTTTACGTTAGATTTGGACATAATCTGATATTTTTCCCGACCCCCTGGGACCGAGACCTTTCATTTGAGCCATCTCCCATCACCCTGAGAGCTGTCAAACTCTCACAATTTTGATTTTAAAAAATCGCTTACAGAATTAGTAATCTATATCTATATATTAATACGCAAGCGGGTTTCCCCCCGCGGGTATACACAAGGGAGAGGTTATGCCTATAAAGACAGCCGTTCCCTGCAATATCTGTTTTGGTGATAATCTATATATTAATACGCAAGCGGTTTTCTTTTCACAGTCCAACCGCAATAACGGCTGGACCGATTTTAACGTTTGAGGTATCAAATTAAAGGGAATTTTATGTATATTTGTCAACAATTCTCAGAATTTTTTAAAAGGGCGTCACTAAAGTACAGTAAAGGGCTGAAGTTTCGGAACAGTGGCGCTATTCATCGACATTTGAGCAAGCTCAGTTTTGTTTACAAACTGAACATATGGCCAAACTCTGAAATAATTCTACAGATAGACTTATTTTTACAGCTGGTTTGGCTTTGTTTTCAACAGTTTTACTTTTTTTAAAGATTTATTATGTAATTTAGGTTATGTTACGAAGTTTTTAAAGCTCTCAAATTAACAATGCAGTACCAGTTTTACAATGTAGTTTTCGATATTTCATAGTGTTTTTTGAAGTTATATTAATAACTTGAAGTTATTTTTGAAGTTAGATTTGTACAATCTGGGCAAATCTATTTTTGCATTTGCTGCATTTATGATGCCACCGATAAGAAGAAGACAAACATTGACCGGCCGGACCGATGTACCATTTGATGCTCCTTCCAACCTCAGAAAAAATGAACTAAAAATGTTTTCATTGCGGTGGGTTGCATTTGAAGAATGAAAAGACTGGTAGAGATAGTGCTTCATTTACGCGTTTTTGCCACAAGGGAGAGGTTATGCCTATAAAGACAGCCTGTATCTGTTTTGGTGATAATTATCAATAAGGTGCAGCGGCAATCACTAAAAAAAGAAAGTCATTACGTGCCAGTGTTTGCTCTCGGTCAGCTACATGTTGCTGTGGGCAGAGTTTGATCTTTTGCCGGTGATAAATATACATTTCAGAAAAAAATAGGACATGGGGAAATGAAGGTGTTCCCAATCGTTAACGTTTACCGGAAACTCCTGTGGTAGATAAAATTAATTTTTAAAGTTTCGGTTTAGTTAATCTATAATTATGTTAGTAATTAATTTAGCCCTTTGATTAAACTTTAAAAGTATATAAGTAGGCCTAAGCTGATAGTTCTTCATTCTTTTACTACATGATTTTTGCTCGATTTCGAGCTACGTGTTATCTAGTACTATAAAAAAAGGGTACTTTGTTAATATTATGTTCATTTCAATCATATATATATATATATATATATATATATATATATATATATATATATAGATCATATGGTATTAAATCTGCATCGTTATAACATAAACTAAACAAAAGTACTTAACTTTTTATAATTTTAAATTATGAAAAGTCAAACCCTTAATTATCATACAATAAGAAAATCTTAAATTTAAAATATTTTCAATTAGTACATTGAATGTGCATAGTTAGCTGCATTTTGAAACTAATCCCACATGTCAACATCTACCATATGGCTTTGAATCAAGCATTAGCACCACATGTTTAATTATAAACAAAGCAGACGTTTTTCAATATTTTCAATCCCAATGCATTTTAAATGGAAGATATTTTTCGTTATTTCTCATTTTCTGGTATATTTGGACATAATCTGCTATTTTTCCCGACCCCCTGGGGCCGAGACCTTTCATTTGAGCCATCTCCTGTCATCCTGCGAGCTGGCAAACTCTCACAATTTTGATTTAAAAAAATCGCTTACAGAATTAATAATATAGAAGAAGATAGAAGATATGCGTTTCAAAATAGCCCAACAAACTAAACGCCGCCCGAAAAAGCGAGCACAAAAAATTACATTGGATTGTCGGTATATATTAGGTAGGTTAGGTACTTGTTCATTCATGGTGCAGCATACTCTGTTGTTAACTCGGTCAAACGCAGATAAAACTGGCAGAACTGGGCTCTTAAAGTGAGATGTCTTATCTGTACCTGTATCTACAGTTTGTCTTATGAATTATGTTATATTACCTATCACTTAGCATTAAATTAGCTTCACCACACATGCCATAGCGTAAACTAAACAAACGTACTCTTTATAATTTTAAATTATAAATAGGCTATAACCAATGTATACATAATCCTCATACATTACATCCTGTAGTACAATGGTTCCCAAACTTTTTGGCTGGCGACCCACAAGATTTTTCGCGACCCACCATTGTTATTAATTTCTGTATACATCGAACTCAACGAAAACAGACCATACCAAAACAATCATATGTATAAGACTAGCAGTTGCCCGTGGCTTCGCTCACGATAAAAACTTTAGTGAATTGACGAATCTGGAGGGGCTGGATGAAAAAAGGTTACATCAAGGAATATTTAATGTAGAGGTCTCTCTACACGTCATGGTGTTGTGTAGGTTTAAAAAACAGTTACACTCGTATTACAGTAGATAGTGAAGGTTTTCTTTCCACAGACATAACTCAAATCTGCAAGACCGATTTTAACGTTAAATGTGTTAATTTTAAGGTATTTCTAACAACTTTTCCAATACGGCTCAGAATTTTCAAGTAGGGTATCAAATAAGTATAATAAAGAGCTGAATATTCGGAAGAGTGGCGCTATATCCGTAGACAGAGATACAAACTCGATTCACTTAGTTTACAACTTAACATGGGCGATTTTAAAATATTTGGAAAGGTCAACTACAGACTGCAGCACTTATTTTTTCCATGCAAAGTCAGGATACCCTGGAAAAAGGAATTCGCCAAACTATTGTAGGGGATGAGCACATTAAGGACGCTCTAAGGAAAAAAAAACTATAACTCCCGCTGCCTAAATAAAGACTGTGCCACATTTTATGATTAAACAGGTAAGGTACAGAAACTGATGATGGATTGAACCTTAAATAGATACACTTTTCTATAGAGGGTATGACCTAAATAAATTGACAAAACAACCATAAAACCATAATGAAAGGAATCAAATTATAAATCAGCTGAAACAACGTATCCTTTTGTGAAGCTTATTACCATCTGCTTGACTGAATTAATTTGGAAATGTAAACAAAAAATAATCCATTACATTTATATGGGCATATTTAAAACATTTGACTCTGCCAAAAAAACCTTAAAACTCAGATATTTTTATAAAGTAAGGATTTATATATAAAGAGATCAAAGAATCAAATTATTACAGCAATGTCTGTCGGTGACTAAAACCTACCGTACCGGCCCCTCTCTTTCAGTCTTGCCGGGATTTAGTTTCAATATTTAACCACAAAAGGCAGCACACACTTCAGGCTTTCAACTATAGAGGTCGAATTAGATTAAACGGCGAATCATCGCAAAAGCTATAACTCCCGCTGCCGAAATAGAGATGGAGCCATATACTGAATTTATGATTAAACGGATTAGATACTAAAACCAAACTAAAAGTAACTTTTATATAGTACATAATTATGTCTGTAACATAAATCAACAAAAGAACCATAATACCGTGATGAAAGAAATCAAATTATAATCAGTTGTAACAGCGTATGTACATTTGTGAAGCTAACTCAGCTAGCTGATTAAACGAACATTAAAAATGTAAACAAGAATAGTCCAACACACTTTTATATCGAAACATATATGACCTAGCTGAAAACCCCTTAAAACTTTGAATTTTCAAAAATCCGTTCTTAGCGGATGCCTACTAAACTAAACTAAATGTAACTTTTACATAGTACATACAAAACAGCCTTAGAACCATGATGAAAGGAATCAAATCATAAGTCAGCTGTAATAACGTTTCTATGTGTGAAGCTAACTCCCAGCTGCTTGATTGAATGAACATTGAAAATGTAAACAATAGATCGTCCATAACACTTTTATGTGGGAAAATTTGAAAACTTCGACCTCGCCAAAAACCCCTTTATACTACGAATCATGTATAACTGGTGCCAATTCTTAGGGCCCACGCCGTCCATAAGACCAATGCTAAAATTAACATTGGTCTTATGGACGGCGTGGGCCCCAAGAATTGGCGCCAGTTATAAAATCCTTTCTTAGCGGATGCCTACGCCCTAAGAGGAACATCCACGCAAAGTTTCAAACCTCTAGGTTATATAGTTTGGGCTGTGCGATGATTGTACGTGAGTGGCATTTGAGAAATATATAGTAGATGACAAATATATAGTAGATATAGCCTATAACGTCATAGTCAAATGCGAATGTAGAGTTTTAAGGATTGTATTTGTATTGCAAGAAAAAAACTCTAATTTTGGACGAAACAATGTGCTCTGCAGTAAATGAGGCGAAACTTTAATATGGATTGAAACATATTTGAAAAAAAAACTAACTAATGCAGCTTTGTTCATGTCTTTTTTTATTGAAAAATATGAAATTTAATTTCTTAAAACCTGTAAGTGGATCCTTTAAAACTAAATAGCTTACCAGAAAGAAAAATAATGTAATGAGATTTAATTATTTATATGTTACTAAAGGAACAAAATTCCAACCTTTTCTACTGCAGATGATTTCTATGTTTAGTTTTGAAATTTATGAAAGATAAGAGAGAAAAGAATTTATTACAAAAATAAATCCATCTGCCCTATTACAGGGTTGCCTATAGACACAGAAATATATAACATTATATTAAAATTTAAAATTTAAAATTGCTTATATAAATGGTTTCTTATAATATAAACCGAGCCTTTTAAAGTTTCATTCACAATAACTTTTAACACTTTTTTGATTATACTTAAAACTCCAATACACTGTTCTATATAAGACTGTAACTCAATAGAAATGATATTTTTTATTTAAATATTTAATTATCATGGGCGCAGCAACGCGCGCCGGGTAACGCTAGTATATATATATATATATATATATATATATATATGTCTGTTATCACGATAGCGGCCGTAAATATTGTCCGATCTAAATGCAATTTGGTACAGACATGTAAAGTGGTAATCACTCGTACGAGTTCGTAAACCAGCATGATCGGACCACCGGAAGGGGTGGTAAAGGGGGGTAAACCCCCCAAAAAATGGGGTTTTTGGGTTTTTTACATAGAAAAATAAAAATAATCCAATTTTTGTTACTACCATTGAATTCAGCTCAAAAACACAAATAATTTAGTATTTTGAATCACTGCTCTATGTCCATTGGTAACCGAGATATTGAAAGTGGTAACACAGTACGTTGTCCCTATGTTAACCTTATCATACCCAAAAACACAAAGTGTTGAAGGGTCGCCAAGCTCTAAAAATATGTGATATCAAAGTGCATACCAAGTCAATTTAATTTCCTTTAGTTCAACAAGGTTCATTACAATACATAATTAAATTTGTTTGAATACTATTGTTCTGAATACTGATTATAATTCTTCTACATGTACTTAGCCAGCAGCTTAACAGATGCTAAATTAGATAATGTGTTTGTATTTTCCAAAGTGAACTACATAGAAGATATCATCATATAAATTCATAAGCTGCTGGCCAAGTACATGTAGAATAATTATAATCAGTATTCAGAACAATAGTATTCAAATAAATTTAATTATGTATTGTAATGAACCTTGTTGAACTAAAGGAAATTAAATTGACTTGGTATGCACTTTGATATCACATATTTTTAGGGCTTGGCGACCCTTCAATACTTTGTGTTTTTGGGTATGATATCACTGTTTTTTTAATAGATAAATATAGTAAAATAACGTAAAATACCTGCACTGGGATCTAAAAACGTCAGCTTTGTTTACATAAAACATGTGATGCTGATATTTGATTGAAAACCAGGAGCTATATCTTACAAATGGTAGATTTAAAAGCAAGTTTGTCATGAGGGTATTTCGTCCTAGGCGTATATATATATATATATATATATATATATATATATATATATATTAACTGAGGATCGTTTGAATTTCTTCTTATTACGGGCTTTTAGCCCCTTCAAGCCACTAGTGAAATATAATAACCACATTTTGTAGTGTCTCCTAAATTGAATATAGCATTTTTCACATTATAAATGTGTTTCCAATCTATATTATTAATACGCTACATAGAAACTTTATTCACGATAAGGCTTTTTTTTATTTTAAGACTTACCCCCACATATTATACATCAAAACACGCGTCTCAGATGTGTAGATTCCCGTAAGCACCTTTACATTTTTAATTTAGGCAATTAAACTTGAAAAAGTGCGAAAAACTGATTAGAAAATAATTTGTGTTTTGACAATGGTTTTGACAGAAACGAAAATGTAAACAAATAAACATCTGATCAGCTGTGTGGTATTTAAAATAGCCTATATAGATCACAGACCAAGAAAACAAATTTATATATCAAAGTACCGTAGTTTAAAACTCTGCCCAGCTGTTTTTTTTTATTTGAAAAGGAATAAGGCGACGAAAATGTGTTGTGATCGGACACATTATATTTTTTCAAAAATGCTAAGAACGAGTCGACGAAGAAGTTCTCATACCAAAGCTTCAAAATACAGAAATTCAAATAACTAGGTGAACCCGTGCGAATTCGCACGATTTAATAAAATTATAAATGATCGGCTGCCTTCTATGCGCACATATGTCGTCAATCTACTGGAAAAATAGGTTTTCGGAACGATGTAGCGTGCTGAAAGTGTCCCTAAAAGCGACTCGTTACGATGCATATTGCAGCATTGTAAGCGATGTTCGTTGTGCACTTCCTTCAAATGGAAAATATGGAAAAAGCAACAGGTCAGCCATTGGGTCGGGGCAAAATTGAAGAATATACTCTTTTAAGTGGCTTATCTTTCGGGTAAATAATCAAGTCACGCTCACACTTGGTGGTTCGCTATCGTTTGCTCTAAAAGTAATAGCAACATCATTAGAAGTTAATTATGTCCTTGTATCGGCGCTAATATTCTTTTCGATCTCAGACAATGTGCATTCCGAGTTATGTATGCTGCTCTTCAGGAGTATTTTTCAGAACGTAACTCTTCACGTTGAAAATTTGCGCTTAGGGATTAACTTTAATCAAGTGTTTAGTCAAGCTGTGCATGAGTTCATTTTAGGCCATCAATAGATAAATAAAGGCTACATAATGAAATGTTTTCAGTTAAAGCTGCCTGCATAAGAATATTTTTAGTTAATAAGTAATATTTCATTTAATTTGTACTGTGAAGAAGCTTAAGTTCTTTATGGAATAAACAATGTTTTTCATTCATTCATTTCATTGCTGCAAGAGCCGTTGGCTTTGTTTAGCATTCTTTCTTGATCACCAATTTTGACGTCCGTCATAGATACAGAGCATATAACAAATGTTCTCCACACGGCTGTAAGGTGCTATAATTGAGTGATAAATTGTTGCGTACACTTTATACATGAAAAACCCTCCGCCATTGTTTTCTTCAATTTAATAGCTCTTTTGCCTATCGTTGCGAGCACAGCGTTCTTGGAATTAATGTTTTCTTTGTAGTTTCTGCTCAGTCTATCGGTACCAGTAATAAGACTTTGAATGTAATCGCTTTGATGAGAAATAAGTAGATTTACTTTTGCCTTATGGCAGCATGTATGAAAATCCTTTGTCTCTTCCTCTTTTTTCTCGTTGAAAATGTAGCGCGCCACATTTATGACATGGTAATGCCATCCCGCCAAGTGAATTATGCTGAATCCTTGAATTTGTTAGTATGATTTTTTCAGTACTAATTGTTTCTCAGTACTAATTTTCAGTTCTAATTGTTCCAGCTCCGCGTATGAAGCTTCTGTTTGCACACTTTCCCGTACGTTGTCCCGCCGTGTGCGAACATCTTGCCGTACATTGCCCCGCCGTGTCCGACCGCTATAAAACTTCTTCGTCGACTCGTTCTTAGCATTTTTGAAAAAAATATAATGTGTCCGATCACAACACATTTTCGTCGCCTTATTCCTTTTCAAATAAAAAAAACAGCTGGGCAGAGTTTTAAACTACGGTACTTTGATATATAAATTTGTTTTCTTGGTCTGTGATCTATACAGGCTATTTTAAATACCACACAGCTGATCAGATGTTTATTTGTTTACATTTTCGTTTCTGTCAAAACCATTGTCAAAACACAAATTATTTTCTAATCAGTTTTTCGCACTTTTTCAAGTTTAATCTATATAAATAAAATTAGAGTTTTGTCTGTACATTGCTTAGAATTATGAAATTTTTGGTTATTTTTGCGTTTTGAAGGTCAGAGAATCCGAATCAAGCCTTATCTCAATTTATGTCACGATGTGTGTTGGTAACGCTCAACATCACACTTTAGACCGCTTTTCACGCAAAAACTAGAGTACTGTTTTGGCTGAAACTTTTTTCCTGTGTAGTATGCACATATGAAAAGGTTTTAGACGACTTAAAACTAGCGTACGTCTTTTTGAAATTAAATAGCAAGCTTCTAAAAACCGAGTTTTATTCTATTTCGACCAAGTTTGTTTTGAATTTCCCCATAATTCACGGGGATGACGTTTTGTTTACATTTTCAGTGTTCCAAACAGATGGTAGTTACCTTCACTGATGGATTCGTTGTTACAGATGTTTTATGATTTCATTCAGTTTTTTGTTTTGGTTTATTATATTTCTTTTTAATTGACATGTACTATATAAAGTTAATATTTTCCCACGCATTATACATTTATCAGGATTTTCATCCCGATCTGACCCTCAGACTCCACCACAGACCAAGGCCGCGCACAGACCCTCTCAAAGATCACATATTAATATCCTTATGCCAGAATTATAAGTGATGAAATGTTTATACAGTCGACTCTCGCTAACTCGAAATTCCACGGGACTGCGATTTTTCTTCGTGTTACGTATAGTTCGTCGTAGGCATAGTTCGAGTTATAGAGGTAAACCAAATGAAAATTCGTGATACAGAGGTAATGAAAAATTTATTCCCTACATCTTCGACAAATATAAGCTTTTAACTTATTCAAATATTATGTATCAATGAAAAATAAAGCATTTGTAATTTAATTACCTGCAAAACACAAAAACAGATGAGATCATGTTATTTCTAATTAAAAATTCCGTAGTCTTCCTCTGCTTTAACTTGGCTTTAACATGTTAATACAATTACAGTATCGATATTATTTTTTATGAAAACAATACTATAAATAAACTTTACTGTATCCGCTAAAGATACAAAAATAAACTTTTAACTTTTATTAATTCCACTAATTCAAAAGTCTATAATCTTACTCTTTGTAAAAACAATTACAGTATCGATCATAATTCATTAGACTGCAGACAGACTAGGACTGCTTGACCCCGGATATGATCCACCGACAGGTTCTGAACGCCGGGATTTCGTATTACAGAGGTCCATTCTGAAAACATCGTGGTGTGGAGGTAAACTTCGAGTTATGGAGGTAAAGCGCGAATCGAATTCGTTTTATCTACTGAAATTTGTGTTATAGAGGTAATTATTGTGTCCCTTCGAGTTATAGAGGTAAAATATAACCGGAAAATTAGTTCGTGTTATGTATAGAAATTTATTCGTGTTAGACAGGTTTTTCCAAGGGGATTAAAAATAATTCGTGATATCGAGGATTTCGTGATATCAAGGTTCGTGTTAACGAGAGTCGACTGTATTCAAACAGATGTAAAAAGCAAGACATTTCATAGAATGTCAAACCAGCTGTCTGTAAAAAATAAATTAAATCACTGACTAGAGATACTTAAATGTCCTTCCTTCCTTATAACAGCTGTTAATGAAAGAGATAATGCAAACAATAAAAAAATGCGGGACGGCTCTGTTATTTTGTTGTTGTTCAAAATAGACCCTAAAAACATTAGAAAATACTTTGGAGCCATTTAATCAAGGCATTTTCTACTCTACGTACATAAACTTTCATGAAACAGGGATCTGCTTTAAGATTCACTAAGTACGCACGGTCTACGGCGAAGAGGGTATTTCCTGCCTCAGGGTCACTCTGTACTATAGCACAGATTCAACGATAGGCCTACTGAGTATAAGCCTTCCCAGGCAGCGACGCCCATAGGGGTTTTGTCGGCGGGGGCGCTGGAATGTGCTGGCGTGTGTAGTTAGAGAGGCCAAATAAAAATGCCTCGTGCGGCGGGGCAGCAATATTTCTACGTACTTTGTCGGCAGCGACACCCTTAGCGGATTGCTAAACATCTTTCTGCTGATGAAAGTATATCTACTTTAAATTTGTCAAATACCACTGACCTATCATCGCAGAGCCCAAACTACTTGAATATGACTCTGAACCTTGAGACTTTTCGTGGACGTTCCTATAGGGTGTGAGCATCCGCTGAGAACGGGTTTTTCAAAATTCAAAGTTTTCAGGGTTTTTCGGTGGAGTCAACAGTCTAAAATCTTTCTATATAATTTAATGGATGATCTTTCGATTAAATTGTCAACTTTCATTTAATCAAGAAGGCGGTTTACGCTTCACATGCAGACAGGTCTCTTCAGCTGATTTATAGTTTGGTTCCTTTTATCATGGATGTTTTTTCTTTTATTAGGTGATATGTATTATATTAAAGTCACCAATAGTTTTTGTACCTTATCTATTTAATCATAAACTCAGTATGTGGCACCATCTTCATTTAGGCAGCGGGTGTTAAAATTGTTATCGTGAGCGAAGCCACGGGCAACTGCTAGTTGCCTAAATTAAAAATGTAAAGGTGCTTACGGGAATCTACACATCTGAGACGCGTGTTTTGATGTATAATATGTGGGGGTAAGTCTTAAAATAAAAAAAAGCCTTATCGTGAATAAAGTTTCTATGTAGCGTATTAATAATATAGATTGGAAACACATTTATAATGTGAAAAATGCTATATTCAATTTAGGAGACACTACAAAATGTGGTTATTATATTTCACTAGTGGCTTGAAGGGGCTAAAAGCCCGTAATAAGAAGAAATTCAAACGATCCTCAGTTAATATATATATATATATATATATATATATATATATATATATATATATATATATATATATATATATATATACGCCTAGGACGAAATACCCTCATGACAAACTTGCTTTTAAATCTACCATTTGTAAGATATAGCTCCTGGTTTTCAATCAAATATCAGCATCACATGTTTTATGTAAACAAAGCTGACGTTTTTAGATCCCAGTGCAGGTATTTTACGTTATTTTACTATATTTATCTATTAAAAAAACAGTGATATCATACCCAAAAACACAAAGTGTTGAAGGGTCGCCAAGCCCTAAAAATATGTGATATCAAAGTGCATACCAAGTCAATTTAATTTCCTTTAGTTCAACAAGGTTCATTACAATACATAATTAAATTTATTTGAATACTATTGTTCTGAATACTGATTATAATTATTCTACATGTACTTGGCCAGCAGCTTATGAATTTATATGATGATATCTTCTATGTAGTTCACTTTGGAAAATACAAACACATTATCTAATTTAGCATCTGTTAAGCTGCTGGCCAAGTACATGTAGAAGAATTATAATCAGTATTCAGAACAATAGTATTCAAACAAATTTAATTATGTATTGTAATAAACCTTGTTGAACTAAAGGAAATTAAATTGACTTGGTATGCACTTTGATATCACATATTTTTAGGGCTTGGCGACCCTTCAACACTTTGTGTTTTTGGGTATGATAAGGTTAACATAGGGACAACGTACTGTGTTTACCACTTTCAATATCTCGGTTACCAATGGACATAGAGCAGTGATTCAATATACTAAATTATTTGTTTTTTTGAGCTGAATTCAATTGGATTATTTTTATTTTTCTATGTAAAAAACCCAAAAACCCCATTTTTTGGGGGGTTTACCCCCCTTTACCCCCCCTTCCGGTGGTCCGATCATGCTGGTTTACGAACTCGTCCGAGTGATTACCACTTTACATGTCTGTACCAAATTGCATTTAGATCGGACAATATTTACGGCCGCTATCGTGATAACAGACATATATATATATATGTATATATATATATATATATATATATATATATATACTAGCGTTACCCGGCGCGCGTTGCTGCGCCCATGATAATTAAATATTTAAATAAAAAATATCATTTCTATTGAGTTACAGTCTTATATAGAACAGTGTATTGGAGTTTTAAGTATAATCAAAAAAGTGTTAAAAGTTATTGTGAATGAAACTTTAAAAGGCTCGGTTTATATTATAAGAAACCATTTATATAAGCAATTTTAAATTTTAAATTTTAATATAATGTTATATATTTCTGTGTCTATAGGCAACCCTGTAATAGGGCAGATGGATTTATTTTTGTAATAAATTCTTTTCTCTCTTTCTCTCTTATCTTTCATAAATTTCAAAACTAAACATAGAAATCATCTGCAGTAGAAAAGGTTGGAATTTTGTTCCTTTAGTAACATATAAATAATTAAATCTCATTACATTATTTTTCTTTCTGGTAAGCTATTTAGTTTTAAAGGATCCACTTACAGGTTTTAAGAAATTAAATTTCATATTTTTCAATAAAAAAAGACATGAACAAAGCTGCATTAGTTAGTTTTTTTTTTCAAATATGTTTCAATCCATATTAAAGTTTCGCCTCATTTACTGCAGAGCACATTGTTTCGTCCAAAATTAGAGTTTTTTTCTTGCAATACAAATACAATCCTTAAAACTCTACATTCGCATTTGACTATGACGTTATAGGCTATATCTACTATATATTTGTCATCTACTATATATTTCTCAAATGCCACTCACGTACAATCATCGCACAGCCCAAACTATATAACCTAGAGGTTTGAAACTTTGCGTGGATGTTCCTCTTAGGGCGTAGGCATCCGCTAAGAAAGGATTTTATAACTGGCGCCAATTCTTGGGGCCCACGCCGTCCATAAGACCAATGTTAATTTTAGCATTGGTCTTATGGACGGCGTGGGCCCTAAGAATTGGCACCAGTTATACATGATTCGTAGTATAAAGGGGTTTTTGGCGAGGTCGAAGTTTTCAAATTTTCCCACATAAAAGTGTTATGGACGATCTATTGTTTACATTTTCAATGTTCATTCAATCAAGCAGCTGGGAGTTAGCTTCACACATAGAAACGTTATTACAGCTGACTTATGATTTGATTCCTTTCATCATGGTTCTAAGGCTGTTTTGTATGTACTATGTAAAAGTTACATTTAGTTTAGTTTAGTAGGCATCCGCTAAGAACGGATTTTTGAAAATTCAAAGTTTTAAGGGGTTTTCAGCTAGGTCATATATGTTTCGATATAAAAGTGTGTTGGACTATTCTTGTTTACATTTTTAATGTTCGTTTAATCAGCTAGCTGAGTTAGCTTCACAAATGTACATACGCTGTTACAACTGATTATAATTTGATTTCTTTCATCACGGTATTATGGTTCTTTTGTTGATTTATGTTACAGACATAATTATGTACTATATAAAAGTTACTTTTAGTTTGGTTTTAGTATCTAATCCGTTTAATCATAAATTCAGTATATGGCTCCATCTCTATTTCGGCAGCGGGAGTTATAGCTTTTGCGATGATTCGCCGTTTAATCTAATTCGACCTCTATAGTTGAAAGCCTGAAGTGTGTGCTGCCTTTTGTGGTTAAATATTGAAACTAAATCCCGGCAAGACTGAAAGAGAGGGGCCGGTACGGTAGGTTTTAGTCACCGACAGACATTGCTGTAATAATTTGATTCTTTGATCTCTTTATATATAAATCCTTACTTTATAAAAATATCTGAGTTTTAAGGTTTTTTTGGCAGAGTCAAATGTTTTAAATATGCCCATATAAATGTAATGGATTATTTTTTGTTTACATTTCCAAATTAATTCAGTCAAGCAGATGGTAATAAGCTTCACAAAAGGATACGTTGTTTCAGCTGATTTATAATTTGATTCCTTTCATTATGGTTTTATGGTTGTTTTGTCAATTTATTTAGGTCATACCCTCTATAGAAAAGTGTATCTATTTAAGGTTCAATCCATCATCAGTTTCTGTACCTTACCTGTTTAATCATAAAATGTGGCACAGTCTTTATTTAGGCAGCGGGAGTTATAGTTTTTTTTCCTTAGAGCGTCCTTAATGTCCTCATCCCCTACAATAGTTAACGGCTTGGATCGGCTGTGAATCACACTTCAGGGCTAGACTGGCTACTGTAAAAATAGGGGATCCGATTGGCGGTAGGATGCCTCCTTCATATTAAGTTCTTTTTCTGCCTAGCCTTATTCACAAGTTCAACACAAGGGATAGCGTGTCCTTTTAATGAAAAAATTGTGTATTTCTGAAAAAAATTTTCTTAAGTAGCTAGAGTTTAAGATACCTACTGATTGCCGTTTTGATTCAAAGTTTTCTAAATACAAGGTTCTTCTTCTTACTATCATTATTATCGATGAAATCTCGTCGCGACCCACCTAAAGCCCTTCCGCGACCCACCAGTGATGGTCTGTGGTCGCGACCCACACTTTGGGAACCGCTGCTCTAGTATGTAAGTAGGGACAGCCAATGTTAATTTGTTTAGTTCCGCCGTTGAAAAGCAGAGGAGAAATTAGCGCTGATGCATGGAATAGTTCAAGCTGGCCCCGTAGAGTTAGCGCTTCTATTCACTACCCAAAATGTCAAAATGAGAATGTTTGTAAACAAAAACAGGTAAACATAATGGTAAAAGACACCACAATACAAAACAATAACATACAACTGTCAAAATATTACAACCAGCTGCTTGACTTTAAACTTCAGCTTGATCCGTAAACTCCTACAACAATTCCAATCGGACTTAATAATGAAAGTGGCGCCTTCTCTTTTTCGGCGGCGGGAACTACATTTTTCCATAAGGTGTCCTTATTTAGAGGGCTCTGTATACATTGTTTATGTATATATATATATTTTTTTTTAATTTTTTAGCGAATTTTTTCTATAGGGAAGAAGCTGTCACCGTAGTACTCATGGTAAAACCTAAGCCCGAGACCATGATAACTTTTCATTTTGGAGCCCCCAGAAGCAAAAAACACTATTCGTTCATTTTCGTACACACACACACACACACACACACACACACACACACACACACACACACGAATATGCAGTATATATATATTTCCAGATCATCATAGCCCATCAACATGTACAATAATGAATTAACTTTAACATACCATTAATTAAAAATATTTAATAGATTTTAACGTATTAAATTCATAATAACAATAAGAGAAAGGGAACAGCTGATGAATAGTTAACAGCTGGTTGACTAGAAACAGCTGATTAACAGTAAAAGGATAGTTTACAAATAAATCAGTTGTTTTAAATGAAGATGCTTCCGTGAAACATCTTTTTGCTGCCAATCAGGTGTTTCGAGTCAATCAGCTGTTTCAAGTCAATCAGCTGTTTGGTACAAATCAGCTGATTTCATAGTTATGATTTTTATGATAAATCCAATGCATTATAACCCATTTTAATATACAAAACATATTTTCTCTCATTAAAAACACATTTGAAGAGGAAAATATCACATGTGTGGTATAGAGAAATATATTTCCAATGAAAAATGAAATTTTACATGTTAGCATTTAAAATTCTGAACTTGAGCATTATTCTCAGAAAACCATAAATGGTATCAAATTTTGGACTGAATATTTAGATTATACGTAAAATTTCATGTAAATTTGACCCCACTTACAGTCTCGTACCTTAAAAAATAAGGGAGTTATGGGCAATTTTAGTTTTGAGGCCAAAATGGTTTTTTGAGCGTAGCGAACGAGTTTGGTCGAATATTTTAAATTGCTCACCACCATTTTATTTTTTTTTTATTACGCATTACTTTGCTAATTGAACCTTTCTTGTATCTCTTATAGTTTACGAGATCCCAATGGCACAAAAAAATGAACACACTGTATTGTGTATATATATATATATATATATATATATATATATATATATATATATATATATATACAGTACACCTCAGATTATCCGGACCCTACATTATCCGGATCCCGGATTATCCGGACCGGTCCGGCCGAGAAATTAAAAAATTAAAATCACGGAAAAAATGTAATTTTAGCGAGTTCACGAGTGAAATGCGCCTTCTAAAAGTAAAATGTAAATGTATATACAATACACATTAGTGTATACAATGTGTGTATTGGAATCACAATAATTGAAGGAGCCGCATTGCCTAAACAGTACATTACATCATTTTCGTGACCAAGTTTTTTGGTTTGCTACTTGGGGCACTTGCTGTAATCTGCAAAGTCGTAGCGTATGGCAATTTCGCAGTTTATTGCCGCCAATTTAGGCAACATGTTTCTAGTTGTGAACTCTTTGGGTGAACTGATAATGAGTTTCAAGGTGAGTGGTTGTAAAAGAAAAAAGTGGTTTTAACTTTAGATCAGAAACTGAATGCTGTCAAAAGACTCGACACGGGGAAATCAGGTAAAAAATTAGCAAAGGAACTGGGTGATGTTGGGTCAAGTACAGTTAGTGACTGGAGGAAGAAAAATAGTATGCGTAAACTGGTAAAATGCGTAAAAATGGTACAAGTTTTTCAAGACTGTACAGCTTGAAAGACTTGTGCAGCCTTGTCACGGCGTTTGCAGCATTAATTAGTCCGAACGCGTGCTATAGTACGCGTTCGCTATTCAGGCGTACTGTAATGATAGGCGTACTCGTTCGGATAGGCGAGGTGTAATGACCTCGGATTTTCCGGATTTTTCGTTATCCGGATCGGTGTTCCGCCACATTAATCCGGATAATCCGAGGTGTACTGTATATATATATATATATATATATATATATATACATGTGTGTGTGTGTGTGTGTGTGTGTGTGTGTGTGTGTGTGTCTTTAAACACGATAACTCTCGTAAAAATGGTCCGATCTTAATGAAATTTGGCATGGATGTGTAAAGTAGTAATTATTCGGACGAGTTCGTAAACCAGCCGTATCGGACTACCGGAAGGGAGGGTTAAGGGAGTAAACCCCCCTAAAATAGGTTTTTTGAGCTTTTATAGAAAAATAAAAATAATCCAATTTTTGTTAGCACCATTGAACTCAGCTCAAAAAAACAAACACTCTAGTATTTTGAATCACTGCTCTCTATCCATTGGTTGCCGAGATATTGAAAGTGGTAAACACAGTACGTTGTTTACCACTATGTTAACCTCACAGTACTCAACCCCTATGTTAACCTTATGGGAAAAAGTAAAATTATATATCTCTCTTGTTTCTCAACATATCTTGATAAAACGTGGTAAATGGCTTCTTCTAGTTCAGATCTTCTAATTATTGAATTAATACCATCCAGTTTTAATATAACCGTAGCAGAAACATACTCATTTCCCATATTAATCTTATGGAGCTTACAAAAACATGTCAAATCTCGATATGTGGGATTGAAATATGTTATTTTGCATTTGAAATTCGCTGAGTATGCAGGTCTGCTGCAACGGGTGTATTTTTTATAACCCCTTGATCATAAAATCGGAAAGTGCTAACGTTAAAACCTTGATTTGTTAACATGAATTCAACATGGATAGTTAGAGTAGGAGCAGGGTCGTAATTTTTGGGTGCAAGTTAGAGTAGTTTGTTAACACTTCACTAAAGTGATAACTGTAGAATGTGATGACTGTGATGACTGTAGTGTTGAGATTGGCGCTGAGTGCCGTTACAAATAAGTAGTGAGTTAATGCTCCGCAACACAATAAATTATTCAACTGACTTTTAGCTGAATGGATATTTTTCATTATATTAGCTGATATCACATAATCGATTTTATTCGGTTTTATCCTCTCAACCAACCAAATAAGGATGCGTGTGCGTGTGGCAACCCGCGCTTTTGCCATTCTACTAAATACATCCAACAATGCGTCTCTCCGAACACGAAATGCTTAACAATGAAATAAAGTAACTTTGATTTTCTTTTAAAAACCTTTGTGGTAATATGGCGATCAATGAGAGATTGGCCAGGAAATAATTTTTGTAGATTTTCTGACCAATTTTAATTGATCGTGAACGTAATAAACAAATCTGGTGTACCATAATGACGTACATCCAACTTAGCATCCTGAGCGTACTCATGCATATGTCGCGGACTTCCGACGTATGTTGCTGGTAGAATAGTCACTCTGCCGTCATTAAATTCGTTTCCATTTCCATCTGTATTGGTAGTATCCCGAAGATGAACGAATTCCACGGAACGGATTTTTGCCTGGTTCAACCTGATATGCCAATAGTGGTAATTGTACTTGGCCTCTGGTGCAGCACATGCAGGGGCTTCATTTTTAAACCTAAAATCATATCAATTGCTGACACACAGTGTTCACTGAGCTAACAGCAAATATTAGCAATAAACTGTAATCGATCGTCGCGTTATAACGCAGTTCGAACGCAGCTCATTGGGGATTGAATGCAAGATCTCCTCGTTGAAGGTTTAGATTAAATAAAGTACATTCATCTCCACTTCGAGCCTCATTTTGCTTGTCATTTTGACTTACCCGAAAATGTCCAACACTCACATCACTGCGTTCTCTAAGGCCTAGGTCGTTGGGTCGAGGGTAACGTGGAATTTTCAAGAATCAGAATAACACTCAATGTTATATTAAACTTAAAATATAGTCATGATTGTGGTGAACTATGAACTCAAACCCTTCTCAACCTCTCTGGTCAAATAAAAAACTGCAGTTTTTACACACTCACATAAGGCTCCCAATATTAATTTTTCTAAAACCAAACAAAGCTATGACGATTTATCTTCATTTCTCTACATCCTAAAAGGTTACTTAGGTAAAAAGGTAGATTTACGTGTCATGTAATCAGAATTCTTTAAATACAAAAATTAAATTTAGATTAGACTTTTTAGTTTAACAAAATCCTTTAACTACAAAAGTAAATAATCCAAAAGTAAATAAATAAACACATATTTCAAATTCACATTTGTTTACATGTCAACATCTGGTTATGATTTGGAATAGTTCTCAAGTTACTCCACAGAATGCATACATGGTCAAGTAACCTAAGAGGCCAGTAGGACAGAGCCCTAAGGTCGAATTATAAATTTTATTTAACACAGCCTTGTCCTCTAAAATACGGAGAAAACAAAAAAAGAATTATCCAGTTTGGTGCACAAATAAAAATTTACTGAATTCCAAAAATATGATTGTTTTTATTTATATAGGTAAGCTTAACATTAGAACGACATACTGTGTTTACCACTCATCAAATTGATTTTTATTTATAAAGATTACTCAATCTTAAAAATGGGTTGCGTTAAAAAAACACCCTGTACTATTTCAGGTGACGATTACTGCATATTTCATTCTGTAAACTGTGTAAGTTCATTTAATTTTCGGATTTGCAAAAAATAGTCAATTTAATGACCATGCACACAACGGAAGTAGGATTTAGCAAATAAAATAATAATGAATGAATGAATGAATGAAAAACATTGTTTATTCCATAAAGAACTTAAGCTACTTCACAGTACAAATTAAATTAAATGTTACTTATTAACTAAAAATATTCTTATGCAGGCAGCTTTAACTGAAAACATTTCATTATGTAGCCTTTATTTATCTATTGATGGCCTAAAAGGAACCAGCAGACATAGGCAGGAGCTGCCTGTGCGTCTGCTGTTGAGTTGCATTAAGAAAAAGTTAAGACCGTAATTAATTTATTATGGAAAAAGTAGTTGAATGAACAAAATTTATTCAAGGAGGAAAAATTGTAACGTAAAATTAAGAGTTTTACTTTTCATTCATTAAGTAGGAAAATTTATTAAGGAGTCAAAAACAACCAGGGAACAACAGTTTCAGTGCAAAAATTCAGGTGAGAGCCGCGTTTGCTTGACTCATGCCGGCCAGCCGGAGAGCGAGGTGCGCCCGGCGGAGGGCACAGTACAAGGGTCGGGGTCAGTCGCGCCGGTAATCAGCCGTGATGATAACGTCGGCCTCATCCGTACCTAGACTAAAGAGAAGTTCTTTGACTCTAATTTTAAAAAGTCTGAGTGAAGGACATTCAAAAATTTGTAATAATTTTGTAAAAATTTGTTAATAAAACAATACAAATAATAAAAACAAAAAACAAATATTGAAATACGTATATGTTACAGTAGCTTTATTTCACAACATATTAAAGCGAGATCATGAATACATAAGACCACTCACTCACTACCTTCACCAGTTTGATCGAGTCACACGGACTTGTAAATACTCAATTCAGCTGTGACTGAAAAAAAGATCAAATTTATCATTAATGTGCAAGTATTATTGCTAAAACAAATTTATAAACCTCACTAATCATAAAATGCTATAAAATGTTGATACACTGATTTCAGTAAATCTTTTACTACATATTTGTCAAATACCATTCACCTATAAATCGTACTGCCATACTACTTAACCTAGAACCTTTGAAATTTACAAGGACGTTCCTCTTAGGTCATAGAAAGGATTGTTCAAAATCATTTCCTTAGGGCTACGCCCTTTGGTGCCTCAAAGTTTCAGTGTTACACTATAGGTAAGCTTATGAAGTTGCCATTGCAACTTAACGAAGTAAGATAAAAGAAACATTAAATCATGAATCCAAGCAAGTTTATCTGTCTCTCCATGGGTGAAACAGGGTTAAACAGCTAGTAGGTCAACTTAGAGGTGTGCAAGCCAGCATTTTTCTATTTGATTCATATTTCAGATAATCATAAATAAACACTAAATACTTTTTCGCAATAGTTCGCATGAAATATTTTTAGATAAGACAGCACAACGACTGTCGGGTAGCTAGTATAATAATAAGTTGTTCTAATAACTGAAAACAATAACAGTATGGAACCTGTGACCACCAATTTGCTACAAAATAAATATAAAAAATTACCTAACCATCGAGGAGCAGTTTCCCAGTTAGGGCTGTAGGGGGCGACGCCCTGGCGCCAGCCTGGAGTCTTCCTCGCTCTACAAGTATGCGGCTGGTCTTGGCGGGACGGTGATTTTTACGACTTTCTGCTTTAACATCACCTGAAACTTCTTTCCCGCAGAGCGTGCCGGGACAACAGTCTGTAATTGTGTCATCAATTAGGCCTTATCGATTAATTTTCCTTATACAGGGTGTTTTTTTAACGCAACCCTTTTTTAAGATAGAATAATGCACACATATAAATATGAAGTGAGTATTGTCTTATGGATCTTTACATTTTATACAACCTATTAAAACCTAATATTAAAGTTTGATCATATTTGGTTTACATTATGCACCCAAACAATCCGCCACTGGCATTTGTTTCAAGTTATACTCTCTCCAACAAATTCCCGACCACGTGCTGCTAGGGACCTCTTTGAATTTCTTGCATTATATTTGTTATCTTTGTTTTGAGGTGCTGAATATCCTGTGAATTGTTTTCGTAGGCCTTACTTTTTATGTACCCAAAGAAAATAATGTAGTGAGGTCAAATCCGGGGATCTTGGGGGGAAATAATCCTTCACTGATAAAATAAAGTTTTGGGTTGCGTTTTTGAAAAAAAAAAACACCCTATATTTATCGATCAGAAAATCATATACTCTTATATGAGCAATGTTAACAATATACATTGATATTATCTTGCGTGATTGTTTGCTTGTTTACTTGCTTGTTTGCACAATTATCTCAAAAACGGCTCCGAGGATTTCCTTCAAAGTCTGGAAATAAGTAATTTATGACTCAAAAGCGTGTTTTATGCAGATTACTTGGCCAGAGAAAAGTAATAACGTAATAAAACGAATTTTAAAGTTGTAAAATTTTAGCATTGGCCTTATGAGTTGCCATGATAGCAAAGAAATAAATAAGGAAAGTGTAAGCAAATGAAGTAATCATAACAGCTGGTTGAAATCTACAGCCATCATGGAAAAATACAGCGCGTGGGATGAAAAGTTCATGGAGCAATAAAAAAAGTTTCTATTTATCAATTTTTATGACATTGAAATATTTTATAGTAACCGGATGAACAGGTAAACTGAAAAAACACCGAGCAAGGCTCGGTCCACTATGTACTTGATAGATAAATCGTGTAGTTAAGCAGGGTTTTAGAAACAATATAAAAAATTATATATATTAATTTTTCGCAAAAAACATTTATAAAAATTAAATCAATTCTTTGTCAAATGGCAACAAAAACGATCCAAAACATTTATTTAGTCCAGTCAAATTGGAAAATGAACAGGTTGAATGTAGTGGCTAACGTTCCGGGGCGTCTGGATTTTTTTTTTATTATTAGGGCCAAAAAGAAGAGTAAAACACCAAATATTCAGAAACGGGAACCTTATGCGTCCGGAGCTACAGCAACAAAAATGTTAAAAACTATGCACTTTTCTTCGGACAAATATCACAACTTCTGGTCAATGTAGAACAAAATATGTAATTAGAAAATAAAGAAGACTCTTCAAATTTAATACGGTTGGCTTTTTTACAGCCCAATAGTTCTTGAGTAGTATGGCAAAAACAGGCAGTATCTGGGACAAAACACAAAAATTGTAGTTTTCATTACTAGGAGCGAAAGTGGCTCTTTTTGGTACGAGACCGTAATTTGCGGGCGAGGCGCAGCCGAGCTTGGAAATGCGATCGAGTACCAAGGTGACACTTTTGCTCCGTGTGATGAACAACTATTTTCATCATTTATAAATATTCAATGATAGATATGTAGCCTATGTTTATGTAGTCTAATTTTTTAAGTCGTTAAAACATTAGACTACATAATTTGGAGGTTATCCAAAATAGTCATCGTCATTTACTCGACTAATACACCACCTTTTTGTGTTAACGCCATAGAAAAATGAATAAATAAAGTCTACTTAACTTGTTATTTTTACTTTTCTCGTCTAATATATTGAAACTGTAAAAACTGTATAAGCCAAAAAGTAAACCAACATTGCTTTTGTTTTTCACATCCTATGTTTTAAAATACAGATAGTTATTTAAATAACTTCTTCATTAGAATCGGTTCAAAAATAGTAGGCGGTCGAACTAACAAATACCCCCGCAGGTCGATATGTTACCCGTACTTTCCTCTTATCCTTTCTTGTCAACACGTCATTTTTGTCTGCAAGTCGGCAGACAGCAGAATAATGTAAATAAATAGCCAGATTTTTAAGAGGTTTTGATTTAAACAAGACAAAATGTGTCATTAGGATTTCCAAAACGGATTAATGTTTACGATAATTACTATGAACCTAATTCTAATGAAACTATCAGAATAACAAATTTTGGGAATGTGTTTGGTCGCTTTTCCGTCCGCCAAATTAAATGCAATAGCAGGACTTTTAACATCATTTGTATATAGTTTCTGCCATGTTGAAAATAATACATTGAATTAACTATACTTTGTTTAGAAAAATGGAAATTCCAACAACCTAAACCTGCATTAAAGTATGCCATGATTTACGAGGTTTGGATTGAACTAAGGGAATTGTTGATTATCAAAGCAAGTTCTAATTACATATCAGCCTAATTGTCACTTAGTTGGTAGCGTTCTGAGTTCTCACTCAGCCGGCCCGGGTTCAACTCCCGGCCGCGGCTCTAAGCAAATTTCATACGGAAGCGCTGTGACGAACAAGGTACCTTCATCAAGAAGACCTCAAGGTTCGTTAAGGACCTTGGGATTTGACGGAGAGTGAGGGCCTGTTGACTGACGGTGCACAATAAGCTAATTCTGCTGCGTTGCAACACCATGGCCAAGTGAAGCCATGGCCCTTTTTTCTTTTTTTTTTTTTTAAAGCCTAATTGTCAACGTTCTATTTGGAGTGACAAGAGGCACTTTTTAGGTGTTGAATATAAAACACAGTAGGTATCAAATGCCCATGTCAATCAACGTTTTATTATGCAATGATCATCACTATTTATTTAACCTTCAGTGAAAATAATCAGGCCCTTTTGATTATTTATAATGTTTCGAAACTTTTCTAGAGCCCGTAGAAATTAATATATATTTTAAAATATACATTCACTCATTTAAATGTGTAAAATACATTTTTTACAAAATATTTTAATATCCTTAGATGTCAAAAGGTATGCTTGGCAACACTACGTTACAAGGAAACTATACAATATTATTCAAATTCTATTTTGCAAAGCATTACTAGGACTAAATATTTCTGTTAAGTTCAGAACCTTAAAAAGTCATAAAAAAAAGTCATAAAGTTTTTGTAATGGAATTCGAATTGTTCCAGTGGAAACATGCGCTTCCACTGAAGCCAATATTTCCTACTTATTTTAATTTTTTACAAGTCCAAAATACCCCCCCCCCCCCAATAAAACTCCAAAATGGCCCATAGCTTTACTAACTGGTAAAAATCAGTGATCCACTTCTTGTGACAGTTATGAATTAATGTATTAATTGGGTTTGTCTAACCAACTGATTACTTACTTCCGATTCCTTTCAAAAGTGCACGGTAAGTTTACCGAGCACTAATCTGCAAAGAGTGTCCTGTAAATATAGCTGAATAATAATAAATAATGACGTCCTACTAAAATAATGGTTGAAGAAACGGTAATTTTAAACTAATTTATGGTAAAATGTCCTCAGCCGATCTTAAGTGGTAAGTCAGTACCATCTAGGTATATTGTAGGCTGAAAATTCTTTTATGATAATACTTAAATGTTTAACCTGTAGAAATACTCACCCTAAAATTAGTGGTTTCGTGTTCTAGTTTTGGTTTCGGTTTATTTCCGGATGCTCCCTTCAAATTGAAAAAAACCCCTCTGGTTTGTTGTGGCACAGGTTCTGATGGTGGTGGTGGTTGGGAGTAGAAACCAGTATCTGGTGGTGGTGGTGGTGGTTGGGAGTAGAAACCAGTATCTGGTGGTGGTGGTGGTGGTTGGGAGTAGAAACCAGTATCTGGTGGTGGTGGTGGTGGTTGGGAGTAGAAACCAGTATCTGGTGGTGGTGGTGGTGGTTGGGAGTAGAGACCAGTATCTGGTGGTGGTGGTTGTGGTGGTGGCGATTGGGCATGTAAACCAAAACCTGGTGGTGGTGGTGGTTGGGCGTATAAACCCCATTTTTTCCCTACGCCTTTAACTAACTGACCAAAACCCGGAGATTCTGGTGGTGGTTCTGGTTTGGGTTTCTCTATGAGGCCGAGATCTTGACCTACTAATGTAATTTTATGGACTACTTTATCAAAGAAATCCTCAGGCTCGGGTTCGGGCTGTGGTTTAAATACACCAATTCTTTCTCCCACGTTTTGGAAGAATCCCTTATCAGGTTTGGGTTTATCTATTAAACCAATATCTTGCGCTATTAGATACCCTTTATTGAATGCAGTTTTGCCGGCGTCTATCACGTCCTGAGCTACTTCACCACCAGGTACATCATCGAGGGCATTGTATGCAGCGTCTCCTGCTGATCGCAATGCAGCAAGTTCAGCTTTTCTCTTTTGTTTTTTAACAAGGTGAGAAAATCCATCAATAGGATTCCATTGAAGCTCTTCTTGGTCTTCATCCTGAAAAAGAAACAAAAAGACCTAAAGGACCTTTCCTCTTTCGTTTATACGATTTTAATCTCTGAAGATTAGTTAGTATAAATCAACTGAAACTTCACACTTATTTAAAAAAAAACGCAACTTAGACTAATTTTTAAATTTTTAAAACAAAAGTGACAGGCTTTTGGCATAGGGTGAAAATATGAATGGAATGGCGAGTCATAAAGAAAGCGGCGAGTCAAGCTCGATTTTTTAGTAATGCGTCTAGTAGGCTACAATGAGCTGACGCACGGTGAATTGCCTAATAGCGCTGCATATCGCCGCGAGACGATAGACCCTCTGGTCGAGAATTCTTCCCCAATTTCGTTGCAGCTGTGCTCAATTCAAGACTCGTCGGTCAAAAATAAAGATTGACGTTAGAAGTTTGATTTTATCTATAGGGAATCGAAGTGCTATTTGGGACCAGCAAATAAATACGATACAGCCTTGGTTGTGCATGTTTTTTACGTAATTATAGGGGAGAGTGGGACTAGTCGAGACAAATCAACTCTTATTTTTCATAAAGCTATCGGTAGTATAATATAATAATAAATATAATATTTTGAAAGCCTAAGCCTTTACCTGGATGTATATTAATTTTATTTCAGCAAAAAATTAAAAAATATTACAATTATTTTGCTAAACAACTCAAAGTGTCTCAACTCACCCCACATATTAGCAAATTGATACTAAGAGAGGGAAGTTGATACAGTGGTAGAATCGACTGACATTTTCGTAAGATAGAAAAACACATTCGTAGCTAAGTCAAGGAAAATTTATTTATATTTATTAACTGGAGAAAGAATGACACCTACACTTGCACAACTAAGAAAACCCATCTTTATTATTGGTTCGCCAGGTATCTTCGCCAGGTTTCGCCATAAACTTAACGCGATACACAAAATCGGCTGCACTGATCATTTTCCAATTTTGCACATTAAAAAACGTGCCATTAAATCTGAAGCGAATCCCCAGCCTTCTCTTAGCGATTTAATTTTAAAAATTTAAATAGATGTCATTTTCTCTTCTAATAATCTACTTTACTCCAGTCTTCAGACAACTATATCTCCAGTTATTCCGGGGCGATTTTTTAATTAATGTTTCGTTGGAAAAATCTCACCCTGTATAATATAATAATTTAAATTATTATATTATTATATCAATCTTAATTATAAGTATAATATACAGGGTGAGATTTTTGCAAATAATTATAAATGTTAGTTTTTGTTAAGATTTAATGATGATAAAGTAAAAAATACCCCCGTTGCAGCAGTCCTGCATACTCAGCGAATTTCAAGTGCATAAATAAATAATTTAAATGAAGTCTCGCATCAAGTAAAATCAATATACATTCAAAAGAAAGCGTTCAAAAATACTCTCCTAGTGGCTTTTAGGAGCAAAAGGCTATACAAAAATAATAGCCTATACTTGGCACGAAAATGCAATGTTCAAAACTTCAAAACAGCTGGCTTTTCCAATTTAATCATATAGAGAAATGACCAGCTGTTTAAGTTTGAGTAAAAAATTTCATAAACATCATCAGTAAAAATCTGTATTCGATATAGTGCATTTATTTGACATAGTTAGTTATCTGGCCTTTAAATAAGCCATATGTCTGTATACACCATATGGCTTTGAATGAAACATCAGCTCACATGTTTTAATGTAAACAAAGCAGACGCTTTAGATCCCAATGCTACTTAAATAATGGCAGTTATTTTTTTTTTGTTTTCTAGCAAACTTTAAGAAATTACAGTACTTTTCCTGAGTCCCTGATATTAAAACATTTAATTTGAGCCCTTTTCCCTCATCCTGTGACTTGCCTAATGCCCACAATTGCTATTCAAAAATAAATTATTCTCCATAAGATTAGTATGGAAAAATGCAGGTTTGCTGCCACAGAAATTTGAAAATGAGTTATCATAGGCTACAATCCAATATATCTAAACTATATCAAGCCACATAACATGTTTTATCAAGATATGTTGAGGAATAAGAAAGCTATCCAATTTTATTTACCTCTCATAAGGTTAACATTGGGAAAGAGAGTACACAGGTTTGCTGCCTCAGGAATTTGATGATTTGGGTATTTTAAACCATAATCAAGTAGATATTAATTGTATGAAGCCCCATGCCAGTTCTTATCAGGATATTTTGAGAAATGAGCAAACTACATAACTTTTTTTATTGCCCATAAGGTTAACATGGAGAATGAGTATGCAGGTTTGCTGCCATGAAAATGTAAAAATAGGGTATTTTCGGCCATAATCAAGTATATTTCAACTAGATGAAGCCACATATAAAGTTTTATCAAGATACTTTAAGAAATAAGGAAGATATAGAATTTTTTATTTCCCATAAGGATAACATGGGAAATGAGTATGCAGGTTTGCTGCCATAAAAATGGAAATATCGGGGATTTTAGACTAAAATGCATTAGATCTCATCTAAATGAGGCCACAAACCAAGTTTTATTAAGATATGTTGTGAAATTAGCGAGGTATAGAATTTTACTTATTTCCCATAAGGTTAACATAGGGACAACGTACTGTGTTTACCCCTTTCAATAACTCGGTAACCAATGGACATAGAGCAATGATTCAAAATACTAAATTGTTTGTTTTTTCGAGCTGAATTCAATGGTGCCAAACAAAATTGGATTATTTTTATTTTTCTATGTGAAAAACCCAAAAAACCCATTTTTGGGGGGGTTTACCCCCCTTTACCCCCTCTTCCAGTAGTCCGATCGGGCTGGTTTTCGAACTCAATGAATAATTACTACTTTACACACCTGTGCCAAATTTCATTCAGATCGGACCATTTTTGCGAGCGCTATCGTGCTTACAGACACATAGATATATATATATATATATATATAGATATATATATATAGATATATATATATATATATAGAAATTTGAACGAATGGTGTTTTTTGCTTCTGGGGGCCCCAAAACGAAAAGTTATCATGGTCTCAGGCTTAGGTCTTACCATGAGACCTACGGTAATAGCTTCTTCCCTATAGGGGAAATTCGCTAATACATGTTTTCCACAAGAAATGCATTGAAAACGGGGGAATTCTCATTTTTTATTTGGAGGCAAATTTTGGCTACCTTCATTGAGGATGTTCAAGGAATGCTTAGAAATCATTTGTAGGAAATTTTATTCTCTTTCAGAATATTCCTTTCCACTTTAACTGATATCCTCACCATTTAAAATTTTAATTCAAAAGCTAAGCAGCCTCCGAATTTACTGAAAATACTGAGTTAGAGGTATTGTTGTTAAACCTTTTACAATTCAATCTACCAGACAGATTTTAATAATTAACGGAAAGCCTCAACCGTGTAGATTTGCAAATAATAATTAAAGCTAGATTTAGATTTTTTTTGGAATAGGTCTAGTATAATCAGACTTTAGATTTCTGAAAAAAGTAAAAACACTTATTTTTCATAAGAAATACATTTAAAAAACAGCTTGTTTTTTAAAGTTACTATTTGTAGACAAATTTTTGGCTGCTAGTTATCAGTATTTTCAAGGAATATTTGAAAAAAAATTGTAATACATTTTATTCTCTTTCAGAATACAAAATTCCACTTTGGTCGATTTGTCCAGCATTTTAAAGTTGTTTGCAAAAAAGCTGAGTAGCCTCCGAATTTATTGTGGTAAAAAATACTGAGTTAGAGATTTTTTGAAAAACTTTATACAACTAAAAATACAGTTCTACCAGAGAGATTTTAATAATCAACGGGTCGTTGGAAATCTTTCTCCCAGTAGATTTACAAATACTTGTAATTGTTAGATTTTTATAAGATTTATGGAGAAGAACTAAAAAATGTTTCCACAAGAAATACATTGACAGCTAGTTATTTGATTTTTTTCCAAACAGTTTATTTAAAAAAAATCAAATTATTTTTCAGGTATTTCACTGAAAAAGTATATATGAACTGATTTTCTAGAGACCGTTGTATTCAACCACAATGGGCTCTGAAGCTATTTAGTAAATAAATTAATGAAATGAAATTAATAAAGGAATGACATAGAATTGGTGAAAATTTAGTTTTATTAAACAGCTAGCCTATAATTTCTTGATTAGCTTGAAAAATATCTCTAATTCATTATTTTCTCACCACTATAAATTCGAGATTGCTTAGCTTTTTTACAAATAACTTTTAAATGGTACGGAAATCGACCAAAGTGGAAGATGACATTCTGGAAGCTAATAAAATTTCCTACAATTTGTTTTTAAGCACTTCTTGAAAAATACTTATAACTAGAAGCCAAAACTTGGCTGCAAATATAAACTTAAAAAAGCAAGCTGTTTTTAATGCATTTCTTTTAGAAAATATGTGTTTTCACTTTTTTATCACAAATCTTTAAGACAATCTACCTTTAATAATTATTTGCAGATCCACTCGGATGAAGCTTACCTACAACTGACCATGAATCTAAATAAATAACTATCTAAAAAGCATAAAATAACTAAAATTACGGAACGCTTCAGAGCGTACATCTTATAAAAATCAAACTATCACAATTATGCAAAAAATCACATTAGTTATGAATAAATAAAACTGGTGAATCACATGCTGTGTGGTTAATGACGTTTCAATCAATCCCCAGAGGGTTTCACAATTATTTTACAGTTTGCGCACGAAAATCCTGACCAGTGCGATCATTTTGACGCATCAGGGTGTGGAGGGGACGTTTACTCAACATTGTTGTTGAGAATAAGTTTAAAAACTGTTAAAATTCTTTGTTTGAAATTCAAACAAAGATTTAGTTGTAGAAAGTTTAACAAAAATATATCTAATTCAGTATTTTATCAACACTATAAATTCGGAGATTGCTTAGCTTTTGCAAATAACTTTTACATGGTGAGGAAATAGGTTAAAGTGGAAGGTAATATTCTGAAAGACAATAAAATATCCTACAAATTTTTATTAAAAATTTCTTGAAAATACTCAATAAAGGCAACCAAAATTGCCTCCAAATAAAAATGTGAAACCCCCTTTTCAATGTATTTCTTATAGAAATGTGTTTTTTACTTTTTCACCCTAAATCTCAAGAAAAATAAACTTTCTAATTGTTTGCATATGTACAAGGAGAGAGCTTTCCAACGCTCAAGATAATTTCAAATACTAAACAAACCAGCGGTTACATACGTGGCAAATATGTTTACCGAAAAAGGCGTATCACATGCCGTGTGGTTAATGAATTTTCAATTACTTTCAAAAAGGTTTTATAGTTTTACTACAATTCGCGCACGAAAATCCCGACCAGCGCGAGAATTTTGACGCATCGCGGTGTGGGGTGGCAGGGGAAGTTTACTCACTTACTTAAGCCCCGCCCCTTTACTATTGCAACGTAGATGTACAAAAGTTAACTAATATTCAAAACCATAGTAAATGTCTTAGTTGCCAAAATATATTTGAGATTACGGTTTGAGGTTTTGTTTGCGTGAATTTTATCTTCTTTGATTGATGACAAGCTGTCAATTCGGTTCAGGTTTAATAGTCACTTTCTAGCAGATAACAAAAACACTTCAAGAAAAAAAAACACAAAATGATCATCTAGTATGAAAGAAAATATATATAAAAAAATATTTAGCTGCAGCCAATGCCTAAAATGGTTGGGATTTTCATGCGCGAACCATAGCGGAAACCCGAACATTTACATGCGAAAGATCCCGAGGAAACGTTCTACCAATATATTTTACTAAATCTTCCCCAAGAAAACCTGCTAGATAGCAGTATCTGATCCCCATCAGAAGACTAATATTTTTCCTAGGATTGCCTCAACGAGACCTTTCATTTAAGTTCAGCGTTGATGGGTGCCAGACTTATGGTTTTCTCAAAAGTTGTGGGTAGTTTAGGCTTTGTATATAGATCAAAATAAGATCCACTAAAGTGTTGTCGCATTTAAAACCAAGATTATTAAATTCATACTAACGTGGTCAGGCTGACCACTTGGACCAAAACCCTGAAAATAACAAAATGTTTTAATTATAATTTTATTTCATTATCAATGAAAGAATAACTATTTCCAACGGCTTGAATAAGCTTTCACAGAAAAACGATTATATTACGAGACCTCAGTACTCGTAATATATTTACAGATCTGATGTATTTTTTTAATGAATTGAAAAAAATATTTTAAAAGGTTTTAAAAGAGAGGTGATTTTTCATATGTTTACAACTTAAATCTATGTCACCTATGTTCGGATTAAAAACTTATCTAAAAAATAACTTATATGTTTAATTAATGATGGCTAGTAACTCTGAGGTAATCTCTTTTGGTGATTTAAATGAAATCACTAGGTTTGTTGTTTTACACCAAAATAAGGAGTATGCGTGAAAATTTTGATGCATTTATAGCTGATTTATCAGTTTTAACTGAACTTCCTGATATAATTGTTCTCTCAGAAATTTGGATTATGAACTCAGAAAAAGAATTGTACAATATTGCAAATTATTCTCTTTTTACAAAGACAAATGAGCTATATAGAGCAGGTGGAATCGCAATTTTTGTCCATAACAGTGTCAATGAAGTTCAGGCTAACGTGTTAGATATAATGTCAGCGGATGTTTTAAAAATGTTTGTTATTCTTGCATTTTACCAGGTACCACATAGCAGAAAATGTGGTCGTTTGTACTATGTGGTCGATGCATTTTACAGACATCATAAACAGACTAGAGAATCTTTCACTGGCGATTTCAAAAAACTGTTGAATGATAATGAAGTGAGAAAACATAAAAATGTGTGCATTATTGGCGATTTTAACCTAAATTTGCTTGAAGACATTTATATAATAGATGAATACAAAATTACCCTTTCTCAGCATGGTTTTGAATCTTTTGTAAATAATCCCACCAGAATTACAGAAATATCAAAATCATGCATTGAACATGCACTTGTAAAAAATAAATAATAAGAATAAAATTAATGTCGAGGCCACGGTTATAAACAATGAATTGACAGATCACTGCGCGGTGGCGGTGTGGTTTGACTGTCTGCCGCGACGCGGTGACAGCGCTGGCGCCGCTGACGCCACCGGTGGCAGTGTATCTGCCGCGGCGGACGGTCTCTGTCGCAAATATTGTGTCGACTTTAAGCAATTACATAGTCTTCTTGGTCATGAGGACTGGTCGGATGTTTACAAACAAAACAATGCATCTGAAGCATTTACTGTTTTTTCGAATATACTGTCAAGTCATGTAGCTAACTCTAAAAAGGAGTTAGGTAGGGATAATAAAACAAAACTAATAAAACTTAAGCCATGGATTGATCTGGAAACTTGTAAAAGAATAAAAAATAAGAACTTGCTGTTAAAAGGAATTAAAAATAATCCCAATAATGATAGTTTAAAAAAATACTTCAAAAGTTTTAGAAATAATCTACAAAGGGATATTAGAATTTTGAAACCTAATTATTACAGTAATTTATTCTCTAAATATAAAGGGAACAGCAAAAAAACTTGGAATGTCATTAAGGAGATATCAGGACAACGATATAATTTTACTCCATTAATCGACCTTGAAATTGATAACTCAATCATTAACAGCCCTCTGGAAATCGCAAACAACTTTAATAACTATTTTATAATGATTGTTTTATAATGATTGCAGAAAAGTTATGTATGAATGATATTAAACCAAGCGATTTTAATGAATGCACGATGAAAAAACACTTTAAAGAATCAACTGAGACTGGCTCAATTTTCTTAACTTCTGTTGTAAAAAATAAACTAGTTTCTGTAATAAAGTCCTTAAAAAATGGGAACTCTCCGGGGCTTGATGGTTTCAGTAGTAGTTTAATAAAAGAAATACATTGTGAAATTGATGTTATATTATATATAATTAACTTCAGCTTTTCAACTGGGATATTTCCAGAAAAAATTAAAAATGTTGTTGTCATTCCGGTTTATAAAAAGGGCTCTAAATTAAATTGTTGTAATTATAGACCAATTTCGCTTATTTCATCATTCTCTAAAATTATAGAAAAAATAATGAAACATGGAATAGTATGCTTCCTTGAAAGCAAAGGAATTTTCAGCAATAGGAAATTTGGGCCTAGACAAGGCTTAAGTACTGAGATTTCATTATATGAATTTATGAATAAAGTGTCTAATGCAATTAATGAGGGGGAGAAGGTTTGTGGACTGTTCCTTGACATAACTAAAGCCTTTGATACGGTGAATCTCAAAATTTTGTCGGAAAAACTCTAAATAATGGGATAAGGGGGTTGTTTATAATTGGTTTGAAGGCTATTTAATGGGGAGAAGACAGTGTGTAAGGGTTAACGATGCATACAGTGACTTTGGAGAAATACAGCACGGAGTTCTACAGGGCTCAGTTTTGGGTGCCACTCCGTTTTTTATATATATTAATGATTTGTACTCAGGTAATTTTAAAGGTCATGTATTTTCATTTGTGGACGACACAGCTTTCTGTTATATCAGAAATTCACTGACAGAAATTGAACTTGATATGAATGATATGGGATGATCTGTTAGCTCTGAGATGGTGGTTTTCAAAAAATAATATGACACTGAGTACAAAAAAACAAAGGATATAAATTTTGGATTGAGAGGGGATTTTATTTACCTAAATAATTTAATGTATAAGTGTGTAGATTGCATGTGTAAAAATAGTGATTGTATATTAAAATGTTCACCTGTAGCAGGTGTTGATTCACTAAAATACTTAGGTGTAATTTTAGATAGTAAGCTTACTTTGGTAAAACATATTAATAGTCTCAAACATAATTTATTAAATTTACGCCCTATGTGTAACGATGATTTGTTGAGAATTTTGTATTTATCTTTATTGCATAGTCGACTGGATTATGGAATATCATCTTGGGGTGGAATTTACTTAAAACATTTTAACAAATTTAAAACCATTGATCACTCTTCAAAAACAGTTTATTAGAATAATAACAAAGAAAGCTCGTAATGAACCGTCCAGGCCATTGTTTACTTCCTTAAGAGTACTGCCTTTAAGATATATATTTGTATACAAGGTTTTAAAACTTTTTTATATTAGGGGTAGGGGGTGCCGTGATGAGAATTCTTACAAAACCAAATTGAGAACAATGGCTGATTTCAATGTTCCAAGGCCTAAAACACATTTTCCACAAAAACCTATACTTTTCTTGCACCAAAAATGTTCAGTAATCTTCCGGGTGATTTACAGAAAGAACATGTTTTTAATAAATTTGCTAAAAAGTTGAGAAACTGGTTGTTTACGATAGAAGATGTAGAGGAATCCTTTTTCAGTATAATGTGTTAATTGTTATTGGTGAGCAGATTTTTTTCTTTCTCTTTTTTAATTTTAGTTATTATGATGTTATTTTTTTCTATTTTTGGGAACATTTTAAGTGCCTTTTATGCTTTTATGTAATGTCCTATTACATTGAGTAGACGTTGAGGTATATGTTTAGTGTTTGTATACTTAAGATTAGAATATAGCTCAGGACCTATTTATTAAATAAGGCTACAATGATTTTATTCAAAAGATGTATGTTATTTGTATTTTAACTAGTTTTAAAATAAAATTTTGAGTTTGATTTTATAAAGATTAATAATGAATATAAAATGTCTTGTCACTGTGAAATAAAAAATTTAAATCTGTGGAGAAGTCTCCAATCGGGCATAGCCTTGGAGACTTAGTTCATTTTCCAAATAAAAGAAATTGAATTTGTAGAGACATTTCATGTATTTCAGGGTCAGTCTGGCTACGACATTGCAATTTGTAAATTAAATGTAGTTCTTGTTTTACATGGATTGAATGTACTGTACTGTACTTTATTTGGGAAATAAATAATTTATTATTAAATGTATACTTCGGTTCTGATGTTACAACAGTTATTATAACAACATCACAACTTTCTCTATCAGTTATTGTATGGTAAAGTATAATAAATATTTTTCTCAATCATTATGGTTCAACAATATTAACAATTTTACTTACCGGACCCGGCTGACCATTTGGACCAAGACCCTGAAAATTACAAATTAACATTTTTAGTCAATTAATTTATTATACATTATAAAATGAAAACAAAAAAATCATCATTATTTTTTAGTTGCAAAGAACCATTACATAGAAACGATTATACCATGCTCTATATTACATTGTTGTTATTTTTTTATAGTTTCAACTCATAATAGTTATATTTCCTTAAGTTTTAATGGAAAAATAATTTTTCCAGAAGTAAACAAATAAATATTATTGAATTTCTTTGATTGATGACAAGCTGTCAATTCGGTTCAGGTTTAATAGTCACTTTCTAACAGATAACAAAACACTTCAAGAAAAAAAAACACAGAATGATCGTCTAGTAGGAAAAAAAATACATATAAAAAATATTTAGCTGCAGCCAATGCCATACTAATATTTAGGAATCGTCTCTCTCTCTCTCTCTCTCTCTCTCTCTCTCTCTCTCTCTCTCTCTCTCTCTCTCTCTCTCTCTCTCTCTCTCTCCCCCCCTCTCTTTTTCTTTCTCTGGCATATACCACATTCTTTAAAATGGTTGGAATTTTCATGCGCGAACTATAGCGGAAACCCGAACATTTACATGCGAAAGATTACGAGGAAACGTTCTACCAATATATTTTACTAAATCTTCCCCAAGAAAACCTGCTAGATAGCAGTATCTGATCCCCATCAGAAGACAAATAGTTTTCCTAGGATTGCGTTAACGAGACCTTTCATTTAAGTTCAGCGTTGATGGGTGTCAGACTTATGGTTTTCTCAAAAGTTGTGGGTAGTTTAGGCTTTGTATATAGATCAAAATAAGATCCATTAAAGTGCGACAAGACCAAGATTATTAAATTCTTACTAACCTGGTCAGGCTGACCACTTGGACCAAAACCCTGAAAATAACAAAATGTTTTAATCATAATTTTATTCCATCATCAATGAAAGAATAGCTATTTCCAACGGCTTGAATAAGCTTTTACAGAAAAACGATTATATTACGAGGCCTCAGTACTCGTAATATATTCACAGATCTGATGTATTTTTTTAATGAATTGAAAAAAATATTTTAAAAGGTTTTAAAAGAAAGGTGATTTTTCACATGTTTACTACTTAAATCTATGTCACCTATGTACTGATTAAAAACTTATCTAAAAATATATATATACTAGCTGATCAACATGGTTTCACCCGTGGAAAAACATAAAAATGTCCTGTCTTTTTTAGGATTTAATTTGTCATACTTTTTAAGGTTGCCATGACAACCTTATATCCTTCCCTATAATTTAACATAAAAACTTTGAAGTACCATAGGGCGAAACCCTTTAGGAATTTTGTAAAACCGTTTCTTAGTGTGCATCTGAAACCCAAGGGGAGCACATGTGCCAAATTTCAACTCTGCAGGTCTTATAGTTTTGGAGATTTGCTGTCCGTGAGAAAACCCCTTCTCCTTTATATATATAGAAGATTTCGGTACTGATGTTACAACAGTTATTATAACAACATCACAACTTTCTCTATCAGTTATTATATGGTAAAGTATTGAATATTTTTCTCAATCATTATATGGTTCAACAATATTAACAAATATTAACAAATATTAACAATTATACTTACCGGACCTGGCTGACCATTTGGACCGAGACTCTGAAAATTACAAATTAACATTTTTAGTCAATTAATTTATTAGACATTGTAAAATGAAAACAAAAAATCATCATTATTTTTTAATTGCAAAGAACCATTACATAGAAACGATTATACCATGCTCTATATTACATTGTTTTTATTTTTTTATATAATTTTCTGAAATTCCCTAGGACAACATATCTGTGACACATAGTTATGTCTGGAGAATGAACGAAGACATATGCCAAATCACTTTATGGACTGAAAATCACGGACTTAGACTCAATCATGAAAAGACCAAGCCTATAATCATTTGCCATTCACGTTTAAGAAAATCAATTGATTTTAACTTAACAAATACACTAACAGTCAATGGATATATCCATCCTTACTACGACAGAATGAAAAATTTCGGACTTACTATCAACTCAACTCTCACTTGGGATGACGCCGTAGTTGACATCCGAAAGAAAGTCTTTGCCTCGATACATTCACTTAAGAAATTGCAGAATTTCTTACCATTACATATCAAACTCCACCTCGTAAAATCACTTCTCTTTCCTCACTTTACTTACTGCAACTCTTTGATCAATGACATGACTGTGGCTCTTTCTGATGCGCTCCAACGGTCTCAGAACTATTGTCTGAGATATGTCTATGGTCTGAGACGCGTGGAGCGCATAACACCACACTACCTTGAGAAAAGAGTGTTAAAATTAAATGATCAGAGAGCAGTTAAAATTCATTCATTTGTGATCTCAATTTATAAACTAGTTTACCAAATTATTTTGTGCATGACTTTAATTTTGTGTCTCAGGGTAGTATAAGAAATTCACGCTCCGCTTCCCTAACACTTCAAATGCCTCATCATAGAACGACAATATATGACCGGGGTTTTTTCGTTACTGCTTGTCGCCTCTGGAATGGCTTGCTATAATCCATAAAGTCCCTGGAAAGTCGTTGTCGGGTTGTGGTGGCGCAGAGAATTTTACTTTCAGCGGATGTCCATGGCCGGTGCGACCTAGGGGGTGTGTCTTGTGCGTGGTTACTGATGGATGGAAGTTTGTGTGATTGAGTAAAATTGATTTTTTTTGTAAATAATGGTGTATTTTTTTTGTAAATAATGGTGTAAGTTTTTTGTAAATATGTTACTTAAGTATTTATTGTACTCTTCTATATCAGGTTAAGTGTAAGAAAGGGCCCTAACTTTGACTGTATAAATAAACAGTTTTTCATTTAATTTCATTTCATCTGCTGGTTACATCACAGGATTTTGTTAAGTTTTGCTCGCGAGGAGTCTCTCTTACCTCAGATGCTTGCTTACACCAATTCTCATTTTTCGACACTACTAATTTTAGCCGCCTGCCTTTTCTCGATTCTATATCTCCAAAGAATATTTCGCTTTAATTTTTATTCAGTAGATTGAATTTGTGTGTACAAGATGTTGATATTGTCTTTTCAATCATAATATTGTGTGTGAGCTTCATCAAGTGCTCAAAATCTATTGTGCATCCGCGACCATGGCACATAGAGTGGCTACATTGACAAACGTTCGTTTTCGATGTGTTAATTGGTCTCAGCGATTCCACAGATGCAAACATTCTGAGATCAAAACAGGGACTACTACGAGTAGAGAGGTCGAACCCGGGGCAATGGCAAACTCCAAGCCCTCTCATGGAAAGCGCAGCAGCAGTTTTTTCACATCGGAAGTTCTTCCCTCAGAACTGACAATCAAATTAATCTTTTGTGGAAATAGTGCTAATTGTTAAGCTCCATCAGTAAGGCGGGATTTTGATATTGACATCACTGTTGGATAAATATGACTAAATGGACAATGAACTAAATTGAATACATCTATTTTGTCAGGCTTAAAATACATTTTTGAAACGACCCACCTCCCTCAAAGCTCAAATATATAGATATGTATTTTAATACGTAGCTTACCTGATTAGGATCGACGACCTGTGCTGGCCAGTTGTCCTGTATAACAAATAAAAGTCAGGCTTTACACACTTAGTTAAACCATTTTATACTTCTAAGATAAACTGTAATTCTCTTAGATAAAAGCTCAAGTACAATCGGTAATTCAGCAAAAAAAACTGCTAGTGTATGAAAACTATGTTAATTATCAAACTGTATATACATCAGAAGCAACAACAGAACTATTGTCGCCAAATAATAAATATTATGGCCTCAGAGAGACCTCTTGTGGTGTCTTTCACATATTCAAAGTCAGTGGGGGTAATACATGAACAATATTATGAAATGTTTTAACCTTAAACATCTTAACTATTGTAATTTATTTTATACCCTGGTGAAAACTGCTCATCACTATGCGTAGCTAGAATTTATATTTTGCTATTTCAGTTTTTGCATCACAGAAAGAGGTAGCAAAGAAATTCGACATAAGGGGTTTATATACTGACACATTTTCAGCCCACCGGAATAAAAGGACAATGTATGTACTCTTGGACTACACGCTTAGTGGTTGTCTGGCGGTCCGGACGACATTTTTGTTGATATTTTCAAAGTGTCTGCCGTGACGGCAAGACCACGGTAGACTTCCGCCATTTTATTTTTAAGTTACAATAATTCTATTTTTGACAATTAAAAATGGTTGCCTTCTAAAATATGTATTTTTTCGTTAAATTATCACCCATTTCACCTCTGGGTGACTCTGAAACAATCGCAAATGGGCATTATATTCATAAATGGTAGTAATAATAGAGTAATTGAAAAAATAACAAGCTTTCTCAAAATATGTTTGGTCAGCCGGCCACTGGCTTTTAGACTAATGCTTCTTCAAGATAAAGGCAACAGTGATCTTTTAAATGTGATCTTTTAAATGTGTTTTATATAATAACACATTTACATAATTTTATAAAGATGAGGTAGTTAAGTCTGTTTGTTTGTTGTGCGGGATAACCGAAAGGTCTGAATTTTTCACAAAGGTAGATCTTGAACCGACACAACACATGGGTCTTTCATATGTGAAAAAATCTTCAACATTGTAAAAACATTTTTCTTCAAGTAATTGTTCCAACCCCTTCTTGAATTTTAGATGCCATTAATTAGTTTGAAATTCTTTAGTAAATTATTAAAAGTTAGTATTGAAATGTATTCCTGACCTTCCTGAAAATTGGGTTTACATGGACCGATTGGAATGAAATTTGGTACAGACGTGTAAAGTGGTAATTACTCGCACGAGTTCGTGAACCGGCCCGATTGGACCACCGGAAGGGGGGGGGGGGTAAAGGGGGATAAACCTCCCAAAAATGTTTTTTTTTAGTTTTTTACATAGAAAAATTAAATTTATCAAATTTTTGTTGCGCCATTGAATTTAGCTCGAAAAAACAAACAATTTCGTATTTTGATTCACTGTTCTATGTCCATTGGTTACCGAGGTATTGCAAGTGTTAAACAATACGTTGTCCCAATGTTAATCTTATGGAAAATAAGTAAAATTCTACATATTGCTTATTTCTCAACATATCGTGATACAAATTGGTTTGTTACTTCATCTAGATGAGATATAATGTTTAATAGTCCAACATCCCTGATATTTCCATTTTCGTGGTAGCAAACCTGCATACTCATTCCCTATGTTAATCTTATAGAGCTTACTAAAAATGTCAACTCACTATGTTGGCTTGAACTATGTTCTTTTGCACTTGAAATTCGCTGAGTATGCAGGTCTGCTGCAACGGGGGTATTATTTCTTTTATTGTAATGGTGGGTGTTTTAATGTAGTGGGAATTGTGATTTTAAAAACAGGCATTTTGTAGTAAAAAATAAATTTGATGGCCTGAAATTGCATGTTTTTAAAGAGAGGACGACATGAATTTTTTTCCATAAGGCTTTTGTCCTCCTTTTTTCTCAACCTGTGTGCAACGTAGCAAGAATCTAAGAACACCGATAAAATTGTATTTTTCTGTAGATGTGCACAATCCCATTAAAATTTAAAATAGTCTTTTGGATAAACAGAAAATTAAATTCTAAATTTCAAAAAAATTAACATTGGCCTTATGAGTTGCCATGAAGGAGATAGAATAACGAAACATAACTTGTACATTTGTCATCACTAGAGATCGCCAGTGGTCGAAAATTCGACCAATTTTCAAATTGACAAATGGTGATAGCTCATTTTGAAAACGATCTTTGCATACATCATTGCGTGTCTAAATACATTTCAAGCAGTAAACATTTTCAATGTAAACACATAATATAACTAAATGGGAACCAAAAGCAAAAAAGAAAGATACAATCCTTGACTAATTATTTCACCTCGCCTCTGGCGCATATTTATGGCATGGATTATGGTAATCGGTATTTTTTTAAAGACTGAGCTGATTATTGATTAAGAGAAAAGTAAAAATTCAGTCATAAAATAAGTTTATCCCATACACCCCTTACCATAGTTCCCTCCCTCCCTCAATTCATTCCTTCCCTCACTCTCTACTTCCCTTTATCAGCAAATTGTTATCTCTTAATCATGTTTAGGAATTCGTTATTGACACGAGTTAGTATTCGTCCAGTAAAAAATCGATCAGAGTTAAGAAAAAATTATTATCTTCAAACAATTTCAAGCCACATGTTTTATTGGGGCATAGGGTGAAAATATAGTATTTGATGAAATCAGGACTAGTAAGAGGAGACTGAAGATATCATATTCAAATGTGTTTCATTTGAGATTTAGGGAGAAAATCAAGTTTGATCGCTTAAAAAATAGATTAAGAGGTAAACATTTACTGATATAAAGGGAAGAAAAAGTACATGAAGTCGAGTCTCTACCATCCAGTGAACTTACTTACGTGGAACTGGAGTACGAATAGACATTTCTTTCAAATTGTGGTTTTCATTGGTGATGGAGAAAGGGTAAAATATGTACAATATTTTAATGATAATGGTAGGAAGAGAGGGAGGGAGGGAAAAAGGTCCAAAGGGTTGGGAGGAAAGGAAAACGTTCTGAAGGGTGGGAAAGGAGGGAGGGGAGATGGCATAAGAGAATGAAGGAGCAAAGGAGGGACAAGTGGAAAGAAGGTCGAAAGTGTTTCGACCACTGGCGGTCTCCAGTGTGTATTATTGTATATGTTACCGGCAAAGTATGAAATTCAGGCATTTTATAGAATGACTAGGTAATCTATACATTGCCTAATGCTTATAGGCAAAGTGTGAAAAGGAGTATTTTTATTATTAATTTAAACACTTCGACTAGGCATTGTATATAATGCCTAGGTATTTTATAGAATGCCCACTAGGTAAGCAGGCAAAGTATTAAATGAATAAATTTGATTAGGCAATTGTTTATTGTACAATATGGAAGTGTTGAAAGTTGAACATTTCCGTTTATAAGAACCTAATTAATTAGTGTACAATTTGGAAGTTCTGAAAGTTGAAAATGTGTTAGTTTAGGTTAGATTAGATTAGGTTAGATTAGGTTATATTAGGTTAGGTTAGGTTAACACATGTGTTACGGCGGCGTAGGCGCGAAAAGGGATGAACGTGAGGGGTTGGAGTGAATTGAATTGAATTGAACTGAAAAATTTTTTTATTCACATTTGTTCACATACATGTACAATGAATAGTGTCACTGAAGAATAAACAAAAAAAATCAAAGTTTTTTAAACTAGTTTAATTTAATGTCCTATTGGCGAGTAAAATTCATCAATAGAGTATATAGGTCTATCAACCATATACAATTTTAGCATGTGATTAATTTTTTTTAATCTTTTTCAGTTTTTATACAAAATCAACAGGTGATTGAACAATCTTATTCCAGTAATACTTGGTTGTTTTTCAAAAAGTTGTAGTCTATGAGCAGGCATTTTTAATTCATTCTTCCTTCTCGTGTTATACGTGTGACTTTCACCGACAGTGTTCAACGAGTTCTGCTTAATGAGTTGTTGGTTTAAAAAAAAACATCTTCTGCCCTTTTTGGGGCCTAGGGGCACCAAAATGAAGTTACCTTGGTCCCGTGCTAAAGTCTTACCATGCCGCCTATGGTAATACCTACTTCCCTATACACGGAAATTCGCTGAAAAGGAATTTCGGAATTGTAAAATCTAGTTTGAAACTATGGGTCACAAGACCACATTTACTTGTGAAAAATTATTTTGGATCTAATATGGCGGCCGAAATTGAGTCCACTCAAAATGAAGTATTAACTACCTAATATTGTTTAGGGGTGGTATGGGTTTAGTATTTGAAAAATATAGTAAAAAGTGAGGTGGAAGGACTACTATGAGACACACGGTTTATATTATAGTTATGTGTTACTATTTCAAGCTAAGCGGAAACTACAGGTCGAATATCCTTTTTCTTGGTATCAAATTAAGAGAGGGTTGGAGTTGGCTGCTATATTGGATTTATTCTCCATAAGAACCAATGTTAATTGGCATGCAGAAGTTTTCGTTTATTTTTGGTCGGGAATGTTACATTAAAGCTCTTTTTAAACTATACCGCGGACTCTTGGGCTACATTTTAACATAAACTAGCCATTTCTTTACAAAATTGAAAGAAATTACTTTTGATTAAGTTTTTTACGTCTTATATCAAACGTATCGAAAATCGGCCAACTCGCTCCGGTAAATAATTTAATTTAGATGTATAATATTTGGATTTTGAAATAATCTATTTAATAATAACGATACTTTTTTGCATACCAAAAGGCATGTCAAGCAAAAATTCGTACCGAAATATACATACCGAAATCAGATGGAAATAATTCGAAGTTCTCACACACACGCCTTTCGTAAATGCAGTGAGCTTCAGACATGAAGTAGTCATGGATAAACTTGTGACGTCATACAATAATGACGTCATATTATTGCCTGGTTTCTTAAAATACCTGTAAACCCTCTGATTGTGTGCAAATACTGTACGTCAGCTTAAGCATAATTGCAGAGTAAAATATCGGAAAAAAGGACTGCGACTCCTGCGTCCATACTAACAGATATTACTCTGTAAGACTTTGAGCCAGGCCCGAAGAGATGGACTAGATGTTAGTCGTATCTATGTTATTGACAAGGACTGGATTCGTGGTTGAGTTTTCTGCTGTCTGTCTGTACCTGACGAGACGGAACACGTCGAATAAGCAAGTCAGAATCCACTGAACTCGGAGCATTTGTCGGAGCAATTGTTGACGGTAAAGCCGATGACCTGTCGATTATCCGTGCTATCAGATGCGGGCGAACCACATGTCACGGTCGAGCTAGCATTATTTCAGTCTCCACAAGCAGTTTTCCTACGGGGTTGTTCTGCTTTCAAAAAACAAAGGGCGCCCCACGCGAACTATGGTATAGTGTAGGTAATTTTAAGAGTTACTAAGTTATGAAATTGAAGGAGATATGTAGCGTATTAATACACTACCGCATTTTCAATCTTTTGTATTAAACATTTATCATTTCATTGTAATTGATTTTTAGTGGCTTTTACCCCTTCAAGCCATTAGTCTGACTACAATCTATAAGACTTTACAATGATGGTTTTAATAATCTTATTACATATTACAGTTTAGGAATGCTCTAAATATAGGCTTTATAGTTATTTATTTCAGTAATATCAATTTAATTAATATTTTCCAGAAGATTGAAAATTATAACAAAAGGCTTTACACACCAGGTTATTATTCTTGTACTTACTGCTAAAATATCCGAAAACTCTTCATGTATAAATATGTTTTTTAACAATTTTATATTTCAGTATTTATTTTTATAGGACTGACTAACAACTATAATACTTGTCTAAGAGTGATTGAATGAATATAAGGATATCATTGAGATGATTTCCCAATAAACAAAATGGTATTCGAAAGTTTTTCTTACCTGACCAGGTTGACTGTTTGGATCATAACCCTAAAAATAACAATAACAAATGTTTAGTCTATTCTTAAACATTAGGAAGTACAAAAGAATCTTAATGGCATAAATCTATCACATATATACTATGATACCACGATTTAAACTTTTAAATTAAACTAGAGAGAATTTTATGATTGAGGAATATGCAAAGTAGCATACGATAATTAATATAGGGCATTTTTATATTCCAATCTATATAAAAAACTTGTGCAAGTTATCTCATGATATGGCTTAAGCCATCTCAGAACCATTCTGTAAACTATTTAATTCGATTTTTATACGTGATTGGATAACCGATTAAATAATTTTTCTTAATATTCAATAGGAATAACTAAATAAGAAGGTCTTATAAAGGAGTGCATTTACTACTGTGACCTTTGTCAATTAAGTATAGATAGATTACCTTTCTTAACAACACTTATATTGACATATTAATTTTATAGCAGTTGTAATAACAACTAAATAAAACTAAGCTTATAATAAGTCATAAGTCATACGTCATTTATTTGCCAGAATAATTAACAAAAATACAATTTGCATTGGCAATGTCATAATGTTTAATTACAAAACCTTAAACTAAAGGTCGATTAACTAAAAACACTTGTATCAATATACAATAAAGTCCCAGGATTCAGATGGTTTGACGAACACTTCCCAAGCAGTAATGACTGACTTAACGCAATGATTTAAGGACAACGGTCTTCTTTTGATTACCCAAAAAACTCGATATCTCCAATTTAAACTTATTAATAACAACGAACAAAATGACGTAAATCTTTGTACTTTAAATCTTCAGTTTTCACAGTAACCAAAGTTTTAGGTGTCACTTTTGAACACACAGTAAAGTGGCAATTGCTTATACATAATCTTCAAAAACGCATCACTTCAACGCTTTTTGCTATCCACATTCTGAAACCAACCTGTATTATAAATATACTTGTGTCAAAATAAATTAAATAAATTGATAAATTAAATAAAATAAATTTCTGCAGTTGTCTGCAGAAATGTGGGCCATGTGAATTAAGTATAAACCGCCCTGAAGATGAGGAGTCATATCCTTAAAACATATTGGCGAAAATTAAATAAATTTTTTATTTCTATAGGCTATATTACGCAAGTAATAATTTTGAATAGTTTAGTTCTTTGATTTCATAAGACATATAAAGTAAAGGGAAAAGAATCCTATTCAACGGTTCATATTAAGTAATTTACTCTTGGTCGTTCCCATTTTAGCAGATACTGTAAAAAACGTAGGGAAGGGTTTTTTCAAATAGATCTTTAGAAAAGTATAGTTTGTTACTAATACAATCTACTATATATATAAAAGCCAAAACCCATTGACTAACTGACTGATCACAGTTTCTCAAAAACTATAAGGCTTAGAGCCATGAAACTCGGCACAAATATTCCTTACAGGCTATAGATGCGTAATAAGAAAGGATTTTGCAATATTTTGTCTCTAAAGGCCTAAAAATGGTATATTATAAAATATAATATGGCGGACACTTTTAGCTTTCAAAGCTTAATTTCTTAAAAACCACAAGTCTTTGGGCCATGAAACTTAGCACAATTATTCTTTATAGGCTTTAGATGCGAAAAAAAAGAAAGGTTTTAAAAATATTCTTTCTCAGACGGCTAAAATAAATTATTTGAAAAATTCAAAATGGTGGCCATTTTAGTTTTTCCTAACTGTAGATGGGAGTCCTGTAGAATATTTTCAGGGAACAGAAAAGGTATGATAACTAATCTGCTGAAATAATAAAATCTAAAAATTTAACGGGAAACTTTTTGGGGAAATAGGTTTTTGGCCAAGACATTTACATCCTACTTTTTCTTACAGTTTTCGGTTTATTTTAAAAAACATGCTAAATTCAGATTGATGTCAAGTCGATAATCTATCCTTAGTGTCTTCTTTGTTTTATATTCCGGGCTATCATCATTCTCTGTATTGGGAATTTGGAGTTAATCATGACCATTTGCTAATCATGAGGGGAACATGTTTAGAGGAAGCGTTACACTTTCTCATTTTCATCTAGAGGGGAATTATCAGCTGCATCTTAAGGGTTTAATTGCACGCACATGACCCAAATAAATCAGTCAATTTGTTAATTATTCCTAAAAATTGCACAAGGCATAATATAATTGAATTCGAATGAGCTATCCTTTCAGTGGGCGAAGCTGCGGGTATATCTGCTAGTCATTATATATAAATAATAAGATAAATAAGTTAATAAATAAAAATCATGTAAAACCCGAGTAAACGACGTGGCCCAGCCGCCCGCACGCCCATCAATGCTAAAACTAACCTCGACACCTGGGCCACATAATTTGACTTGGACTGTAAGTAGTTTAGATTCTGTAATAAGGCTTAAGAATGAAATATATTAAATTCATTATAAAAACGTAAGTGAGAGGGTATACTTGCCTGATCAGATTGAATATTTGGGTCATAAACCTGAAAATAATAACACATGAAAATTAATCATTTGTAGGACAGACATTAGGAATCATATACATTTTTAAACACATTTTTGTAATTTTATTAGTTAAATAAACGGGGAAGATAAAATTAAATTATGTCGCTTACATATGCTTTTACGTAAGACTACACATATCCAAACTATAGACAAATTAGAAAATAAATACACAAGTTAACTTTTTAGCCTATTTTGAAATTTCATATTTTAAAAAATATACAAGGTAGGTAGGAATCATACATGCCATTTACTGATGCACTTGCTCAGTTTAATAACATAGGACAAGTGAGCCAATAATCACCAAAGTTAATTTTTAAGGCCATTTAAAATTTTCAATTTGTAACAAAATAGATTTCATTTATATATGCCATTTACACATGCACTTGCCAAGGTTAACAACATACACAAATATTAGACAACTCAGATTGTAATCATCAAAGTTAATATTTTTAGCCAATGTTGTAATTTTTTATACAGAGCGAATAAAAATAATATGTAATTTACAAATGTACTAGCTGAAGTTAACAAAATCCCAAATATTAAACAAATCAGACATCTATTAGAAACGTGAATAATTTGACCCATTTTTTAAATAGAATTAGGACTTGCTTAGTACTACATATCCAAATTCTAGACATATCAGACTATAAAAACCAAAGTTAAACAATTTACCTAAATTAAACATTTTTTATTTAAAATATACAAAATAGATTTAGTTAATATATATATATATATATATATATATGCTATTTATAAGTTATCTTGCATAATTTAACAACATATCCAAAATATTATAACTGGCACCAATTCTTGGGGCCCACGCCGCGCCGTCCATAAGACTAATGTTAATTTTAGCATTGGGCTTATGGACGGCGTGGGCCCCAAGAATTGGCGCCAGGTATAAACAAATCAGATATAAAGACCAAAGTTAGTATTTTTGGCCTATTTTATAATTTAAAATATCAAAGTTAATATAATTAATATATTTACACGTGCTTCTGCTTAACTTAAAAATATACCTAAATATTAGACAAATCAGACTATGAACAGCCAAGTTTATATTTTTTGTCTATTTTATAATTTTATATTTTAAAATATACGGAGTAAATAGAATTTGTATATATCATTTACAAATATACTAGCTTAAGTTAACAACTGACCCAAATATTAGACAAATCAGACTATAAATAAATACCCCCGTTGCAGCAGATCTGCATACTCAGCGAATTTCAAATGCAAAAGAACATATTTCAATTCAAGGTATTGACATTTTTTATGTTTTTGTAAGCTCCATAAGAATAATATGGGGAATGGTATGCAGGTTTGCTGCAACAGGTCCGTTAATACTGGGTGATTTTAATTCAATATTTCGTAGATCTGAACTAGGAGAAACCATATACCAACTTTTATCAAGATATGTCAAAAAATAAGGAAGATATAGAATTTTTTTATTTCCCATAAGGATAACATGGGGAATGATTATGCAGGTTTGCCGACATAAACATGGAAATTGCGGGGGTTTTAGACTAAAATACATTAGATCTTATCTAGATGAAGCCACAAACCAAGTTTTATTAAGATATGTTGAGAAATAAGCGAGATATAGAATTTTACTTATTTCCCAAAAGGTTAACATTGGGACAACGTACTGTGTTTACCTCTTAGAATATCTCGGTAACCAATGGACATAGAGCAATAATTCAAAATACTAAATTGTTTGTTTTTTGAGGTGAATTCAATGGTGCTAACTAAAATTGGATTATTTTTATTTTTATACGTGAAAACCCCTAAAAACCCATTTTTGGGGGGGTTTATCCCCCTTTACCCCCCCTTCCAGTGGTCCGATCAGGCTGGTTTTCGAACTCATCCGAATGATTACTACTTTACACGCCTATGCCAAATTTCATTCCGATCGGACCATTTTTGCGAGCGCTATCGTGCTTACAGACACATATATAGATCTATATATAGATATATATATATATATATATACAAATTTGAACGAATGGTGTTTTTGGTATCTGGGGGCACCAAAACGAATAGTTATGACGGTCACGCGCTTAGGTCTTACCATGAGACCTACGGTAATAGCTTCTTCCCTATAGGGGAAATTCGCTAAAACGTTCATAATTTTACCAATTTTTATAATTTTATCATTTAAAACAAACAGAGCTTGTAGAAATAATATATGCCACTTACAAATGCATTTGTTTAATAATATGACAATTAAAGGCATATCGGACAATAAAGACAAAAGTAAATTTTTTTCCCAATTTTTAAAGTTTTTTTTATTTACAATATACAGGGTAGGTATAGTTAATATACAGTATATCTTTTACACTTGCACTTGCTTAGGTTAACAACATACCCAAATATTAGACAGATCTGTTAATAAATACAAAACTTAGCATTTTTATACAGGGTGTTTCACAATAACCATGACAAACTTCAGGATATGGTTCCTTGGGTCAAAATGAGAAAAAAAAGTCCAGTAAACATAGGTCCTAAACTCAATCGTTTTCTATGAATTAGGGAAAATAGGGATTTTTCGGTTTTCAGTGTACCTATTGAACATTTTGACGTCTAGATTAAAAAGGTTACCAAATATTTTGATAAGACCTTCACAGCTAGATAGAATAGTTTTAAATTTGAAAGAGATTTCATAGGTAACTATTTTATGCAAAAATAATGAGTGTGACTGAGCAAAAGTTGTCTAAAAATAAAAATTTTCCTTAAAATTCAAGAACCAAAAAATATTTTTTGTTTTTGACAGCCCTTCATTGTGTCACCATTCGAGCATTTGGCTTGCAACTTTACCAAAAGTTTATGAATTTAATGGAGAACAAAGAAATATCTATTTAATTATACTTTATATGGGGATTATTTTTGTCAAAATCCAAAATTTTGTAAGGTATTAAAAGATTCTTAAATTTGGAAAACTAATAAAATTTTATACTTTGATTATTTTTTAACATATTTGAATGAAACTTGGTATGTGGCTTCGACTAGATTAGTGGTAATCGGTAATAACCTAAAATCCCCTCGTTTTTTACTTTCATTGTAGCAAACCTGCGTATTCATTTTCTAATGTTATTCTTATGGGGAAATATTTTAATATGATAATTCAGTTATTTATTAACATATTTATGTCTATATTGTCTCTTCATATTGTTGAGATCTACCTAATTATGGTCTAAAACCCTCCAGATTTACATTGTTATGGCAGCAAACCTGTATACTCTCTTTCCATTGTTAACTTTACGGGAAAAACATCAAATTCTTACTCTTCATTATTTCCATATATACCTTAATAATTCCCGCTTTGTTTCTTATTCATACTCAGTGATTTTGCAATGTTTTACTTAATAATTATTATCAAGCTTCATATCAAGGAATATAAACGAACATCCATAATTAAGCATGTGTTAAATAAACATGGAAAGTGAGTATGCAGGTTTGCTGCAACAATAAGATAAGTCTGGAGGGTTTTAGGCCATAATTAGGTAAACCTCAACAATATGAAGCCATATACGAAGTTTTATTTTTTTCTCATTTTGACCCAAGGAACCATATCCGGAAGTTTGTCAGGGTTATCGTGAAACACCTTGTATATTTTTATATTTTAAAAGTCATTAGTTATATTTAATTGGCATATGTTATTTAAAAGTTCACTTTCTTAAGTTAACAACATACCCAAATATTAGAAAGATCTGTTAATAAATACAAAACTTAACATAATTTATTTAATTTCATATGGCGATTCTTTGTGTCAAAATTGTGGGCGTCTGGCAAGTCGTACAAAGATGGAAGAAGGCTCAAATTAAAGGTCTCTATTCCGTAATGGCGGGAAAAATAATGAAATTGCTTGAAATTCACCAGAAAACAAGAAATAACGTAAAATATCTGCCATTTAAAAAGCATTGGGATCTAAAAACGTCTGCTTTGTTTACATGAAACATGTCATGCTGATACTTGATTGAAAACCATGTGGTAGGCTAGATATCAATATAAGGTGGCTTAAGTTTTCTATGAAGGTATTATGTACTATAATAAATAAGGATTGTTTTAATTTTCCTTCATTAGGGGCTTTTAGCCTCTTCAAGCCACTAGTTTTTATATTTTAAAAGTTATTAGTTACATTTAATTGGCATATGCTATTTAGAAGTTCACTTGCTTAACTTAACAACATATCGAAATATTAGATAAATCGGAGAATAAAGACCAACATTAATTTTTTGACCAATTTTATTATATTATATTATAAAGTATAATTGGGCCGTTGGGTCACTGGGAATAATATATACAATTTACAAATGTACTCACCTAGGTAAACAAGATACCCTAGTAATATACGGGTTCAAAGGCGGGATCAGGCAAATGTGCAAAAAACTGGTCCCCATAAGAATATCATGGGAAAAACGTGCCGATTGAGCCTTTAAATCGCCATTTTGCCACTACTCTATATATAATGTGAAACCATCATTATATATAAATAATAAGATAAATAAGTTAATGTTGTATGTCTTTGAGATTTATTTATGTTTTATATTCAATCATGTGTTTGGATTTGTTATTGTTTTGGTATTTTTAGAAAAACAAATATAATTATCTTATCTGGAATAAAAATGATTCTTTCTTGGTTTAATTTAATTAATTTGTGCCTCACAAAACATGGTGGCAGTTCGGTGGTAAATATTTAAATGTTTTTAAACGTTTTCTTTAGATAAATTTGAGTGTTATTTGATTATGTTTGGCAATTTTTGAGTATTTTGAGAAGTTTTATGATGGCAGTAGTTACTGGAATTTTGGCTCCTATGTGCTTAGAGGGTAATAGGACATTGAACTGGAAAAGGTACAAGCGTAATTTTGAGATTTTTATTTAAGCGTACCATGAAAATAAATCTGATGAAAACAAGATCGCTATGTTGTTACATTCTGGGGGGGAAGAATTATTAGACATTTTTGATTCATTTGACGTAACAGATAGAGAGAGACAAGACTTGGGACAAGACTAGTTCTTAGAAAGTTTGATGAGTTTTTTGTCCCAACTACTAATGTAACATATGAACGCTTTGCATTCTTCACTAGGCGTCAATTAGAAGATGAAACTTTTGAGCAGTTTATGGTTTCGTTGCAGAACTTGAGCAAAACCTGTGACTTTGGGACTTTATGTGATAGTTTAGGTCGAGATATTTTTGTAGTTGGTATTAAAGATAAGTCTCTACAAGAGAAACTGTTAAATATTCAGGGTTTGACAAAGAATTCTGCTCTTGAGGCCTGCAGATCAAGGGTTGTTGTGTCTCATAAGTTAAACAAATTCAACAGCCTAGAAATACACTTGAGCCTAGTATTGATATTATTAGTAGCAACAGGCAACAAATTAAGTCTAAAGAGCAATATAGTATTAGTAATAACCGTGGTATTTCTAGAGAATTTAATTGTAAATTCTGCGGTTTCGAACATGTTTATGGTCGGTGCCCTGCCTTTGGAAAAGTTTGCGCCAAGTGCAAAGGACGAAACCATTTTGCAAAAGTTTGTAGTAGGATTAAGAACAATGTTAATGTTGTTGAAAAGCAGAATATTGATCACAATTATATTATTGATGCTGTTTTAATTGACTCGGTTGAGAGTTCAAAAGGATTTTGGTACACGGTAAAACTAGGAATTGCAAACCATTCAGTTGAATTTAAGATTGATACTGGGGCTGCTTGCAATGTTATGGGATTATCTCAGTACAAGCAATTAGGGCTAAATCTAAAAAACCTTAAAGATACTAAAGTAGTATTAAGATCCTTTACCAAGGATATAGTGCCGGTAGTTGGGAGATGTTCAATTCAATGTGAATATAACTCAGAGCCCGTAGTAATAGACTTTATGATTGTTAATCGGGAATGTGCTAATATCATAGGCATTGAAACATCTGAAACTTTAGGATTAATCACAAGAATTAATTGTCCCTCCCTTGATCAGAAAAACTGCATTCCATCTGAATATGTTCATTTGTTTGATGGAAATGTTGGCTGTATGTCTAAAACAGTCAAAATCGAAGTAGATACTAATGTCAAGCCTGTGGTATCTCCTTTGAGGAGAATACCTCTTGCACTGCTTCCTAAGGTAAAGGCCGAATTGGACAGAATGGAAGCGATTGGGATCATTAGGAAAGTAGAAGAACCTACTGCTTGGGTTATTCAAATGGTTGTTGTTCTCAAGAAAGACGGTTCACTAAGAATTTGTCTAGACCCGAGGAATTTGAATAAGGCCATAAAACGAGCACATTACCCTTTTCCAACTATTGAAGAGATATGTGCAAATTTGAAAGGTGCTAAATGTTTTTGTAAGTTAGATGCTCAATCTGGATTTTGGATGCTTCCCCTTGATAGTGAAAGCAGTAAATTGTGTACTTTTCAAACTGCTTGGGGACGATACTCATTTTTACGGTTACCGTTTGGACTGAATTCTGCACCTGAAATATTCCATTCTATTGTCTCCAATAATTTTGAAGGAATCAGCAATGTTACTTCTTTTCAAGACGATATATTAATTTGGGGAGATTCTAAAGGGGAAGTTGAAAAAACTCTGAAGATGGTTCTTGATCGTGCAAACAGCAAAGGAATAAAATTTAACCCAAAAAAGTGTGTGTTTTTTACTGAAGAAATAAAATTTCTTGGACACACCTTTACAAAAAATGGAGTTTCAGTAGCACGGGATAAAGTAGATACAGTACTCAACCTTCAGAGACCTTCTGACAAACAATCATTACAGAGGATTCTTGGAATGTTTAATTATTTATCAAAATTCATTCCTGGCTTTGCAAATATTACTGCACCTCTCAGAGAACTTCTGAAGAATGATGTTGTATTTATGTGGAATGAAGATCATGAGGCTGCTCTTAACAGTCTTAAAAAAGCTATAACTGAGGCACCTGTTTTGAGTTTCTACAATCCCAAAGAAGAAATTACCTTGAGCGTCGACTCTAGTTCTTTTGGTCTTGGAGCTACAGTGCTTCAAAATGGTCGGCCACTGGGTTATGCATCAAAGGCATTAAGTGATGCTCAATCAAGATATTCACAAATTGAGAAAGAACTTTTGGCAGTTTGCTTTGGAGTAGAAAAATTTAAGCAGTATATTATTGGCAAGACTGAAGTTAAAGTTGAAACTGACCACAAACCACTGCTAGGTTTGTTTGAAAAGCCTCTTCACAAAGTCCCTTCACGATTGTAAAGACTGATGTTACGACTGTGCCCATATAATCTTAAGTTATCCCAAAAACCGGGAAAATATATGTATGTTGCGGATACATTATCTCGTGATTTCAGTAGTAAGAGTTCTGATAAAGACATAACTTTTGAAGATGACGAAGGAGATCTGATGATCTGTATTTTAACGGAAAGTTTAACTCTGATAAAGTCTGGATGGGATCTGTTTGTGTCAGAGTCCGATAAAGATCCAGTGCTGACTAAGCTCAAAAGGTACATTTTGAATGGTTGGCCAAATCAATACAGTGTGATTGATGATGATTGTAAACCATATTTTGAATTTAGAAATGAACTTGTAGTTATGAAAGATGTTGTTTTCAGAGACAATCGAATTTTAGTTCCCAAAGCATTACAACATGAGATGCTTGTTAAACTACATACAGGTCACCCTGGTATTAACAGAACTATGAGTAGAGCTAAGGAAACTATGTTCTGGATTGGGATCTCTCAGGAAATAAAAAAGTTTGTCCAGTCCTGCAAGACGTGTTTAAAATTCCAAGACAATAAAATAAAGATGAGTCTGGAGTCTCGCAATCTTCCAAAGTACCCTTGGATGGAAGTTGCTGGGGATACTTTTCGGCTCAATCAAAAAAATTACTTAGTATTGGTTGATGTTTTGACTAATTTTTGTGAAGTAGCAAGCTTACCGGATTTGAGAAGCCCAACTGTAGTTGAAAAAATGAAAGCGATTTTTGCACGTCATGGGATTCCGCATACGTTTTACAGTGATGGAGCACTGTATTTTGATTCAACCTTCTTTCAGAAATTTGCCAAGGATTGGGGATTTAATCACATTATGTCAAGTCCCCACTATCCTAAATCAAATGGTCACGCTGAAGTCTCTGTAAAGTCTATTAAGAAACTTAGTAAAAAAGCTCTGGATTCTGGGGAAGATCCTTTTTTGGCACTCCTGAACTACAGGAACACTCCCCGAGGAGAAATAAACTCGCCTGCAGCCAATCTAATGGGAAGAAGACTAAGAAGCAACATACCGACAAAGATTGAGAACCTGAAACCTAAAATAACGGTTCTAAAGGACAGGAAGCTAATTTTGGAAAAAAGAGAAAAGATGAAGGAATACTACAACAGGAATTCTAGGAATAGAAGCTCGTTTGAAATTGGTCAGGATGTAATGTTCCAAAAGAAACCAAATTCTACCTGGTGTCCTGGGAAAATAGTTGGCTATAGTAACACCCCAAGGTCTTATTTGGTTGAAGAGGAAGGAGGAGGCAGATATCGGCGAAATGAAATACACGATTCTTCAAGACCTGCAAGATCTGCAATATCTCCTAGACCCGTGTCTCCACCTCCTGCTGATGCAAGAGACAATCCTAGAAGTCCACAACAAAATAACAACCTCGAAACTGGTTATCGAACAAGATCTGGACGATTGATCAAAACACCACATAAGCTAAACAACTACATTCGTTGAGAGGAAGATGTTGTATGTCTTTGAGATTTATTTATGTTGTATATTCAATCATGTGTTTGGATTTGTTATTTTTTTGGTCTTTTTAGAAAAACAAATATAATTATCTTATCTGGTATAAAAATGATTCTTTCTTGGTTTAATTTAATTAATTTGTGCCTCACAAAACAGTTAATAAATAACAATCATGTAAAACTCGAGTGAAATGACGTGGCCCAGCCGCCCGCACGCCCATCAATGCTAAAACTAACCTTGACAACCTGGGCCACATAATTTGACTCGGACTGTAAGTAGTTTAGATTCTGTCATAAGGCTTAAGAATGAAATACATTAAATTCAAAATAAAAACGTAATTGAAAGGGTATACTTGCCTGGTCAGATTGAATATTTGGGTCATAAACCTGAAAAAATAACACATGAAAATTAATCATTTGTAGGACAGGCATTAGGAATCATAAACATTAGAAAGTAAAAACTAATCTTTTTTTTAGTATTGAAACTGTTATTTTTCTTAAGACCTTAAATCTACAGATTATCGGACAATATTCATTGATGCGGTTGATTTTACTAATTAGGCAACGTTTTACGTAATGTAATGAATATAACACAATCCAATCCATAACAAACATTACCTTAGTAAAACAAAAGAAGATTTACATATAAATACTTTTTTAGGTGACCCGACAGTCGTTGTCCTGTCTTATATTTTAAAATTTAATAAATGAGAAAGGATAATGACGTTTAACTAAATGTGTAATAAAAATAATTATTTATAAAAAATAAAATATTATTATTGTTCTGCTTTATATATATATACAACGTTGTTAGTTTCTGTTTAGCACAGTCTACACCACTATTCTTAGTAATAACCTCAGCTGATAAGTATTTATTGAACAATAGTTATTATTGACAAAAGGGTTGTGTGTGTTTTTTTAACCGTCTGTGAATTCATCTTTCACTCATCTATGCATTCAACAAAATTTATTAATATATTTTGCCTCTATTTGGGTGTTCAATGTTTCCTTGTGAAGAGGGAAATTTGTAAAAACTCTCAAAATAAATATTTTGTTAATTTTATTTAAATAAAGACGGCTGTGAAGAATCTTTTCCTAAACAATAGCTTGTCATTAGTAATACAGTAGAATGGTTCGTTTTGTCACATCGTGGACCACTGAAGTCATTCCTGCCAATTTTTATAAATGTTTAGAATCAAAGACTGAATATGTTGAGATGGTGCTCCTAAACATTGCTTAAAATTACATTAGTGGAGGATGGCAACAAATAACTTTGTTGCGCTGTTGCTCCAAATGATGACATTTGGAAGCAATTATTTTATTGCTAGATATGGGTACAAAATGTAAATGTAAAGGATTTGGCCCTTCTTTCCGAAAACCACTCAATTTATTTAGTAGTTTTAGTTGCGGTATTCAACCAATAGCTTCATTTTAGCGAATTTCCCCTATAGGGAAGAAGCTATTACCGTAGGTCTCATGGTAAGACCTAAGCCCGAGACTATGATAACTTTTCGTTTTGGGGCCAGCAGAAGCAAAAAACACTACTCGTTCGAATTTTTATATATTTATATCTACATATATATCTATATATATATATTTGTCTGTTAGCACGATAGCGGCCGTAAAAATGGTCCAATCTTAATGAAAATTGGTACAGACGTGTAAAGTGGTAATTACTCGGACGAGTTTGTGAACCAGCCCGATCGTACCATCGGAAGGGGGGGGTTAAGGGGGATAAACCCCCTAAAAATGGGTTTTTTTGGGTTTTTACATAGAAAAATAAAATTTATCAAATTTTTGTTGGCACCATTGAATTCAGCTCAAAAAAACAAACAATTTAGTATTTTCAATCACTGCTCTATATCCATTGGTTACCAAGATATTGAAAGTGGTAAACACAGTACGTTGTCTCAATGTTAACCTTATGGGAAATAAGTAAAATTCTGTATCTCGGTTATTTCTCAACATATCTTGATAAAATTTGGTAAATAGCTTCTTCTAGTTCAGGTCTCCTAAATAATGAATTAAAACCACCCAGTTTTAATATACCTGTAGCAGCAAACCTGCATACTCATTCCCCGTGTTATTCTTATGGAGCTTACCAAAACATGTCAAATCTCGCTATGTTGGATTGAAATATGTTGTTTTGCATTTGAAATTCGCTGAGTATGCAGGTCTGCTGCAACGGGGGTATTATATTTGAATTGGCCATTTGTACACCACTGTCCGGGGATTTCATCTTTAAAACTTTGATTAATGTCTTGTAATTAACACACAACATTCTTTGGGCCAATATAAACTTTAATCGATTGCCACGTTATATACGAATGAATCTCAATGGTGATTAAACGCACATTCAGATGTTAACTTCGATTCCGCTCAACTTAATTTTGTGCTTCACATTGTTCGTCAGTTTAGCTCTGTTGTACATATCTTTGATTTGCAGATTTGAAGGTTCTGTGACCTACATTGTTATTTCTAATTGGTTGTATTTTAAAGAACAAACAATATTTTTTTGAAGAAAATTCAACAAAACTCAATATTTAACGAAACTTTTGACATAAAATGCAACTGCGGTTGAAAACTGGATGGACTGAAATAGAGTAGAGTTTTCATAAATTGTTTACCGCGATTGAAATCATATTTCATTTATTTTTTTGTGCTCGTATAAATATTTGCGTTTCATGATCAGATTCAACAAATAACGTCCAATCGTATACTTTTATTCGAAAATCAATTTTAAAATGGTTCAACTTTGTTCATTTGAGTGTTATTAAAATTGAGTACAACAATTTAATATAACGTATATTAATGAAATATTTCATTTTAATCCTAGAATGATATCAGACTCGATCAAGTGATAAAAATTCAAAGTACTGAGTATGTTATTTCTCATCTGATGGAAGGTTTATTTATTTTTTTAAATTGTGACTCAGTTTTAAAAGTCAATTAAAGTAATTGCACTCTTGCATTTAAATTTGTGAGGAAAAAGTAAATGCCCTTAATAGGATGAAGAACTATTAAAACGGCTGTATTATTCGTGGTATTAACTCTGTTGCTGTGTTTGGTAACTTGTTTATGACACTTACGATGTCATTGTATTTAGTGACTAATTTATACGAAATACTAAGAATCATTCTTTCACTAAGAGTTGTATGAGTTATAATACATGCGCCGGTTCTCATCTTTGCGAAAATTGCTAAAAAAGGGAGGTGAGTCAATTTTGGATAGCATAAGTAAAGCATTATGAAATATAACTGTTAATGTGTATTATTTTCCATTGTTCTTTACACGTTAATAGTTTTTATTTGATTTTTCTAAAGCATTTGACTGTGTCAACCATGATTTATTAGTTCAGAAATTAAGGGCCTTAGGATTTTCTCAAGATGTTCTTAAATGGCTGAGATCTTATTTGTCAGATCGGTGGCAATATGTTGTGGTTGGAGATACAAGATCAGTCTGGGAGACTGTTAATAGTCATAATAGTCATAATAGTCATTTATTAAGCCATTAAATACATAAAGTACAATAGGCCATGTCATATTGTATAGTGGTACATGCAAAACAAAATGCAGAATATTCATTCCAGTTACAAAAATTGTGCCTTATAAATACAAATTCAAAATAAATTATAGCTCCTATATTAACAGCTATACAAGCTCAAAACTAGAGAAATCAAAATTCATAAATTTATTATTGTTGTAAAATACATTTTCTTGGAAAAAAGCTTTCATAATCCTTCTGAAGCTTATTGAAATTTAATGTTCTCACAGAGTCTGGAAGTTTATTAAAAAGTTTAATTTGTTGGTAATTATGGCTATTGATGGATTTGTTAAGTCTAAACTGTGGTAAAAGTTAGATGCGGTGTGTCTCAGGGATCAATCCTTGGACCTCTGCTATTTGTACTATACGTCAATGACATACACACAACTCTGCTCAACTGCAAATACCACATGTACGCTGATGGTTTGCAAATATATTGCAATTTTACTGCAAATAACGTAAACGACTGTGTTGGAAAGATAAATGAAGGTGCAAATAAAATAATTACTTGAACTAAGAACCATGGATTAAGATTAAATCACGAAAAGAGTAAACCGATTGTAATTTCCCATTCTCGATTTCAAAACTCCATTGACTTTGACTCCATCAATCTTATCATGGTTGGTGGCAATTCACTTCCGTAGCTATGACAAAGTAAAGAATCTAGGAGTGACAATTAACTCCACACTTTCTTGGGACAACGCAGTTACTGACATACGTAAAAAGGTTTTTACCTCTATAGTTTCAATCAAAAACTACAGAACGTTTTAACACTATACAGTGTGTAAATTAAGTATGGAAACAAATCTGTATTTTTTCATCCGAAGGAGATATAGATATTTTGTTTGTGGCGTTGGTTGTTAGTCCAGGTTCCGGATTTTTTGACATCGAAAATTTTTTTTCATCCCCCTCACAGGGTGGGGGGTAAGGGGTAACTTAATTTTTTCAAATAGCAACCCCTATTGAGTGACCCCTTATTTTAAAGGGTTTGTCAAAATAAATAAAATGGCGCAAACCCGAGGTCAATACCTCAACCCAAACCCAAATGGCAGCCATTTTAAATTTTGAGATGAACACACGAGATTAACTATGGATACTTAAATTTACCTTTTAAACGGGTTACAATGGGCAAGTTAAACTCTGGATACAATTATTAGATGGAAAAGTGGACATTTTTGTCTTATTCCTGATTTTGCCTCATCCCCCAAAATAGGGTGTTTTGTGGGCAACCCCCTAAATGTTAATGCAAACCCCTGCTGAGTGACCCCTCATTTTGAAGGGTTTGTAAAAACATAAGCAATAGTGCAAACCTTATGGTAATATGTCACCCCTAGCCAATGTGGCAGGTATTCAAAAATGTGATTGGGTAAAAAGCACCTACTTCTTTTATTTAAAATTATGGATGTCTTTTTAGGATCGACGGATATTAATTTAAATCATGGTTTTAAGTTTGTTAAGGACTATAAAATGAGGGATGACTCAATATGGCCGCTATAGCAGGCATTAAATATTTTGAAAGGTGAAATGGGTGTTTTTTCACCCAATCAAATCTTTGAATGACTGTCATTTTTGCTAGGTGTGATATATCGACTTTAAGTTTGCACCACTGATTATATCTTAACAAACCCTTCAAAATGAGGGGGCACTCAGTAGGGGTTTGCATTTGAAATTTTGGGGCTACCCCCAAAACACCCTATTTTGAGGGCTGGGGAAAATCAGGAATAAGGCGAAAACATCCACTTTTCCATCTAACAATGGTATCCAGAGTTTAACTTGCCCAATGTAACCCGCTTAAAAGGTAAATTTAGGTCTCCATAGTTAATCTCGTGTGTTCATCTCAGAATTTAAAATGACTGCCATTTAGGTTAGGGTTGAGGTATTGACCTCGGGTTGGCGCCATTTGATTTATTTTGAGAAACCCTTTAAGATGAGGGGTCACTCAATAGGGGTTGCTATTTGAAAAAATTAAGTTACCCCTTACCCCCCACCCTGTGAGGGGGATGAAAAAAAAATTTCGATGTCAAAAAATCCGGAACCTGGACTAACAACCAACGCCACAAACAAAATATCTCTATCCCCTTCGGATGAAAAAATACAGATTTGTTTCCATACTTAATTTACACACTGTATACTAAACTACATTTGTTTAAATCATTAGTACTCCCCCACTTTAACTACTGCAACTCTGTAGTCAATGACATGACTATTACTCAGGCGGGTATGCTCCAGCGATCTCAGAATTATTGCCTGAGATATGTATATGGTCTGTGACGCGAAAACCGATTTTATATTTGAGTCTCAAGATAGCTTTCGTTTTTCTCGTTCTTCCTCAATCGCTTTGCGTATACCTCATCATGTGCTTCCCCAGTAATTGGGTTTAATGTCTGGCTTTTGTAGGAGAATTTTCTTTATAAGTATACCTTTTAATAGCTTCTTCCAATAGCTTTTGTAATTTATAAGTATATCCTAAGGAGTATATTAAGTGTACGGTGGGTGCACCAGTGAATGACCTTCCCCCCAGTGAATGACCGTTTTACTTAAAAAAAAAAAACAGCATTAAGTATATCCTTTGGGCTAGCTAATTAAAAATAAGTGTAAAACCAGCCTTGGAATATTATTCAACAATAATCTTTCAATGGTTAAAATTGTTGGAGTCGAAAATACTTTTTAAACATACCCACTTCGATTTTGATATTTCCTGCTATAGTGACTATCCCTGCAAGGCTTACCTGGATTTACATTCATTCTGTATTTGATGATTATTTCAAATATACTTGCAATTAAATAATATTTAACACACTATCCTACAATGTAAAATCTATTTTATCGCTCTATATGTTATAATGAATTATTACTGAGGGCGGTCATAAATTTGATCGTAACTAGGTCAAAAACCAGTAAATGACCGGGGAAAAAACTTAGCGGTAACTCAGTGGAACAAGATCGGTCATTTACTAGTTATATTTATATTAATAGACAAGCATTTGTTCCATAAGGTTTTTGTACTCCTTTTTTCTCAGCCTGTGTGCAACGTAGCAAAAATCTATAAGCACAACGATAGAATTGTATTTTTCTGTATATGTGCAGAATCCCATTGAAATTTATATTAGTCTTTTAGAAATGTAGAAAATTCAATTTAAAATTTCAAAAAAATTAACATTAGCCTTATGAGTTGCTGTTTTGGTGATATTATAACAACCAAATGTAAACAAAGTTAGCATCATATGTAGCTGTTATCACATGCTATTTTTCGTAGAGTAAAGATTTGATGTAGAAACATTAAGCCACAGTTAATTGGGGCATGGAGTGAAAATATAGAATTTGATTGAAATCAGGACTACTTAAAAAAGATTAGGGGTATCATACTTAAATGTGTTTCATTTTACTTGCTTAAATAAGATTAAGAGATAAACATTTTCTGATAAAAAGGGAAGAAAAAAGTACATTACGTTTCTAACATCCAATGTACTAACTGACATGCAACCGGAAGGGCCGGCGTCGGGGGGGGGGGGGGGGGCAGATGCACAGGAGCCTGGACTCACAGGGGGCCCGGATCCTCGCGAGATTAGTAAAAATGGGGCCTAGAATCGTGATGAGTAAATAAAGGCGGGTTTCTCAAAAATCGTCACCCCGAAAATAAGGGGTCCGAAAATCCTGTCACCGGGCTTGGCAACCGGAGTACAAATGGACACATTATATTCAAATTTTGTTTTTATTGGTGGATAGTGGGTAAAATATATATTACGTTTTAGTGATATTAATAGGAAGAGAGGGAAGGAGGGATAAAGTTCCAAATGGTAGGAAAGAAGGGAGGAGATATGGTAAGAAGAGAATGAAGAAGAAAAGGAGGGAAAAGTGGAAAGAAGGTTGGAAGTAGAGAGTGAGGAATTAATGGAGGGAGGGAGAGAACTGTGGTAAGGAGTGTACAGGATAAACTGATTTGATGACTGAAGTTTTACTTTCCTCTGATTCACTAATTATTCTTAAAAAATAAACATGAAATCTTAATAAAATAGTCATTATCTTAATAAAATACTAATTACTAAATACCATGCCATAAGCCAGAAATGAAGTAAAATAATTATTCAAGGACTGAGTCTTTCTCTTTTGTTTTTGGGCCCCCAGTTTGGTTATATCATGTGCTTACATGGAAAAAATGTACTATATGAAATGTATTTAGAAACGTATTGGTTTATGCGGGGATTATTTATAAAATTAGCCATCCCTATTTTCGAATTTTCGACCACTGGCGATCTCTAGTGATCTATATTCTCTGCTGAATTATATTTATTCATTGTTGTCACCTGATTTTTCAATTTTTTGACAGTTATTCAGCCAAAGGAGACAGGTCATTCTGGTGCATAATCGGTAATTTACTGGTGCAGTCCCGGTCATTTATTGGAGCATTGAGAAGAACTTATTTATTTATTTATTTGCATTTATTGACGCCTTTTAATTAATACTAGAGATCGCCAGTGGTCGAAAATTCGACCAATTTTCAAATTATGAAATAGGGATAGCTAATTTTGAAAATGGTCAAAGCAGACACCAATGCGTAGTTTGTAAATACGTGTCTTATGGGATACAACCATGTAAACACTCAATATAACCAAACGGGAACCGAAAGCAGAAGAGAAAGAGTTATTCTTGGATTTTTTTTATCTCAGCTCTGGTCTGTATTTATGGCATAGTTTATATTCTGGATTAGTAATTAATATTTTAATAAGATTCCACGTTTATTTTTTAAGACTGACCCGAGTATTGCTTCAGATAGAAGTAAAAATTCAGTCATCCAACCAGTTTATCCCGTACCCCTACCACAGTTCTCTCCCTTTCTCTCTCCTTTCATTCCTTAATTCCCTTACTATCTACCTCCCTTCTTGTCTAGTTTCTTCTCTCTTCCCTCCTTTTCACTTTTATTCTCTTCTTACCACCTCCCCTCCCTCCTTTCCTACCCTTCTGATTCTTTTCCATCCTTCCCTTTCTTCCAATCAATATCACTAAAATTTAATATTTTACCCATTCTCCACCAATTAAAATCACAATTTGAATATAATGTCAGTAGTACTCCAGTTGCAAGTCAATTAGTATTTTGGATGATATAAAGTCTCAACTTAACGTAATTTTTTCTTTCCTTTTTATCAGCAAATGTTAATCTCTTCACCTTATATAAGCGAGACATTTTTATTTGAATTTGACTTCTTCAACCTTTTCCAAATATTCCTGATTTCAAATCAAATACTGTATTAGTTAATTATGACCTGCATAATGGTAAGAATTAATTGACCTTTTTTTATTGTTTTGGTTTTATATTTCATCAGATGACAGAAAAAACAACCTACATTTTTACCCACTTTTTGCACTGATCTGTGTTTCTTCATCTAATCTTTACTCTACTAAATGTAGAATAGCTGCTATCAAGAAGCTACATATGATGCTAAATTTGTTTACATTTGGTTGTATTATATCACCAAAACAGCAACTCATAAGGGCAATGTTAACTTTTTGAAATTTATAATTCAATTTTCTACATGCCTAAAAGACTAATATAAATTTCAATGGGATTCTGCACATCTACAGGAAAATACAATTCTATCGGTGTGCTTATAGATTTTTGCTACGTTGCACACAGGCTGAGAAAAAAGGAGTACAAAAACCTTATGGAAAAAATGCTTGTCTTTTAATATAAAGATTGCAACCATATTCTCATTAAGTAACGTATTTAATTAATATTGCTTAATCCTTCCAGAATAATTGATCTTTCTATAGTAAAATGTATAATTGTGACTATGAAATAAGGGAGTAATGTCAAATTAACATGAGACATCGTCCTTAACCGGTCATTCACTGGTGCACTCACCCTATATTTAATTTCATTCTTTGTAGTATTTTCCTTTAATGTTTTGTCATGTACTTCCTTCAATAAGGAATTTGACTTTTTATTTATTTATTTATGTGAACATAGCTCATGACAGGGGGTTTGTTGTTACCACCTGCCGTCTATGGAATTACCTACCTATGCAGATCAGATCCCTTGATAAGCGCTCCCAGTTTGTGGCTGCACTGAAAGCACTTTATCTTGAGCGGATGGTCTCGGCAGCCGCGTCTTAGTGTTTCCGTGTTTGCGCGATTGCTGATGCATGTGTGCTTGAGTGTGTGATTGGAATTTTTTTTTTTTATTTCTACCGATTGTGTATATGCATTTTGTAAATATCAGATAAGTTTATTTTTTAGTTACCATATTTTTTATGTAAATAGTTCAAGTTATACAGAAGCTCATCCTTCTGTTGTTATCTTGTATATATTTATTTCATCCATGTTAAGTGTAAGAAAGGGCCATGTGGCCCTAACTTTGCATGGTTAAATAAAGAATTTTCATTTCATTCATTTCATTTCACTAATACATTTACGAAAGCTATTTAGATTTCATTGCATGGCGCACTAAATCAGAGTATGATCTGAAAAACTATTCAGTTGAGGTATTTATTAATATTATACTCGTATAGTATATGAATATAATAATTTGTTTAGGACAATTGAAAACAATAGCAAAAGTATTTATAAATTTATGTATTATCCATGCACTTACTGCTGAAAGGTTTTTCCGAATATATTTGTATACATTGATTTTGACAAACAAATTTTATATTTTGATATTAATTTTATAACAGTATTTTAAAAATTACAACCGTTCAACAGTGATTGAATGAATAACAATTCCATTAAGGTGTTTTATCAATTAGGTTAAAGGTTTTCGACAGTTTTGCTTACCTGAGCAGCTTGACTGTTTGGATCGTAACCCTACAAAAACAAAATACATCAGCTATTTTTTAATGGTACACTTAAAAAAACATACAATATGTTTTTTGGTATTTTACTTTACATGTTAATATGTAACAATTAACTATGCAATTGTCATATCTTTTCATACGGCTTATGCCATCTGAGCATAATCTATAAAAATATTTAGTTAGATTTTTAATGCACGTACTAATTTATTTTGAAGCAAAGTTCACATTTTGATCCATGCAAATGGAAACAGTAGAACCTCGATAAGAAGACACTCGATGACACAAAAACCTCTATAAGAAGTTCACTTTTCAAGTCTCCTTGAAATTGTAATTGCACCTAATGTTTTTATAAAACAAACCGCGATAAGAAGGGTCCCTTGATAACAAGACTGACAGTGATTTCATGAATAAGGGTAGGCCTACTTGCTGGGCTGTTTCTAAAATTAAATCAAGAATACTGACAATTTTACCTACCTGACCAGGTTGACCTTCTGGACCATAACCCTGAAAGTAACAAAACATAACTTTAGTCCCTTGATTTAATAAATACCCCCAGTTGCAGCAGACCTCCATACTCGGCGAATTTCAAATGCAAAAAAATTCAATCCAACAGCAAGATATGAAATGTTTTTAAAAGCTCCATGAAAATAACATGGGTAATGAGTAGGCAGGTTTACTACGTTTGATTTTTAAGGGGACTTTGCCCCTTTAAGCCACTAGTTTATCTACATACTAGAGGTCGCCACCAGCAGTTCGACCAATTTTCAAATCGAGAAATAGGGATGACTAATTTTGAATTATCTATGCAGACCTCAAAGTGTTTCTGAATAAACATCATACAGCACACATTTTCCAGATAATGTAAATGAACGGGAACCGAAAGCAAAAGAGGAAGACTTAATCTTTGACTCCCGTTTTTTACCTTACCTCTCACGCATACGTATGGCATGTTTCATATTCTTTATAAGGAACTAGCAGAACCCGCGGCTTCGCTCACGATAAAAATTATCGTCTAACCTTGATATGATGAATCTAGAGGACTGAATATAAAATATTTATATCAAGGAATATGTCATGTAGAGATATGTTTGTTTTATGGCGCAATGTAGGATAAAATGTAGATGCCACAGTAGGATGTAGGATACCACAGTAGATAGTGAAGGTTTTCTTTTCACCGTTATAACTCGAAAACGGCCGGACCGATTTTAACACCAAATGTGTCGATTTTAAGGTACTTCTTTGTAGATTTACCATTACGTCCCTGGATTGCCTAGTAGGGCATCAATTAAGTATAGTAAAGGGCTGAATGTTCGAAACAGTTATGGTGCTAACCGTGGGCAGTATTTCAAACTCGATTCACTTAGTTTTTAACTTAAAATATGGACTGGTAGGAATAATTTAAGATCAACCACTGATTGCAGCATTTATTTTTCCGTGAAAAGCCGGGACACCATCGAATTAGATGAAAAAGGAATTTGCCAAATTATTGTAACTGGCATGATTGTAATTAAAAACATGAAGGACGGCCTAAGGAAATAACTATAGCTCCCGCTGCCTAAAAAGATGGTACCACATAATGAGCTTATGATTGAACGTATAAGGTACGAAACTAAACCAAATGTAACTTTTATATAGTACGAATAACCTAACAAAATCATCAAAACAACCATAAAACCATGATAAAAGGAATCAAATTATAAATCAGCTGTAACAACGTATCCGTTAGTGAAGCTAATATGCTTGATTGAATAAAATTGGAAATTTAAACAAAAGATCATCCATTACATTAACATGGGGCATTTTCAAAGCTTCAGCTCCACGGAAAACCTCTAAAAACCTCGAATCAAAAAAATCCGTTCTTGGTGAATGTCAACACTCTGTAAGGAACGTCCATGCAAATTTTCAAGGTTCTAGGTTAAGTAGTTTTGGCTGTACATAGGGTAAGTCAGTGGTATTTGACAAAAATACAGTAGAAAAGATAGTATAAATATAACTTACAATCAGGGATTTGTATAATTTATAAATTTTTACATAAGTAGATCAAAGAATCATATCATTTCAGCACATTCTATTTGTGATTGAAAAACCACTGTTCTTTTCTCTTTCCATCTTACCGGGATTTAGTCTCAAGACTCAGCCACAAAAGGCAGTATGCTCTTCACGTTTAAAACTGCGTAACTCCCGTTACCGAAATATAGATGGTGCCACTTAACTAATTAACGGTGGATTTTATCTAAACTAAATGTAACTTTTATATAGTACATAATTATGTCCTTGAAACAAATCAACAAAAATCAATGAAGCCATGATCAAAGAAATCAATTTATTATCATCTGTATCAACGTATACATTTCCGAAGCTAACTACCAGCTGATTGTTTTATGAACATTAAAAATAAAAATGTAAACAAAAATCGTCCAACATACTTTTAAATGGGAAAATTTGAAAACTTCGGCCTCGCCAAAAACCTCTTTATACTACGAATTTTGTAAAATCCGTTCTTAGCGGATGCCTACGCCCTAAGAGGAACATTCATGCAAAGTTTCAAGGTTCTAGGTCAAGCAGTTTGGGCTGTTCGATGTCTTCACTGAGTGGTATTTGACAATATTTAGTAGATAAGTATTTCTTTAAGATTCCATGTTTAATATTTTAAGACTGAAATAATTATTGCTTCAGAGAAAAATCCAGTTATCCAATCAGTTTATCCCATGTCCTTTACCACAGTTATCTCTCCTTTAACTTATTTCCTTCCATCACCCTCTTCTTCCCTTGCTTCCCCTCTTCTTCCTTCTTTTGCCTCATTTTCTCTTTACTCACTACTCGCTACTCTATAGAAAAAACAGCTTTAATATTTTTTTACTTTCTCCCCCCTATACATAGCATGTGGAGAAAGTATTGTTTTCGTAAAAATTTTAGAATTCGAGTTGTTAGTGGATATATTCGTTTTAGTGCTCCCTGAATCCTAAGAAGTGGTTTTCGGTATGGTGTCTGGCTTTATACCTAGCCGTGGTATCTCCAGGTGTAATTTTCATTTTTTTGAATTTTTGATATTTAAGGGTATTTACCCCATAAAAACCATAAAAAATTACAAAAATCCAAATTTCTTAACAACGGCTCAAACGATTTTGATAAAAATTTCATGATATTTAGTGCTTAAGACGACAAATAAAATGACACCACCCGCATGTCTGTAAAAATTCAGGTTCAGAAGTTATGGGGGTTTAAGTGTTAAAAAGTTCTTATTTTTCAAATTTCACAAAAACTGTAACTTTTAAGGAAAATATACATGCAACCATTAAATTTGGCTTGAAAAAATATAAAATCTAGTATTTTAAATCATTAGTCTTCGTCAACTGGTTGCAAAGATAATTGATATTTTAGTTTGGCGGTAAACGCCAAATGAAAATGATGTAATGTTATTCATATGTCAAATCTATTACTTAGTACCGGGGACCGAGCTTTGCTCGGATTAAATAAAAACAACCGGCTGATTCAGCTGTTTTAGTTAAAATTTCCATAACTATAACATGAGCACTTATAACACTGTTTGAGCATGGTATCAACGCCTTAATAGAGCCGCGCCTTCAGCTTTTTCTGTTCCAGCAAAAGTGAGTTAAATCGGTTTCTTTCAACACTGATAAACATATTGACGACGTACTGTTGTGATAAATGCATGGAAGGGAAGTGGCGTTGAAGTTGGTCGTATTTTCTGTCGCTTCGTTGGAGTCCAGCGGTCTTGCGACGGTTGGAAGCAGTTGGCACTATGTTGGTCGGAAACGCCAAGTCTCCTTGTGGGTAAAAGAGAGCGTATGAAATGAGCATGGCTCGATGCGGTTGCCTGTATTGCTCATGGTGAACAGTTGTTTTCCTAGTTCTTTCACGACACGGTCGAAACCCGGGTAGGTCTGGTCGGCGTTGAGTGTGATAACGGCTGTTTTTTCATTCGACGTTGTAACGTTGTAGCAGTTTGGGTCTAGGCCTGTGGTGCGAGAACCAAATTGACTGAATTTCGGTGACTGAATTCCTTCAGTGTCACCCGGCGGCTCGAGCTTTTTCTTCTTACATGACTTCGTGAACCATCATGAACGCTTGGGCAGATTAGTTACTTTCCCGCAGGATTCCCTCGAGTAACTGTATGAATTCTCGGTTCAGCAGAAATTCGTTTTTAGGCGGTATCGGTAGGGTCGAGAAAAATCATCTGCCCTTTGCACGGTCGTCCGTACTCTCCTTGTGCATCTTGCGACGGCCGAGCGGCCATTTTCATTCGATGATACATCTGGCCCCGGCGGTGAAACAGTCGTCTGGCATGCTTTGTATGCCAGCCAAAAAGTATTTGGAAAGTCCATGTTAGTGGGTGATCAGCAGCGCGTGTTCTTTTGGGAAACTTGACGGCTTTCCTGTGTAGACACACATCACTTTCACTTTTGAATTCTTAAAATTACCCTTGAAAACATCTAACATTAATCTGTGCAAAATAAAATCAAAATATATATAGAATAAATATCCCTTCAAACAATTAATTCAAAATAACCTTTAAACAATTTTAAATTAGTTATTTACAAATCAAATGATTTTTCTAACCCGTCTGTAAATAAAAACAATTTGAATCAGCTGTTCTGGTTTTAATTGCAGCTACGAAAAATGCCCATGTCGATGGGCACTTTGAATGGGCACTTAGAAGTGCTGTAGGGCGGAAACCAGATAGACGAAAAAATCAAAAATCCTAGGACGGAATAAAAATTTTGCCCGTACAAACTTTGCTTGTTTTAGAGTATATAGTACCTGGTGGACCGAGCCTTGCTGGGTAATATTTCATGTTTACCACTTAATCCAATTACTATGAAACAGTTCGGTATAATAATTTAGATAAATATAGACCTTTTTTATTGCTCTATGCAATCTTTATCTCACACATTGTATTTTCCATAGATGGCTGTTGTTTGCAAACAGCTGTTATGATAACTTTTGTTTGTTTACATTTTACACTTTCCTTGTTTATTTCGTTGCTATCGCTATCATGGCAACTCATAAAGCCAAAGTTCAAATTTTACTATTTTAAATTTATTTTATTACTTAAAGTAAATTTTCTCTGGCCGAGTAATCTGCAAAGAACACGTTTTTGAGACATAAATTAGCCTACTTAATTCAAGTAGTGAAGGAAATCTCGGAGCAGTTTTTGAGATAATTGTGCAAACAAAGAAGCTAGCAAGCAAGATATCATTGCTGATATAAGAGGATAGGATAGGATGAAATACAAAAAGTAATTTTTAAGGGGGAAAATCAAAATTGGGTCATATAGGTCGCCACGTTAACAACAAAATCAACAACTAAAATATAATCCAATCATAAAGTACAATCATCACAGCTGTTCGCAAACTCCGCTTTCTGTAAAGAGATCATGTGGATTTAAGAATGCATTAAATGAAACGAGCAAGCCTCGGTCCACCACCGCTTCAAATCTCGATTACCATAAAAATATAAATATTATTAAGAATTACTCACAACTAAATAAATGAACTATTAGAATCTATGAGATTTACAACATTCTGTTCTCGATATCTCCGCCAGAGCTGTACTCGTCAGTCGGTAAGGCAGAGTGGCGCTAACGTCGGTCAAACAGTACGGAGCGTAGTTCAACCCGGAACCACCAGGGTGCGTTGCTACTATCCGACTACTAAACACTTAAATTAAAGTGTATTTTTTGTAACTTTGAATTATTTACCAATTAGAATTGTTAACTTTGTATTAGTTGTACTTGTTGATTGTTTATAAATCTTGCAAACCTGGTAATATATATATATATATATATATATATATATATATATAAAGAAAAAAAAAAAAAATATATATATATATATATTAGCCCAAATATGTAACGTGTTCTCGAAAACATGCGTGTGTCAAATTCAATACTGGTCCGTCTGAAGTCACACAACATTCATGCATTATTCTGACATCGTATTACCTAAATATATCATACTGATAATAATAACATATTCTTTGACAAGTCGCTAGTCGATCTCTTCTTAGAGTGAGACCAGCGGCTTCATTATTTGCAATTAGCTGCGTTTCGTAGGAGTTACTTAATGAGCGAGGTTTTTGATTCGAGACCTCACACTAGAGTTTGGATATCGAAAGAAAATATCGATATTATTTCGACGATAATATCGGACCTTCAATATCGATATTCCGAAAATATCGGATAAAAAATATCGATACATCAGAAAATTTATTTTTAAAAATTAATCGAATGCATACGGTGTGTCTCACAACAGTCTCACAACAGCAGCACACCTGTGACATTCGTTTGACGTAAAATTGTTTACAATTTATACTTTTAAGTAATAATTTTAGATCAATAACTGTAAAATAAATTATGTTACTGAAAAATACTCTTGTTTCAAGTAGCCTACATAGCCAAGATAATTTTTTGAAATTCTTGTGGATAACCATATCTTTACAACTAACAAAACAAGAAATAATAAAAATTTAACTAAAAACCATTTCTTGTAGCTAATTAGTTATTTCCAAATTTATATCTTTAATATTTACTTATCAAATAATGTTTACCACTAATTAAAAAGTGCATAAAAGGTTGAACTTTATTTTACTTATGTGTTCTTTTTAAAAATTTGCTAACATCGATACCAACGATAATATCGAAGTAAAATATCGATATTCCGATAATATCGGAAGTCTAATATCGATATAAAAATAACGATATATCGGAACGAAAATATCGATATTCCCGATATCGGATATCGATACCGAACACTAGTCCAGATATGAAAGCAACGTAAGAAAATAACGTAAAAATTAGTATTTAATATCATTTCGGCAGGTGTGGCCTGAGGGGAATCATATCCAGTAAATGAAAATTTAATGGCAAATTAAATACAGTATTTGATCTGATTTATAAAAGTGCGATTTTAATTATAGAGTACGTTGTTTCATTTTTATAACCCTCAGATTTCAGTCCATAAGTTCCATAAGTTTCATCTGAACAGTTTAAACCACCTGTGAAAAAATTGCATTAAATAAGGAGTCGTTCACTACAAACTTCGCTTATCTAAACAACAAAATAACTAAGTTATACAAAAATTATAGAAGGATTTTTTGTTTTACATTTTGATTTAGATTTTTCTAGACATTTTAAACCACTATATAGTAAAAAACTAATTGGAAGATTTTTATCAGGCCACATTTATTATATTAATAGGGCATTAATGGAGAGAGTATGTTACTCCTAAATCTAATAGTTGTTATAAACGCTGTAGTACTGCAATACACGGAATGAAGGCAAAATTGAAAGATGTTTTGAAAATGGTTAAATAACACAACCTTAGTTTCGAAAGGTTGTTCGAAATTCCACAGAGATAAAACTGGTGAAATTTCAAGACGTCAAAAACGTAAAGCATTTCCATGATGACGTATATTGGAACAATATATACCTAATCTGATTTGGTACTGCATCACCGCACCGGAATGAAATGAAAACAGCGAGAACTTGAAAGTAAAATTATTCAATGTATCATACGCGCATGAATGATTGAATACGATTGAAGTGTTTTCAAGCTTAAAACATTGTCTTTGCTTATAAATAATATTTATTTACGAAATAAATTTATTATTATTTTTACCGATAAGAAACATATTACAATAGCAGTTACGGTCAACATGATTCAACTCCAGCAATGTAGATGGTTGTACAGTCCTTATAAATTTGTAATGCTGGGAATTAGTAGTTGATTAGCACTTGAAGCTGTTGTAAAACGATTATTATATAATCATAACTAGAATAATAATCACATAATCCATTCCAGTATACTGTGGTAGTTTATCAATACTGTACTGCAATGATTTTTGTAATATTTTATTAATTTATAATGTATACAATAAATTAATTTAAACAAGTTAATTAAAACGATAAATTGAAATAAATTTAAATTAAAAATTCCAAAAAATCAATTGACAAAGGAACTAAAAAATTTTTATTTAGAGTTGTTTGAATTTAAAAAATTAAGTGTATTTTTTAACGCAAAACCGGTACGAATGGGCGTCCCGAGAGGGATGGTCGGGACAACGGGACACGTCCCTTGAGAACGGGACCGTCCCGCTGACTTTTTTAAGTAAAAGTCAAAATAATTTGTATTCATATAAATTTTTAGTACCAGTAGTGCAATAGTGGGGCTTCTGGGCCAAAACGCATTAATCAAAAGTGACAGCTACATCCGGTCTGGTGACGTCAGAGGCTGTGACGTAGCTGTGACGTGTATGGTGGGCATTTAAAGTTTAAATGCCCGGCTGTGCTGGGTATTTAAACTTTAAATGTCCGGAAATGGGTCAAGGTCAGGTGAGGATGTTTTTAAAAAGATCTTGCATTTTCGGAAGATCCGAAAATGCAAGATATTTTTTTAATTTTACATTAAGGTTGAAAAGTTTGCTCCCAAATTTGAAAAGTAAGTTGTTGTCGGTGGTGAAATTTTTTGCTTATTTTCATTCTTTTTGTTGTTGTTGTAAGTTGGCAAAAATACATTCTTTTCGTTTTGATTGTTTGTTGCATAAAGTTCCAAAGATAAACCGAACCCAGTGGTTATAAGTTGTTTTAGTTCTTCACTAAAAATTTCCAAATCCTTGTAGGTTGTAAGATTGATAGTGTTGTAGTGAATCCCGCGAATGTTGAGAGACATGACTAGAGTTGTTTACTCGACGAGAGGTGTAGCAGGAATGACTATTGCAAAGCCGGTGCTGCGGGTACCTCCGATAGTAGTGGGGGTAGTGGTGGGGGTAGTGGTGGGGATAAAAATTGTAGACGCTTGTTTAATCACTTTGCATTTAATCGTTGCCACAATAGACCGAGTCGATGTTGCAATTCTTCTAGTTTATCCAACCGGTTCTTTTGATATGTTTTGCAACCACATTTACAGTAGCAGAAAGAATTACATTTTGTACAAGCTTTTCCGTCAACTTGATCTTCAGGTATTTTAAAACATTTCTCTTTGCAACAATAAGATAAAAGTGGTACATTATTTCTTTTGGATGACATGTTGGTTGTAGCTTGTCTTAAACAGAACTGAGCCTCTCAACGTTAAGGTTTCGTATTTATATAAAGTATACGAATAAAACTATCGAATAAAACTATCGATCAAAATAATCGAATAATACTATCGATTAAAAGTTCAAGGTCATCCGTTTGAGTTTTTAAAAAAATACAACATATCAGTATATAAATAACATATACTGATATTTTGTTTTGTTATCTTTTTATTAAAAACATGTTTTTACAATATTTACAAAGTTATTTTTGTGCGATGTGCAGAGTAAGTTCCGTAGAGTTGTTCCCGCTCATTCCGTGTGACACCAAATATAATGATCCTGGCTGAATTTCCCGCAGATCTTCATTTTGCAGCAACTGGACGAATCGTTTTGGAAGATATACTTGAAACTTTGGTTCATCACCTGGTGTAAATGGTGCATCGGATAAAGATGCGACGACTGCGTCTCCATGCGTTGTATCAACTTTCTTCATTTCATGAACAATATAATGTTTCTGTTCTTTTAATTCTGAACATTTCTTGATAATTAGAGTATTAGATTTTGAATGTAAGTTGAATTGTTCAACTAAACATTGGAGAAACTGTTGTGATGTCATCTTCTTCACTGGAGATGTTGTCTGTTCGGAGTATGGAGTTAGAGTGATACTCGGGGTGTGTTGCTTCCTCGTATTTATAACCTTCGTAACCCCCACATTCTTCTTTTTCTTGTAAGTAAGCAGCCAAATGATATGCGTTTTGTAATGCGCATTGAGATTGGTTGTGTTTCGGATCTATTGTAAAAACGCAAATATTTCTAACATCAAAGTGAAAGGTTTTGTCCACTTTTATGTTTAAAACTTCTTTGTTCGTGTACTGTCGTATCCAATTCTTTTTTTCCAATCCTCTGGTGTATATATGCGTAAATTGTTTGCAAAAATGAAACATAATCTTGTGTACATTATTGTACGGTAGAAAACCTTCAAACCAATGGATATGATGAAAATTATTTGTTAACCATCTGTTTGTTATTTTAGCTTTTGACTTTAGTGCATGGATAGAACATGGTGCTTCAAATAAGAATGGGTACGCCACTTGTGTGAGCAAATCTAAAATTACCAATTCTTTTATGATAAATCTATCATCGTTTCCACGAAATGCTTGAAATTCAATAACACAAGGTTTTGCTGCCATTTCTTTATCCTGTCTGCTCATCACGGTGTCTGCTGATCAACTGTTTTCCACACCACGGTAGGTTAGATATATGAACCAGGCCGTACAGTTGTAGGCGCGTTGGTGTATGTTTAACGTGGGCACCGTCCCCAGTAGGCCTACCCCACGGCTTATTCTTTTGTTAAATTACATTGTAGTTTTAACCTAGCAAAGTTTATTCTTCTGTATTATTGTTGTTGTTGGTTTCTTCTTCTATATTGTTGTTATTGGTTTCTTCTTCTGTAGCTTCCGTTGCAACTTCAGTAAAAGGTTCAAAGTTTCTTAACTGCCTCCACATTTCCACTTCGTGAGGTATTCTATTAAAGATGGATGTATCTATTGGTCCGTATTGTAAAGTGCTGTCTGGTTGTTTTTCGCATGCATCTACCAGATATTCCTTAATAACAGAGCTTGAAAATACTAATTGTTTCATATACCTGGTAATAGGTGATGTTGCACAGTTTAAAATGTAGAATTCTTCACGTGTTAGTAGAATTTTATTTTCAAATTGTGTCGAGTCTCTAATTCTTACTTGTTGTTGGCCACGATGTTTAATAATGTCAATTTCATTGTCACAATCCAAAAGTCGAATGTTAGTTTTTCTTCCAAAGAAACTGTTCGCTAAATAACATTCAATAAGATGTAGATGTTTTAAAAAGGAATCCCAAGCATTTTCTGAAAATAAAACCATCTTTGTACCATGGCTTAGTATTACTGCGGGAGAGTAGTCTAATGATTTTACCAATCCTATCGACACACTTTTACTCATGCAAGATGAAATAGGATAAAAGATGCGAAGGAAAACTTCAGTTAAAATGTTTGGTGGAATATTTTCTTCAAGTTTTCTTTTCTTTCTTACGTTTGTTTTATTATTTTCCAACTTTTTATTTTGTTTTCCAAACTTTAAAAACTCATCAATTTCTTTTACAACATTTTCTTCAAAATGTTTATCATCATCATTTTCCAATAAAGGTGTTGTTTCGGAAACGCCTTGTACAACTGATAAAGAACTCATTTTGTTTATAATGCTGTAGACGATGTTACCCATACAACTGTAGACAGTCAAGTAAACAGTTTGCGTTCCCGCTCCTGCTTTTATAGCCGAGTGGTGGGGGGTATTTTTTCTTTCTTTTCATTTTACAACACTGCTTTTACAATACCGGTTAAAGGTGTATATGTAACAATTTTATCATGTAAAATTAAACAATAAGCAGATGTATCTTTGGGTACATTTTGTTCAAATTCCATTTCTATTTTTATATCTACACTGGAAGATTTTACAGATTCATTTTGTTTGGAACAATCAACTACAACAATCGGATAGTTAGATTTAAATTGGTTTGGCGTTAATAAAGGTGTGTTTGTTTTTCCATAATATGAATTTTGGAATCTTGCATACATATCGTACAAAACACTAAACCTGTCTTTTGTAAAGTTTATGTTGAAGTTGTCGTATGGAAAGAATTGCGAGTTTAGAAACACCTTAAAATTTGTAAGTTTGCAATGATCAAATTCACCAGCATGTTTAGTTATTTCATTTCTTCTTTTTGTTTGTAATCCAAATATTACATATCTTGCCTTTTCCAAATGAGTAGAAGTTTTTACAGTCCATGTATGACGTTGTGTTTCCGGTAAAACCGGATATTCATGAAACTCCCAACTTCTAAATGGTATTACGATATCACGGTCTGATTTTAAAGTTCTTAATAATGAAATTCTATTCTGATCGTTTAACCGTACATGCGGTACTCTCCAAACAATCTTGTCTAGTTGCATTTTCCATTCTAAAGTAGCTTCCGTTGTTCCATCAGGCGCCATAATAATATCTTTGTCGTTTGATGATCTTAACAAAACTAACTCTTGTTTTACGTTTATTATTATTTTTCGGTAATCTTCGGCAAAGCCTAAAAGTAATCTTAAAGGAATGTAAAAGTCAAAATTGCCTGAAGTGTTTGGAGTGATTGTACTGGAATCGGGTGCTACCCATCCTGCGGCGGCCAGCATATTTTTTTCACTCGGTGTTAAAGATGCTAATCCTTTTAATGTACTTGTAATTCCCACCTTTTTTGTTGAATCTACTGTAACTCCGGAAATTTCATATCTTATTTCATCAAACAAATATGCCATGGGGTTATTTATGAACGGAACAGTACTTGCAGTGGTTCCATCCCTTTTTGTTACTCTTCCTTCGATATACAAATAACTTTCACATGGAAGTGTATAAATATCTTGTTGTTGTATGGGAATTCTAATTTCATCATTATTGTTTAATTTTGACGTAGCGTAAGGGTTGTGCGTATGATATTCCTTTTCCCATAAGGTTTCGTCGAATGTCGGACCCTGCGCTATATCCAATATTTCCATTATTAATAAGTTTTAATCCAATTTCTTCTAGAAAACGAATGTTATCACTTGTTAATCCTTCTATAGCTGACGTGCTACTGACTTGTTTACCAGTCAGCTCTTTCTTTTTAAATGATAACCCCATTGTTATACGGTTGATTTTATATGTATTCGTATAGTTATAGGTTCGTCTCTAAAATCAATATGATTTCCGTCTTGATCTAGTATGTTCACCACAATGTCTGAAATAAAACTGGTGTTTAATGGTAGGTACACCAAGTTTTGTGGCTTTTCCACAATTTTAAAACCCGGAGCGACTGTTGGATAGAATGTGTGCAATATATGAGTATTTTCACCATCTCTATAAGAACCATGTATAATATTACATGTAACATCTATACTGTTAACTTTCATTATTGTCACAGTTCTAGTACCTGAATGGTTAATATTAGGTTCTAAAATGTTTGTTGTTTTAGGAAATCCTAATAAACTACCAATTGAATGTTCTTTGCTAAAATCTATATAATATTTACATTTAATTTCAGCTTTCATAGTATTGTTATTTCCTTTTATTGTTATATTATCTTTTCCCATATGATTTTGTATTGCTTCATTTATATCATCAATTTCATATGCTCCAGTGGGTAAACTAAATACTTGTATATCTGAATATTTGTTTGTATTTTTATCTTTTGTTTTGTAATAATGTATTTTGTCATTAACATCTTCAGTAACGTTGGGAATAGAATTATAAGTTGTTATATCTAATAATGCGGCTTCCCATAATTTATCTTTTTCCAAACGTAACGCAGGGAAAAGAACACTTCGCAAAGTAGATGAAGTTCCAGTTAATGATACTGTATAGGAAGACATCTTAAAGTTGACTAACGCTTTTTGTTAAAAAATCTAAACATAAATGTCCACAGATTACCGTATCATCAGGTTGCTCTCTTTTATAATTGTATAGAACATTTTTAGCTGTTTTAAAGTAATATTGTAGTTCTTTTGGTGGTGGGAGATTACCAAAACTATCAAAGTAGTAAATAGTTGATCCTAGTTTCTTATAACATACCCAATGAGTGCCTGATCCTTTACTATTATCTAAATTTACTATTCCGGTTTCATTTTTCCAAATTTTAACAGGTAATGCATCTTTCATAAACACTCCTCTAAAAAATGGAATTTTTAAACAAGAAACATAAGTAATTAATTCTTTATCTGTTAATTCTTTATTTGGAATTAGTAATTGTTTTTTTCTGTTTAATACACACGATACGGTCTTAGGTATAATCCTCCTCCTTTTTTTATCATTGACCATATTGTTTGTTTCTTTTTATTTTTACCTGCGGTGGATCGTCGTTTTCTTCTTATATTTCCTCCACGTTTCTTTGCAGGTTTTCTCCTCCTTTTTCCACCTCCTTTCTTCTTTCCACCTCCAAACATCGTTTTACCCTTCATTGCTGCTGATACCGCTAAAGCTGCTGCTTTTTCACCGATACTAGCGTCACTGGATGTTACTCTTTGCCAAGCTTTTTCAGCAAGTGCTCTATCCGCTATTGATCTATTTTTAGTATCTGCAAACTTTGAATATGCTATATCGTGTTGTTTGCAGGCTTGATCAAGTTTATTTATTCCAAGATCTCCTCTAGCAAGTCTTTTTTTCAATTTTGTTCCAGGACCACAATATTGATAACCTCCTGGTAAATGTAGTTCTACAGGTAATAAATCGATAGCTTTATTAACTATAGCTCCAACCGGCTTAGTAATAAGAGAAAGTGCTGTTGATGCTATTCCTCTTCCTCTCTTTATAACGTGTCGATTATGACTGATGCGTTGAACTTTCAACATGGTCTTTTATAGTGAAAGGAAATGCCGATACTTGTTTATTTTATAAATGCTTTATAATGAATGATGCACTTATCCTTTGACATTGTTTATTTATAAGTATGTTTATGGGTAATAAAGTGTTCTCCAGCCTTGCGGTAGGATTGTATCTTCTTCATCATTATTTTTAGAAGATCTTAAACTATTAGTTTCCTTATTTAAAAAATATTTTTCCATAACATTTTGTTTAACCCAATGTAGTTTTTGATCAGATTTTATAGGGTTTATTGTGTTATACACATCATATAATACTACACTTAAGAGTCTTACAATATAATTTACATTAACAGCATCATTAAAGTTGTGAGGATCATCTAAGGCGCTTAATCGCAAGTATTCACAATTAAAATATTCCTTATGCCTATCTTTTCTTAGGCTTCTTTTACGCCATTCTTCTACTGTAACTGCATCACTGTCTCCTATTCCTGTTCCAACATTGGTTAGTGGTCTCCCTTTACAATCAAAGGCTTGTCGGCCGCCTTCTTGTAATACAGGAACTTGTCCAATTGTTGCTACATCAGTTTCATCCGACCCTTTTTTAACATTAGTAATTATTTTTGCATCAGCATCCCATTTTTTATTTTTTGATTTCATTATTTGACTTATTGTAGCTGCATCTGATTTTGCAGTTCCCTCCTTAACGTTAGTTAACACTTTATTTTTGCAATCAATTGACTTAATATCATGTGTAATACAATGATCTGTAACATATTGAAGGTTTACCGCATCTTTCATATCTTTAGGGTCTCCAATATCGTGTATTACAAAGTTGTAAAAGGAAAATTTATCTGTTTTTTCAGGTATGACTGAATGTAAATACTTTTTGGTAACTGAATCTTGATCATTAACAGGATCTGCTATATTGGCTATTCTAAGATCTTTTGCATCATATGCTTTATTATTACTTTTAGGATCATATCTTAAGGTTTGGTTTATGTACCACATTAAATATTCTTTATTTACCGAATCATTCTTATCTATTGGTTTTGGAAGATTTGCAATTCTATAAAAATTAGCGTTATACACTTCATTTTGAAGCTTTAAGCTAGGTAATGTTTCTTTTTTTAAAGTTTTGAAATTTACTGCATCATTATCATCTTTTGGATCATTTACAAACTTTAAACGTTTGTTACTTATATCATAATCTCCATCGGATGTTAGTGGTAAACCACCTCTTTTTCCATAAGATCCTGATTTGCTTCCAGTTTCGGAATACCGCCCAAACTTATCCACACTCATGGTTATACTGAATGTTTAATCGGTTATGCTTGTATTCTATATACTCATATTTTTATGCAATTACTCCTCGATTTCGCAATTCGCCGACCAAAGCTACCCATTCGTTTTCTAAACCGCTATGTCCGGCTTGTTTTGCTTCATATATCAACTTCATTCTATCAACCAATTTGTTTATATCGTTGTAGTATATTATATTAGTATCATACAACTTTTTCAATAATCCTTTTCCTGATAAACTTGATTGATTTGTTTTTCTCCTTTTATGTAAAATATTTATTTCAGCAGAAGATAATGATTTTCTTTTTATGGGTGCCCTTCTTTTTGGTGGGAAAAGTTTAGCAATAATAGTTTTATATTTTTCTGATTTATTTCTATAAACATTGAAATTTTTAGAATAATTTTTCTTATGCGCATTTGTATCCTCCAATATTTGTTTAAAAATGTTTAAATCCTTTTTAGTATATTTATTAGGTTTCGGTTTAAAAATAAGTTCAAACAATCCTTTTGTACCTTTGTATTGTTTATTATTTATAATAATATTGTCATGTTCGTCTACATCAAGCTTGCTATCTCCAATCATTAGGCCATTTTCTTCTATTCTAGCACCAAAAGTATGATACTTTCGAGTTGGTTGTGCAGAATGTAACATTTTTAATACAAATTGTCTTGCAAGCGGCCCTTTATACGCAATTTCCGAGCCCAATTTGCTCAAGTTGGATGGATTAATAGGCTCTTCTTCTTCTTGTTGTTCTTCGCTTGTAGAAAGACCTTCTTTTTCTGTTAAAACATCCGTTTCTTCACCTAGTTCGCTTTCATCTTCAGTTGTTTCTCCTTGTTGCGTAAAACTTGTATCACCTTCATATTCTTCTTTTTGTTCAAATTTTGAAATGGGTAAAATAGCATCTCCGGAAAAATTAAATGTTGAGGGTGTAACATTTTGCCCCAATTGTTTTAATGGCTCAGTAATAGGTTTAAATGTTGATTCCAGAAATTTCTCTCTTTCACTTATTCCTAATCTTAACGCTCTGTTTTTATGTCTAATAGAATCACTAAGTGATTTTATTTCTTTTAATAGCTTTTCCTGATTAACCATGTTTACACCATGGAGACTTGTACGATAATGTTGTTAATTAATGTATTAAAACAAATTTATCAAAACCTATGCGGTAACGACCATCTGTTATAGCTTTATCTTTCATAATTACCAAAAATCCGTATTTTTCCGCCCAAGCTTTTCCACAAAGCTCTTTGAATTTTTCAAATGACATATCAGCATTTACATGATCGTTGTATATATGTTTTAGGTTTGTATCGTCTTGTTTGAATAAAACTAAAATATTTGCATTGTCTCTAATTAGTTGCTTCGGAATTTTGCTATATGTTTGTCCGATATATATGCTATCAATATTATTATGTCTTCCCATGGCAAAATAGTTTCTAATAGTATCATGATTTTCACTAGATACATCATCAAATACAAATACAGAATACGGCTTAGCCTGGTCTGGTTGCATAACACTGTCACTAGCATTAAATTTGTAATAGTTAACATCAGGCACATCAGTGAGAATCTTTTCCAACAATTGATACTTTGGTTGATGTAAGGACTTTGAAAAAATATATAGGTTATTAAATCGCAATCCTTTTGTGTTTGTAATTAAGTTAAACACAACGTTAGTTTTGCCACAGTTTGAAGGACCGCTGACTATACATCGTACAGTGTTTGGAAATAAACTGCCGTGTTTACCATTGTTGATTTTAACGTTATCTACGGTTAAATCATCAATGTTATTAATATTAAATTTATCTTTATGGTGAACAATCTCCATCTTATTCAAAGGCAGAAGAGTAAATAAGTTGATTTAAAACTAAATCAAATCTTTTATAGGTATCCACGAATCTTCAGTTTTATCAAACCCCAACCAACGTACTTTAACTTGGTCTTTTTTCCTTTGCAACACCTTTTCAACAAGATAAACATCGCCTACTGTTGACTTTAACAATTCATGTCCGTAAAAACCGCCTTGTAACAAATTTCCTTTGTTATCTTTTAAAATATAAGTTTCCGGTACAGTAGGTTGTACTTTATACACTGTAAAAACTTCGTTTGTCCAATTGGGCAGGTATTTTTTAGTAAACACTCCTTTCTATTTACTAATTCGAACTTTATCATTTACATTAAATTTTCTTGGTTTTCTTTGTTCCGCTTTTGGCTGTGTATTCTTTTTAATTCGTTGTAAAACTAGTTTAGCGTTTTTCTTATTCACTTTGTTAGGTGCCATACCGATAGTTCTATGAAACTTGTTGTTGTAATCGCTTATTAATTTTGGTAAGATATCAACCCATACGTAAGAACCTCTTTTCGAAAACATTTTATACATTGCACCTTTTAAGGTTCTATTAAATCTTTCAATTATAGCTGCCTTTTTCTCAGAATTTGTGGAATAATGATTTATGTTATATTTTTTCATTAACAAGGCAAAAGGTTTATTAAAAAATTCTTTACCATCATCAGTTTGTAAATGTTTAATTTTATTTTTATCTCTTTTTATAGCTACTTCCATAGCTTTTGTTATGCTGTTACCAGTTTTGTCTTTTAATGGCAAAGCATCTGCAACTTTAGTAAAACAATTAATAATCGTAAGTATGTATTTAAATCCTTTATTTATTTTACTATGCGGTTGCATTTCAATTAAATCTGCTTGATATAAATCATTTATTCCTTTTACAACAGTATTTCGTCGTGGAAACTTTATTCTTGCAGGTTTATGAAGTTCATTAACAATCTTTTCCTTTAAGTCTGTCATGATGATTTTACTAACAAAGTCAAGTTAGTATTGAGTGTTTCTTTTTCTGCATCCGCTTTTATAGTTCAAGGTCATTTCAACATATTTAAAAAAAGGGGAAATCACAGCGAGCATGCTGTGATTTCCCCTTTTTTCTTTTTTTCTTTTTTCTTTTTTTCTTTTTTCCTTTTTCTTTTTTTTACTCATCAATAGGATTTAGAGAATAGTGGCCGAATGGTAGAGTGTGAATTTTGTCTGGAAGAATGTGTCGTTTGTCATCATTGGAGCAGAGTGCTTTTTTCACTTCTTTTACGCTGTACAGTTGATGGTTGAAACTTCTGATGGTGTTGAATTTTGCAGTTATTGTCGTTTCTTCAAATAAGCATTTTTTGTAGTGTTCGAAATTTACATTCTTTTTAAGATACAAACTTTTTACACCCTTAGCTTTTTTAATAACATTGTTTTCTTCTTTATGCAATTGTAGTGAATACAATTTTGACATTAGTGCAATACGTTCTTCCAGTAAAATTCCATTTGCTTCATCTTTAAATTTTCCAAGTTTCTTTTTGTTCCGATCATTGTCATAATTTAAATGATCTTTTGGATAGTCACTAAAATCAAATTCATTTTTGTGAACAAATGTTCGAAGATCCAAATACATATCTTCAGTAAGAATCCAGTAGATGAAAGCGTCCGTGTCCATGTAGGCGATTCCGATGTTATCTCTACCGTAGAAGGCAACCATTTTGTTGTAGTGGAAATCATACATGTGAGTTTTGGAAATATCCAAGATTGACATTCCAACGTACAACGGACGATCCATTATCACGCTTGTCTTCTTCATAGATACTGCCACAAGGTTTTCATTGATGATAACGGATGTTCCAAAGTTTGGTTTTTGTACAAGTTTTTCTAGTTTTATGGGATCTGTAACTAATTTAACATTTTTGTGTTTTCTTTTGTTTTCCAATGTTTTTCCAAATATCGCATTATTCATTAATTTAAAAAAGTCCTTTTGAAATGTTGATGTTGCAGCTGCTCTTCTTCTGGTGTTTGAATCAATGTACGGTTTTAACCAGCACGATTGGGAAAATTTTAAAACTCTATGAATTTTGGTTATACGTAAACCCAATTGGAGTGCTTGTTGAACAACCCAAAAGTGAGCTACGTATCTTTGTTTATTTTCAAGAGTCATCATTAATTTTGGATGTTTGCCAATTGGTGAAACTTCTGTTTTTGCAAGGAGCGGAAGATCGTAATGAAGATCATGCAAGTGTTCTGGATATTCAAAATCACAGTCTAATATGTATCCAGTGTCTCCGTCTTTTGAAATTTGCATAATATCACCAATAGAGTCTGGATTAACCCATTCAAAGTTTCCAAAAGGAAGTGGATTAGACATGGCCCATCCGTATAAATTGTTGGCATCAAAATATCCCAAGAACACTGATGGTTTTTCTTCATCGTAGTCTGGAAGATATTTATTGTTAGCTTTAACATGTCTAGTAACACTTTGGGTCAATCCACCTCTAACGCCCGATTCGATCATCAACACCATGTCAATATCTGTTAATAATTGTAGGTTGCACTTTGTTTCTTTTAGCATAGCTTGCCAAGCTAGTCCTGGAGAAGTATAAGAATGAAGAGGGTCTAATCCGTAGGCTTCAAAACAAGTGTTTCTAAATTCTTCCATCACATCGCATAGAAGGGTCACATCAAGTTTTACATAAAAGTCAGAATAATCTCCCAGAGTGTTCATTTCTAATTCGTCCCAAACTCTGCATGCGTGTTGATAGTCTTCAGGTGAAATGTCCGAATCGGTAAGTTTACTTTTGAATGCTTCTGGTGGAGGAAGTGATGTTTCTTGAAATTTATGTAGTCCATCGATGTAATCATACGGAAAAACTCCTTTCCGAAGAACCAAGTCCATTTTTTCTGCAGGTACAATTTTGCTTGTTTCTATTAAATTTTGTCTTCTTAAATTTTCAGAAAGTTTCATAAGACTGGAAGGCATAAATCTAAAAGAATCAACAAATCTAAGTTTAATTTTGCCCACCTTTTTTGAAAAGCTTATAAATTTTTCCATAGTTTGTGCCAAAACGTCTATTTCACCGTTGTCTCTTGCTAATTCGGGAATAATAAAATGTCCATCGTATCCGCTAAGATTGTGAAAAACCACTGGAATGAAAGATGGTAGTTTGTAGTTGATGTTACATCCGTTGCAAGCTGCACCTCTGTAGGCTCCTGTCAGATGGTCATGGTCGCGAACTTTAATTTTAGTTTCTGTAAATTCATTATTACACAAATAGCATGTTGTTGCCGAATCATAAAGATAAAGTTCTTCCGGTGTCATAGGTGACATAGGAACCACATTGCTATACATTGCTTCCACTTTCCCAGCGATGTCATATAAATCATCAACAAAGTATCGAGCTGCTTCTTCTCCACGATATATCTTCGGTGTAGATGTCAAACCATATTCTTGAAGATGTTGTTCAGATAAAGTGGATTTTACTATTAAACAATAACTGTTTGGTTTGTGAAGTTGATACTTTGTTCTGCTGGTATTTTCCTCTCCTTCTTCTTGGTCAAGTGGAAGCAATGAAGATTCAAAATCTGCATACACTACAACGGGAATTCTGTATTGTTGGATAACTTTGTCAAATTTTACTTGCGATCTTCTTGGGTGTGGTAATTTAATTCTTACTTCATAGTTTCCACTGCATAGTCTTTGGTGTTCCGTCAGCCATTCTGAACCTCCTCTTCTCAAAGGTTTGTTTACAAAACAGAAACATCTTTTACAAGTGGTTTTTCCTTCTTTACGTTTTGATAACTGTTTGTAAACTAGAGCTTCAAAATCTTTAATATATACATAATGTGAAATATCACCTTTTGTTATTAATAATAAATCAGTATGATCTCTGCGTTCGGTGGGTGTTATACGTAAGGGGTAAACATTGTTGGATGAATCTAAGCCAAAGATGTTTACAGATGCAAAAGGATTTTTCTTTTCAAATTTTGATATGTCTTGAATTGAAACAGGATAACTCATGCCTTGAAAATTATACTTATGGTAAACCTCATTGTATGCTATACTCGGTCGTTCCGCATGATTTATTACATATTTTGCAAGCATTGCATACTTGAAACATTCAGCATCTTTATTTTGAACATTAATACAGGATTTGGTGTCTTGAATTTTCTTTGGCAATTCAATATGACTACTACCTCTCATTCCATATCCATGTTTATGAACTCTTACATCTAAGCTTGTTATACTTAACAAACTCCATCCAGAACCTCTTCCTTCATGTTCTTGTAATTTTGTTAAAAGTTCTTCAAAACAATCATCCACAATTGAGCTTATATCTGATGCAAACATGATGGTTTTGTTTTTAGTTAAAAATCCTCTTGGTGATGTTTCATTCTGAACATTTGTAAATACTGTATCTAATAATATTCCAAACTTTATAAAATTTAATCTTCTTAGTTCATTGTTAAATGTTTCTGTTACTAATGTTTTTGCTTTTGAAATAAACTGTGCGAGTTGCAATTGAGCATTGTCGATCTTAAAATGAGTTACTACACTACCTGGTAAGGCTCGGGCGTATAATTCCACATCCAAAGATGGTCCGGGTGCGTATTGAATAACACTTGATCTTGAATTTAGTTGTTGTTGTACGGTAGCCAGTATTTGATCTAAATCTTCCAAATATTCTTCTTCTGCATTGTTATTTGTTTCTTGGTTTGTTTCTTGGTTTGTTTCTTGGTTTGTTTCGTTGTTATGGTAAACTTCTTTGTGTATTTGTAGTAAAATTTCCTCTTCAAAAGATTCTTCGCAACTAATGCAGTAATACATGACGTAGGTGTGCTCTCCACAAAAGTTGCCGTAATATTGAAAACCACTCTAAAGCTACCCCTATTTATAGCATTACCCCCACCACTTTTCCCCCATCACAAAAAGTGTAAATAACAGTTAAATTTCTTTTATTTTAAAAACCCCTAAGTATTAAGATTATCCGATGAAAGTTTAAAAAAGAAATCCAAGTTTCAAGGTCAAATAATGCAAGTTTTTTAGAAAAAATCTCTTTTTCTGTATTAAACATAGAAAGTGTAAATAACTGCTAAATGTTTTTATATTTCAAAACCCTTAAGTATTAAGACCATCCAATGTAAGTTTCAAAAGAAATCTAAGTGTCAAGGTCAAATAATGCAAGTTTAAAAAAATCTCGTTGTAAAGTGAATGTTGAAGCAAATGTTTGAAAAACTTTCTAAGTCCTAAAATATTAATTAAGGGGAAGTTTTAACGATTAAAATTTTTACAAGTCCAATGTAAAGTAAAATAAAGAAATGTTGTTGCTTGTTGGAACAGTAACAAAAGAATTATGGGTTTAAAAAATTTTCTAAGTCCTAAAATATTAATTATTGAGAAGTTTTAACACTTAAACCTTTTACAAGTCCAATGTAAAGTAAAATAAAAAGAAGTGTTGTTGCCTGTTGGAACAGTGGCGAAAGAAAGATGGAAACCAAACTCGCAGCATAAAAGAAACTTAATATTGTAAAATAAATGTTGAAGCAAATGTTTGAAAATTTTTCTAAGTCTAAAAGGATTAATTATTGGGAGGTTTTAACACTTAAAATTTTGCAAGTCCCATGTAAAGTAAAAAAAGAAAGAAGTGTTGTTGCCTGTTGGAATAGTGGCGAAAGAATGATGGAAACCAAACTCGCAGCAAAAAAGAAACTTGACATTGTAAAATAAATGTTGGAGCAAATGTTTGAAAGAATTTTCTAAGTCCAGAAGGATTAATTATTAGGAAGTTTTAACACTTAAAATTTTAAGGTCCCATGTAAAGTAAAATAAAGAAAGAAGTGTTGTCGCCTGTTGGAACACTGGAGAAAGAATGATGCAAACCAAACTCGCTGCAAGGCTCCTGTGGTTTGGGAGGGGGGATGACCTCGAACCGAGTTCGGGTCCGGGGTCTGCGCTTGTGCTTCGACATCAGTTGCTCATTAGACAGTGAGGTGGTAACATGTTCAGAAGGCGCCCTGAACATTTTATCATTTTTACTGTTTAGTGAAAATATCTTGGTGTTATTTGTATAATAACATCTTGACGTAGGACTGATTAATTTTAAGGCATGGTAGTTGTTTGTGCTTGTAGATACCCTAGGGTTTGTAGTTTGTTTTTAATTTGCTGGTTTGGTAGTTAGTATTATTTTAAAATCTTTCTTTTACTTACAATATATTTCTGCCTGGAATGTTTAAATTTAAAGTAATATTTTTGTTTTTAAGAATGTTATATTATATGTTTTTAATACCTTTCTATTCCAATTTCCTTTTTCCAACAAGCTTGTTGAGGGCATTCCCTCTCTTGTCTTGTACTCCTTTTTAATTAGGGACACCTTTCAATTCCAATTTCCTTTCCTTTTTTCCTTCCATCTTTTGCACGGTAAAACCAATAATGGTAAAACCGGCTACCGCTTTTGTAGTGATTACGCTTACCAAAGCGGGTCACTTACAACCTCTATACGTGCTGGATGGGTAGTTCGCCTACCTCCGGAGTTTCGCTAGACCTCAGCTGTACTGCGTCGCTAATGGCGAGTCACTGGCTCCTTTAGTGTTAGGAAATAAAAACATATTTGTATAACATTTTTCCAAAATTTAATTAAGCAACGTGCTATTTCAGAATAACATTTTTTTGTTTTAGCTTAGCGTTGTGCGCTTATGATGAGGTGTGTGAGTTCGCTTACGTGATGATCACACCGTAATCATGATGTGCAGCGCTGGGCTGTTTAGCTTTTTTTTTACTTATCTTTTACTTTTTATTTATTATTTCTTTTAACTTAATTTTTTTATTAATTGATCAACTCTAGGCAGGTTGTATTGTAAATTAGCTTTTCTTCTTTTAGGTTTCCGGGGGTGTACGGTTCTGTAAAACCATACACCCCCATTTTCTTTTTAATTAATGAATGACCTTGACCTACTTATTTTCAAGGTCAACCAAAAGAGTTAGCGAAAATTTCTAAGTCCCAAGGTTATTTTTATGTAAATTGTTCCGAACCCTATCATGTGGGTATTCAAATTATTTTAAAAATATCTAGTTGAATAAATGCAAAATAAACTACACTTGCAATTAAATATAAAAATTTTATTAAATGATGTTACCAAACCTTTTTGTTTGTCTTCATTCTGCGTATTTTAAATACCTACATGATAGGATTTGGAAACATATAAAGAAAAATATGATTTAAAAGATTTTTTTTCAGTTTTTGAGCTATAACTTTTATACCTTTGGTTTTATCGAAATATGTTACTGGACCTTTTTTGTTTGCCTTTTTATTCTGCGTAATTTGAGTACCCGCACGATAGATTTAGAGCATTTTTGTTATATCCACTGCCACCGTGTATGGCGACGCAGCTCAAAAGTTGAACGGCGACGATATCAAGTGGGGGGCCCCCCATTTCGCAAACTTACTCTAAACCTATTGTGCGGGTACTCAAATTACGCGGAATGAAAAGACAAACACAAAAGGTCCAGTAACATTTTTCGATAAATCCAACGGTATAAAAGTTATAACGAAAAAACCAAAGTTTCAAGGTCATTTAAAACTTTTACAAAACCTATCATGTGGTTACTCAAGTTACGTGGAATAAAAAAACAAACAAAAATGTTCAGTAACATTTTTCTATAAAACCAACGGTGTAGAAGTTATAACGCGAAAACTTAAGATTTAAAACCGCCCAGGTTACAAAACGTCCAGGTAACCTGGACGTTTTAGTAAAAACGTCCAGGCTACAAAATATTGTTAATTTCTTACAAAATAATGATGATTTTATAACAAATGTTACCGAAGCTTGTTGTTGGTCTCATAATTTAAGTACTCACAAAATAAGGGTTGGAAACTTATAAAGTAAAATATAAAATGTTGGAAAATACTTTTTTTAGTTTTTGCATTATAACTTGTATACCGTTGGTTTTATCAAAAAATGTTATTGGACATGTTTTGTTCGTCTTTTTATTCCGAATAATTTGAGTATATGCATGATAGGTTTGGAGCAATTTTGTAAAAGGGGGGGGTGTTGCAAAATGACTCAAAACCTATTGTGCAGGTACTCAAATTACAAGGAATGAAAAGACAAACACAAAAGGTCCCGTAACATTTTTCGATAAATCCAACGGTATAAAAGTTATAACGAAAAAACTAAAGTTTCAAGGTCATTTAAAACTTTTACAAAACCTATCATGTGGTTACTCAAGTTACGTGGAATAAAAAAAACAAACAAAAATGTTCAGTAACATTTTTCTATAAAACCAACGGTGTAGAAGTTATAACGCGAAAACTTAAGATTTAAAACCGCCCAGGTTTCAAAACGTCCAGGCTACAAAATATTGTTAATTTCTTACAAAATAATGTTGATTTTATAACAAATGTTACCGAAGCTTGTTGTTGGTCTCATAATTTAAGTACTCACAAAATAAGGGTTGGAAACTTATAAAGTAAAATATAAAATGTTGGAAAATACTTTTTTTTTAGTTTTTGCGTTATAACTTGTATACCGTTGGTTTTATCAAAAAATGTTACTGGACATGTTTTGTTCGTCTTTTTATTCCGAATAATTTGAGTATATGCATGATAGGTTTGGAGCAATTTTGTAAAAGGGGGGGGGGTTGTCGGGAGTGGGGGCGGGGGGGGATGGGGGAGGGGAGGGGGGGGGGGAAGGGGGGGTGGGGATGGGAGGGGGGGGGCAAAATTGCAAAATTACTCTAAACCTATTGTGCGGGTACTCAAATTACGCGGAATGAAAAGACAAACACAAAAGGTCCAGTAACATTTTTCGATAAATCCAACGGTATAAAAGTTATAACGAAAAAACTAAAGTTTCAAGGTCATTTAAAACTTTTACAATACCTATCATGTGGTTACTCAAGTTACGTGGAATAAAAAAACAAACAAAAATGTTCAGTAACATTTTTCTATAAAACCAACGGTGTAGAAGTTATAACGCGAAAACTTAAGATTTAAAACCGTCCAGGTTACAAAACGTCCAGGTAACCTGGACGTTTTAGTAAAAACGTCCAGGCTACAAAATATTGTTAATTTCTTACAAAATAATGTTGATTTTATAACAAATGTTACCGAAGCTTGTTGTTGGTCTCATAATTTAAGTACTCACAAAATAAGGGTTGGAAACTTATAAAGTAAAATATAAAATGTTGGAAAATACTTTTTTTTAGTTTTTGCGTTATAACTAGTATACAGTTGGTTTTATCAAAAAATGTTACTGGACATGTTTTGTTCGTCTTTTTATTCCGAATAATTTGAGTATATGCATGATAGGTTTGGAGCAATTTTGTAAAAGGGGGGGGGTGTTGCAAAATGACTCAAAACCTATTGTGCAGGTACTCAAATTACAAGGAATGAAAAGACAAACAAAAAAGGTCCAGTAACATTTTTCGATAAATATAATGGCATAAAAGTTATAACGCAAAAACTAAAGTTTCAAAGTAATTTAAACTTTTACAAAAATGACCTTGAGACTTAGAAATTTTCGCTAAGTCTTTTTGTTGACCTTGAAAATAAGTAGGTCAAGGTCATTCGATAACTAAAAAGAAAATGGGGGTGTACGGTTTTACAGAACCGTACACCCCCTGAAACCTAAAAGAAGAAAAGCTAATTTACAATACAATCTGCCTAGAGTTTAAGAATTAATAAAAATAAAAAAATAAAGAAATAAAATTTAGTTTAAAAAAATAGCTAGACAGCCCAGCGCTGCACATCATGATTACAGTGTGATCATCACGTAAGCGAACTCACACACCTCACCATAAGCGCACAACGCTAAGCTAAAACAAAAATGTTATTTTGAAATAGCAAGTTGCTTAATTAAATTTAGGAAAAATGTTATACAAATATGTTTTTTATTTCCTAACACTAAAGGAGCCAGTGTCTCGCCATTAGCGACGCAGAACAACTGAGGTCTAGCGAAACTCCGGAGGTAGGCGAACTACCCATCCAGCACGTATAGAGGTTGTAAGTGACCCGCTTTGGTAAGCGTAATCACTACAAAAGCGGTAGCCGGTTTTACCATTATTGGTTTTACCATGCAAAAGATGGAAGGAAAAAAGGAAAGGAAATTGGAATTGAAAGGTGTCCCTAACTAAAAAGGAGTACAAGACAAGAGAGGGAATGCCCTCAACAAGCTTGTTGGAAAAAGGAAATTGGAATAGAAAGGTATTAAAAACATATCATATAACATTCCTAAAAACAAAAATTTTACTTTAAATTTAAACATTCCAGGCAGAAATATATTGTAAGTAAAAGAAAGATTTTAAAATAATACTAACTACCAAACCAGCAAATTAAAAACAAACTACAAACCCTAGGGTATCTACAAGCACAAACAACTACCATGCCTTAAAATTAATCAGTCCTACGTCAAGATGTTATTATACAAATAACACCAAGATATTTTCACCAAACAGCAAAAATGATAAAATGTTCAGGGCGCCTTCTGAACATGTTACCACCTCACTGTCTAGCGAGCAACTGATGCCGAACCACACGCGCAGATCCCGGACCCCAACTCGGCTCGAGGTCACGGCAGCTGGCATACCGGGCCGGGCTGGTGCGGCAGCTGGTTGACCACCTGGTGTGAGCACCTGTATTGCCAACTGGTTGCCTTGGACACTGGTGACCTTGGACCAAACCTTTTGGTTGTCTCGTCATTTTGAATGATTTGAGTACCCACAAAATAAGGCTTGGAAACTTATAAAATGTTGGAAAATACTTTTTAGTTTTCGTGTTATAACTTCTATAACGGGCAAAATTCCTCTAAACCCATCATGCGGGTACTCAAATTACATGGAATGAAAAGACAAACAAAAATGTCCATTAACATTTTTTGATAAAACCAACGGTACAGAAGTTATAACACAAAAACTAAACTTTCAAAGTCATTTCAAACTTTTACAAAATATTGTTGATTTTATAACAAATGTTACCGAAAAATTTTGTTTGTCTAATTATTTAGCGTAATGTACTCTAAGTACTTACATAATAAAGTTTGGAAACATATTAAGTTAAATAGGATGTACAAAAAATATTTTTTCTTTTTTAGTTTTTGCATTATAACTTTTAAACCGTTGGTTTTATTAGAAGATGTTACCACACCTTTTTGTTTGTCTTTTCATTCTGCGTATTTTGAATACCTACATGATAGGATTTGGAAACATATAAAGAAAAATATGATTTGAAAGATTTTTTTTCAGTTTTTGAGCTATAACTTTTATACCTTTGGTTTTATCGAAAAATGTTACTGGACCTTTTTTGTTTGCCTTTTTATTCTGAGTAATTTGAGTACCCGCACGATAGATTTAGAGCATTTTTGTTATATCCACTGCCACCGTGTATGGCGACGCAGCTCAAAAGTTGAACGTCGACGATATCAAGTGGGGGCCCCCCCATTTCGCAAAATTACTCTAAACCTATTGTGCGGGTACTCAAATTATGCGGAATGAAAAGACAAACACAAAAGGACCAGTAACATTTTTCGATAAATCCAACGGTATAAAAGTTATAACGAAAAAACTAAAGTTTCAAGGTCATATAAAACTTTTACAAAACCTATCATGTGGTTACTCAAGTTACGTGGAATAAAAAAACAAACAAAAATGTTTAGTAACATTTTTCTATAAAACCAACGGTGTAGAAGTTATGACGCGAAAACTTAAGATTTAAAACCGTCCAGGTTACAAAACGTCCAGGTAACCTGGACGTTTTAGTAAAAACGTCCAGGCTACAAAATATTGTTGGGGGGGGGAGGGGGGGGAGGGAGGGGGAGGGGGGGAGGGGGGGAGGGAGGGGGAGGGGGGGAGGGGGAGGGGGGAGGGGGGAGGGGTGGGGAGGGGGGAGGGGGGAGGGGGGGAGGGGGGGAAGGGGGGCGTGGGGGGGGTTGTCGGGGGGGGGGGGGGGCAAAATTGCAAAATTACTCTAAACCTATTGTGCGGGTACTCAAATTGCGGGGAATGAAAAGACAAACAAAAAAGGTCCAGTTTAATTTTTCGATAAAACCAACGGTATAGGAGTTATAACGCAAAAACTTAAGTTTTAAGGTAATTTTCAAACTATTACAAAACCTATCGTGCGGTTACTCAAATTACGTGGAATTAAAAGACAAACAAAAAGGTACAATAACATTTTTTTATATATCCAACGGTATAGAAGTTATTACGCAACAACTGAAAAAAAAATATTTTACATTATCACTAAGCCATCTTTCTATTCCTGGTGACCTCGCACGCTTCCGTTAGTAACCAGTTGGCAATGCGAGTGGTTGCCCTTGTTGCGTCTGCTAACACACTCAACAGCTCATTCCCTGCTTTGGATAAATAATTTTCGCCAGTCTGCTTCCTGCCAGGGCTCGGGTACAGTTGGTCTACTGCAATGTTTGTATATTTGTACTGTGTTAAATGTGTATATGTATTGTGCGTGTTAGCTGTTGTGTCCTGACGACTCCGACCCGGATGAACGTTTTTTTAAACCCTTTTGTAATGGAGTTATTACTTCGAAACATGTACTGGATTCATCTACTATTTGAACTGTTGAACGTTGAGGTATGTTAAGCTATTCTACTCTGCCCATAATTTTGTATAATTTAAGTACTCACAAAATAGGGTTTGGAAACTTATAATGTAAAATATATATTTTTCTTTAATTTTTGCGTTATAACTTCCATAACGTTGGTTTTATTGAAAAATGTTACAGGACCTTTTTGTTTGTCTTTTAATTCCATGTAATTTGAGAACCCGCACGATAGGTTTTGTAAAAGTTTTAAATGACCTTGAAACTTTAGTTTTTTCGTTATAACTTTTATACCGTTGGATTTATCGAAAAATGTTACTGGACCTTTTGTGTTTATCTTTTTATTCTGCGTAATTTGAGTACCCGCACGATAGATTTAGAGTAATTTTGCGAAATGGGGGGGGGGGCCACTTGATATCGTCGCCGTTCAACTTTTGAGCTGCGTCGACATACACGGTGGCAGTGGATATAACAAACATGCTCTAAATCTATCGTGCGGGTACTCAAATTACGCAGAATAAAAAGGCAAACAAAAAAGGTCCAGTAACATATTTCGATAAAACCAAAGGTATAAAAGTTATAGCTCAAAAACTGAAAAAAAATCTTTTTAAATCATATTTTTCTTTATATGTTTCCAAATCCTATCATGTAGGTATTCAAAATACGCAGAATGAAAAGACGAACAAAAAAGGTCGAGTAACATTTTTCAATAAAACCAACGGTATAAAAGTTATAACACAAAAACTCAAAAATTATCTTTCTTTACATTATATTTTACTTTATATCTTTTCAAACCCTATCATGCAGATACTCAAAATACTTAGATTTAAAAGAGATACAATAAAGGTCCAGTAAATGTTTTTATAAAACCGACGGTATAAAAGTTATAACGTAAAAAAAAATATTTCTCTACATCTTATATTTTATTTTATATGTTTCCAAACCCTATCGTGTGGTACTTCAATAATGCAGAATAATGAGACGAACAAAAAACTTTGGTAACATTTGTTAATTAACTAACAATGTAAAAGTTATAACACAGAAACCAATTTTATATCTTTAACCAAGTTTATATTTAATCGCAACTGTAGTTTATCTTGCATTTCTGCAACTAAATATTTTTAGAAGTATCAAGGTGATATAAGAAAGTAGCATCTTTAAAATATTGTAACTTGTACAAAGTTAAATAAGTGTTAAAAACGATATTTTATTGCAAATATTTTAAAACCAAAAGTTAAGAACGATTGTTTAATACCGACATGTTCACTCAACAAGAGCAACAGTACGACTAACACTACATATCCAAATATTGCGAGGAGTCTTTCATGGTGGTGGGGGAAGGCAGATGTTCCGTGCTGTCCATGTCATTTCGAGGAAGGTCACTGCACTACAACCGACACATCAGTTTGCAGGTAGGACTCGCAGAGTAAACATCTAAATAAACATGAGTTCTGTTTTATATGTTTCTTTTATCAAAGATGGACTTTGTATTGAAACGCAAAGTTTCACTATTGATGCAGATTCTGTACAACAAATTGTAGTACATCCTCCAGAAAATTATGATTCTATCTACATTTCGGTGCATGAACCTAACGACCGCCCACCACCAACATCTGCTGACAAGGGGTAGGACAGCGGGTACCATACGTCATTAAAGCTTCAGCTCTCCACCCGAGTACACATGGACTCTGAGCTTCAAGATAATACTGTTTCTTCTACATCTAAACAAACTTCCGAACAATTACCTACTACAAATGAAACTACTACAAGTCTAAAAGTAAATGAAATTTCATCAACTGTTAGTTCTGATGCGCAAGCAATAATGTTATCATTAATTGGTTTCGACTAAAAATTCAACAACGGAGGAAGAAAGAAATTCGCTACTTTACAACTTGGTTTTTGCATATCAGTATATGTTTTTATATACTGATATGTTGTATTTTTTAAAACTCAAACGGATGACCTTGAACTTTTAATCGATGGTATTATTCGATTATTTTAATCGATTGTTTTATTCGAATACTTTATATAAATACGAAACTTTAACGTTGAGAGGCTCAGTTCTGTTTAAGACAAGCTACAACCAACATGTCATCCAAAAGAAATAATCTAACACTTATAACTTATTGTTGTAAAGAAAAATGTTTTAAAATACCTGAAGATCAAGTTGACGGAAAAGCTTGTACAAAATGTAATTCTTTCTGCTACTGTAAATGTAGTTGCAAAACATATCAAAAGTACCGGTTGGATAAACTAGAAGAATTGCAACATCGGCTCGGTCTACTGTGGCAACGATTAAATTCAAAGTGATTTAACAAACACTTGTCATTACCCCCACCACTACCCCCACTACCATCGGAGGTACCCGCAGCACCGGCTTTGCAATAGTCATTCCTGCTACACCTCTCGTCGAGTTAACAACTCTAGTCATGTCTCTCAACATTCGCGGGATTCACTACAACTTAGTGAAGAACTAAAACAACTTATAACCACTGGGTTCGGTTTATCTTTGGAACTTTATGCAACAAACAATCAAAACGAAAAGAATGTATTTTTGCCAACTTACAACAACAACAAAAAGAATGAAAATAAGCAAGAAATTTCACCACCGACAACAACTTACTTTTCAAATTTGGGAGCAAACTTTTCAACCTTAATGTAAAATTAAAAAAATATCTTGCATTTTCGGATCTTCCGAAAATGCAAGATCTTTTTAAAAACATCCTCACCTGACCTTGACCCATTTCCGGACATTTAAAGTTTAAATACCCAGCACAGCCGGGCATTTAAACTTTAAATGCCCACCATACACGTCACAGCTACGTCACAGCCTCTGACGTCACCAGACCGGATGTAGCTGTCACTTTTGATTAATGCGTTTTGGCCCAGAAGCCCCACTATTGCACTTCTAGTACCTGGTGGACCGAGCCTTGCTCGGTGTTATTTCATATTTAATAGTTCATCCAGTTACTATAAAATATTTCAATGTCATAAAATTGATAAATAGAAACCTTTTTTATTGCTCCATGGACTCTTCATACCACCTGCTGTATTTTCCCTTGATGGCTGTAGATTCCAAACAGCTGTTATGATTACTTCATTCGTTTACACTTTCCTTGTTTATTTTCGTTGCTATCATGGCAACCCATAAGGCCAATGTTAAATTTTTACAACTTTAAAATTTGATTTATTACGTTATTAGATTTTCTCTGGCCAAGTTATCTGCATAAAAGACGTTTTTGAGTCGTAAATTACTTATTTCCAGACTTTGAAGGAAATCCTCGGAGCCGTTTTAGAGATAATCTTGCAAGCAAACATACAAGCAAGCACGCGCGGCCGGACGATAACATTGCTCATATAAGAGTATAGGAGTACCTGGTGGACCGAGCCTTGCTCGGTATTATTTCATTTTTACCAGTTCATCCAGTTACTATAAAATATTTCAATGTCATTAAATTGATAAATGGAAACCTTTTTTATTGCTCCATGGACTCAGCATCCCAGGTTAGCCCAGGTTTCTTACAGCTAGAGGTTAGCTGTAAGAAAGGACCTAAGTTCGCCTCAATAAAGAAGTACTGTCCGCCGATAGCTTGATGGCTAGCGGAATAAGTGCAGGGGGAGGGGAGGAGTGTGCTTGCTATTGGCTGCGCCGTTCCCCTCTCGCCGCAAACGCGACACTAGTAGCCGACCTGAAAATGTAGTCTTTGCTACTGATGCCGATGCTGCTGCGTACTCCCCGCGCTGACGTACTCACCTGCAGTGCGCCGGGCGTTTAGTTGAGCGCCCGAATGGTTTGTCCATTTTTACGTACAGATGCCATCACGAACCAGGAAAATAAATACCTTTATCACAAAAAAAACTAATTCTAAAACTTTTATTCGCACGAATAGAGCATAATGGCGTGAACAGAATAATCTTGGATGTTTACAAACAAAACTGGAATTTGGATTTTCAAACGTGGAAAATGAAACAATAACATATGTTCAATTGAATTTCTTGTGTTTATCATCTGTTATTTTTAATAAGGTAAATGTAGACGGGTAGTAGCGTCGTTGTTATGGTAACCGGCCTGCTATCCCCTCCCCTCAAATTTATCCCGCTAGCCATCAAGTCATCGGTGGACAGTATTTTAATTCATTCATTCAATCATCCCACTTGCTGTATTTTCCCTTGATGGCTGTAGATTCCAAACAGCTGTTATGATTACTTCATTTGTTCACACTTTCCTTGTTTATTTTCGTTGCCATCACGGCGACCCAAAAGGCCAATGTTAAAATTTTACAACTTTTAAATTCGATTTATTACGTTAATAGATTTTCTCCGCCCAAGTAATCTGCATAAAAGACGTTTTTGAGTCATAAATTACTTATTTCCAGACTTTGAAGGAAATCCTCGGAGCCGTTTTTGAGATAAATGTGCAAGCATACAAGCAAGCACGATAACATTACTCATATAAGAGTATAGGATAAATAATAAAATATGTAGGATTTAATACGTGTTTTTTTTGTGATCATTACTCCTCCCAAACTATTGGGCCGATTTAAAAAATTTAGGTGTCATTGGAAAGTGTTTCGCATGAAGTTTTGCAGGAAATAAAATTTATGAAGGTTGGGCTAAAGGGAAGAGCCCTAGGAGCCCTTAAAGTTTCATATTTGCCCATAAGATTTAACATGGGAATGGAAATTTCAAATAAAGCAGCTGAATTGAGTAAACAGAGTTTTTCAGCAAAACCATATGTTATTAATGGAATTGAAACTATTGAATATATATATTGAAGCAGACTTTAAAAATTCTTTCATAAGTAGATTTATAGAAATTTTTCAGTTCGGATTTGAATTAAGAAGGGTTAAATTTTTTTAATCACCAAAATTTGTTGAAATAACGTAAAACCCACTAAACAATTTTTTTCAAAATACAATTTCCTTATTACTTATTTGAAAAAAACCCATTTAAAAATAAGTGCATGTGTTGTGTAATCATTTCAAATAACTATTTGCCCTGATTTTCCTTTCTTTTATGCCTGGAATAATTATAACAAATAATGATTTATGTATGACAAAGACACCTTGGTAACCTCGATTGAGAGAACAATTTGCTCAGAATTTACGGTGAAAGTTAATGTGAATTGTTTGTGAGTAACTATCTAAAAATAAAAATATAGTAGTCGTATTCAGGCGCTCAATCAACTTGATTATAAACAGGATAAACTTGATTATGTAGGGGCTGAACCCTTAACTATCGAGCCCTTGGATAAACAATTTGACAATTTTTTTCCTGCGCGAACATAATCTCGGTAACGAGATATATTATGTAAGTATGCAAGTAAGTAAGTATATACGTATTTGAAGACAAATAAAATAACTCTTCCGTCCTCATTCATAGGTCACCACGTAATGTGAATCAAAACCATCTGGATGCAATGGCCGCTGTGAGAAAGGTAAACCCTCTTTGTTTATTACTATGATGTGAAATCCAAAATGGGTAGCCTCGAGAGCCAGTACCTCTTTTTAGACCTGATTTGATTGTGGGGGCCTTTCACAGCGAATTGAAAGAGCTGCTGATATCAAGCATTGTAAAGGAGAAAAAAATTGTTGGAATAACATTAGCACTAATTTAATCAATTGAATTCCAGACAAGAGGATTGCCACATGCTTATATATTGTTGACGCTATATATATGAGGAAGACAGAATTCACAATGCAGATGAAACTGATAAATTGTTCATGTCTACCTCCCTGATGTAGCCAGTCACCTGTTGCATTATGACAAGGTGAAGAATCACATGATTCATGGGCTATACGAAATTTTAAATCTTCCTTCACTATGGATGAGGGACGGAAAATGTTCTTAGAATTTTCTAAAGGATTTTAATAATGAGGCAACTTAAGATAATGTAAATGGAGAGACTATTCGGCCCAAAAAAGGCGAGAAAACAACGAAACCGTTCATTTCAGGGGTAAAACCGTAGATGATTGATAGGAAGACGTGCCTAAAATCCTTCTCTCCTGGCTAAATTAGATTCTTACACAAATCAATTTCAAAATCTCATGGACAACTGTATGTGGCGGTAAGTTGAGCCAAGTCCTTTGAGGGGCTCAGAATATTCGTAGAAAGGTATCTCCAGGTGACAAGGTAATCACACTAAATATTGTTTATAAAGAGCTTTTGTAACCAATTAAATACTGTGTACTGGAAGTGACCGGCATGTTTAACCATATCATTAATAAAATATTTCTAGAATATTGTACTACAATTATTTTTATTTAGAAATCAATACATGATAATTAATTAATTGCTCGATTTCGAGCAACGGGTTCACTACTATTGAAAAAACCGATATCTCCGTTGTTTACTAACCGATTTTGATAACATTTGGTATATATTTGTATGATAATCATATATTTAATTTCGTAAGGCGATTCTTTGCGTCAAAATTGTGGGCGCTTGGCAAGTCGTGGAAAGATGGGAGAGGGCTCAAATTAAAGGTCTCTATTCCGTGATGGCGGGAAAAATACTGAATTTGCTTGAAGCTTACTAGAAAATGAGAAATAACGTAAAATATCTGCCATTTAAAAAGCATTGGGAGCTGCTTTGTTTACATAAAACATGTGATATTGTTATTTTATTTTAAACCATGTTCTAGATAATATCATATGGTAGATCTAAAAGCCAGTTTATAAAGGTAGATCTTACTATATGAAATAAGAATTGTTTTAATTTAAATTTTCCCTTATTAGGGGCTTAAGCCCCTACAAGCCACTAGTTAATTGTTAATCATATATTTAATTTGGTAAGGCGATTCTTTGCGTCAAAATTGTGGGCGTGTGGCAAGTCGTAGAAAGTTGGAAGAGGGCTCTAATTTAAGATCTCTACTCCGTGGTGGCGGGAAAAATACTAAAATTGCTTGAAACTCACCAGATATCGAGAAATAACGTAAAAAATATATCTGCCATTTAAAAAGCATTGAGATCTAAAAACGGGTGCTTTGTTCACATTAAAACATGTGGTGCTGTTGTTGTGTCAAAGCCATATGCTAGATATTGACAAATGGTTTTTTCAAAAGGCAGCTCTCTATGTTCAATGTAATATAAAACAAAATTTAACTTTAAGATTTTCAAATTTTATCATTAAGGGTTTGAGTATATTTATAATTTAAAATTATAAAGAGTTAAGGGCAACATCGGCTTTAAATTTAATCCTTCCAAAAAGTTTCATCTTTAAATTTGGCCATTCAACATTATATTTAATCTTGAATCTACCAAGACAAAGCAGTATTTACTCACGGGCAACCATAAAAAAGTGTTGAATGTCACGACTTTTTTTTGGGAAATATAGTGCTGCAGTCTATGGTTAACCTTAAGAATTTCTTCAAACCATGTCCATATGTTTATTTGTAAACAAAGTGAACTGAGCTTGTTTGAGAACGACGGAAGCGCCACTGTTTCCAAAAAAAATCAGCCCTTAACTATACTGAAGTAACGTCCTTTCTTAAAATTCTGATAAGTACCAGAACATGTCGAAATATATCTAACTTTTAAACTTTTAATACACTTAAAACGTTTAATTCCGTCAGTGAGCGTTGCCGAGTTGTCAGTATGAAGAAAACATTAAATATCCAGCAAATCATAAACAACCGATCCATCAGTTTTTTTCTACATTTGGTTATGTAATTTAATAGGCCTGCCATACATATTATACGGCCTATTAAATTGGGTAACCGGTTGTTTGTGATCATATTTTAACAAACAAGGTCTCATTTGATTTGGACTTAAATTTTCTATCTTTTTGATCATAAAAACAATTTTCTTAATATTTACGGTTTTCATGAAATTTGGCATTAAATATTTTAAATGGCCGCCATATTGAAACGGCTTGAGATGTTTGAACGAATTTTTTAAAACTATTTTTACTTCCTAAACTACACATTTGAACCAATTTTGAAATTTCTATCTTAAAAAATGCCCAAGATATAAAATAATTTTAAAAAAATCACAAACAGACCGACAGACAGAAATCTAGGCATTTTAGACCTATACTTATATGGCATTTTAGGTTTGTCTTAGCCCAAGGACCAAGTCCACAAAATATGTCCAGACAGTTTGGAAACACCTTGTATGTGTGTTTTTAGCGAATTTCCCCTATAGGGAAGAAGCTATTACCGTAGGTCTCATGGTAAGACCTAAGCTCGGGACCACTATAACTTTTCGTTTTGGGGCCCCCAGAAGCAAAAAACACTATTCGTTCGAATTTATATATATATATATATATATATCTATATATATATATATCTATATATATATATATCTATGTGTCTGTTAGCACGATAGCGGCCGCAAAAATGGTCCGATCTTTATGAAATTTGGTACGGACATGTAAAGTGGTAATCAATTGGACGAGTTCGTGAACCAGCCCGATCGGACCACCGGAAGGGGGGGTAAAGGGGGATAAACCCCCCCAAAAACGGGTTTTTTGAGTTTTTTACATAGAAAAATAAAATTTATCAAATTTTTGTGGGCACCATTGAATTCAGCTCAAAAAAACAAATAATTTAGTATTTTGAATCACTGCTCTATGCCCATTGGTTACCGAGATATTGAAAGTGGTAAACACAGTACGTTGTCCCAATGTTATTCTTATGGGAAATAAGTAAAATTCTATATCTCGCTTATTTCTCAACATATCTTGATAAAACTTGGTAAATGGCTTCTTCTAGTTCAGATCTACTAAATATTGAATTAAAACCATCCAGTTTTAATATACCTGTAGCAGCAAACCTGCATACTCATTTCCCATGTTATTCTTATGGAGCTTAACAAAACATGTCAAATCTTGCTATGTTTGCTTGAAATACGTTGTTTTGCATTTGAAATTCGCTGAGTATGCAGGTCTGCTGCAACGGGGGTATTTATATTTTAAGATATACAACTGGCCCTTTTACTCTTTAAAGGATAAAACGCAGTAAATGCGATGCGAATCAAAGCTTACCGGCGCTGCCTTGGTTCTCCGCGGAGCCATGCCCTGATGCCGGGTCGCCGGAATTGTACCCCCCGGATTTGTACCCCCCACAAAAAACGCCTACGTCATTTTGACGTCACAGGACGGGGGGTACAAATCCGGCCGCGAACTTTTAGGACGGATAAATTATTATGTATTTTGATCAACTGACATCTCACGGTTGGCTGAACAGTTGCATAATTGATATAAATCCAATTAAACATGGCTTCTTAAGTCCAACTCCGGATTTGTACCCCCCGGATTTGTACCCCCCGTGGCCAAATCTTAAAGTCCTACCCCGGATTTGTACCCCCCGGATTTGTACCCCCCGTGGTCAGATTCTTAAGTCTGACCTCGGATTTGTACCCCCCGTGGCCGTATCCGTAAGTCCTACCCCGGATTTGTACCCCCCGGATTTGTACCCCCTGTGCTCAACTCCATTTTGACGTCCATGGAAATATACCGGGTCAATATTCATTGATGTTGTTGACTTTTTTAATTAGTTCTCGTAAGTCAACGGCTGTTTGTTAAATTATTACCTAATATTATTCTACGAATATGACTTATTCTACGAAAATCGTACGTTGCATGGGTGACGTATGACTTTTATTCAAGTATTTTGCAATTAATTAAACATTTAACGCAAGCCAAGTAAAAAACGTCGCTTTTTGGTTTCGTTTTTAGAGTATTGTAAATAAAACTAAAGTTTTTAACAGATGAATTGAAAAAGAAGTTCAACCTCAGGTGTTTAACGATCAATCTGGAATGTAATTGAACTCTACGTAGAGGGACGGAAATACATTACAGTTTTCTTACCGTATGAGGGTTTCCCGGGAGGCAGGAGGTCAACAAACATTTTCAAATGCCCTCGGCATGCCTCGGCATTCCTAAGTGGACCTGATGGAATGTACCGTTCCTCCCTCTGTAAGTACAATTGATGGTTTTTGGACGTTAACATATTTATTTTTGGGTATTCTGTACTTTAGTCCGGGATGGTATGTATATTCCGTTCGACTGGCTTGTAAAATTTTAAATAACTTTTGAAAATTGATAATGAGTACCTTTGGATGAAAAAATGACTTGTTGACATGTTTTTCATTCTTATATACACCCCAATCCAAGATGGCTACCAAAATAGAGAAAAAACTAGGTAATCTTCTTTAATGATTCAGTAAATTAATCTTTTGCACAGTGTATAAGTGAATTTTGTGTCATAAGACCACTGCCAATAATTGAAGGGAGGTAGGACCTTCAATTTGACTGGAAAAACATTTTTAGCCGCCATCTTGGATCCGCCAAATTGGATGTAATATATTTTTTCAAATGTAAACATTGTGTTGTGACCCATTGTTTCAAACTAGATTTTCACGCTGATTGCAATGCCGAAATCCGTTTTTGAAAATCTTTATTCGTTTTTAAGATATACCTAATCAAAGATTTTTCTCATATAATCCTTATGGGAGTTATAAGCATTGAATATTTTTAAGGATTATATTTCTTATATCTCCGGTTCTAATCAACGTATATAGATCATTTGGGTCTTAAAATACTCAGTATTATCAATTCATCAATTTGAATCAAACCGGAAAGAGACTGAGTGATATTACATAATTAAAAATAAAAAGAGTTTTTTCTGGAATTTACTTTTGTTAAAATTAAATAACTCAGGGTTTACGTGAGATAAATTGTTCGTTCTGGACTTAAATTACTCGGCAAATAATTGGCTTTCATATGAGCTATAGTAAATTGGAATCAGATGAATTTCAGGTGAGTTATGATCCTTCCTTAAATTTAAAATTTATTTACTTACAGAATTCCTGTTAAGTTTAAGGCTTATAACTCGCCTGTAATTCAAACGATTTGAATTATTAATAGTTTAAATTAAAACCAAAATCAATGTGAGTAACTTCAGGTCTTAGCAAATTTCAAGCCTCTGTTAGAATGGAGGGTACATGTCCTTAACTAAACTAAAAATGTGCAAAAAAATAAATTTTACATCGAATGAAGGGTCATAACTCACCTGAAATTCGTCTGATTCCAATTTACAATATATCGTTAGAAAGCCAATTATTTGCCGAATAATATAAGACCAGAACTGACAATCTATCTAATGTAAAACCTGAGATATTTCATTTTTAACCAAAATAAGTTTTAGAAAAATTAAATTTTATGTTAAATTATGATTGATAATTCAGTCTATTTCCACTCTGATTCAAACTGACAGTTTATTTCATTAATACCGTTATATCACTGAGTGTTTTAAGACTCAAACGACCGTCATACTTTGGTTAGAACCGGAGGTATAAGAATTATAATCCTTAAAAAAAATGTAAAGCTTGAAATGTCCATAAGGTTTGTACAGAGAAGAATCTTGTTTGGGTATAACTTAAAAACTAATGAAGATTTTCAAAAACCGATTTCAGCATTGCAATCACCGTGAAAATCTAGTTTGTAATGATGGGTCGCAACACAATGTTTACTTTTGAAAAAAATTCACATCCAATATGGCGGATCCAAGATGGCGGAAAATATTTTTACCCAGTTAAAGTGAAGTTCCTACCTCCCTTCATTATTGGCAGCGGCATTATGACACAAAATTCGCTTATACACTGCCTAATTGATTTATTTTCTATGTCTTCAGCGCTTTTGACACCATCTTGGACACCATCTTGAAAATGTTGCACTTCCGGTGGTGATATTTAGGAAAAACATTTAGTACTTTTATTAGCATGAATAATGTGACAGAAAAACGCACAAGTCACTCTTATAGAAATTTTCCTAGTGTAAAATGGTATCTTTTCTTTACTATACCCTTTTTATTTTTAGGCTCGATCATAAGGTCCCTCTATTAGATTATGCCCTCTATTAGATTTCGGTGGTAAGAAAATGAGATAAAAAATGTCAACTGGGCGTTTTTTACTACTAAATATATTGTTAATAATTTAAAATTAGCAAATAAATTTTTACATGCAAATCGAACGGAAGGGTCTAATGCTTACATATCACCCCGCACTACTTGGAGTATTTGATAAAAACTGATCAGAGATCAATGCAGTGTTGTCCGTTAGAACATATTCTAAAATAATATATATACTGGAGGTTGGCGTCTTGACTACTGATTTAAATGATTAACGAATGCATTCAATATGAATATCATAAAATCAAAATCAGCTTTATTTCTGTAATCTACAGTATATTTGTCAAATACCACTGACCTATCATCACACAGCCTACCTAGAACCTCGACCTAGAACCTTGAAACCTTGCATGAACGTTCCTCTCAGGGCATAAGCACCGACTAAGAACGGATTTTTAAAAATTCCTTCAGGGCTACGCCCTATGATACAACAAAGTTTAAATGTTAACGTATAGGGAAGCTCATGTAGTTGTCATGGCAACCTTAAAATTAAATCTGAAATCCAAGGAAGTTTTTTCTGTTTTTCAACGGGTAACACCGTGTTGATCAGCTAGTTATTTATATAGAAGTATCAGTCACAGCACATATTATTTACAAATAAATTAAATATTTACAAAATAAATTCACTAATGCCCTTATTTAATTAGTACCTGGTGAACTAAGCCTTGCTCGGTATTATTTTATGTTTACAATTTAATCCAATTACTATAAATAAAAACAATTCGAAAATATTCATGAATAATAAATGCAATTGTTATTACTCCAAGTAATTTTCATCTCTCACGCTGAATGTTTCCTAGATGACTGTAATTTGCAAATAGCTGTTATGATGACTTTATTTGTTTAAACTTTCCTTGTTTAGTTCGTTGCCATCATGGCAACTCGTAAGGCCAATGTTAAACTTTACAACTTCAAAATTTACGTTTTACGACATTTTATTACGTTATTAGATTTTCTCTGCAAAGTAATCTGTAGATAACACGTTTTTGAGTCACATGTACATTTTATCTATTAATTGAACACATTTCAAAATGTTGTCTTCGCAGTTCTCTATTAAATATTAATAAGAAAACCATAACCAAGAGTAATAATCATACAATTTCATAGGTAAAAGAGTAATTTCAGTTCAAAGCCAAGCATAGTTCAAGAGAAATAACATTTTTCTTAAGGGACTTAAACCTAATATGGCGAGTAGTACAGCAGGCTCTTAACGGCTTATTAAGTAAAGAATGAAAGCAATACCCTTAAATTTTATTATTGATTCAGGAACATAACTATCAATATATTTCCCGACTTATTTCTTCCTGAAAATTAGCTCATAAGTCTCATGAGAACTTTGCGTCTAAATTTGAACTATTATAGATCACTTAAAAGCATGAAATTCTTTTCCGCGAGCAAAGGATTTCCAACTCCATTGCACCTAGGAAAAAATTGTGGTTAAGTTATTTACTAATTTGAAGAACACGTGTCAATCAAATGAAGCAAACTCTTTCCATTGAAAACGTCCAAAACCCATTACTTGCACATACAGAGGGAGGAACGGTACATTCCATCAGGGCCACTTAGGAATTCTGAGGGCATTTGAAAATATTTGTTGAACACCTGCCTCCCGGGAAACCCCTACACGGCGCGAAAACTGTTATGTGCGTTGAAAGTCATTAACTATTACGAAGAACATGTGTCGTCAAAGGAAGTAAACTGTTTCCAGTAATAACGTCCAAAATCCATAAATTGCACTTACCGAGGGAGGAGCGGTACTTTCCATCAGGTCCACTTAGGAATGCCGAGGCATGCCGAGGGCATTTGAAAATGTTTGTTGACCTCCTGCCTCCCGGGAAACCCTCATACGACAAGAAAACTGTTATGTACTCCCGCCCTTTTACGTAGAGTTCAATTACATTCCAGATTGATCGTTAAACACCTGAGGTTGAACTTCTTTTCCAATTCATCTGTTAAAAATGTTAATTGTATTTACAATATTCTAAAAACGAAACCAAAAAGCGACGTTTTTTACTTGGCTTTCGTTAAATGTTTAATTCATTGCAAACATACTTGAATAAAAATCATACGTCACCCATGCAACGTACGATTTTCGTAGAATAAGTCATATTCCTAGAATAATATTAGGTAATAATTTTACGAACAGCAGTTGATTTACGACAGCTAATTAAAAAAGTCAACAACATCAATGAATATTGACCCGGTATATTTCCATGGACGGTCAAAATGGATTTGAGCACGGGGGTACAAATCCGGGGGGTACAAATCCGGGGTAGGTCTTGAGGATTTGGCCACGGGGGGTACAAATCCGGGGGGTACAAATCCGGGGTCAGACTTAAGAATCTGACCATGGGGGGTACAAATCCGGGGGGTACAAATCCGGGGTAGGACTTTAGATTTGGCCACGGGGGGTACAAATCCGGGGGGTACAATTCCGGGGTCAGTCTTAAGGAAAATAATTTTATTTCAAACCAATTACGTGTTTATGATTTAATAATGTAATGGGGGGTACATTTCCAGTCGCGGGCTGTTTCTCGAGCGATTTAGGCCCCGCCTCCTGTGACGTCAAAATGACGTAGCATTTTTTGTGGGGGGTACAAATCCGGGGGGTACAAATCCGCTACCCCCTGATGCCCACATGTTGGAGGCTGAAACACAAACCGCATTGAAATGGATCTAATGTATAAGTTTATAAATGAAAACTGGTTTAAGCTGGTCAATGAAGCTTTGTTACTGCCTCACAGTGACGTAAAAGAAAATAAATTTTAGATTATATTTGACTTTTTTTATACACCTATATTTCTTTGTATGAGTTGTTTTCATGCAGTTTACATAAATATAATATCACTCTACTGGTCAGAAAAGTAATCCATTACGTGGCAAGAAACTGTTTTACATGCTTGGCCGTTGTTGTGACGTGGTACTAGGGTGGAGGGAAGGAGAGATTCCGGCCTGTATTTATTTTAGTGTGGCCATGGTTCAGATGACTTTCACTCCACTCCAGTTACTTTAGGTGTAAACTATTGCGATAGCTCAAAAACGCACAAACTGTAGTCATTTTTCTATAGGTAAACATAATACTGATATGTAACTGGCGCCAAATCTTAAGGCCCACGCCGCGCCGTCCATAAGCCCAATGCTGAAATTAACATTAGTCTTATGGACGGCGTGGGCCTTAAGATTTGGCGCAAGTTATACAGTCTACTTTAAGGTTAATAAACTTTCAAAACAAACACCAAAATCAATGTTGAGTTAAATGGAAGTTTCGTTTGTTTGGGTATTCGTGTTTGGGGGTATTATTTATGTAGTTTCCACTCTAATGACAACAAAATTATGAAAATCGTTTCATAAATAACTGAGTTATGGCTTAATGCTATTAGGGGTGCTTACAGAATCGTTTGAAAGCGCGAACCGCGCTGTAAAATTCATTTGGGGGATTTTAAATTTAGCGGTTTTTTTAGATTTGGGGGGAGTTAAAATATATAAATTTTCATAAAAAAAATTAATAATGTATGGAAATTTAAGAGACAAGCAAGCATTGCTAACAATTAAGCATAAAAAACGAGGATATAAACAAAAGTGTATTACAGTAAAGGTATAGTATATCAAAGTATTACAGTAAACAGTAATAGATTTTTATACTGTTATATTGTATCCTAAAATAAAATAAATAATATAAATTAATAAAAAAATTATTAATTATATATTGTATACTGTATTACAGTAAAGGTAAAGTATATCAATTTCCGTATACATTTGTATGCAGTGTTATATTAGACAATAGACGGTCTTCTTTTTTTTTGATGTGTGGGAGTAGATGGTATTGATCTTCAAAGAGCACAATTAATTTAAGCTAATTTTGCACAGGAGTGGCTGCCCTGCTGCGTATCCACGAATCACTTTGTAGGAATGTGGGGGTCGTAAATACAATGGTATCGGCTTGCCTAGGTTTCCACCACTTTGCACAGAAGCTGAGAAAAAGGGATTACGAAAATCAAACCACAAAATGCTTGTATAATGCGGTAATACATACCGGGTGTCTCACCTAAAGTGAACCGATAGCTAACTTTTTTATTATAAATCTGACAAAGAACTTTTTATGGGGGACTTCCCTTTATTTTTAACGCTGCTTTTGGGTCACTTTGAAATTTAAAAATATGGCCACAATTTTCCAATATGGCGGACAACATTGATTTTTCTTATGGAACACCCTGTATTTTATGGCGTTTCTGGATTTTACGCTCAATTTTAGGAACTTTTTATTCTTTCTGATTTTTTTCTAAACGCAATAGTAAAGGAGGTATGAGCAGTTAAAGTTTGATTTCCCCCCTTTAAAATGCATGGGGAAATCGTTGGTAGTCTGTATATCGAAAACGGTTGGGTTAAAAAAAGATATCAAAGAATAACAGTGCCTAAAACTGTGAGTTTAGATGAGATTTAATGATAAAATAATTTGTAGTCGAGATTCAATTGTTGAAATGTATTATTTTGAATATGCTTTTACTCCATAAGAAATGCATGGTAAATGGGCACAACGCATTTTAAGTGGGGTAAAATCATACTTTAACTGCTCATACCTCCTGAACCATTGAGTATAGGAAAAAATGAGAAAGTATAAAAAGTTCCTAAAATTAAGCGTAGAATCCAAAAACGCCATAAAATATAGGGTGTTCGTAAGAAAAATAAAAGTTGTCCGCCATAGTGGGAAATGGCGGCCTTATTTTTTGATTTCGAAGAGACTCCAAAAAGTAGCATTAAAAATAACGGGAAGTCCCCCACAAGAACTTCTTTGTCAGATTTATAATAAAAAAGTTAGCTATTGATTCAACTTAGGTGAGGCACCCGGTATATTAAATTTGTTTAGTTTTGGACTTTTAATATATTTTTTGTCCTGCGTGTGTTTCCACGTACCTGGTACTCGGTTAGTCGCTGGGGCTGGACGCTCCTAGTCCCTAGTGGCCGCTTGCCCCTGACGCCACACGGACCGACTTGTCTCCCGCTCCGCCCCTCGTACCCCGGCTGTTGGAACACAACATACGTTTACGTTTTTTATCATATGTAAGTAAATTAGGAGTCTTCATAATGGCTTGTCATATTGTATTTTTACCTTCTCCCCTCTATACATAGTATATGGAGAAAGTATTGTTTTCGTCAAAATTTTCGAATTTGAGTTGTTAGTGGATATATTTGTTTTAGTGCTCCCTGAATCAAAAAAAGTGGTTTTCGGCGTGGTGTCTGTGTCTGTCTGTGTGTGTGTGTGTGTGTGTGTGTGTGTGTGTGTGTGTGTGTGTGTGTGTGTGTGTGTGTGTGTGTGTGTGTGTGTGTGTGTGTGAGAGAAGTCAGAAGTCAGAAGTCAGAATAACTTTATTCAGAAAATAATTTTTTACATTTTCAATATTTCCAAGCGTCACCAGGACGCGCGTGGAAAAAACAATGTTAACTAGTGTCCATTCTACATATATCTTTCATCAGGCAAAGACAACAAAACAAAAAACAAACAAAACAAAAAATGTAACATCAGCTTAGATACTATCCAAATCAACAATAAATAAACTATGCATCCAAAACCGACAGACATTGCAATACTTTCATTTTGATTTTTTTGTTGTGTGCGTGTGTGTGCGTGTGTGTGTGTGTGTGTGTGTGTGTGTGTGTGTGTGTGTGTGTGTGTGTGTGTGTGTGTGTGTGTGTGTGTGTGTGGATGTAAACAAAGCTAGAGACGACACCAGTGGTCCGATTTTCATGAAATATGGTATGTATGTATAAAGCCGTGGAATCTCCAGGCGTATTTTTCCTTTTTTTGAATTTTTGATTTGTAAATGACTAAAATACAAATTTCTCCAAAACATCTCTAACGATTTTAATAAAAAATTCCATGGTTTTTAGTGCTTAAAATGACAAACAAAATGACACCACCCGCATGTCTGTAAAAATTCTGGTTCAGAAGTTATGGGAGTTTAAGTGTTAAAAAATTAATATTTTTCAAATTTCACAAAATCTGTAACCTCAAAGAAAATATACTTGCTACCATTAAATTTGACTTGAAAATCTAAATAATCAAGTATTTTGAATCATTATAGTTTACGTCAACTTGTTGCGGAGATAACTGATATTTTAGTTCGGCGGTAAACGCAGTACGTTTTCCAATGTTATTCTTATTGCAAATATAAAAAAACCGACATCTCCGTTATGTACTAACTGATTCTGATAAAATTTGGTATATATTTATGTGATAATTAATTGTTAATTTGTTTTATTTCACTATATATGTTTTCTGGTTTTAAATGACTTGAAGGGAAAAAGTATGTGTCAGTTTCCTGATACCGTTTATTACTCCACGAGGACGATGGTAACTAACATGAATTTCCATTACTCATGAGAAGATTCCCAACGTCAGTTTATGTGCGAAGTTAAGGATCATTAAATACTATGTTCGAGTTTTGATTAAAACTTTTGTTCTAATTGAAAGACTAGTAACATAAGCTAATTAACAAGGTACATTTAAAAATTCGAACCTTTTGGTAATAATAGTGTAGTTTATAGCCAATAGATGTATTTTAAAATTTTAGTTTATGTATAAAAAACTGTATATGATATAAAGAAGTATCTGTGATTTAAAATCAAAACAACTGTTATGCCGGCCAGATGAGGAATAAAATAAAAAGTTCATTGGCTAACAGGTAAAATTAACAATGGCAATCCGTAAATATAACAATCCGTAGGCACTTTAGTGACAAATTGAAAAGCCTTAGAAAAAACTTTTCATGCAGAGGAGACGAATAAACATGTACAGCAATATTCATGACTTCGTGTTCGATCTGTTACTATATGCGCTGACCATTTTTCCGAGATAGTGCCTCTGTATGTGAATTAACAATAACAAAGATATATATATATATATATATATATATATATATATTGGATATTATTAACATCTGGAAAAAAAATTTCAGAAATATCTTTTGGAAGCTCACTAGTAAAGCTTTCTCCACCATAAAACACTATAAGGTTGTAATTCTTTTTAATGAGGTGGCTATGTTATTAGTTATGCACACAGTTGTTGAATGTAAAAGTTATAGAATTTTTCAAACGAAAGAACTTTTGTATAAAACGCTCTCTTGTGAACTCAATAATAAAAGAGTTATCACTTAAAACACATCTATTTTTGGTCGAATTTTACAAGATATAAATCTGAAAGACATATCAAGGACCATTTTATCTCTAACTAGCAGTTGCCCGTGGCTTCGCTAATGATAAAAATTTCAGCTGATCTTATTTCTGCTCTTTGAACCGTCAAATTATAGTTTTCACAGCCGTAAGGACGTTCATGGGGCGTGGCCCGAGGGGATTTTAAGGAAGTGAATAGGCTTATATGTTTCCCAGGTTCAAGATCTACCTCTGTGTGAAATTTCGACCCAGTCGGTTCAGTATTTTTCGAGTTCACTTATCCCATACATACATACATACAGAAACCACCTCTTCTTTATAATAGTAAAGAAGATAGAAGATAGATAGATAGATAGATGAGCTCGACAACTAGCCTAGCTTTATCAATTTACCGGAAACCTACAACTACTGATCATACCATCCATGCATCATCTCATCACCCTATCCTATGTCACACAAAATGGCTGCATACAATAGTTACATCAATAGATTAATTAACATGCCTCTTTCTGAAGACGATTACCAAAAAAATTACAGATAATAAAACACAATAGCTTTGCAGAACGGTTATACATGCCAGATGATCGACACCTTGTCACCTACAACCATAACATTCATAATATTAAAAATAATATGGAAATTTTACATCATTGTTAAAAGGGCGCTATGATGGACACTTTAGAAACTTTTGAAATATACAAATCACTCAAAGGCTCTCCAGACAGAATCTTAAATGAAAAATCAAAATTTGTTACCAACATATTTTTTGGTCGAATAGAGGAATTTTCAAAACCCAGACGACAACAGCTGATTAGAGTAGACAATGACGGTCACGGTCAGGTGGGGATAGGAACTCGTCACTGTGCCGGCCGGCAATGCGTTAGTGTCCGTGTGAGTGTTGTAAACTTAATGTTTTAAATGTCCTTTGGTGTGGAAAGCTTTTAATATTGACGACGTGAGGATATATTCTTGTATGAAGATTTTGGTAATGATACCATAGTATCGAAACTCGAGTAAATGTACTCAAGGTTGTAAAAAGAATTGACGACAGTACAAGGTATGTTACCTTATTATTTATTTATTATCTACTTCTCTGGCAATTGGTAATATTTTTGCGAAACCGTAGTTCCTTACATCTGCATATCTTCTTTCTCCACACCTGCGCTCTTGCTCCATGACGATGTTTTATGTGTCTGCAAACATATCATTAATCATAATTAATTTGTAGATTCAATAATGAATTGTTGGCTGTATGGTTAGTACCATTTATATTTCAACTTATTTAAACTAGCTTGCGTCACTAAGTGCAAATTTTAGTTTTAATCCTAAAATCTCCGTGTTGTTATTTTTATTAAAATATCTAAATATTAGAAAAAACAACAAAATATGATTTCTATTTTCAGGTCCCAAAACTGCATATAGTAATATTAAATCTGTACAGTTAAAAAAGTATATAATCCCATTCGGGGAGGGAGTTCTTAAATACAGGATCTGATGTCAGTATAAAAATATGTCAAACTGTCAAGGACCAAATCAGGATCATCGGTGGAATACCAGATACTTTAACTTTACAAAATCTATATTTGATCCAGAAACACAATAACAAAAATTGAAGTAAAAAAGTCTCATATTTCATTTTAGAACAAAAACGAGAGAGTGGAGAGACTGGGACGGCGACGTGTCCTGTTAGCCAGGTAATTGGGAGTTATGTATTGCGGATAAAGTTATAGGCGATGGCTTGTGGGTTGTAGCGTTCCCCAATGGGGATTTCAGTCCACACTAGCTCTGGTGAATACTATATTCGTACATAAGGCCATCCTCAAAATTAGACCAGTTCGTAAGTGAAGTTGGCGGAATTGTGTTTTGGATCCTACGTTAAACTGTTTGTCTCTCAGTTTCCGTTGGCTGTTGGACTATTAATTAATAATCCTTTCTAAGGAACATGTCGATCTTAGTCAATAAGAAGACTAAAAGATCGCGTCACACATCTTACACTCATATGTCATATTTACTTGAATTGGCTTAAAATACCTTGTAGGTTGCTAGTTCAGTTGATAGTGTCAAAACATAAATTAAGTCAAAAATAGCTGACAGTAACAATTCAGATGATCATATCTCATGCAGCAATAATGTTTGTCTAAAGTAAAAATTATTGGAACATAAATCAATAAGGGTGCATTTAAATCCGTGGCTATAAACAATTGTTCGAACAGTTACTTAATTTACCCGTCGCTCGAAACTAAGCAATTGTCATGTATTGATTTCAAAATGAAAATAATCATGATACATTAGCCCACTTTACGTATATGGAGCATCAATATGACAACCAGTGATTATCACTAGGTTTAGCTATAAAACCTAGTTTTGAAAAAAATAATATTTTTTAGATTTCTATTAGAAATATGTCAATATCTCGAAAACCAAACTCCATAATTTAAACCTGGCTGCGGCAGTGAATTCAGCGTAAAAAGTTAATTTGAAATGATATGTCGTGTTACCATCTCCATATTTGAAATAACTCACCTCATTTCAAAATGGCGGATCCAAGATGGCGATCAAAAAATTTACATTGGTGTAAGTTAAGTGGAAATAACTCAACAATGACTGGTGGTGGTTATTCGTCATTATCTAGCATTATTTTTTGGTCAAGTAATAATTTTACCAGTTTGTAATGTTTAAATTGGTTGAAAGTAAATAAAAAGTAAAATTAAAATCAAAATTAAAAGTAAGAATCAAAAGTACTCATATCTTGAGAACCAATTAAGGTATTAAAAAACGGGTTGCGTCAATGTAATCAGTGAAAAAATCTAGTTTGAAATGATGGGTCACAACACCACTTCTCCATTTGAAAAAAATATTTTGGATCCAATATGCCGGCCAAAATTGGGTACCCGAACAAAATAAAGTATTAATCACCCAACTGTGTGGGTGTGGGATTGATATTTGGAAAAATATACGAAAAAGGGGGTGGCCTAATATGGGACAACCGGTATATATTCAATGGTTTCAATTTAATTAACAACATATTACTTTGCTGAAAATCTTTGTTTACTCCCTTCTGATTCTTTATCTAAAATTTCTAATCCATTGTTAAATCTTATGGGCAAATATGAAACTTCAGGGGCGTCTAGGGCTCTTTCCTTTAGTCTAACCTTCAAAACGTTATTTCCTGCAAAATTTAACGGTAAGCTCTTTTCAACGACTTCTACTACATTATTAAAGTCACAAAAACCCCTTCGATTATTGAAGCAGAACATCGTCGAAGGGGACTTGTTTGTTTACACGAGTTAGTATTTGTCCGATTATTATTTTCAGTTTATTGTGAAATAGCAGAAAGATTTGAGATACGATCTTTCGAGCGTTAGGAGTGTTGTAAATACTTTTCTTTCGTATTTAATACTTTCAAGACCTAAGCAAGAGTGATAATGAACGGGACAAACTCGGTTTTGAAACCGCCAGTTCTAACCTTACGTGACCATGACTATGCATTGTCAACATCAACACCCGAACCAAGTACAAGTGCTGTTAACAATGGTAAGCATCCCATGTTAGACGAATGTTTTGTGGCCCCACCACACAAACTTTTCATTTCCGATTCATCTCACATTAACGAACATAATTCAATGGAGCTATGCCTTAATGAAACAGAAAACTCTCCTGACTTTCGAACCGTAGGAAATAGAAAGTCCAAATCAACCCCATCTCGTGTCCAGACGTCTAATCAACCCTACAAAACCGTTATCAAAAACAGATATGAACCTTTAGCTTCTCCTGATGACTACATTGATGATCCTGGAACTCCAAGTCCTTCTAATTCCCTGAAAATTCCTCCGGTTTTTCTGCATGACTCCAATAATTACCAGGCATTAATCGCCGATCTAGACGGAATTCTTAAACAGCAATATTATACAATGATTAAAGGCACTGCTATAAAAATCAACGTATCTTCATCCGATGACTATCGCGCACTAACTGCCCATTTCGACCAACTTAACGTCCAATACCACTCCTTTTGCCCCCCTGAAAAGAAGCATCTCTCTGTTATTATGCGTAACGTCCCTATTTCCCTCTCTGATGAAGAAATTCTCACTGAGTTGAAATCAAAATCATATCCAGTCCTCAAGGTTTCCAGACTGTATAATAAAAACAAATACCCAATGCCATTATGTGCCATCGACTTAGAGGATTCAGACTCCGGGAACGAAATTTTCGGACTTGAATTTATTTTTCATTCCAAAATCCAAATAGAGTTGAAAAGAAAATCCAAATCTGTCCCGCAGTGTACACGTTGCCAGAGGTTCGGGCACACTAAAAACTATTGTAAATTAGAACCACGTTGTGTCAAATGTACAGGTAACCACCTATTCTCTAACTGTCCAAAAAAGAAAGATGATCCTGTACAATGTGTCAATTGTGGTGGTTCACACACTGCTAACTATCGTGGATGTCCACATTATCTCAATCTAAAATCAAGAACAAATCATAATAAAAACTCCCAACAAACAAAAAACAAACATCATCATGATCAGACTGATTCACCAAACAATAACTTTCCTGCTCTACCAACCAAAGAATCCAAAACTTCATTGAATAACCAAAATAACAATAACATTTCTACTCCACGTGCAAGCTACGCCAGTGCTGTAAATGGAACTAATTCTCAACGCCCAGAAGCAAATCCCCGTAATCGTGATCCTCCCGTTTCTGAAAACGATTCTCTTCATCCAATATTAAAGTCATTAATAACTCTTATCACCCCTTACATGGCTCAAATCAAATCATTTATCTCTCAATTAGTGTCATCTATTTTTCAGAATGGATTTTAACTTACAACCAGTTAATAACTTAAACCTCCTAAACTGGAACGCCAATGGATTAAAAGAAAAACGTCCTGCTTTTATTATTTTCCTTGCTCAATATAAAATTGATATTGCCTGTGTGACGGAAACCCATCTGATATCATCAGAACGATTTACTATTCCAGGTTATCACGTATATAGATCTGATAGGGATGCCCCACGGGCATCTGGTGGAGTCGCCATCATAATTAAAAGAAATATATCTCACCACACACTGTACTTACCCTATATGAACAACCTAGAAGTTGTAGCAATCAAAATTAAAGTTAACAACGATGAGATAGTCTTATATTCTGCTTACCATGCCCCACGATATAAATTTTCAAAAACTTATATTGAAAACCTATTTCCTGGAAATACCTCTACTATCTTACTAGGTGATCTAAACTGCAAGCATGAAGCTTGGGGTTGCCAAAAAACAAATCCCAATGGAAGGCGTCTTCTTGCAGCTACTCTTGATTACAACGTTTCGATCATAGCTCCCACTGCACCCACACATTACTCCTTTAACCATAACGTCAGGCCGGATATTTTAGATATCGGTTTATTTAAAAACATTTCTTACCCTACTCATATGACTCCTTTAATTGATCTCGACTCTGACCATCTCCCAGTCATACTATCATTTAATGAACCACCTGTACCAGAACCACCAGATGAAAAGCTTATTAAAGGGATAATTGATTGGGAAAGTTTTAGGGATTGTTTTAATGATTTATTTAGTTACCCACGCCAACCAACTGATATTTCTCAAATTGATGAGGCGTTTGGATATTTTATTGATTCTATCCGACTCGCAATAGAACGAGCAACAGTTCGTAGTTTTAAACCCATTAGGAAATTCTCCCGAACCCCTCAGTACATCCTGTCTCTCATTAACCTAAAAAACAGACACAGAAGATTATGGCAGAGGCTCAGAACTCCTGATTCTCGTAGAAGATACAATCAGTTGATAAGGCGAGTAAAGTGGGAATTAGACCGTCATCGATATGAATCGTACAACAAGTATGTGGCCAATCTATCTCCTAATGACAACAACTCCTTGTGGCTAGCAACAAAGCGAATTTTAAATGAACGCTCCCCAGTCCCCAACTTAATAAATAACGGTCAAGTTTATGAAAGTAAAGTGGAAAAAGCTAATGTTTTGGCAGACCACTACCAATCTTCATTTTCTCCCAATGAAGAACTTCAAGACGTTGACTTTTGTTCTCATGTCACCTCAACCAATTCATTGCCATTACATACTGTAGAACGACCAATTAAATACACTTCCCCATCTGAAATTTCGTATTTCATTAAAACTTTAAAAAACGGAAAATCTCCTGGACATGACGGAATACCTAACATTGTTCTCCATAACCTGCCCCGAAAAGGACTTGCTTTCCTTGCGTCTGTTTTCAACTCTTGTCTCACCAAATCTTACTTCCCAAAAATATGGAAACATTCATTAATTATCGTCATTCACAAACCAGGTAAACCTTTATCTCAAGTCGATAGTTATCGCCCTATCAGCCTTCTCCCCACGCTGTCCAAATTATTTGAAAAAGTCATCAAAAAACGCCTCGATTGTTACATAAATAATGCCTCTATAATACCCCCTCATCAGTTTGGTTTCCGTTCGCACCATTCGACAACTCACCAATTATTAAGAGTTACAGAGGACATCATAAATGGATTTGAAAGCAAATGCCATACTGCAGCTGTGTTCCTTGATGTACGTCAAGCCTTTGACAGAGTTTGGCATGATGGTTTGTTATTTAAACTGAGAGAATTTGGAGTCCCACGCTACCTACAAAACATAATCAAGAGTTTTCTTGACGATCGGACATTTTCGGTAAAAATCGATGGTACTCTATCAACGCCCAGACCAGTACGAGCCGGAGTCCCTCAAGGTGCAATTCTATCGCCTCTATTGTTCAATATCTACACTTCAGACATACCATCAACAACAAATGTCAAAACTGCTGTGTTCGCTGATGACACTCTCCTATACTCCACTCATCATGACATTGAAATTGCCACCCTCAACGTCCAGGATGCTTTGAACGATTTAATGACTTGGTTCACAAAATGGAGAATAGCCATAAATCCGACTAAGAGCGAAGCAAAAATCTTTACCCTCCGTAAACCAGGAGATCCCCAAAATTTTGAAATTCTAGGTGAACAGATCCCTTGGAATCCCCCAGATCAAGGAATTAAATATCTAGGTGTTTATCTTGACCGAAAACTAAATTGGAAATTTCATATCAATAAAAAACTAAATTTGGCATATGGCAGGCTATCCAAATTATTTCCCCTTATGAACAAGAAATCTTCTTTATCTATAAAGAATGGTACACTCCTCTTTAAATCTCTTTTACGCCCTCTAATAACATATGCGTGCCCAATATGGGGTACAGCTTCTTCAGGTGCAACTAAAAAACTTCAAACCTTTCAAAACAAAGTTCTGAGGATAATTTTAAAATGCCCCTGGTATATTAGGAATAATCAACTACATCACGAACTAGGAATTGAACCTATTATCGACTTTATTAAGAAGACCTCTTCAAAGTTCTTTTCAAGGCTTCATTTAACAAGTGGCATTACATTTTATAACACCGGCCAACCTTCTGACATCGGCAGACTCAGGCTGAAACCAAGGCTCCCTCAAGACGTCCTGTTGACGTAACTCAAGATGAATACCAAAATTAAATCATTCATCAAGATTATATTACTTGAAATCATTATTGTGTGTTCTCTAGTGCCTGGGGGGCTAATTTGCTGACCCCAATTAACATTAATGTATAAAGTTAACGATTCTTATGTTAATACTTAGCCTGTATAGCAATGTATGCTGATCGGTTAATAAATATAAAAAAAAAAAAATAACAATTCAGATGATCATATCTCATGCAGCAATAATGTTTGTCTAAAGTAAAAATTATTGGAACATAAATCAATAAGGGTGCATTTAAATCCGTGGCTATAAACAATTGTTCGAACAGTTATTTAATTTACCCGTCGCTCGAAACTAAGCAATTGTCATGTATTGATTTCAAAATGAAAATAATTATGATACATTAGCCCACTTTACGTAAATGGAGCATCAATATGACAACCAGTGATTATCACTAGGTTTAGCTATAAAACCTAGTTTTTGAAAAAAATAATATTTTTTAGATTTCTATTAGAAATATGTCAATATCTCGAAAACCAAACTCCATAATTTAAACCTGGCTGCGGCAGTGAATTCAGCGTAAAAAGTTAATTTGAAATGATATGTCGTGTTACCATCTCCATATTTGAAATAACTCACCTCATTTCAAAATGGCGGATCCAAGATGGCGATCAAAAAATTTACATTGGTGTAAGTTAAGTGGAAATAACTCAACAATGTCTGGTGGTGGTTATTCGTCATTATCTAGCATTATTTTTTGGTCAAGTAATAATTTTACCAGTTTGTAATGTTTAAATTGGTTGAAAGTAAATAAAAAGTAAAATTAAAATCAAAATTAAAAGTAAGAATCAAAAGTACTCATATCTTGAGAACCAATTAAGGTATTAAAAAACGGGTTGCGTCATTGTAATCAGTGAAAAAATCTAGTTTGAAATGATAGGTCACAACACCACTTCTCCATTTGAAAAAAATATTTTGGATCCAATATGCCGGCCAAAATTGGGTACCCGAACAAAATAAAGTATTAATCACCCAACTGTGTGGGTGTGGGATTGATATTTGGAAAAATATACGAAAAAGGGGGTGGCCTAATATGGGACAACCGGTATATATTCAATGGTTTCAATTTAATTAACAACATATTACTTTGCTGAAAATCTTTGTTTACTCCCTTCTGATTCTTTATCTAAAATTTCTAATCCATTGTTAAATCTTATGGGCAAATATGAAACTTCAGGGGCGTCTAGGGCTCTTTCCTTTAGTCTAACCTTCAAAACGTTATTTCCTGCAAAATTTAACGGTAAGCTCTTTTCAACGACTTCTACTACATTATTAAAGTCACAAAAACCCCTAGCGTATTGAACAAGTAATAATTATAGATCATAGATTAATGATCATGCACCGGAATACGTTATCTCTGGATTAGTTGATCGATGTTTGCAACTATACTCAATTCCACATTCACCTTTCAGTATGGAATTTACATAAGCCATATGTTTCAAATGGCAACTTAGTTTGTACTAGCCATATTAAATAATAATCAGCTGATGGTTTTTACCAACCAATTATACGGATTACGGAAACGAATACACTAATCAAAGGTAATAGAATAACTATCTCTCATAAGGCCTGTTCTGAAAAGTGAACGTGGACATTACGTCTGTAAACAAAATCATCATATATTATTAACTAGAGATCGCCAGTGGTCGAAAATTCGACCAATTTTTAAATCAAGACATAGGGATAGCTAATTTTGAACTTTACATACACCAATGTGTTTGACAATACATTTCATATAGTACACATTTTCCACGTAAACACATAATAGAACCAAATGGGAACCAAAAGCAAAAGAGAAAGACTCAATCTTTTACTAATTATCTTGCCTCGCTACTGGCACATATCTATGACATGGTTTTTAGTAATTAGTATTGTACAATATTAAGATTCCATGTTTATTTCTTTAACACTGAGCTGGTTATTGATTCAGAGGACGGTAAAAATTCAGTCATCAAATCAGTTTATCCCATACACCCCTTACTACGGTTCTCTCCCTCACTCCCTCCATTAGTTCCTTCCCTTACTCTCTATGTACTTCCTTCCTTTCGACCTTCTTTCTATTTTTCACCCCTTTTCTCCTTCATCCTCTTCTTACCACCTCTCGTCCCTCCTTTCCTACCTTTTAGGTTTGAATATTAACACCTAACATGTATGTGCCTGGTTATTGTTTGAGACCTAAAACTCCCCTTCAAACGTTTTTCTCTCCTTCCTTACTCTTAGGACATTTTCCCCTCCTCCCCTCTCTCCCTAACGTTATCACTAATATATCAAAATAAGGTTACGTACCTTTAAACTGTCGTCAATTCTCAGTAATCAATATTTATGATTTACTCAAGTTTCGGCATACAAGATGCCATTTTCAAAATCCAAATACAAGAATATCTTCAGTCGTCATTATTATTTAAAATTTGGTACATTCATTGAAGTTAAAAGTTAAAAAGAACACTGACATACACTTAACACTTAACACACTACACATGGTACCGGCCGGCACAAATACGGGCTCCAGACTGTCTGGAGCCCGTATTTGTGCCGGCCGGTACCATGTGTAGTGTGTTAAGTGTTAAGTGTATGTCAGTGTTCTTTTTAACTTTTAACTTCAATGAATGTACCAAATTTTAAATAATAATGACGACTGAAGATATTCTTGTATTTGGATTTTGAAAATGGCATCTTGTATGCCGAAACTTGAGTAAATCATAAATATTGATTACTGAGAATTGACGACAGTTTAAAGGTACGTAACCTTATTTTGATAAATTGCATCAATTCAGGAGGTGAATAATGAACAAGTTATCACTAAAATATTACACATATTTTACGCATTCTCTACCAATAAAACACACAATTTGAATGTTCAATGTCCATCTGTACTGCAGTTGCACAACAGTACATCGGATGGTGAAGACTCAACTTCATGTTCTTTTTTTCTTCCCTTTTTATCAGCTAATTTTTATCTATTAATCTTATTGAAGTGAGCAAACTTTATTTGAAACCCATTCAATCTTCTCTAAATAGCCCTGGATTTCAATTAATACTCTATTATTACTCCATGCCCCAATAAAACATGTGGCTTGAAATTGTTTAAAAATAATAATTTGGATTTTTTACTGGACAAATACTACTGGTGTCATTAATGAATTCCTTGCATTTGTTTATTGCTTGATAAAAACGGGTTTTATATCTCATCAGATGACAAAAAAAAAAACAGCGTAAATGTTTGCCCACTTTTCGCCCTCACATAATATTTCTACATCTAATCTTTACTCTACGAAAAATAGCATGTGATAACAGCTACATATGATGACAAAAGCACAGTTCTGTTTTGTTTTTCTATCACCAAAACAGCAACTCATATGATCAATGTTAATTTTTTTGAAATTTTAAAATCAATTTCCTACTTGTCTAGACTAATATAAATTTCAATGGGATTCTGCACATCTACAGGAAAATACAATTCTATCGGTGTGCTTAGAATTTCGCTACGATGCACTCTGGCTGAGAAAAAAGGAGCACAAAAACCTTATGGAAAAAATGCTTGTCTATCTATATATACTAGAGATCGCCAGTGGTCGAAAATTCGACCAATTTTCAAAGTGACAAAGGGATCGCTAATTTTGTAAATGATCCCCGCATATATTAATGTGTTTCTAAATACATTTCATATAGTAATTTTTCCATGTAAACACATAATATAACCAAACTGGGGGCCGATTCTCAATCCTTGACTAATTATTTACTTCACTTCTGGCTTATGGCATTGTTTTTAGTAATTAGTATTTTATTAAGATAATGACCATTTTATTAAGATTACATGTTTATTTTTTTAAGAATGATTATTGAATCAGAGGAAAGTAAAACTTCAGTCATCAAGTCAGTTTATCCTGTGCACCCCTTACCACAGTTCTCTCCCTCCCTCCATTAATTCCTTCCCTCACTCTCTACTTCCCTTCCTTCCGACCTTCTTTCCACTTTTCCCTCCTTTTCTCCTTCATTCTCTTCTTACCATATCTCCTCCCTTCTTTCCTACCATTTGGAACTTTTTCCCTCCTTCCCTCTCTTCCTATTATTATCACTAAAATGTTATTTATATTTTACCCATTATCCACCAATAAAAAAAAAATTTGAATATAATGTGTCCATTTGTACTCCGGTTGCCAGGCCCGGTGACAGGATTTTCGGGCCCATGTGCAATTGAGAAACCCGCCTTTTTTACTTATCTCGCCTTTACTTTAGTAATTAGTATTGTATAATATTAAGATTCCATGTTTATTTCTTTAACACTGAGCTGGTTATTGAATCAGAGGACGGTAAAAATTCAATCATCAAATCAGTTTATCCCATACACCCCTCACTGCAGTTCTCTCCCTCACTCCCTTCATTAATTCCTTCCCTCACTCTCTATGTACTTCCTTCCTTTCGACTTTCTTTCTACTTTTCACCCCTTTTCTCCTTCATCCTCTTCTTACCATCCCTCATCCCTCCTTTCTTATCTTTTAGGTCTGAAATAATAACACCTAACATTTACGTGCCTAATTATTATTTGAGACCTAAAACTTCCCTTCAAAAGTTTTTCTCTCCTTCCTTACCCTTAGGACATTTTCCCCTCCTTCCCTCTCTCCCTATCATTATCACTAAAATATTACACATATTTTACCCATTCTCTACCAATTAAACACACAATTTGAATTTGTAAAGTCCATCTGTACTGCAGTTGTACGATAGTACATCGGATGGTAGAGACTCAATTTAATGTTCCTTTTTCTTCCCTTTTTATTAGCTAATTTTTATCTCTTAATCTTATTGAAGTGAGCAAACTTAATTTGAAACACATTCAATCTTCTCTGAATAGCCCTGGATTTCAGTCAAATACTATATTTTTACTCCATGCCCCAAAAAAACATGTGGCTTGAAATTGTTTAAAAATAAAAATTTGTTTGGATTTTTTACTGGACAAATACTAACTCGTGTCATTAATGAATTCCTTACATTTCTTTATTGCTTGATACAAACTTATTGTTGTTTGGGTTTTCTATCTCATCAGATGACAGAAAAAAATTTACTGGACAAATACTAACTCGTGTCATTAATGAATTCCTTACATTTGTTTATTGCTTGATAAAAACTTATTATTGTTTGGGTTAAAAAAAACAGCGTAAATTTTTGCCCACTTTTCGCCCTCACATAATATTTCTACATCTAATCTTTACTCTACGAAAAATAGCATGCAATAACAGGTACCATGCTACATATGATGACAAAAGCACAGTTCTGTTTTGTTTTTCTATCACCAAAACAGCAACTCATAAGACCCATGATAAGACCAATGTTAATTTTTTTGAAATTTTAAATTCAATTTTCTACTTGTCTAAAAGACTAATATAAATTTCAATGGGATTCTGCACATCTACAGGAAAATACAATTTTATCGGTGTGCTTAGAATTTTGCTAAGATTCAAATCAAATTCAAATTCAAATTATTTTATTCCAATAAAAAGTTCATACAATTACATTACACAATATACATTATAAATAAAATAACTATTATAAGAATAAAATAAACAATAAAAATTATATTGGAACTAGTGCCTACATAGGTTGCCGAACCTGTGCGTAGGCACGAGCCGCTATACTAAAATAGTCTTTACCAATAAAAAACCTGGCTGAAAAAGTGAAAATTGTTAAGAAAATTAATTAGATAGGAAATAAAGTAAATAATTGTTATAAAATTAATATGATTGTTAATAATATTAAGACAGAAAAAAATAAATAGCTGGCAATATAAAAACTTCAAATAAACGACGGACCCCGGCTCAGCGATAACCTGTTTTATGTTAAGTTATTGGTTGAGTCAAGTCTATCTGTAACCGGATGTGATGACCGCCTCAATAGCATCCCTTCCTATTTCCTTTAACCAGTTTATAACATGTTTCTTGTAAGTGGTCAGTGTGCAGTTATGATAGTTTTGAAGATATGGTGGAAGATTTCTGAAAAGAATTTGAGAAATGTAATGTGAATTGGTGACTGAAAAAGTTCTGACTAGCTTGTCAACTCGGATTTTACTGCACTGTGAACTTCGAGTAAAGTAACTATGTTCAAAATTAAGAAAAATTTCCTCTGAATGTTTGAAAATGTATATAGTAAGGTTTTTACATATAACTGCCTCAAGTTTAAAACTCCAAACTCCTCAAATAACATTTCCGTAGAATATCTTCGCCCTCTACCCAAAGCAGCTTTGATAATTGACTTTTGAATGATGTTCAAAGGTTCCAATATGGATCGGTAACCTCCTCCCCAAGCGATAATTCCACCCATGAACAAGGATTGACAATAAGCATAGTAACAAAGTTTCAATTCATTTAAATTTAAAACTTCTTGAAGCTGTCTAAAAACAAAAATAAACTTTACTTTTTAAATAATCTACGTGGGCGGACCAATTCATACTACTATTGAAAACAACTCCTAAATATTTGTAAGAATCGACTTTTTGTATAGCCCCACAGCTACAATTTTCAGACAAACATTCCCACAAGAATGCAATTTGAGGCTATCAAAGTTTGTATTAAAATTAGACTTCAAGGCAATTGGCATAAATTTAGTTTTCGTAATATTGACAGTTAATACATTTTGATCAAACCATTTTTTAATGAGTGCAAGATCTCGTTGTGCTGAAAGCTTAACCTCTTCCCAATTAGAACCCTCAGATAGAATTGCTGTATCATCTGCAAATAAATAAAGCTTACCCTCAATACTGATTTTTGATACATTATTTATGTATATCAAAAATAAAACAGGCCCTAAAGTGCTCCCTTGAACTACCCCATAATCAATTGAGTATTCCATACTTTCTACTCCACAAACTGTGACAACTTGTTTTCTATTTGATAAATAGCTGGTGAACCAAGATAAGGTGTTATTTCTACAACCTATCACTTCCAACTTGTGCAGTAATTTAGTTCTATCTAAGGAATCAAAGGCCTTAGCCAAATCCAAAAAAGTCAAAAAACAACGTTTATTATTGTTGATTGCTGAATTAATATCTTTATTAATACTAAACAGAGCGTCAGAAATATTTTTATCTGTACGGAATCCATATTGACAATTAGTTAAAATTGAATTATTTTCTAGATAAAAAACCAATTGCTCCTTTACAATTTTCTCAATGACCTTGGAAAAGACGCTAAGAAGAGAAATAGGTCTGAAATTAGCTTTATTGGTAATATCTGCTGATTTATATAATGGAAAAACTTTTGCTGTTTTAAAAGTGTCAGGAAAAATTCCGAAGGTAATACTTAGGTTGATAATGTGTAAAAGGGGTCTTAAAAATAAATCGGTGTTTTCTTTTAGGAGGGATGCAGGAACGCCATCACACCCGGGTGCGGACCCTCCCCGTAGACTGTTAATGTTGCGTAATAAGTCGAGTTCAGTGACAGGAGTCAGTTGAAAAATGCTGTCAGTAACAAAGTCATTGTCGTTCACTATCTGTGCTCCGCTAGAATAAATTAAAGAAGCAAGGTTCTGACCAACATATGAAAAATAAGAATTGAAATCATTAGCTACTTCTTTTAATGTGTTTTTATTTATTCCTGAAATATCCCTTTTGATATGTTTTTCTATTGGAAATTGATCTTTAGCTACATTACGCCCTGATAATTCATTCAAAACTTTCCAAAATTTACGTGGATTATTATTGCTTTCGTTGAGCTTTTGCCTATAGTAATTTTTTTTCTCTGACTTAATTAAAGAATTTAATCGATTTCTGTATGCTTTAAAATATTTTTTACAAATCAGTATTAAAAGGTTGTTTGATGATTAATTTACTTAATTTGTCCCTTTTTCTAATACATTTTATAATACCTGTAGAAATCCACGGTTTGATGTGATTTAATCTATTATTATTAACAGAGGGTTTAGATGATTTAATAAGAATATCTTCAATAATAAAATGAAAATTGCGTGAACTTTCATTCACATCACAAGTTTTTAGTACCGTCGGCCAGTCTTGTTCCAGTAACAGTGCCCTAAACAACGTTTTGTCTACATGGGAATTATTGTCAGTAATATGAGAGGAATTAGTTTTTGATCCCAGTTCAATCTGTATTGCTGTGAGGAAGTGATCAGTTGTGTAACAATGAACGACTGCGGCCCGCACTTTTTTGTAATTGTTGTGAATGAGGAAGCAGTGGTCTATGCAGGACTCGCTATCGCTAGTCACTCGAGTAGGTTTGTCAATACAACAGGAAAACCCGTTTTCTGTAAGTATGTTCAAGTAACGGTCTTCCTGTCTTCCAGTCTTGAGTAAGTTTAAGTTAATGTCACCAATAAAAATATAGGTTGTATTTTTTGTTTTGTTTTCGTAAAAGCTTTCAAGCTCGTCTAAAAATAGATCAATATTACTGTCATGAGTCCTATAAAGTGCGAGTAAGTGGAACCGTCTGCCGTCAAAAGTCCAGTTCAAGGTCAAACAGTGAACGTCGCCTAGCGCCAGCTCCCGAGACTCGGCTGACAGTGATTTGTTTACATAAATTACAGTTCCGTCATTTCGGTTTCTCTTTTGCTTGGTTGCAATAAGGTCATAACCGTCGAGTGGTGGAAAAAACGTATCATCGCAGTGCCAGGTCTCCGTCAGTACAATTATATCAAATTTAATTTTAATTGCCTTTAAATTAATAAAAAAATCATCAATGTTTTTATCTATGGTTCTAATGATTTGTTGTAATACGCTAATATTATTAACCTCATTGCCAAAAAAAAAAAACTGCCAAGTTCAACTTGATTTAAAACTTTCTTACAGTAAATTTGTTGAAAGTTATCTATGTCATCGGTATGCATTCAACTGCATGCGTGTCCCCCCACCCACCCCATTACAAAGCTTATCTATCTTGATCGCACATACCTAGCAGCTCGTGTCTTTGACAAATAAATATAAGTTACCCAAATATTAAAAGTTATTCGGGTTCTTATAATATTGCAAACTAATTATTAACAAATGGAACCCTAAAGTATTGCAATTCTTCAAACAGATGCTGCTGTTTGCTGGGTGAATTTACCAGAAACAATTTTATATGTGAATTGTAGATTGTGTAGATGCACTCTGGCTGAGAAAAAAAGGAGCACAAAAACCTTATGGAAAAAATGCTTGCCTATTATTATAAAGATATATCTATATTATTAATTCTGTAAGCTTTTTATTTCAATCAAAATTGTGAGAGTTTGACAGCTCGCAGGGTGATGGGAGAGGGCTCAAGTTAAAAGTCATGGTCTCAGGGGGTCGGGAAAAATACTGAAATTACTTGAAACTCACCAGGAAACGAGAAATAACGTAAAATATCTGCCATATAAAAAGCATTGGGATCTTAAAACGTCTGCTTTGTTTACATTTAAACATGTGATGCTAATGTTTGGTTCAAAGCCATATGCTAGATGATGACATGTGGGGTTTTTTCAAAATGCAGCTAACTATGCACGTTCAATGTACTATAACAAATACATATATACAAATTATAACAATAATTAAGGGTTTGAGTTTTTTCATGATTTAAATTGATAAAAAGTTAAGTACGTTTGTTTATGTCTATCTATATTATTAATTCTGTAAGCGATTTTTTTCATCAAAATTGTGAGAGTGTGACAGCGCGCAGGGTGATGGGAGATGGCTCAAATGAAAGGTCTCGGCCCCAGGGGGTCGGGAAAAATAGCAGCTTAAGACCAAATATACCACAAAATGAGAAATAACGAAAAATATCTTCCATTTAAAATGCATTGGGACTGAAAAAAGTCTGCTTTGTTTACATTAAACACGTGGTGCTAATGCTTGATTCAAAGCCATATGGTAGATGTTGACATGTGGGATTTTTTTCAAAATGTAGCTAACTATGCACCTTCAATGAACAATAACAAAAAATATTTTAAATTTAAGATTTTCTGATTTAATAATAAGGGTTTGAGTTTTTTCACAATTTAAAATTATAAAAAGTTAAGTACGTTTGTTTAGTTTATGTTATAACGATGCAGATTTAATACTAAATGACCTATTTATATATCTAATTACGTAAGGGAAATTTTTGCGCCGAAATTGTGGGCGTTTGGAATGTCGCAGGATTATGGGAGGGGGCTAAAATTGAAGATCTGCATCCCAGGGACTCGGGGAAAATACTGAAATTGCTTTAAGCTTACTATAAAATGAGAAATAACGTAAAATAGCTGTCATATTAAAACCATTGGGATGTAAAAAGGTCTGCTTTGTTTACTTGAAACCAAAAATGCTAGATATAATCATAATTTTGTGGATCCAAAAGCCTATTTTTTAAGAAGGTATTTCGTACTATAGTAAATGCTTAGGGGCTTATTAGCCCCTTCAAGCCTCTAGTAATATATATATATCTCTGTAAGCGATTTTTTCAATCAAAATTGTGAGCGTTTGACAGCTCGCAGGATGATAGGAGAGGGCTCAAATTAAAGGTCTTGGTCCCAGGGGGTCGGGAAAAATAACAGATTATGTCCAAATATACCAGGAAATGAGAAATATTGAAAAATATCTTCCATTTAAAATGCATTGGGATTGAAAAACGTCTACTTTGTTTACATTAAACATGTGGTGCTAATGCTTGATTCAAAACCATATGGCAGATGTTGACATGTGGGATTTTTTTCAAAATGCAGCTAACTATGCACGTTCAACGTACTATAACAAAAGATATTTTAAATTTAAGATTTTCTAATTTTATAATAATTAAGGGTTTGAGTTTTTTTCATAATTTAAAATTATAAAAAGTTATGTACGTTTGTTTAGTTTATGTTATAACGATGCAGATTTAATACAAAATGATCCATATATATATTTATATATATAATTACGTAAGGGAAAGTTTTGGTCTGAAATTGTGGGCGTTTGGAAGGTCGCAGGATGATGGGAGGGGGCTGAAATTGAAGGTCTCCATCCCAGGGACTCGGGGGAAATATTAAAATTGCTTTAAGCTTGCTATAAAATGAGAAATAACGTAAAATAGCTGTCATTTAAAAACATTGGGATGCAAAAAGGTATGCTTTGTTTACTTAAAACTAAATGCTAGATATAATCATAATTTTGAGGATCCAAAAGCCTATTTTCTAAGAACGTATTTTGTACTACCGTATAGTAAAGGAGGATTATGCTTAGGGGCTATTAGCCCCTTCAAGCCTCTAGTTAATATAAAGATCATGTAAGCGATTTTTTTCAATCAAAATTGTGAGAATTTGATAGCTCGCAGGATGATGGGAGATGGCTCAAATGAAAGGTCTCGGTCCCGGGGGGTCGGGAAAAATATCAGATTATGTCCAAATATACCAGAAAATGAGAAATAACGAAAAATATCTTCCATTTAAAATGCATTGGGATTGAAAAACGTCTGCTTTGTTTACATTTAACATGTGGTGCTAATGCTTGATGATTCAAAGCCATATGGTAGATGTTGACATGTGGGATTTTTTTTTCAAAATGCAGCTCACTATGCACGTTAAATGTACTATAACAAAAAATATTTTAAATTTAAGATTTTCTGATGATATAATAATTAAGGGTTTGAGTTTTTTCATAATTTAAAATTATACAAAGATAAGTATGTTTGTTTAGTTTATGTTATAACGATGCAGATTTAATAACAAATGATCTATAATTATATATAATTACGTAAGGGAAATTTTTGCGCCGAAATTATGGGCGTTTGGAAGGTCGCAGGATGATGGGAGGGGGCTGAATTTAAAGGTCTACATCCCAGGGACTCAGGGAAAATACTGAAATTGCCTTAAGCTTACTATAAAATGAGAAATAACGTAAAATAGCTGTCATTTAAAAACTATTAGTATGTATAAAGGTCTGATTTGTTTTCTTAAAACCAAATGCTAGATATAACCATAATTTTTTGGATCCAAAAGCCTATTTTCTAGCAAGGTATTTGGAACTATAGTAAAGAAGGATTATGCTTAGGTGCTAATAGCCCCTACAAGCCTCTAGTCATATATTTAATTTCTTAAGGCGATTCTTTGCGTCAACATTGTGGGCGTCTGGCAAGTCGGAGAAAGATGGGAGCGGGCTTAAATTAAAGGTCTCTATTCCGTAATGGCGGGAAAAATAATTAAATTGCTTGAAATTTACCAGAAAACGAGAAATAATGTAAAATATCTGCCGTTAAAAAAACATTGAAATACAAAAACATCTGCTTTGTTTACATTAAAACATGTGGTGCTGATGCTTGATTCAAAGCCAGTACCGGGGACCGAGCTTTGCTCGGATTAACTAAAAACAACCGGCTGATTCAGCTGTTTTAGTTAAAATTTCCATAACTATAACATGAGCACTTATAACACTGTTTGAGCATGGTATCAACGCCTTAATAGAGCCGCGCCTTCAGCTTTTTCTGTTCCAGCAAAAATGAGTTAAATCGGTCTCTTTCAACACTGATAAACATATCGACGACGTACTGTTGTGGTATATGCATGGAAGGGAAGTGCCGTTGAAGTTGGTCGTATTTTCTGTCGCTTTGTTGGAGTCCAGCGGAAGCAGTTGGCACTATGTTGGTCGAAAACGCCAAGTCTCCTTGTGGGTAAAAGAGAGCATATGAGAATGGCTCGATGCGGTTGCTTGTATTGCTCATGGTGAACAGTTGTTTTCCTAGTTCTTTCACGACACGGTCGAAATCCGGGTAGGTCTGGTCGGCGTTGAGTGTGATAACGGCTGTTTTTTCATTCGACGTTGAAACTTTGTAGCAGTTTGGGTCTAGGCCTGTGGTGCGAGAACCAAATTGACTTTCGGTGACTGAATTCCTTCAGTGTCACCCGGCGGCTCGAGCTTTTTCTTCTTGTATGACTTCGTGTACCATCATGGAGGCTTGGGCAGATTAGTTACTTACTCTCCCTCGAGTAACTGTATCAATTCTAGGTTCATGTCGACGTTAGCAGAAATTCGTTTGTAGGCGGTATCGGTAGAGTCGAGAAAAATCATCTGCCGGTTGCACGGTCGTCCGTACTCTCCTTGTGCATTTTGCGTCGGCCGAGCGTCCATTTTCATTCGATGATAGATTTGGCCCCGACGGTGAAACAGTCGATGCATCTGGTGTTGCTAGTTCGGTCGTCTTTAACATTGAGCGATACAAACGCGAAGTTAGCGTCGAGCTTTCGTTTGCCAGCCAAAAAGTATTTGGAAAGTCTATGTTGGTGGGTGAACAGCAGCGCATGTTCTTTTGGGAAACTTGACGGCTTGTATTCGTATTTCCCGTGTAGACACACATCACTTTCACCTTTGAATTCTTAAAATTACCCTTGAAAACATTTAACATTAATCCGTACAAAATAAAACCAAACTATATATAGAATAAATATCCCTTCAAAGAATTCATTCAAAATAACCTTTAAACAATTTTAAACTAGTTATTTACAAATCAAATGATTTTTCTAACCTGTATGTTAATAAAAACAATTTGAATCAGCTGTTCTGGTTTTAATTGCAGCTACGAAAAATGCCCATGACGATGGGCACTTTGAATGGGCACTTAAAAGTGCTGTAGGGCGGAAACCGGATTTTTCCCAGACCTGAGACCAGTTCCAATCGATTTCTGGTGGTCTAAAACCCCAAATTAAATGAGAAAATAAAAAATCCTAGGACGGGATGAAAATTTTGCCCGTACAAACGTTGCTTGTTTTAGAGTATAATAATAAGTACCTGGTGGACCGAGCCTTGCTCGGTGTTATTTCATGTTTACCACTTCATCCAGTTACTATAAAATATTTCAATGTCATAAAATTGATAAATAGAAACCTTTTTTATTGCTCCATGGACTCTTCATCCCACTTGCTGTATTTTCCCTTGATGGCTGTAGATTCCAAACAGCTGTTATGATTACTTCATTTGTTTAAACTTTCCTTGTTTATTTTCGTTGCTATCACGGCAACCCATAAGGCCAATGTTAAAATTTTACAACTTTAAAATTCGATTTATTACGTCATTAGATTTTCTCTGGCCAAGTAATCAGCATAAAAGACGTTTTTTAGTCATAAATTACTTATTTCCCGACTTTCAAGGAAATCCTCGGAGCCGTTTTAGAGATAATTGTGCAAGCATACAAGCATACAAGCAAGCAAACAAGCACGATAACGTTACTCATATAAGAGTATAGGATAAATAGGATAGGATAGGATAGGATAGGATATGCTAGATGTTGACATATGTTTTTTTTCAAAAGGCAGCTAACTATGTTCAATATACTATAACAAATAAATATCTTAACATTAAGATTTTCAGACTTTATAATTATACGGGTTTGAGTATATTTTATATTTTAAAATTATAAAGATTTAAATGCGTTTACGTTATAACGATGCCGAGTTATTGGCAAATGATCAATATAAATATTTACTGGAAAATGATCAATACGAAGTAAGCGAAATTTTTGCGCCGAAATTGTGGGCGTTTGGAAAGTTGCAGGATAATGGGAGAGGGCTCAAATGGAAGGTCGTAATACCAGGGACTCGGGAAAATACTGCAACTTCTTTAAGCTTATCAGAAAATATTATATAAAGTTAAATATCTGCACTTTAGAAATCATTGTAATTTAAAAACGTCTGCTTTGTTTACCTTCAAACATGGGTTACTTATACTTGATTTAAGACCACATGTTAGATGTTGATACATGGTTTATTTAATTTGATTTGATCTCAGGACATAGGCATCCACTAAGAACGGATTTTTAAAAATTCCCTCAAGGCTACGGCCTATGATACATCAAAGTTTCAATGTTAATCACTTAATCACTTAATCAGTTGAAGTATAGGGCAGCTTATGTAGTTGTAATGGCAAACTTAACATTAAATCATGAATCCCAGGAAGCTTTTATGTTTTTCCACGGGTAAAACCGTGTTGATCAGATAGTAATTATATAAAATCGTTAATTTACAAACAGGTTTACGTACCTCCGTCGTCAATCCTAAATAATCATAAAAAAAAAATAAAATCGTTGTCATGCTGCTTTCAAAAATTGAGTAAAAATAGGCAGACTAATCACATTCACTTAAATATCATTCGCATTCCAACTGCATTGACTAAAATCCAAGTTATACATGTGTAATGCTTTTATGATGAGCATTTATGATGTGTCAAGTGTCAAGAGACAGCTAATTAAACTTAAAACTGTAGAATCCCAGAAGCAGAAGTTCTACTCACAACTCACAGACTATCTTGTTTCCACTAGTAGATAGTCCCTAGTGGAAGCAAGCCAAGTCTTAAGAGGAAAGGTGAATGAATAGGGGAAGAGGATTAACCGTTCACCTTATAACCTGAAGGTTGTAGTTCAAATCCTGACCAGTGTGTAAATTAGGTCCAATCGTAATTAGACATTGGACTACAGTAATGCTATCTAACACAGGGGCACCGTTAGATAATAACGTTATTTGGATTGGTCTGCTCGCAATAAAAACGTAGAAAAATGCAACTAAAATTTAAATGTATAAAAACAATAACCAAGTTCTATATTAAAACACGATTCGGTTTCGGACCGTAGAAGTGCATTACTGGCGTGGAAACAGGCGTCAAAGCTTCAGTTATAGACATCGTAGAATGTGGATTCATATACCAAAGGAAAACCGAGATGGAATTATTAACAAGTAAAATACGAGGGTTGGTCTGAAACTGATGATCAATGGCAATACACTGATTACAGAGAAATCCGTTTTTGCCAAACAGAACACAAGCATAAAATAATACTGATGAACTTACCTTAATCATGTGTGAAACTGTAACTGCAATGTCGGCATTTGATTAATGGATAGCAGTGCATGATAAATTAAAAGCTACATCATGTAAAATTTTGAAACGTGTAAATAAATAATGGTCTTGGTTAGAATGGTTATTTGCTATGACATTTATGTCAAAACATAACATTGGAATAGCAAGTAAAAAAGCTGTTTGAAGAAAACAAATTGTTTGCAAAGCCATATGGCGTTATAATTTTAATGAATCAAAAAATGTCCCCTTCTACTTATCTATTTATGTCTATAAAAGATGAGGTTGGTTTGTATATAAGTACATTTATTTTAAGTTTATGGACTTTGACACGGTTGAGCCGTTTGCCATGAAACTTGGAGAAGGTTTTTAATAAATATATATTTAATCTTAAATCAATTCGGTTCCTTCCTAGAAGCCCCCATCCCGGAGATGGATATTATTATTTCGGCATTCCAACGGTAGAAAGTTTTGTCTAATTCTCTTCAGATTGGTTTAAAACATTTCTTTCTACGATTTCTTTGCCAAATGGGGATAAATGTCCCAAGTTTGAGGGCTTTTGGTCCCAAAACAAGTAATAATATAATCCCAATATTGAAATTTATTACCGAAGAAAATAAAAATAAAAAACTTTTAAGCTGCTCCCCTAAGTTGTAGCACCAAATATAACCTTTGTTATGAAACAATATGAATTAAATAGAACCGGTACTTTTTATGGTTTATATACTGTAGCAGCTGTTGTTTGATATAAGACAAGTTAATGAATTAAAATTATTTTTAGGTGAAGGAACAGTCCGAATAGGACGATTTTTAAGTTGAGAAATATTGTCTGAAATATTGATTAATGATCGATGGAATATCTGTAGAATATTGTCCAGACGGTATTGTATTTGCGGAGGGGAAAAATGGTGGACCAGTCCGGCAAGCCGAGTCGCTTCTTACTTTCACTGGGCTGGAACGATGCGATATCTTCGTTCTAGAAGTCTCCAACGCAATCATGACGCACTTGAATAGTTTATGAGTGTTTCTATGTGGCTACTGGACATACTTGATTCATAATTTGTCGTTAGGGTTTAAAATCGATAAGTATAAAGCAGTGTCTCGGAGGATAAGCAGTAACATTTTCGATTATACATGTTCATATTGCTCCCCACAATGACAATTAGCTTTGTAATTTGATTTACTCAGGTTTATGTTTTGTTCATTGAATTTATTCGGTCTTTGTTTACTGATCGATGCTCTCATTGCTCGTTTCAGAGGCCAAGCGCTCTGACAAATGTTGTATATCTCAACGGTGTCTTCATGAATTGCTCGACACTGCCATTCGGTAACAGATTACAATATAACAGAAAATTTAAAGCATATTATCTTACTTCTCAAATAATCTTAAATTATTAATTCTGTAAGCGATTTTTAAAAATCAAAATTGTAAGAGTTTGACAGCTCGCAAGATGACGGGAGATGGCTCAAATGAAAGGTCTCGGCCCCAGAGGGTCGGGGAAAATAGCAGATTATGCCCAAATATACCAGAAAATGAAAAATAACAAAAAAATCTTCCATTTAAAATGCGTTGGCATTGAAAAACGTCTGCTTTGTTGACAGTTAACATGTGGAGCTAATGCTGGATTCAAAGCCATATGGTAGATGTTGACATGTGGGATTTTTTTTCAAAATGCAGCTAACTATGCACGTTCAATGTACTATAACAAAAACAATTTAAATTAAATATTTTCTGATTTTATAATAATTAATAGTTTGAGTTTTCTAATAATTAAAAATTTTAAAATGTTATGTACGTTTGTTTAGTTTATGTTATAACGATGCAAATTTAATACCAAATTATCTACATACATATATATATATATATATATATATATATATATAATTACGTAGGGAAATTTTTGCGCCGAAATTGTGGGCGTTTGGAAGGTCGCAGGATGATGGGAGGGGGCTGAAATTGAAGGTCTCCATCCCAGGGACTCGGGGAAAATACTGAAATTGCTTTAAGCTTACTTTAAAATGAGAAATAACGAAAAATACCTGTAATTTAAAAACCATTGGGATGTAGAAAGGTCTGCTTTGTTTACTTAAAACCAAATGCTAGATATAATCATAGTTTTGTGGATCCAAAAGCCTTTTTTAAGAAGGTATTTTGTACTATAGTAAAGAAGGATTATGCTTAGGGGCTATGAGCCCCTTCAAGCCTCTAGTAATAAGAAATTTCACAAATGATGATAAATTTCATGAGCATCTAAATTTTGAAGTACAAACTGAGTGTATTGAGTTGAATAATGATATGAACCTTGTCCATGTAATTTTTTCTGATATGAACCTTGTCCTCATGAAATAAACTTGTTTTTTTAGATCTTTGAGAATTTGCTTATCTCTATTTTATAAACTGTAATTGCGAACTTTAAACATTAAACTGATGATTTATATTTAGTAAATCTAAATCATAAAATCACCTTCATGTAAACCTTAAACACAGCTGTTTACCTGTTTAGGATTTTTAGACGGGGTAGTACTCCATGAGTAATCTGTACTCAATTGTATTATCTCTGTTCTATTCTACTATACTGGCAACGTGCTATAAAAGTTTTAAGTGTTTTTGTCATGAACAGCTGGATGATTCTTTTGTTTACTTTTTCGTTGTTATTGGCAACTCATATTATCCCATGATAACAATTATCAACTTATAATTTAATTTTTCTAAGAAAATTGCGTTTCTATAGCAAATTCAACCACGTAGGTGAACTTATAAAAACTACACCTACATGCAAAATTTTATCAAAATCGTTAGAGCCGTTTTGCGAGATAGGATTTATATATAATATTCAATACTCATTTAAAATAATAGGATACAGTTGGCATTGATAAACTCAGACACCGCTGGACAGATGGCCACAAACCTGGTACATATATGTAGAATTTCATGGAGTAGGTTTATACACCATCAATTTCGTGATACCTTTCAGGTCTTAGCCCTGGGACCGTCTTAAAGGTACCCATGCCAGGAATTTTGAAAGAAGTACCTGGTGGACCGAGCCTTGTTCGGTGTTATTTTATCTTTAGCGAGTTTATCCAGTTACTATAAAATATTTCAATGTCATAAAATTGATAATTTTGTATTGCCCTATGATCTCTTCATCCCACTTGCTGTATTTTTCCTTGATGGCTGTAGATTCAAAACAGCTGTTATGATCACTTTATTTGTTTACACTTTCCTTGTTTATTTTCGTTGCCATTACGGCAACCCATAAGGCCAATATTAAAATTTTATAACTTTTAAATTCGATTTATTACGTTAGTAGATTTTCTCTGGCCAAGTAATCTGAATAAAAGACGTTTTTGAACCAAAAAAAAACTTATTTTCAAAATTCTAAGGAAATTCTCGGAGCCGTTTTAGAGATAATTGTGCAAGCACGCAAGTAAGCAAGCATACAAGCATACAAGCACGATAACATTACTCATATAAGAGTATAGTACCTGGTGGACCGAGCCTTGCTCGGTGTTATTTCATGTTTACCAGTTCATCCAGTTACTATAAAATATCTCAATGTCATAAAATGTATCAATATAAACCTTTTTTATTGCTCCATGGACTCTTCATCCCACCTGCTGTATTTTCCCTTGATAGCTGTAGATTCCAAACAGCTGTTATTATTACTTCATTTGTTTACACTTTCCTTGTTTATTTTCGTTGCTATCACGGCAACCCATAAGGCCAATGTTAAAATTTTACAACTTTAAAATTCGATTTATTACGTTATTAGATTTTCTCTGGCCAAGTAATCTGCGTAAAAGACGTTTTTGAGTCATAAATTACTTATTTCCAGACTTTGAAAGAAATCCTCGGAGCCGTTTTTGAGATAAATGTGCAAGCATACAAGCAAGCATACAAGCAAGCATACAAGCAAGCACGCACGGCCGGACGATAACATTGCTCATATAAGAGTATAGGATAGGCCAGTAAAATTAGATCAAAAAATAGTCATGCCTGGACAAAATTCCCGGAAAGCTGGACATCGTCTTAATCTTTCCGTTTTACATCCAAGTATATGAATTTGAAGTTTGTCCCATTTTTCCTAGTGTGCTTTCGACCTGGGACCACAATATCAGAGTTTTGGGTAATTATTTATTGTTTTGTAAATAAGTAAAAAACCGTTTATTCTACATAAAAAGTTTAAATACAAGAATTGTAGAGGAGAAAATTCTGCATTTATTGAGTACCTTCTGATAAAGATACTTTGAATAGTAATTGATTTATGGTAAGTTAAATAAAGGGTTTTTGGCGAATTTCTCTTTTAGGGAAAGAGCTATTACTGTAGGTCTCATGGCAATCCCTAAGCCCGAGACCAGCAATGTTAACCTTACGGGAAATCAATCAAATTGTATATCTCCCTTATTTCTGAACATATCTTAATAAAATTTGGTATGTGGCTTCATCTAGTTAAGATCTACTTGATTATAGCGTAAAATCCACAAATTTATATATTCTTGAGGCAGCAAACCTGCGTACTCACTTTCCCAATGTTAACCTTATGGGAAATCAATAAAATTAAACACCTTCCCTGTCTCCCAATATATCTTAATAAAACTAGTTATGTGGCTTAATCTAGCTAAGGTCGACTTGATTAGGTCAAAAATCCCCAAGTTTATAGATTCCTGAGGCAGCAAACCTGCCCACTCATTTCCCCAGTGTTGACCTCATATGGAAAACTACAAATGTGTGTAGCTTGCTTATTTCTCAACGTATCTCGTTGAAACTTGGTATGTTGCTTAGTAAGATAGACCTCAACTAGATGTTTTACAAAAAAGGTTTTATCAAAATACTGAGGAATAAGCTAGCTGTACAATTTTATTTATTTTCCATAAGGTTAACATTGGGAAGGTGAGTACGCAGGTTTGCTGCCTCAAGAATATATAAATTTGTGGATTTTACGCTATAATCAAGTTGATCTTAACTAGCTGAAGCCACATACAAAATCTTATGAAGATATGTTCAGAAATAAGGGAGATATACAATTTGATTTATTTCCCATAAGGTTAACATTGCTGGGACAACGTACTGTGTTTACCACTCTCAGTATCTCGGTAACCAATGGACATAGAGCAATGATTCAAAATACTAAATTATTTGTTTTTTCGAGCTGAATTCAACTGTATAAACGAAAATTAGAATATTTTAATTTTTCTACATGAAAAATTCTATAAACCCCATTTTTTGGGGTTTACCCCCCTCACCCCCCTTTGCGATGGTCCGATCGGGCTGGTTTTCGATCATGTGTAAATAATTACTACTTTACACGTCCGTGCCAAATTTTATTAAGATCGGACCATTTTTGCGAGGGTTATCGAGGAAACAAATACATAAGTATATATATTTATATACATCTATATTGATACATATATATTTATATAGATTTGAACTTATGGGTTTTTTTGGCTTCTGAGGACCTCAAAACTAAAAGTTATCGTGGTCTCGGGCTTAGGGATTGCCATGAGACCTACAGTAATAGCTCTTTCCCTAAAAGAGAAATTCGCCAAAACCCTTTATTTAACTTACAATAAATCAATTACTATTCAAAGTATCTTTATCAGAAGGTACTCAATAAATGCAGAATTTTCTCCTCTACAATTCTTGTATTTAAACTTTTTATGTAGAATAAACGGTTTTTTACTTATTTACAAAAGAATAAAAAATAACCCAAAACTCTGATATTTTTGTGGTCCCAGGTCGAAAGCACACTAGGGAAAATGAGACAAACTTCAAATTCATATACTTGGATGTAAAACGGAAAGATTAAGATGATTTCCAGCTTTCCCGGAATTTTGTCCAGGCTCAATCTTTATTTTACTGGCCTAATAGGATTTTAGTTAGATTTGTTTACTAACAAAACATATGAAAGTAAAATTTAAAACAGGTGATGTAAATTAATGGTATGTTTTGTTCTGCTATTTATCTCTTGGTGCCAGAAGGTTAATGAATTAGACTTTTGCATATATTTTAAATGCAATACACTATATAAAATGCTGCAGTACATTTAATTATACATTTTACTTTATGTTTTAATATAACATACAATAAATCACTGACTAGAAATAATTAAAGGATTACGTTGTAAACTAAGTGAAGCAAGTTTGAAACACTGCTGACTGATAGCGCTACTGTTTCGAACTTTCATCCCTTTATGTACTTAATTGATACCCTATTTGATAATTCTAAGACACATTGAAAAGAAAACCTACATTACTCACTGTGAAATGAATTCCACCTTTTTTTCATTCAGTCCCTTCAGATTAGACCTATCAAGGTTGGACTATAAGTTTTAACGTGAGCGAAGCCACGGGGAACTGCTAGTTATACATATACTAAAGGAGGTATGTAATACAGTAGCTTTATTTCACAACACATTAAAGCGAGGTCATACATTTGAATACAAAAACAAGAATCCACCTTCACCCGTTTGATTGCATCGCACGGTCCCATAGACACTGTTTTCTGCTGTGACTGAAAAAGATAAAATATGTCATTAGTAATCAAGCAACAAGGTATGATTGCGAAAGTAAACTCCAAAATTTGAATAGCTCTAAACAGCCTGCTAATGACGGAATTTGTTTAATTTTTGTGTTTTTGAGCAGTTAGAAGTAACTATACCACTTATGCTGTAAACGAGTTTAAGGTGTCATTTAGGACAAAAACAAATCATTATCGTTAAAACTCGAAATCGTTATCGTTTTATTACAGTCGAAATTAAAATAAAATCTTTTAAAGTCTGAAACCAAAATTTAGTGTTTTATACTAAAGAAAATGTTTATGTGCGGTTTCTAGCGCACCGATTTGACAATCTTGGTGTTCTACCAACTTAGGCCTAAACGTTGGCTGCAAAAATGGTGTAAATCCATTTTCAAGTTAGATGCATAACCTTACTCTACTGCAATTAAAAATAGTTTTTATGGCATAAAACTTAAACATCATGTATTTGAATCAATTATATATATATTATTATTATTATTATATTTATTCCAATTAATGGGAAAACACTGGAGTAAATCCTTTCTTGACAAAAATGTTACTGTACAAATGGTGCACCTCCCACCTACACCAGTTGTGTAGTCAGCTGATAGATGGCAGCACTGACTGCACAGGAAATTGCTGCTATCTATGCGTTTGATATTGGAACCAGGAGGTACATCGTTAGTGCATTAAACAGAACACATTTTCCTCTACACAGTAGCATGCTTAACTCAAAAAATCTTAAAATTGGAGTTACACCACTTGGGCTTTAATGGCCTCATTTTGAAAATGTCAAGTACGGCCGCAAATGATTTCAATTTACCTACTGTTAATGCGGGTAATCGTGAATCCGTCCGAGTAAATGAGTAATGTGAATGCTTCTTGAGAAAATGAAAATTACAGCGTGAAAAACGATCGCCTCTTTTTCGAATGTAGGTAACAAGAGGAAGTATCCGCATCGGAAATCAGTAGTATGTTAAGATTTTAAATATGATTGCCTCGATTCGAAATTCGCTAACTAAATAAATTTCAATGTACTGTTTAAGAATCAAAATTTAAGAATACAAGTTCTGGGGTTAGGTGGGTTTTTGTACAGGATATTTGTTAGTAAAAATCTTCAATTTTCTCATCTATCGTAGTAGGGAATAGTTTCTTGAGTAGAGCAAAGACACTTTGCACATGAGTTGCATATTACAGTTTTCCTCCAATCTATAACTTACTCGGAAAATTGTACCTGAATTCCCGCCGTTGATTTTGTATGTTAGAAATAACTTAAGATGTTCGGCTTTGATCGGATGTTTATATTCAGTGTTGCCAGTTAAATTCCATGCCTAACATTATTAACTGATTAAAGAATGCATATTGTTTTGGACTATTTTGTGTTCTTAATTTGAAACAATGGAGTAGGCAAAGTAAATAATTTGTGTGACCCGGTGGCGTATTTACAATTCCCCTACGGATTCAGCCGCTCGCGCTTGGTGCCGCTCTCGGGTCAAAAAGTTTAGGTACTCGAGTTTGAGGTTAAACTGCAACGTAACCAGTTGAGGTAGAAAAAAAACACAAATGGCATCGTTATTTCAGGAATATAATTCTGCGTTTATTGATATATGTTTAAATTTTTTCGTTTGAATTTAAGAAAGTGTTTAGGCAGGTCGAATGAAAAAAGTACGGGGTTTTTTGGCGGTTTTCATACATTGGCACACTTAGAAAATTTATATCGTATAAACTACTAGTCCAATCGCTATGAAACTTTAATAGATTGTAGAAAATATGTTTTTACAACATGTTTACGAGTTTAAAATTTTTGCCGTCGCTAGAAAAAAAGTTTTGCTATGGTTTTTGTAAAGGTATTTTATTTTGAGTCTGGATTGAAATACAAACATCATACTTCTAGTTTCAGTATACGGAAGAATGACATATAGCTAATAATTAACAATATTGCCTACCAAAACTTAAACTTAAGAATAAAAAGAGGGGCTTGGATGTAGCAGTGCGTGAGATCGCTCCCTCACGCCACGTGCGTTGCAGAGAATTTCCCTGCGGCGCCGGTGCCGTGGCGGCCTGGCGATAGGGTTTGGCCGTGGTGGGAGTTACCTACACACGGCACATCTTTTATTTTAAGTTCCCTAATTTTCCTTAAATATGTATGTTTTAAGAAACAAAGGTCTATTCTATCAATATAGTTTTTTTGTGAGTATCCTAAATGAAAATCCGAACCCTTGTTCAATTTTAATGAGAGTATTTTTAGTAGTAGTCTCCAACAGTCTGGGCAAAATGTTGAGGATGAGTTTGAAACCTGATATCTTAGGAGCGGATCATTATATTGTACTAAAATAAAATAATACCCCCGTTGCAGCAGACCTGCATACTCAGCGAATTTCAAATGCAAAACAACGTATTTCAAGCAAACATAGCAAGATTTGACATGTTTTGTTAAGCTCCATAAGAATAACATGGGAAATGAGTATGCAGGTTTGCTGCTACAAGTATATTAAAACTGGATGGTTTTAATTCAATATTTAGTAGATCTGAACTAGAAGAAGCCATTTACCAAGTTTTATCAAGATATGTTGAGAAATAAGCGAGATACAGAATTTTACTTATTTCCCATAAGGTTAACATTGGGACAACGTACTGTGTTTACCACTTTCAATATCTCGGTAACCAATGGGCATAGAGCAGTGATTCAAAATACTAAATTATTTGTTTTTTTGAGCTGAATTCAATGGTGCCCACAAAAATTTGATAAATTTTATTTTTCTATGTAAAAAACTCAAAAAAACCCATTTTTGGAGGGGTTTATCCCCCTTTACCCCCCCTTCCGGTGGTCCGATCGGGCTGGTTCACGAACTCGTCCAATTGATTACCACTTTACATGTCCGTACCAAATTTCATAAAGATCGGACCATTTTTGCGGCCGCTATCGTGCTAACAGACACATATATATATATATATATATATATATATATAGATATATAGATATATATATATATATATATATATATATATATATATATATAAATTCGAACGAATAGTGTTTTTTGCTTCTGGGGGCCCCAAAATGAAAAGTTATAGTGGTCCCGAGCTTAGGTCTTACCATGAGACCTACGGTAATAGCTTCTTCCCTATAGGGGAAATTCGCTAAAATGAAGCTCGTTTTAATAAATGTTGTGGGATATACTTTTTTTAAATCCAGAAGGCGGAATACGTTACAAACGCCTTATAAGTAATTGGTGTCTTGTAGTTTCGCATTTAAACGTGAAGTTTAAACTTTAACTATCAAAATAATTTACCGTTTGAAAAAATGTTTATCTATCTTTAAAGGAGTGAGGAATGGCTTATAAAAACCGTATTACCTGAGTTTCAAAATTATATTTTATAAATCTTTTCCAATTTGCCGTTTATTTCTAAACAGCATGATTGTTGCTATTCAAAAAGGAAAGTTATTTAACACATCATTATCGTTACTTACTTTTTAACGCTGAGTTACTGGATTACTGGTTAACCAGATAATTGTTTTACTAGCTCTTTAAAGGTAACCACTACTAGAGTTGACATGAATAAATCACTACATCGGCACATTAGACTAATGGAAATTGTAGCCGTTGTTATTATATTTTATTTGCATTGCACCGCACATCTTTTTATTTTTCACATAGTTTATTTGCTTAAAAATTGCCGATATAAAAGATTAATAATGAACAATACATTTTTCACGCAGCCTAGAAAAATTTGTGTCCAAGGTCTGCATGTGGAACTACTAAGGCAGTGTTGCTCGAGCACAATAATTTAACATTTTTGACTCAAAAAGATAGTTTTAAGGGATGTAAACAAAATACCACTAGAAACTAAAAATATCACGATTAAGATAATTTAACCAAGAAGATTTATGTTTGAACTCCTTATTGACAAAAATATCTATAATGTGGGTGATCCCTCAAAGTAGGTTATTTGGTGTACCTGCCAAATAATTTTGTTTAATTTAAGAATTGTATTCTGAATAGCTTAACATAAAATAAATATGTGATAACTTCCATTTTCCTGATAATCAAAAATCTATCGTAAAAAAATCCAGAGATTACCGTACGTTTCGCCACCGCTATATCCACCTATATCGTGCTAACGCAGACAAATAGCTATAAAAGATTGTTAACATTAATTTTTCTAGTAATTATTTATTTATTAGTTTTACTCTTGTTTATTACAAAACTGAAAAGTGAGTCAGTATATTAAAAAAACAATATCGACTCATCATCGGTATACAAAATTAATCCTACTTTACAATCTGGATGAAATTAGTTACATAGTGTAGGCCTATCATTTGCTTTTACAACAAGGAAAACTATCAGGATTTTACATCAGAACAATTATCAAAGTTAAACAGATGATAGTTGTTTTAATATTAAGCTTGTTGGCAACTCTATTGTACAAACAAACGAGGGATGAACGAAATATATTCAATTCACATCCTGTGCCTGAGCAAGCGATGGTAGTGCGGGGTGTGGGAGGGGGGCGGCAGTGCACTGAATCCGTAGGGGGTTTGTTGTGGCTCGCCGTGCGTGGGCATAACAATCCCCCAACGAGTTCGGCGCGCTGAACCCGTAGTGGAATTGTAAATACACGACCCGGTGTTATCTCAGTTTTATATGTGGACTAGATAACACGTAGCTCGAAATCGAGCAAAATATCATATATTAAAAGAAAGAAGAATAAAGAGCCTGCTTCTATACTTTAAAATTTAATCAAAAGGCTAAATTCAATTACAAAATTAAGGATAAACCATTGAAACTCTAAAAGTTCATTTGATTTACCGCAGGAGTTTCCGATTAACGAATTTTTGGGAAACATCTTCATTTTCCATGTTCTCTTTATTCTGAAATGTATATTTTAATACCGGCAAAAGATCGAGCTCTGCTTACAGCATCATGTAGCTGACTGAGAGCAAAAACTGGCGTCGTGAGCAAAGACCTCATTTGTTTAGGGACTGCCCCTGCACCTTGTTGATAGTTACAGTATCGCCAAACAGGAATCATAGGGGACGGCTGTCTTTGTAGGGATAATTTCCTTTGTGGCAACAACGCGTAAATGACGCACTATCTCTACCAGTCTTTTCATTCTTGAAATGCAACCCACTGCGATGAAAACAGTAAGTTCATTGGTCTCAGGTTGGAAGGAGCATCAAATGTTATATCGGGAAGGTGATTCTAGGCGGTTGCGATCGTTTTTCTTCCGATCGGTCAATGTTCGTCTTCTTCCTATTGGCATTATAACCGCACCATAAAAAAATTGGCTCAAGTTAATAAAACTTCAAAAAACACTATGCTGAATTGTATTGATATATCGTAAACTACATTGTAAAACTGGGAACTGCAATGTTTAAGCCCTTTAAAAACACTTCATAACATAACCTAAATTACTGTACATAATAAATATTTTTGTTTAAAGCCAAAACACCAGTAAAAACATAAAAATTATTTTCAAAAAAATAATTATAAATGCTGCAATCTGTAGTTTAACTGTAGAACTATTTCAGAGCTTGACCATATGTTCAGTTTGAAAACAAAGTGAACTGAGCTTGCTCAAAAATGTCGATGAATAGCGCCCCTGTTCCGAAACTTCAGCCCTTTACTGTACTTTAGTGACGCCCTTTTTTAAAATTCCGAGACTTGTTGACAAATCTACATAAAATTCCCTTTAATTTGACACCTCATACGTTGAAATCCGCCCAGCCGTTATTGCTGTTGGACTGTGAAAAGAAAACCGCTTGCGTATTAATATATAGATTATATGAAATCACAGTGCGGCATGGTGCCCCGTCGTGTGAAAGCTTTCTCAAGGTTGCATACGAGTATAACTCCAAATCGCACAATACTCTTTGTCGCACGGTAGCAGCCGCATCAAAACCGCCTTTTGTGAAAGGAGCCTTTAATAGTAGACCCTAGCACATAGCAGCAATCTCCTGAATGTATCTCGTCATTTATAAAGTAACTCACAGCTGTTAAAAAGAATAAAGGTATTTGAAATTCTCTAGCCAGCGATAATTAAACACTTTTTTGCCAAAACCTTCAGTTTCATGATACTTTTCTTTTTTGGAATCAACGATCTAGTGGATTGTCAATTTAACGCTGAATAAACTGAATTTCAATTGGCTTCTCTACATGCCTTGAAGATCGAACTTTTAATACCAAAGTACCATCGAACTTACATTTGTGTTAATATTATGATAGATATTTATAGTGTTACGTATTGGTGTAACGGTAACAGTCGTAGCCTGTTATTCAAAAGAAACATAGATATTTAGTCTGGCATTACCTTCGAGGAGCAGTTCCTCAGGGCGCCGCTCGGGCGGTCGGTGGCGCCCGCCTGGCGCCCTACATGTGCATGGCTGGTCTTTGCGGAACGGTGATCTTAACGACTTTCTGTTTCAACATCACCCGAGAGTCTGAGTTCGCTTGTTCCATACCGGGGCATGCCGGGGCGACCTCGTCTTCTCCAGGCTGCAATCGAATCATAAATTGATTGTTTTATCCATCTATCAGAAGATATGAAGATACGTAGATAAATTAAACACGGTTGTGGACACGATATTATAAAATACCCCCATGGTAGCAAACCTGCATAGTCAGCAAATTTAAAATACTTCAATAATTGATCTAGACGAAGCCTCATACCACGCAAAATCGACATACGTTCGTAAATATGCATGAAAAAATATTCTCCTTAAGAATAATATGGGAAGTGATTATACAGGTTTATTGACGAGGGGAAATTTAAAACTTCGAGATTTTAGGCTACAATTCAACAACTAAAATAAGCCATTTACGAAGTTTAATTAAAATGTATTGAGAATTAAGTAAGCAACACAGTTTTACTTATATCCCACAAGGTTAACATTGGGTTGGTGAATACGGAGGTTTGCTGCCTCAGTAATCTATGAATGTGGGTATTTTGCGCCATAATTAAGTATAACTCAACCAATGAAATCAAATATTATGTTCCATCTAAACGTGCTGAGAAACAAGATAGCTTCATCATATATTTAATTTCATAAGGCGATTCCTCGCTACGAAATTGTGGGCGTCTGGCATGGTGAAAGAAAAAAGAAAGGTGTGTGCAGACTGTGCAGAGTCAGCTGATGAGACGTAGTTGGGCTCACGAAACTAGTGCTTACGACGACTACAATACAAACCAATTAATTAATATGTTATTTTTATCCTGAAATTTATCTAGGAAAAATCTACATGAATATAATTACTGATTGAAAGGTACTTGAATACATTTTAACAGCTAATCTTAACAGTCCTTAAGCCAAAAAACAATGAATTTCAACTCATTTGTTATGCTTGAGGCTAATTTCGTGTAAGCCCAGTGGTATAATTAAAACTACTCTTATGGGTGAACCGGGTCATGATTTTTGATACGGATTATAACAGTCTAATACTGGTCATCGAGCGTGATGACGGCTTTGCCTCTCACTTGACTCTGGCCCACTGGTGTACGTGTGAGTCCAAAAAGACACCCGTGGGCCAGAGTCAAGTGGGAGGCAAAGCCGTCATCACGTTGGATGACTTGTCGGTTATCCGTGCTACCCCCTGAGGGCGAACCACATGCCATGGTTGACCTAGCGCTTCTTCAGTCTCCACAAACAGTTTTACTACGGGGTTGTTCTGCTTTATCAAAAACAAAGCGCGCCCCACGCGAGCTAAGATAGTGGAGGTCATCACTACTATGCTGCAGGCAGCAGGCGAAAGCTCTGCTGGCAAAAGGAGCACATGCTCAAACTTCAGTGGATTCTGACTTGCTGTTTCGACGTATTTCGTCTCACCAGGTACAGACAGACAGCAGACTTCAGCTGTCACTGTACTACAGCGAACTCAGATTTCAGAGTTCCAGTTACGGCAAGTGCAGGAGAAAGAAAACTCGACTACGAATTCAGTCCTTGCCAATAACATCGATGCGACTATAACTTCATTCAGTGAGTGTGTAAAGTGAGTGCCCCCCCTTAAATAATATTTGGATAGAAAAGGACCAATCAGAGAAGAGGCAGTCCGTATGTTCCCAGGGATGGTTCTCAGCCATTCCCCTTAGTGATTTCAATTGAATGAACGTTATATGATATGAAAAATAAATAAAGCATATATAGATGCATTAATTTATCGTATGAACAATTTATTTACTCATTGTAAAGCTTATATGCAATTTACGTTTACTGCAAACAAACAAAACAATTATTGGCTTTGTCAACAGACATCCATTCCAGCTCCAAATTTCACTAAAGCTCTTTCTGCATTCTGTAGCAATAACATCAGATACTCATGTGACACAGCCTGCCAACATTACAGCTGATGCAGGAGGCGTGGCTTCACTACCCTCTCATTGAATAAAGTGATAACATCTAGTCCACCTCCTCAGTCGACTATTGTCCGCCGATAGCTTGATGGCTAGCGGGATAAGTGCAGGGGGAGGGGAGGAGTGCGTTTGCTATTGGCCGAGCCGTTCCCCTCTCGCCGCAAACGCGACACTAGTAGCCTACCTGAAAATGTAGTCTGTACTATACTGATGCCGATGCCGCTACGTACTCCCCGCGCTGACGTACTCACCTGCGGTGCGCCGGGCGTTTAGTTGCGCGCCCGAATGGTTTGTCCATTTTTACGTACGGATGCCATCACGAAACAGGAAAATAAATACCTTTACCACAAAAAAAACTAACTTTAAAACTTTCATTCGCACGAATCGAGCATAATGGCGTGAATAGAAGAAGCTTGGATGTTTACAAACACAACTGGATCAATTTTTTCAATCGTGGAAAATGAAACAATAACATATGATCAATTGATTTATCTATGAATTTCTTGTGTTTATCATCTGTTATTTTTAACAAGGTAAAATGCAGACGGGTAGTAGCGACGTTGTTATGGTAACCGGCCTGCTATCCCCTCCCCTCAAATTTATCCCGCTAGCCATCAAGTCATCGTTGGATAGTACTCACCGGGTGCCACGCGGCGCCGGCGCTCGTCGCTGCAGGCGCGGCCCTCGTCATCCCCGGGCTCGCCTCCTCCTCCTGAGGGCGACCACAGATTTTACCGATTAAAGCCACTTTATATGTAAATTATTTCTGCATGTAACTATGATTGCTATTGTATATAATTGTAAATATACTTATTCAAAGAACAATCGTGTGCATAATTATACAGCATAATGTGTATAGTTGTACATATTTAGTTAATTATAAACGAAAATTATTTACATGTGGAAGTTATTAGTTAAACTATATAAATTACATGTTGCGTTATTTATTTCGTTGATTATTTTGTCCCTGCGAAAGACGTTACTTAGCCGACTAAAGGCGCCACGAAAATAATTGTAGTCGGCTGGTAAAGTAAATCATAAAGTTAATCCTATATTGCAACAAATGAATTTTTTTCATGGAAAGCAGGTGGGATTCATTTTACTGATGCATGAAGTGCGGGACTCGCTGAAGCCCATAAGGCTGTGTCACACTTGGCTACTTACTACCAGCTACTGAAACAGCAGCTACTACAGTTGGCGGACGCTCATCCCGACCATTTTAAAGAACGCGTGCGAAAGAGATGGACAAGAATGTTTAGAAAGAGATAGATAGAGATGCTAAATAAGTGTATGTCATTGACTGCAGCAAAGTGGTTTTTTGTACCTATTTGGTTTCCTATTGGACGATCCTTTTTTCTTGTTCTTGAAATGTTTTTATTATCCGTTGGGTAGCGCCTCTTATACCTGGACCGAGTTCACAGCAGCTGTCATCAATCAAATAAAATAAACAATGTTTGTTTACATTTTAGAAAATTGATTTTTTAATTATAACTTATGGAAACACAACTATTTCAAGTTTAAACTCTTATTTAATAACAAGTACATACGAATTCGGAGAATACAATGCATATTTCCAATTTTACGGGTGAAATGACAAAGATAAAACTTACGTAAACAAAACCTCAAACCATGACCTTAAATATTGGATTGACAACCAAGAATTTTACTTTCGTTTTGAATATTAGTTCACTTATTTACAGCTCGTAGCAGTAGTAAAGGGGCGGGGATTGAGTAGGGGAGTGACTTCCCCTCCTCCCCCACACCCCAATGCGTCAAAATTTTCGCTGTGGTCGGGATGAGCGTGCACCATTTGTAAAACCCGCCACACTTAATTTTAGTAGCATTTATTCACTAGCCGCTAACATGATGTAAGGAAAAGAGAAAGGTGTGTGCAGGTCGGCTGGTGTGACATAGTTGGGCTCACGCAACTAGTACTCACAACGCCTACAATGCAAACTAGTTTATCCACCTCAATAAAAATATTTATGTGTACGGTATCTATCTTCTATTATACTAATTCCCTAAGAAATGTCTTGTGTACGGCAAAACTCCTTTATTTATGAACCGATTTTGATGATTGAGGTGTCAAATTAAAGGGAATCGCCTGCATAAGTCATGGAATAATATTCATCACCCTCAGTTCAATGTACTTTGCCCCACTGGACTTTAAAGTTTCCATATATTTTAAATGGGAGTACATTTTATCAAACATATGGTATATCTAAATTATTTTTATTTGAGTAATCAGCTGTCTTGAGGAAAACCATAATACACTTGATAGGCCTATTTATTTAATTTTTTTGGTTATTTTTTCAGTTTAAAACAACTACCTTATAAAAACATTAATATCCAGGTGGATTTTGAATATTCAAATATGATAAAACTATTAATCTGTTGTAGAAAATACGTCAGTTACCTAAAATAATTATAATGAGTAGGTATAGTAAATTTAATAAAATAATCCAATAGATTTCATTCCACCAATATCAAACGAATATATTCACTTCAAACTGCCTGTCTCAAAGAAATTCCTGATAAAAGATCTTTTCTGATAAACGGAGACAAACTAATAAGAAGTTCCATTTAAAAAGTGTTACACTACGTGGTACTCCAATAAGGGTTTTACACTCCAACAAGAAATATGCAGGATTAGGAATAAGCATGATAGCATGGGAGAAATGATTTCTGGTTCGCACAAAAGAAAATAAAACTACCTTATGAAAGAAGTAATTAGTTATCCATAACCAATTATTCAAGTTTTGAGGAAGACTGCGTTTTAGCTATGGGCCTCCCAGCGACAAACAGGGAAACCAACATTTTCATGTATACAACCAAGTCCAAAATGCCAAGTGTTGAAGAAGATTATATCCAGGGATTACCTTAAGATGATGACCTATAACGCGGAAGCTGAAGGTTGGCCGATGCTCTAATAAAATGTGTTGTAGACATTAGAATGAGTATGAAAACGAATTTAAGGGAGATAACTGGGAACCAGATGAAGAGGTAAACTGTGCATGTTGGATAATGGGAGTTCAAGGAAAAATATATGATAAAGCCATAATCAAAAGGAAGCACTATAAAAGGCTTTATAACCTCACATTCAGGGTTGAAACCACTTCTACATAACCCGAAGAAATTCACACGGGTAAAATCTATAAACACAATGCTGTACCTCAATGCAGAGAGAATATCGATTATTAGACTTCATTTTCCACCCCAAAACGAATCTTGATAAATAGTTTTAAATTGAATTTAGAAAAATTACAAAATTCATAATTCAGCAGGCAAAATTTCAAAAGAACTTAGAAAATTCTTAGATATCACGTAAAAAACCCAAACTAAAATTGTAATAACGCTAAGATAACATAAACTTATAAGATATAAACCTATCAACTTTTTTCCAAGCCATAATATATGCCTGCTCAAAGTCGACAACATTTCCTCTAATCTTTAAATAGTTAATTTTATTAACTGGAAACGACTAGTTACAAATATTTTAGTTCAGTATTTAGTTCAGCCGTTCAGCTTTCATTCTGCAAGGTCCGCTAGTCGAATGAGCCCAACTTCGTCATACCAGCTGATTGTACGCACACCTCTATTTTTTCTTTGTACCATATGAGCTGCTACTGCCAATGGTTTTTAAAGAATATTTCATATTTAGGCATAAATGATAGATGACATATTAGCATTATATAATTTTGTATTATGAAATAATTTAATGCTTAGATAAATGTGGTAGGCTTATACCAGCCAGAAGGTATACCAAAACCAGCCAAAAAGTACATTAATTCATTAAATATTGGAACATAATTATGTCATTCATACTTGGCTTAAAATACCTACCTGGGCAGGTTGCCATTTCAAGTAATGAATCTAATGTATTTAAAAATACCCCCGTTGCAGCAGACCTGCATACTCAGCGAATTTCAAATGCAAAACAATATATTTTAATCTAACATAGCGAGATTTGACATGTTTTAGTAAGCTCCATAAGATTAACATGGGGAATGAGTATGCAGGTTTGCTGCTACATGTATGTTTAAACTGGTTGGTTTTAATTCAATATTTAGTAGATCTGAACTAGAAGAAGCCATTTACCAAGTTTTATCAAGATATGTTGAGAAATAAACGAGACATAGAATTTTACTTATTTCCCATAAGGTTAACATTGGGACAATGTACTGTGTTATCACTTTCAATATCTCGGTAACCAATGGACATAGAGCAGTGATTAAAATACTAAATTGTTTGATTTTTTGAGCTGAATTCAATGGTGCCAACAAAAATTTGATAAATTTTATTTTTCTGTGTAAAAAGCTCAAAACCCCCATTTTTGAGGGGGTTTATCCCCCTTTACCCCCCCTTCCGGTGGTCCGATCGGGCTGGTTCACGAACTCGTCCAATCGATGTCTGTACCAAATTTCACATGTCCCATTACCACTTTACATGTCTGTACCAAATTTCATCAAGATCGGACCATATTTACGACCGCTATCGTGCTAACAGACACACATATATATATATATATATATATATATATATATATATATATATATCTAAAAATTCGAACGAATGGTGTTTTTTGCTTTTGGGGGTTGCAAAACAAAAAGTTATCATGGTCTGGGGCTTAGGTCTTACCATGAGACCTACGGTAATAGCTTCTTCCCTATAGGAGAAATTCGCTAAAATTATAAAAAACATATTGCAACTAACCGCAACTATCGATTTATTTACGCAAGCGGTTTTCTTTTCACAGTCAAACCTCAATAACGGCTGGACGGAATTGAATCGTTTAGTTAAAAAAAACCGTCAAAAGTAAAAAAATGTATTTTTGAGAAAATAAAAAAAACAACTTTGTAGCAACTGTAAATTTATTTCAAAGTTTTAAACCAATTTTCGCCTGAAAGCAACCATTAAATGCATTTTTGTGGTGGTGAAACCTTTTTTATACTAACCTACATTTACGAAACAAATTTTGAAATATTTTACAAGACAGGTTTTTGCACTAAACCAAAATTAATCACTTATATTAAGGATATAATTCAAAAAAATGAAGGATTTATAGAATAAAACATAAATTCTGGTTAAAACTAGTGGTAAATCAAATAATCAAAAGCTGCAAACAACCATCATTGCTGCATACTTCATGAGAGAAAAAAGAATTTCCCTACTATTTAGTGCAAAAACCCGCTAAGAATCTGAACATGATGGGGGTCGATGGTCTTCTATAAAAGGAGTTCAACATGGATTTTATTAGCGTTTTGAGCATCGGACGTGACTGGTTATGGCACAAAACGATTCGTTTACCCTTATAGAACAATAATATTTATGGTCTTAACTCAATATCGCCAAAATAACGGTTTTAAAGTAAACGATTCAATTTAGCGTTTGAGGTGTCAAATTAAAGGGATTTTTATGTAGATTTGTCAATACATCTTAGAATTTTTAAATTAGGGCGTCACTATTGCGCAATAAGGGACCGAAGTTTCGGGACAGAGGCGCTATTCATCGACATTTGACCAAGCTTTGTTTTACAACTGAACATATGGCCTTGCCTTTAAATAGTTCTTCAGGTAAACCACAGATAGCAGCACTTAGATGAAAGTCCCGAATTCGGACCCCCATTTTGTTTTTATATTATAAAATATATAAATTATTCAAAAAACTTGTTAAAACCATGTAATATTTACTTTATTATGTTATGTAATATTTGCAATTCATTTATGGCAAGTATTTATATAAATTATAGGAGTAAAAAGATATTTTTTAAAACCTGACACTTTTGTGATTTTTTAAAAGGTCGCTTAAACTGGACCCCTGGGTAAAATGATTAAAAACTTAATTTACTGAACTAAGAAAGAGAATAAAACTAAAAAAAATCATTATAGAACGGTTTGACAAAAATAATTTTTTATTTAACACTTGTTAATGTGAAAAATTGAAAATGAGAAGCGTTAAGGTAAATGAATGAATGAATGGAAAACTTTATTATTTATTCCCAAGGTTGTTTGTACAATATTTACAAAGCAGTTAATTTAACATAACATAAATTGAAATTACTTAAAAAATTATCTCTGCCAGTTAATAAGGAATAGGCCTACATGGGCAGGTGCCTGTGCGTAGGCCTGAGTTGAAATCTGTATTATTAATTTGGCTATGTAATGGAAAAAATGAGTTTTAAAGTGTTTTGCCGGAGGGGAAAGTTATAGGTAAAAAATTAGCAAAAATCATAATGATCATATAATGAAATCGATGAAATATTTGATTTGTGATTTCGACGACAACAACTAAATCCGTTTCAGAATAAACTGAGTGACGATGCCTATGGTGGAGGGGGGAGTGGTCACAAGTTACGTCTTACGTAGTTAGGTCCGATGAGAGCCTCGGCCTCTGCTGTACTAATGGAGCACAAAAGGTTTTTAGAGCGATATTTAAAGACGTTTACTGAAGAAGAATTAAATAAATTTTCAATTCTATAATTTTGATTCAAATTTTTAAAAAGTTGTTGTGCTATGTGAAAGGAGTTTGTTAAAGAAAATGATTTATTAAGTTGCAAAGCGTTAATCCCAATATTGTGTGAATATCTTGTAAAATGCTGGTGAGTAATAGGAGAAAAAATTGAATTGAAATTCTTAAAGATATGAACTAGTAAAAATTTTAAGTAAAGTAGTACAGTGGCTACACAAATAAAAACTGCATTTTTTGATTGGAGTATGACGTTTGCTGTGATCATAGGTGATGCCAAAAGCAAACTTTTCAGTCGGTGAGCCTCTTTGAAATCCGCGGCTAACACCAAAATGGCGGCCATTAAAGATGGCCGCCGTGAGCCCCCGCATTATTCTAATATATCGGTTGTATCTCGGCTCCTAACTGACCGATATCAATATATTTTTATTATTTTAAAGCTGATTTAAGGAGGAAACTTTTTTTGTATTTAACTTTTAACTGTGAAACCAATAATTTCTTTAGAATTTAAAGAAAATAAAAAAAAATCCTTTTTTAAAGAGTTTAATTATTGAAATCATGGAGGGGTATGGCTGTACCCTGTGAAGAAACCAATAACAGAGAGTTCTGCGTTTTTCTGTTATGTACTATGTGCTTAACAACATACTTAAGATTAAGCAAAGTTTGAAACCACTGGAAGTGTCTAAATTTCAAGATGGCGTCCAAGATGGGGTCAAAAGCATAAAAGATTTAGGGAATTAATGCTATAGGTGATAAGAAAGTGACTTCTGTGCTGTAATACCACTGCAAATAATTGACGAGTGATAATAGCTTTAATTCGACTTGTTAATCGTTTTCTGACGCCATATTGGATCCGCCATATTGGAAATAAACATAATTTTTTTTTAAATGTAAAGATGGTGTTGTGACACATCATTACGAACTAGATTTTCACGCTGAATACAATGCTGAAATCGGTTTTTGAAAATATGAATTCGTTAAAAAGATATGCTCAAATAAAGATTCATCCCTATACATTTCTTATGGACGTTTCATATTTTCAATATTTTCTTGGATTATTCTTCTTCCTATATCTCTCATTGTAATTAAGATATGTAGTTCGTTTGAGTCATAAAATATTCGTGAAATACCGGCTTTCAATTCAGATATTAATCATCAACATATGGCAAGTGAAAGATGAGCTATAAGGTTTAATGTAACTTAAAAAAAAAAGAAATAATTACAGCAAGTGCCCAACGAGCGTTGGACACTTCATGAAGTGCCCAGTTTTCTTGGTCACATACTGTAATTTTTAATGAAACCGTTCAATTACACTATGTGCCCAGGCGAACTGGGCACTTCATAAAGTGCCCGGTTAGCGCTGGGCACTTCATGAAGAGCCAAATTACAGCATGTGGCTACGACAGATATACTTGACTAAAGACTAATTTCCGGAACATTGATTTTTAAGTTACATTAAACCTATAGCTCATCTGTCACTTGCCTGAATTTGATTATGGATAGCTCAGATTAAAGCTGGTATTTCACTGAGCATTTTAAGACTAAAAAGAACTACGTATCTTAATTATAATGAGAGATATAAGAAGAATAATCCAAGAAAATATTGAAAATATGAAACGTCCATAAGAAATAAATGTATAGGGATGAATTTTTATTTGAACCTTTCTTTTTAACGAATTCATATTTTCAAAAACCGATTTCAGCATTGTAATCAGCGTGAAAATCTAGTTCGTCATGATGTGTCACAACACCATCTTTACATTTAAAATAATAAAGTTCATATCCAATATGGCAGATCCAAGATGGCGTCAGAAAACGATTAACAAGTCGAATCAAAGCTATTATCACCCGTCAATTATTTGCAATGGTATTACAGCGCAGAAGTCACTTTCGTATCATCTATGGCATTAATTCCCTAAATCTTTTATGCTTTTGACCTTATCTCGGACGCCATCTTGAAATTGAGACACTTCCGGTGGTTTCAAACTTTGCTTAATCTTAAGTATGTTGTTAAGCACATAGTACATAACAGAAAAACGCAGAACTCTGTTATTGGTTTCTTCACAGGGCACAGCCATACCCCTCCATGATTTCAATAATTAAACTCATTAAAAAAGGATTTCTTTTAAGGTTCTTTAAATTCTAGAGAAATTATTGGTTTCACAGTTAAATGTTAAATACAAAAAAGTTTCCTCCTTAAATCAGCTTTAAAATAATAAAAAAATATTGATATCGGTCAGTTAGGAGCCGAGATACAACCGATATATTAGAATAATGCGGGGGCTCACGGCGGCCATCTTTAATGGCCGCCATTTTGGTGTTAGCCGCGGATTTAGAAGTGGCTCACCGACTGAAAAGTTTCCTTTTGGCATCACCTATGGTCACAGAAAGTGTCATACTCCAATCAAAAAGTGCACTTTTTCTCCATATCTGGCTATGTACCCGACGTACTAAAGCTGTCTTACTGATAACAAACATATTTCACGAAAAAGCACGTCGGTGGGGTACCCGGCTGTCCCCGGGTTTCCGGAATCCTACTTTTAAAATTGTTCTTTGGATTACGTTGAGGGGTTCTAAAATTGTGACAAAACAACCACCCCAGCTAAGAATTCCAAGGGAGAGAATAGATTGAATGTAGGAAAAATAAGCTAATTCAACCTCCCTTTCGTCTAAAATTTCGCTCAACTGTCTAAAAGCAAAAATGTATTTTCTTAAACGGACTTTAAGAAACTTAATGTGCTCCGACCACTCCATTCGAAAGTCAAACATCATTCCCAGATATTTATACTTCAGGACCTGTTCTATGTGTTCGCAGTTACAACTATCATTAAATATATTGCCGCAGCTATGAATTTGAAGTTCGTTTAAATTGTGATCCGTAATATTGCTGACAGAAATTGGAAGAAATTTTGTTTTTGCAATGTTCAGGGATAGAATGTTTTGATCTCACCATTTTTTAACCAGTGAGAGATCACTAAGTGCCCTTAGCCTAACATCTAACCATGATTTTCCCTTAACTAAAATCAAAGTGTCATCAGCAAAAAGGTAAATGTTTCCTTTTAAATTGAGATTTGTGATATTATTTATGTAAATCAAAAACAAATTCGGGCCTAAAGTACTTCCCTGAATCACCCCATAATTAATAGGTTTTGCGTCACTGTTTACCCCACAGATTGAAACAATTTGAGATCGATCTGAAAGATAACTTTCAGACCATGCGAGGGCAGTTCCGCGGACTCCGATGACATCTAATTTTTTTTAAAGCAAAGTTCTGCCTATCGAATCAAAAGCTTTTTTTAAATCAACGAAAATCAACATTGTTCGATTATTTGCTGTAATTGAAGAATTAACATCTTCACAAACCTCAAAAAGTGCATAAGAAATATATTTGTCCTGTCTAAAACCAAATTGGGCAGCTAATAAAATTTCTTTATCCCGAAGGTACTCCACCAACTGCTCCTTCACGATTCGCTCTAAGACTTTAGAAAAAACACTTAGCAAAGATATAGGGCGGAAGTTATTTTTGTCTTTTTACGTCGTTGGATTTGTGTAAAGGAAAAACTTTGGCGGTTTTAAAATTATGCGGAAAAATACCATTAGTTATACTTAAGTTAACTATGTGCAAAAGAGGTTTCAGAAATCACTGGATATTTTGTTTAAGGATATCAGCCGAGACTCCATCCAATCCTGGAGCAGAGCCACCTCGCAGTCCAGTAACGTGTCGAAAAATATCTTGTTCCGTGACAGTTCTAAAAGAAAAAGTAGAGTCTAGTCTGTAGTCAGCGTCATTTACCACCGCCACCAGGTCCCCGCCTGAGTCAATTTCACTCGCTAAATTCTCACCCACACTTGCAAAAAAAATTGAAATCGTCAGCAACCAGACTTTTAATGTTTTGGGGTGTAGCTAGGTCGTCAGAAGACTTTTTTCAATAGGAAACGAGTCTTTTTTAAGTGTCTTACCTGCTAATTCATTGATAATGCCCCAAAATAATTTTGGATTTCGGTTATATTCCTGAATTTTATATCTATAAAAATCTCTTTTAGCCCTCTTAATATCCCGACTTAAATTTTGTCTAAAAAAGCGATCATAATTTTTTAAGTTGATATTAAAAGGCTCCCTTTTAACTGTTTTGCTTAGTTTATCCCTAACCCTTATCAACTTCACCAAAGCGTCAGTAATCCAAGGTTTTATCTTTTTGATCCTGGTTGATTTTACTACGGCTGGTTTCTTAGCTCTATTCATAGCATTTTCAACAAGCTCGTGAAACTACCCAGAACAAGAGTTTAAGTCGCTACAGCTCAGGACGGGTCCCCAATCGATGCGTGTAAGATTGTCAGTGAGTACGGCTCTGTCCAGGTAGGTTTGTGAAACTGTGGCAGTGACTGTATTTGAGTGTGCGGCGCCATTGATAGTGAGGGCGGTGGCGTAGTGATCTGTAACACTGGTTTGTAATACAGCTGCGTGGACAGCGGTCATGTCACAGTACCGTACGAAAATGTAATCAATGCAACAAATACAGTTTTGTGTTACTCTAGTAGGTTTATCCACGCATTGTACAATAATATTGAGTTGCAAATACAACAATATTGAGTTCAGTGAAAAGGTTGTAGATTATTAATGGAAAAAAATCTTCTTTTTCAATCTGAAAAAAATTTAAAAAGGAATAGAATTTGACAAATACCTAGACCTGTTTTTACATAAAACATCACACATTATGTGTAGGGTCCAGTTTAGGCAACTGTTGGGGGTCCATTTTGGGCACCTAACCTCTGAGTTTTTAAAACGCCGTATTTAATAGCACCCCCGTTGCAGCAGACCTACATACTCAGCGAATTTCAAGTGCAAAACAACATATTTCAATCCAACACAGCGAGATTTGACATGTTTTGGTAAGCTCCTGAAGAATAACATGGGGAATGAGTATGCAGGTTTGCTGCTACAGGTATATTAAAACGGGGTGGTTTTAATTCAATATTTAGTAGATCTGAACTAGAAGAAGCTATTTACCAAGTTTTATCAAGATATGTTGAGAAATAACCGAGATATAGAATTTTACTTATTTCTCATAAGGTTAACATTGGGACAACGTACTGTGTTTACCACTTTCAATATCTCTGGAAAGACTGGCATAGATAATATATCATCTACCCTTTGAGTCATAAAGGAAAGGTCCGTCTGCCTAATTTGCGGATTCGCCTTATTTTCACGATCTTACAGAAAACTCTCAAGCCGGGAACAGGACTGTTAGACTTAAATTCAGAACCTGTTTTGATAACCTCCGTCAGTTTTTTCTGCAAGCAGAGCATGATCTTTTGCCGGCATTAAAATATATATTTCAGAAAATAGAGAACAAAGGAAAATGAAGAAACCAATCAGGCTTTCAAAAAATCGTTTACCGGTAACTCCTGCGGTAAATAGAATAAACTTTACATTTTTCAGTAGTTTAGCCATTTGTTTTGCCAAAATTAGCCCTTTGAATAAACTTTAAAATGATTTACCAAGTAAATTATCCGTTCTTTATTCTTTTACTGTACACATTTGTTTTTGATTCCGAGCAACAGGTTATCTAGTATTTATCTAGTATCTAGTCGAGGAAGGTCAACGTAGTATATAAGATAAGGTTATTTTATATTTTTATTTTTTGTAAGTTTTTTATGTTCTATTATTTATGTCATTTATGTAAATATGTATATATTAGATACATTACATGAAATGGCGACCTACTCAGGTAGGTATTTTAAGAAGTATGAGTGACAGATGAGTGATGGATGATTGTGACGCGATCTTGTAGTCTTGTTACTCACTAAGGCCGACATGTTCCTTAGACAGAAAATAAAGATATTGCTATGATTTGCTTACCTCATCAGAATCGAGAATCCGTGCTGGCCAGTACTCCTGTATAAATTAGAAAGTCTGGCTGTTAGTGCTTAGTTAAAATACTTTAATATCATAACAAAATGTGACTGTCTTTGGTACAAGCTTAAGTTAAATAAACAAGAATTTGGTGGAAATAAAAGATTTACTAATCTTTATTACGAAAACTATCTTCAAAGTGAGCATTATACAATATATTATTGTGGTAAAAATGTTATGAAACTGTTTTTTGTTTATAAATGTTGTACCCTCTTGGAGTCATTGGACACTTTATGAAGTGGCCAAATGCAGTCTGAACACTTCATGAAGTGCTTGGTGCTCCTGGGTACATAGAGTAGCTCGATGACCTATATCAAAATTACAGTAAATGCCCAATGAAACTAGACACTTTATGAAGTACAAACGATTCTTGAGCACATGCTGTAAACAGCGGTTTTGTCTTTTTGTTGTTGTGTGTTGTGCACTTGCTAGATAAACGTTTGTATTAAGTTAAATGAAACATTTTACAAACTGTTAAAATCTGTAATTTTTATCCAAATTATCATTTAGGAAAAAATAAAAATACGCTTGAAAGGAATTAACCCCCTTTCTAAGATAAACAATTAGTTTTAAATAATATTGCAATTTGTCAGTGAAACTTTAAAGCTCATACAGCAATGTGCACTTAACTTTATGCAGAATAAAATATTATCATTGATTATGTAGTTAATGATGCTAAACTACATTAACTTTTAGAGATTTAAAATTTGAAAGAAGACATTTAGTTTTGAAATTAGTTATAATATGAAAGATAAATACAAATTAATATTGGATTTTTAAAGAAAAATTCAATTATTAATAATTACAAATTATACTGATAATAAAAACTGAATGAAGTCTTAGTTTTTAAATTAGTTATAACATCATAGATAAATTAAAATTAATATTGGATTTTTAAAGAAAAATTCAATTGTTAATAATTACAGATTGAAAATTTGCAAATACTCATATTAAAAACTGAAATCATATAGCAGGTAAAATGGTTGTCCTAAATCACCTATAGACCGGCATTGCCTTTTTTTGGGTGGGGGGCAGAAAAGAATAGACATAAAAACTATATTAAATAACTCTTTTTGTTTTTTAGCATGATAGTTTTTGAAATAATTTTCTTCAATCACGTATACACTGCAGGTGTCAATGACGTAAAAAAGGCACAACATTGAAATTAAATTAATTAATGGCTTAGTGGGAGACGATATTAATGTTCTTTTCCCAAAACATTTGTTTTTTTATTTCTTTAAATTATGAAAACTAGAAGTTACCTGTGGCTTCACCCACTTTCAAAGTGATATAGTAAGGTAATAACTCAAAGTGATAGGACGTGTGCAGCTTAAGAAGCTCCACATACTCGTAATTACCTCGTAATCAAATATGAGGTAAATTGGCGCAGTAGCTTAGGCTAATGGAACTTCAAACAAATAAACAAGCTTATAAACTTTCAGATTTATAATGTTGGTATAGGATCACTCGAGGTTGCGATACTACCAAAATACCCCGTTGCAGCAGTCCTGCATACTCAGCGAATTTCAAGTGCATAAATAAATAATTTAAATGAAGTTCGCATCAAGTAAAATCAATATACATTCAAAAGAAAGCGTGCAAAAATACTCTCCTAGTGGAGAGTAGTTTTTAGGAGCAAAAGGCTATAAAAAAATAATAGCCTATACTTGGCACGAAAATGCAATGTTCAAAACTTCAAAACAGCTGGCTTTTCCAATTTAATCATATGGGGAAATGACCAGCTGTTTAAGTTTGAGTAAAAAATTTCGTAAAAATCATCAGTAAAAATCTGTATTTGCTATAGTACATTTATTTGACATATTTAGTTATCTTGCCTTTAAATAAGCCATATGTCAGTATCCACCATATTATGGCTTTGAATCAAACATCAGCTCACATGTTTTAATGTAAACAAAGCAGACGTTTTAGATCCCAATGCTACTTAAATGGCAGTTATTTTATGTTATTTTTTGTTTTCTAGCAAACTTTAAGAAATTTCAGTACTTTTCCTGAGTCCCTGACATTAAAACATTTGATTTGGGCCCTTTTCCCTCATCCTTTGACTTGCCAAATGCCCACAATTGCTATTCAAAAATAAATTATTCTCCATAAGATTAGTACGGAAAAATGCAGGTTTGCTACCCCAGAAATTTGAAAATGAGGTATCATAGGCTACAATCCAATATATCTAAACTATATGAAGCCACATAACATGTTTTATCAAAATATGTTGAAGAATAAGAAAGATATCCAATTTTATTTTCCTCTCATAAGGTTAACTTTGGGAAAGAGAGTACACAGGTTTGCTGCCTCAGGAATTTGATGATTTGGGTATTTTAAGCCATGATCAAGTAGATATTAACTGTATGAAGCCCCATGCCAGTTCTTATCAGGATATTATGAGAAATGAGCAAACCACACAACTTTTTTAATTACCCATAAGGTTAACATTGAGAATGAATATGTAGGTTTGCTGCCATGAAAATGTAAAAATAGGGTATTTTAGGCTATAATCCAGTATATTTCAACTAGATGAAGCCACATACAAAGTTTTATCAAGATGCGTTAAGAAATAAGGAAGATATAGGATTTTTATTATTTCCCATAAGGATAACATTGGAAATGAGTACGCAGGTTTGCTGCCATAAAAATGGAAATATTGGGGATTTTAGATTAAAATGCATTAGATTTCATCTAAATGAAGCCACAAACCAAGTTTTATTAAGATATGTTGTGAAATAAGCGAGATATAGAATTTTACTTATTTCCCATAAGGTTAACATGGGGACAACGTACTGTGTTTACCACTTTCAATATCTCGGTAACCAATGGACATAGAGCAATGATTCAAAATACTAAATTGTTTGTTTTTTCGAGCTGAATTCAATGGTGAAAATTGGATTATTTTTATTTTTCTATGTGAAAAACCCAAAAAAACCCATTTTAGGGGGGGTTTACCCCCCTTTACCCCCCTTCCAGTGGTCCGATCGGGCTGGTTTTCGAACTCATCGAACATGGCTTGCACTATACATTCTTTACATTTGAAATTCGCTGAGTATGCAGGTCTGCTGCATCGGGGGTATTATCAAGATATGTTGAGAAATAAGGTAGATATAGATTTTTTTAAATTCCCATAAGGATAACATGGGGAATGTCTATGCTGTTTTGTTGTCACAAAAATGGAAATATCGGGAATTTTAGACTAAAATAAATTAGATCCCATCCATATGAAGCCTAAAACCAAGTTTTTTTAAGATATGTCGAAAAACAAGCGATATATAGAATTTTACTTATATCCCATAAGGTTAACATTGGGAAAACGTACTGTTTACCATTTTCAGTATCTCGGTAACCAATGGAAATAGAGCAATGATGATTCAAAACACTAAATTTCCCCACTAAATGGTGCCCACAAAAATTTGATAAATTTTATTTTTCTATGTAAAAAACTCAAAAAACCCATTTTTGGAGGGGTTTATCCCCCTTTACCCCCCCTTCCGGTGGTCCGATCGGGCTGGTTCACGAACTCGTCCAATTGATTACCACTTTACATGTCCGTACCAAATTTCATAAAGATCGGACCATTTTTGCGGCCGCTATCGTGCTAACAGACACACATATATATATATATATATATATATACTAGTGGCTTGTAGGGGCAAAAGCCCCTAACAATGGAATACAAATGCTGAATTTTTAATATTTCCTTCACACTCACAACCCGGTGACATTTTGACGTATGTAAATGTTTAAAGTGTAATGTTAAAAATATTTTGACATTTGCCAGTACGCATCAGAATTTTAAGAAATGGCGTTACTTCAGTATAATAAAGGGCTGAATTTTGTGGAATAGTGGCGCTATCCGTCGATCTCAAAACAAACTCAGTTCACTTTGTTTGCAAATGGGCATGGTTTGAAAAAGTTCTTAAGGTTAATAACAGATTGCAGCACTTTATTTATTTCCCAAGGGAAGTCGTGACATATGTCACACAACAAACTTTAACAAATGTTGTGTTTCCACTTAGTTCAACGGAACATATCGGACATTATAAGGGTACTTTTTATGGAAACCTCCGATTGAGGCTACATTTTTACCTAATAGGCAAAAAGGTTAGGATGAAATCAGAAAAATGGTCTCCCGTTGACGACTCCAAGCTCGACGTTGGAGCCTCTGGCTCCACTTCATACGGGCGTTAGGTTTTTAGACCATGAGCTAGGTACATAGTTAATATTGAGGATTTTACCCTACGTTCTACACGTTTTTATGGTTGCCCGTGAATAAATACTGCTTTGTCTTGGTAGATTCAAGATTAAATATACTTTTATTAGTCAAATTTAAATTTTAAATTTTGTTATACCATATATATGAACATATATGGTATATTATCTTAAGTCAAGTATAAGCAAAAATGTTTTAATGTGAACAAAGCAGATGTTTCCAGATCCCGAAGCTTTTTAAATGGCAGATATTTTACGTTATTTCTCATTTTCTAGTAAAATTCGATCAATTTCAGTATTTTTCCGAGTCCCTGGTATCAATATCAATACCTTCAATTTGAGACCTCTCTCATCATCCTGCGACTTGCCCAACACCCACAATTTCGGCGCAAAAATTTCCCAGATAGATATAAGGTAGATCATTTAGCATTAAATCGGCATCGTCATAACGTATTTAACTCTTAACAATTTTAAATTATTAATATGCTCAAATTCATAATTATAAAATAAGAATATCTTAAAATTAAAATATTTATTTGCTATAGTACATTGAATGTGCATAGTTAGCTGCCTTTTGAAAAAAAACCATATGTCAACATCTAGCATATAGCTCTGAATCAAGCATCAGCATCACAAGTTTTATGTAAACAAAGCAGACGTTTTTAGATCCCAATGCTTTTTAAATGGCAGACATTTTACGTTATTTCTCGTTTTCTGGTGAATTTCAAGCAATTTTCAATTTTTTTTGGTTTTTTTCAGTATTTTTCCCGCCATCTAGGAACAGAGACCTTTAATTTGAGCCCCCTCCCATCTTTCTACGGCTTTCCAGACGCCCACAATTTTGACGCAAAGAATCGCCTTACGAAATGAAATATATGATATTTAATGTTTCCTTCACACTCACAACTCGGTAACTGTTTGTCGGAATTAAATGTGTAAAGTGAAATGTTAATTATACTTTGACATTTGCTAGTGCGTATCAGAATTTTAAGAAAGGGCGTTAGCCTACTTCAGTAGTAAACGGCTAAATTTTTGAAACAATGGCGCTATGGATGTCGTTCTCAAAACAACTCAGTTCACATTGTTTACAATTATTAAACATATGGACATGGTTTAAAACAATTCTTAAGGTTAACCACAGACTGTGAAACTTAATTTATTTGCCAAAGAAAGTCGTGACATTTAACTCAAAAATGTAAACAAATGTCTATAGCCTCCACCTAGTTCAAAAGAATATTATATTGGACAGTTAAAGGGTACTTGTTATGGAATTCTCCGTTTGAGGCTACATTGTACACACTAAGCGAATAAATAAGGATTAAATCAGAAAATGGTCTCCCATTAACGACTCCACACTCCACGTTTCAGCCTCTGGTACCCTACGTTCAACACTTTTTTATGGTTGCCCGTGAATAAATACTGCTTTGTCTTGGTAGATTCAAGATTGAATATACTTTTGATTGGCCAAATTTAAAGGTGAACCTTTTTGGTGGAATCAAATTTAAAGCTGATGTTACACTCAGCTGATCTACACTGTTAGACGTTTTTAGATTACAATGATTTTAAATGGCAGATATTTAACGTAATATCTTATTTCTTGATAAAATTAAAGACATTCTTGTATTTTTCCTGAGTCCCTGGCACCAAGACCTTCTATTTGAGCCCTTTCCCATTATCTTGCAAGTGCAAGGCCTGTGACTTGCCAAATGCCCATAATTTCGGCGCAAAAATTTCGCCTACATAATATATTTATATCGATCATTTGGCATTAAATCGGCATCGTTATAACGTAAAAGAAACACTTAACTCTTTATAATTTTATATTGTAAATATATACTCAAACGCGTAATTATAAAGTCTGAAATCTTAAAATTTAAATATTTATTTGTTATAGTACATTGAACATAGTTAGCTGCCTTTTGAAAAAAACCCCATGTATCAACATCCATCATATGGCTTTGAATCAAGCATCAGCACCACATGTTTGAATGTCAACAAAACAGACGTTTTTAGATCCCAATGCTTTTTAAATGGCAGTTATTTTACGTTATTTCTCGTTTTCTGGTGAATTTCAAGCAATTTCAGTATTTTTCCCGCCATCTCGGAATAGAGACCTTTAATTTGAGCCCTCTCCCATCTTTCTACGACTTACCAGACGTTCACAATTTTGACGCAAAGAATCGCCTTACGAAATTAAATATATGATATATATATATATATATATAAATTCGAACGAATAGTGTTTTTTGCTTCTGGGGGCCCCAAAATGAAAAGTTATAGTGGTCCCGAGCTTAGGTCTTACCATGAGACCTACGGTAATAGCTTCTTCCCTATAGGGGAAATTCGCTAAAAACCATCCAGTTTTAATATACCTGTAGCAGCAAACCTGCATACTCATTTCCCATGTATGGAGCTTAACAAAACATGTCAAATCTATAGGGGAAATTCGCTAAAATAGAATCGTTTTGTTAATATTTACATTTTATACAACCAATTTTTTTATTTGATCACATTTAGTTTACATCATGTGTTCATCAATCCGCCATTGGTATTTGTACAAAGTTGTGCTCTCTCCATCAAATTCCTGAACACGTGTTGCAAGGTACATCTTTGAATTTCTTGCACTAAATTTGTTTGTTTTGAGGTGCTGAATATACTGTGAATTGTTTTCATAGGCCTTACTTTTTATGTATCCCCAAAGAAAATTATGTAGTGGTGTCATATCCGGGGATCTTGGGAAGGGAATAATCCTTCACTGATAAAATAATAAAAATTTATGTATATTCAAACGAATGGTGTTTTTTGCTTCTGGGGGCACCAAAATCAAAAAATTGTCATGGTCTTGAGCTTAGGTTTTACTATGAGACCTATGGTAATAGCTACTCCCCTAAAGGGAAAACTCACTAAAATTCAAATGGTGGCCATTTCAGTTCTCAAGACTATGGATAGGTGGCCCATGGAATATATTCCAGGGATATAAAAGGTACGAGATCCAATTTACTAAACGAATGAAATGTACAAAATGACGGCCACCTGCTATATATTTGAAAAATTCTACTTTAGCTACTTGCGTTGCTTACGACCCACCCGAGGTACTATATTGTACTCCCACTTTTGTAAAATGGGTTTTCCTTCTGAGAAATAAACAATTACTTTCACTTTTTGAAACTATAACCTTAAAAGTAAGTAGGGACATTTCATTTCGAGTACACGTATACCCACTAGAAACGTAGTTTCCAAAAGTAAAAGTTTAGGAGGATTTGCTTAAGTGAATTTCAATTAAAAAAAATAGTATAGCTAAAATAATTTTTCCTTATCGATAGCTGAGTCACCAGACCTTCAATATGAATAAGAAACTTATGGAAAATAGGTTTTTGGCCAAGGCATTTACCGTCTACTTTTTCTTATAGTTATCGGACTATTTTCAAAAACGTGCTAAATTCAGATTGATGTTCAGTCGAAAACCTAAGCGTCTTTTTTTTGTTTTATATCCCGGGTTATCCCTCATTGCCAAATGGGAGGAAGCTAATTCAACCGTTTCGACATCTTAAATATGTTTCATTGCCCCTGGTGTGAAAAAAAATTAGTGTCGTAAATACCTTATGTCATCCAGCTCAAAAACGGTCTTCAATGCGACCTAGGTTTCGGTAATTTTGTACTATCATCAGGCTACGAAAATCCTCTTCCAGTATATTATAATTCATCCCCTTTGCTTATCATGAGCGAAAACTCTTTAGAGGAAATGTTACACCTCCTCATTTTAATCTAGGGCGGAATTACCATCTGCACGTTAAGGGTGAAATTGCACGCACTTGGCCAAAACAGTCTATTTTTTAATTATTCCAAAAAATCGCACATGGTATACATAGTTAAATAAAAATTAGTTAAGCTTATCTTTTCTGCGGACGAAGCTGCGGGTATATCTGCTAGTAAATTATATAAGAAAGGATACTCAGTTATTTATTTATTTATTTATTATTATTAATATATATATATATATAATGTGTGTGTGAATGTTAGCACAATAGCGCTGTAAAAATGGTCCGATCTTTATGAAATTTGGTACAGACATGTAAGATGGTCATCAATTGTACGAGTTCGTATACTAGCCCGATCAAACCACTGGAAGGGGATTAAAGGGGGATAAACCTCTCCAAAAATGGGTTTTTAGGGGTTTTCATATAGGTAAATAAAAAAAAGGCGATTTTTATTAGCACTATTGAATTCTGCTCAAACAACAAGAAAAACTAATAATCTAGTATTTTGCATTGCTCTTATAGGAAATAAGTAAAATTATATATTGCACCTATTTATCAACATATCTTAATAAAACCTTGTTGCTTAATCTAGATGAGATCTCATGTATAATAGTTTAAAATCCCCGATATTTTCCATTGTTTGGCAGTAAACCTGCATAGTCATTTCCCATGTTATCCTTATGGGAAGTAAAAAATACAATATCTTTATTACTTCTTAACATATCTCGATAACAAGTGGTGGCTTCTTCTAGTTCAGATCTACTAAATATGAATGAAAACCATCCAGTTTCAACATACCTGTTGCAGCAACCTTGCATTCATTCACCATGTTATTCTTATGGAGCTTAAAAACATATCAAATCTCGATATATTGCATTGAAGTATGTTATTTTGCATTTGAAATTCGCTCGGTATTATCGTTCTGCTGCAACGGGGGTGTTTCATTCTAACTATTTAGGGCTCTTCCTTAGTGGCCTTCATTATTTTTATAATTTTCGTGTTAATGAAATGGACCTATGTTAAATAAATAGAAACATGTTTATATTTGAAGGGCCATTTTATCTCCAGATCCATCAAAGCTAAAGAGCTGCAAAAGTAGTTAGTTAAATTGTAGGAAATATTGATTCTTCAGTAAATGTAATTTGATTAATACCTGTAGTATGCATGGATACGAATATATAATGAGATGCACAGTCTCTTAGCAGGTAAACGGCTGACTTAAATATCTTGGATTCAAAGAAAAGTATCAGAAAGTTGGCGACCGTAGCGCCCGGGGTATCTTGAGATCGAAAACTTGGATTTAATGTTATGAACACAACACCAACATATCCAAAAATCTTATCTGCCCAATCTTTTGTAAACCAGAATGTATTATTTACTGGACTAAATAGCTTCTTCCCTACAGGAGAAATAGGCTACAAGTTTTAATATATCAGTTACCAATGCTAATAATGCATCATTAATCTTTGTGAAGTTTAATTGGTTGAATTTAAAAAATATTAATATGGAAACAGTTGAATACATTTGATAAATTTACATCTTGACAACAACAGTAAACTCAATGTATAAATTATTTTAAAATATACCTGAATAAATAAACTTTCTATTACTACGTCAATCGTAATTATTTTAAACAAATATACGGTTTACTTACCCATAAACACATGATCTTAAGTGCATTCAAAATTACTAGCGCATTTGATCAGTACCCTTCGGATGACATCAAAACTATTTGTCAGTTTTATTTAGATGTTTAAACTGTAATAGAAATACTTACCCTGTAATCAATCGGTTCGGGTTTGGGTTTGGCTTCGGCTGTGGGTTTGTTATTGTCTTGTAGTCCAAGACCTCTTTCTATGTTTCCGACTGCACCTTTCAAACTGGAAAATGCCCATTGGGTTTTTTTTGGCACTTGTTCAGGTTCAGAAGTGTGTTGTATTCCAAGACCTCTTCCAAAGTTTTTTGCTGTCCTTTTCCAATTATGAAACAAACCGTGGGCTTCGTTAACCTCGGGTTCTGGTTCTAGTTTACGTTCGGGATCGTAATGCTTTAGTATCCCAAGATGATGAGCTGCTAAAGTCAATTTACCAAAGAAATGCTCAGGTACGGGTTCGGGCTCGGGTTGCTTAGATAATATACCAAGAGTTTGAGCCACATTTTTAAATAATCCCCTTTTAGGTTTTCTTCTTTTTACTAAACCAAAATCTTCCATTACTATTCGCGCCATTTTGTATGCATCATGTCCTTTGTCTATCGTGCCCTGAGCTAAGTGACCGAAGGGTACCTCATCAAGAAGGTCATAAGCAACGTTTCCTGCTTCCTGAACAACTTCATAGGCAACGTTTCCTGCTGTTTTCACCGCAGAAATTACAGCCTTTCTTTGTTGTTCTTTTCTAAAATCATTAACTTTATGAATGGGATTCCAACTTGATCGTTGGGACTGCTCTTGATCGTTATACTGGAAAAGGGAAAGACAAGTATTATCCTCTTGAGAATACAATTTTAATTTTATTAAAATTAACTAGCAGCCCGCGTCACTTTGAGACCTAAAACGTTATATGAAAACAGGCTATAATATAACCTACCAAGTTAATGGAGTTTGCAATATAAAGCTCATTGCAATAAAAATGTGTGTGTATCATTTAATTTTCTGTTTTTTATTATTTATACACAAATTCAATGTGGAATCAAATTACCAAGTGTTGCTCTTTTGATTTGGACATACTTATAAATTTGTATTCCTAGACATAAAATTAATTCGAACGAAGTGAAACGAATGAGTTATACTCGACTTGAAAACCACTCTTTGTGAACTAACTCCTCTTTTATTATTTGATGGAAATTCGTGAAATTTTAACTAAATCATATTTATACCCCGAAGATTGTTTTAGTTTTCTAGTTGAGAAGTTAATTATACGTTTAAATGTTTATTTTTCTTAATTAATAGCCTTAATTTAATTTACCGCACTTCGTTTGCTAACTCAAAGTTCATAGGTCCTACCTAATTGAAAACCATAATTTGAAAATTAATAATATATTCTTAATTAATTTGTTTAATACCCTTTCCCGTCGGTGTCGTGCTTTGGTCAGATGTGGAGACTGCTCTTCCAGGGCTAGTGGCTCTTCCAACGGGTCATCGTTGTCGTTCCAACCGTCCATTTCGTCTGAGTAGCCCACATCGTCTGGGTCCTCGATACCGTCTGAATCGTCCTATATAAAGTCATTATTGAAAGAAATTACACTTTCTTCTGCTGCGATAACACAAAAGTTTTCGCAGCAAATAATTTGAAAAAATGAGAAATTTTTGTGATGAATTTAAAAATGATATACAATGAATAATGTAAATAATTCATTGCAATATTTAAATGAATAATACAATGAAAGTTAGTCATACAAAATAAATACAAATAGTTATTCTTGGGAAGTAAATTAAATTTTATAATTTAAAATTTTCGCTTAGTTGAATATCATCTACTGTATTGTATAATAATGTTTCGCGGATTATGATCTACTAAGTATTTAATTAAATCCACCCAGTTTTAACATACCTATTGCAGCAAACCTGCATACTCATTCTCCATGTTATTCTTATGGAGCTTACAATAACATGTCAAATCTCGCCATGTTGGATTAAAATATGCTCTTTTGCATTTGAAATTCGCTAAGTATGCAGGTCTGCTGCAATATTTTCCCCCAATATTTTTATGCAAAAAATATATTTTTTTTAATATAGACCCTAAAAAAGTAAGACAGCGTTTTTGAAAGTTGCTGGAGCGGCATTGTAATTTTCTTGTCCAAGGTAGACCCTAAAAACTTAAGAAATAGTAGTTTTCATCACTAGGAGCGAAAGTGGCTCTTTTTGGTACAAGATCGTAATTTACAGGCGAGGCGCAGCCGAGCTTGGAAATGCGGTGATGAACACTTTTGCTCCGTGTGATGAACAACTATTTTCATCATTATGTATAAATAACCAATTAATCGTAAAAAAATTAGACTACATAATTTTAAGGTTATCCAAAATAGTCATAGTCATTTACTCATCTGTTAGTTGTTTACAAACACAAGTTAACAAATCGTTCAACCTTTCAAATGTAACATAAACAAATTTTGACATTAGAGTACAGCAAAATTTACCATATGTTGTTTCAGTACTCCTATTCGAAGTGATCCAAAAACGATCATTTTGCGTACGATTTAGAGAACTAAAAACGGCTGTTTTCGGGACAGTATGATGAAAATTAATTTTAACAGTGAATACAATATCAAGCCATGTTCTATAGTTATACTTACATATGTACCTTCATGAAGCAAACAAAATGTACGGATTTTTAATACGCAGGTCTACTGCGACGGGGGTACATAATATAGTCCTACCTAAACTATGCGAACGTATTTAACGCGCCACCGAAAAAGCCAAGGGCCGCTCCTTATGTCGTGCCCTTGATCATTCCAGGCAAGTTCAGGTAACGTGCAGTAAGAAGAAACTACCATAAATGCATCTTGGCGTTTCACTCGGGCAGGAGCGAACCCAGGATTTAATTTCGGGAGGGTATATCCTATAAGAAAGGGGAAGGAGAATTTAGGCACTCACTAAAACCTGTACTAATGTGAAGAATGTGACGATAGATAAATAAGGCCGTCGCGGTAGGTGAGTATCGCGTCACAATAGACGAATATGGACGTCGCGGGAGACGAATATTGTCGTCGCGGTAAGCGAATATAGTCGTCGCGGTAGACGAATATTGTCGTTGTGGCAAACGCCACGGCATAGGAGTATCGCGTCACGGTAGACGAATATGGTCGTCGTGGAAGACAAATATCATTAAATATCGTTGTTGCGTCGCATTAGACGAAAATCGTCGTTGCAGAAGGATATCGTTGTCACGGTAGACGGGTATCTTCGCCACGTTAGATAAAATATCATCGTCGTGGTAAACGATTATCGCTTCGCGGTAGACGAATATGGACGTCGCGGTACCAGTAGGCAAATATCGTCGTTGCGGTAGGCAAAGATCGTCGATGCGCTAGCCGAGTATCTTCGTTGTGGTAGACGCCACGGTAGACGAATATAGTCGTCGTGGTAAACGAATATCATTATCGTAGTAGACAAATAACGTTGTCACGTCGAAGTTGACAAAAATCGTCAAAAATCGTATTCGCGTCGCGGTAAACGAAAATCGTCTTCGCGTCGCCACGTCGCAGTTAACAAAAACCGTCGTCGCGTCGCGGTAGACAAAAATCGTCTTCGCTTCGCGGTAGACGAAAATCGTCTATGCGTCGCGGGAGACGAAAATGGTTGTCTTGTCCAAAATTTCTGTTCTCCAAAATTTCGGGGGGGGGGGGGTAATATCCCCTTTATCCTCCCTCTGGGTTCGCCCCTGGACTCGGGTGAACTAGTCTCGGTAAACTCGCTCCTCGAGTGCGTGGGTGTAATCCTCTCCACGTCATAGCAAGATCGACTAGACAGCCGACACAAGCAAACGGCACTAGCAAGAGGGATCATCGCCGATATTGGGCATATGACTACCCAGGGCATCAACACCCCACAGAGAAGAAATAAGCAGAGGACGCATTCATATGGGGGCACCCTGACACCCTTGTCGCGGCTCTGCCTATACGACATGCTTTGATAAAAATATTATTTTCCTGAAAACTACTGTGAGTTAAGACAACAACTGGTAGTCCCTTGAAAGAAGACATTATAAGCTTTCTTTTGATATCAAAATAATTTCTTAAATACAAAAAATATAGGTTTTATGCTTATTTGGAATTTTCAAATTGATTTTTCTGAAAATGGCCCGCTTCCCTTACGAAATTTCAAAGTCCTATAACTTTACCAAAAAAAAAATCGTAGGCTCATGGGACTTGCACCAAATTGTTAAGAATTAAATGAGGAATTCAAAAATATTAATAGCTCAAAATCGAAAATTCCCGACAACAGTTCCCTTTTCGCTTTCCACCTCACAAATTATTCAAAAAAATTCAAATTATCTTCAAAGTACAGTTTTGACTTTTTACCGGGGGTTTGTGCATATGTAACTATTGAGAGGGGTTAGTACCAGCGTTACAAGTCCGTTAAAAGGGGGGAGGGGTTTCTGAAAAGGCCGACTTTAGCATTACGTAATTTATGGATGGCCCCTTTAAATAATATTTGTAACAAAGTGTTAGAATCTCATAGTCAGAGGTGTTAATAAACACGTATTTTCGGTGGGGGGGGGTGGCTAAAAATAAACCAAATTTTCTCATATTTTGGCCCCCTCCCCAAGAAACTGTCCTGGAGCCGCCCCTGCCTACTGTGGAATGATTGTTTGGGTTTACTGATGTAGGCATGTTAAAAATTGTGGGTCAAATTCCGTTATATGCCCCCAACGCTTTTTTCTAAGAACTTAATTCTAAATAAGATGTTTAGAGGTAATTAGAGATGTAAAAGACAAATTATAGAAACAAACTTTATCCATACGTGCCTGATTTCACACATGAGTGTTATCTTATGAGCCGTTATCAATCTAATATCTCGTGTCACCGCTTCCTGTAGTAGTGTAAGGTAAAGTAAGGTTAAGTTAGGTTAGGTTAGATTAAGTTAGGTGAGGTTGTGATCACATCTAATGTAATTTCTAATACCGTACTTTATATGATAAATTTACCTAACCTAATTTGACCCGACCCAACGGACGACGCCACGTGGACGTTACTGTTATCTGCAATCCCAACACATAAGGTAAGAGCGACAAAAATACCGACGAAATTATCCAGAAATGATTCCGATATGCTTGGCAAACTATCCAGTGACCAAAAAACGTAGGCATAAAACGTTAAAGCCAACAAGAACTCGTTCAAAGCATTGGAGGTATACAAGGAATTTGACCAAATTGTGGTCTCAATACCATGCTCAGCACATTTCAACAAGAAGAAGCAAATTCAAAAGAATTCTGTATTTTGGCATCAAGATAAAAATCCCTCAAAAAGTCTATAGGCGAAACTGAAGTCCCATAATCTGTAAGCTGAATCCTTCAGAAATAACTTTGTATACAGGATATCGAAAAATACCAACACAATCCCGTTTGGGAATTCACATAAATTGACTGAATGTTGATTTATCCAGGTTCTAACAGCTGTTGCGTCTTATATTAAAAGTTTTATTGAACGTCAAATTTTGATAAATTTCGTGTTTTTGAATGCATTCAATTAATATAACCTAAAGTCACAGAACCCTTAATTCTGCAAATCTACTATATATTTGTCAAATACCACTGACCTATCATCGCACAGCCCAAGCTACTTGATCTAGAACCTTGAAACCTTGCACGACCGTCCCTCTCAGGGCGTAGGCATACACTAAGAACGGATTTTTAAAAATTCCCTCAGGGCTGCGCCCTATGATACATCAAAGTTTCAATATTAAAGCATAGGGAAGCTCATGTAATTGTCATGGCAACCTTATTAAATCATAAATCCAAGGAAGTTTTTCTGTTTTTCCACGGGTAAAACCGTGTTGATCAGCTAGTATAATATACACGAGTGAGTAAAACTGACAAACAAGGCGAAGCACATAATTGTTGAATAGACTTGAAGTTAACAACGTCTGAATGTTGAGTTTAATCCCCATCGAGCTGCGTTCGATTTTAAAGTGGCAATCAATAAAAATGTATAGGACCGTTTTTATTATGCATTAATACAAGTTTAAACAGGAAGTCCCTGAACAGTAGTGCATTCATGGCCATGCAAAAAATGATGCAATTGGTAAGGTACCACAACCAGAACCAACACATTCATTGGTTTTTGGGAACATGGGCGTAATGCATCCGCTAAGAACGGATTTTCATAAATTCAAAGTTTTAAGGGGTTTTTGTGAGGTCAAAGTTTTCAAAATTTTCCCATTCAAACTGTGATGATCAATCTACTATTTATAGAGGGAGGGCCACCCCCCCCCCCTCCCCTTCCCGTGGAAATTTTCGACACATATATTTATTTTGTTGCTACGTACATATATTTTAAGGTTTTGCTTGTTTGCCATTTAAAAATTACAGTATAGAAACAAAAAAAATACTATCGATAAATAGTTGAAACAATCAATACGTGTATTCCAGTCGAAACAATGTTTTACCTCGAAAAATCAATTAATTTTGAAACTTTTCACACTTATTTAGACAAAACTAAGGATGAAAACGCCTTAAGTCCTCGAAAATATTTGACAAGCTCTAGTGGCAATTGACGGAAACAGGTCACTTTTTAGTAAAAAAGGTGGGGTTTTAGTAACAATCTTGAAAAAGATATTATTTTATTCATTTTTCTGGAAAATTACGAAAAGACACATATTTTTAGCGTCCTAAATTTTGGTAACCGCTAGGAGTACAAATAAACGGTAACAGGAAACTGACATATACTATCTCCCTTCAAGTCATTTAAAACCAGAAAACATATATAGTGAAATAAAACAAATTAACAATTAATTATCACAAAAATATACACCAAATGTTACTAAAATCGGTTAGTAAATAACGGAGGTTTTTAAATGTTTGACCTAAGAAGAACATTGGACAACGTACTGCGTTTACCGCCGAACTAAAATATCAATTATCTCCGCAACCAGTTGACGTAAACAAATGATTCAAAATAGTGGATTATTTAGTTTTTCATGTCGAATTTAATGGTTGCAAGTACATTTTCCTTAGAGGTTACAGATTTTGTGAAATTATAAAAAATGAATTGTTAACACTTAAATCCCCATCACTTCTGAACCTGATTTTTTACAGACATGCGAGTGGTGTCATTTTGTTTGTCATCTTAAGCAATAAAAATCATAACATTTTCATCAAAATCGTTAGAGCCGTTTTTGAGGAATATGGATTTTTGTAATTTTTTATTGGTTTTATGGGGTAAATACCCTTAAAAATCAAAATTTAAAAAAAATAAAAATACACCTGGAGATACTACGGCTTTATACCTACATGTCAAATTTCATGAGAATCGGACCACTGGTTTCGTCTCTAGCTTTGTTTACATCCACACACACATATATCCACACACACATATATCCACACAAACACACACACACACACACACACACACACACACACACACACACACACACACACACACACACACACACACACACACACACACACACACACACACACACAAACACACACACACATTATATAAATTAAGAGATTTGAATGAATTTTTTTTACTTATGGTGGCCTCAAAACAAAAAGTTATCATGGTCATGGGCTTCGGTACTACCATGAGACCTACGGTAATAGTTTCTTCTCAATAGGGGAAATTCGCCAAAAAAATTTACATTTAATAAAAGTAAATTTTACACAGGACACACACACACACACACACACACACACACACACAAACACACGAACATTACCTGCCGGTGCGAGAACGAGTTATCCAGACTCAGGCATACCTGAGTTGCTGAGTGGCTGAGTCTGGAACCCGTTCTTGCACCGGCCGGTAATGTTTGTGTGTGTGTCCTGTGTTAAATATATTTTTTTAAATTTTTTTTTACTTTGACGACTAAAGACAATACTTATTCTTGTGTGAAGATTTTGAAAACGACTTCACAGATGCTGAAAGTAAATTAGATAGATTACTGCATGAATTAAAGACAGTTATTCAAGGTATGTAACCTTTTTCCTTTAATGTATCAATTCAGGAGACAAATCATGAACAATTCAAAAGTTGATATGATAGTAGAAATAATGGTTTTCATGATCCCTGAATCGAAAATGTGGTTTTCAGAGTATTTTAGTGTTTTTCTGTCCGTATGTATGTATGAGTGTGACGATGTGAGCCTGTAAATAACGCTAGAGATTACAACGTCGGACAAACGCAATCAGTTTGTGGTTGTCAAACTTTTCTCTGAAATGCCTTAAAAAATTACCTAAAAATATATTGGTATAGTTTGCGGCTTTTAAAAGCAAGTTTTATGTGATTTGTTTAAAGTATACCTGACAGTCTTGCCACTGTGACCACTGCGACCACTGTGATTTAGTCGTCTGTGAAGACTGGCCTCGCCAACTTGGCTGATTGTGCAACATGTCGTCCGATTCGTCCGAATCGTCCTGTATAAAATTATTTAAATAACATCCGCTTTCTTCTTTTGAGGCTGTGGAAACATAAGGGTTACTACAAAAATAAATTTAGACGTTATAGTAAATTTTAATAAAGAAAACCAATACTTAATACTAGCTGATATAGTGGACCCTTCCTCTCCATAATTCAGAGGGTATTAGTCATAGTTAGAGGCATTTGTATTATTTTCACCCATCCATTTCTTCCCTATACAGTACGTTGAGAAAGTTTTGCTTTGATAAAATTTTCGGATTTGAGATGAGAATGGAAATATATTGATTTTACGATCCCGCAATTGAGAAATTGGGTTACAGAGTGACGTCTGTGCGTCCGTATGGTGTATGTGCACGTCTCTGAGGATGTGTGCCTGTAAATAGAGCTAGAAAAGAAATTAGTTTGATTTTTAAGTATAGTTATATGTAGGTATCAAACCATGATATTACCAGGTTTTCGTGATTTTTAGAAATTTTGGATTAAGTTATTAAAAATGTAAAAAATCTGTCAAAAACCGCCTAAATGATATAAAAAAGACATGGTTTTTAGTGATTAAAAAGTTGAACAAAACTACAGTTTCTGTATTTTTTTTTATGATTTAGGTTTAAAATTTATGGAAATTTAAGTGATCAAAACATTTTTTTTAATTGCCTGAAATAATCCTTAATTTAAGTCAAACTATGTTTATAACCATCAATTTTGGCTTGCCGCTGGTTCCCGCTGGTCACTGACCTCGGACCACCACTCCGGTGATTCGAATTATTAGACCATATCAACTAGTCGCGGGGAAAATTGCTATTTTTGTCTGGCGGTAAATGCTGTACTAAGTCTAATGTTCATATGGAACATATTAAATAGTATATTTCGCAACAAGGGCCGAAAATGAGGTTTTGCAGGCTCGAGATCGTGTTTCAAATTCGAGACTTCGTCTCGAATTTGAAACACGATCTCGAGCCTGCAAAACCATTTCGGCCGAGGTGCAAACGCTATTTTTCACCACACTACACAATGAAATATACCCTAAATAATTAAACAAAACTGATTATTATTTGACTCACTTGAAAACAAAACACAGCTATCACAATCATATGATCGCAAATATCCTGTCTTGAATGCCGTATAATTTTGTGATGTTCTGACGTTGTTTCAAGCAAATAAACGATCAGCTGACTTTCGGCCCTAGGGCCACCAACGTTTTCGGTCCTGTGGCGGCAAACGGTGTGTTTCGGTCCGCGTTTGACGTTTGTAAAACAGGTGATTTCGTCGTAGTTTGGTGAAAACACTGTTATCTCCCTTATTTACTTACCGATTTTGATCAAACTAGGAATGTATATGTGAGATAATTGAAAATCAGATTATTCAATTGTAGGTTCCCTTTTTAATTGCCTTTAAGAAAAAAGTATGAGGTGGTTTTCTGATACCGTTTATTTTTATCTGTAGTTAATTATCAGCAAACAGCTAATAAACCTTCTGCTCAGTCATAAGTTAAAGTATTAAAAACTTTCCGATTTATTGATTAATATTCTTCTATGAAACGGAACATTGACGATTGAAAAGCCCATGTGACGGCGCCTGAAGGGATTTAAGAAACGGCAATAGGACAGAACCTTCCCAGGGGATATTTAAAACAATTTCCATGGTGAACGGATAAACGGAAGGGTACTTATAAAGAAAAATCAGACGACAGGAGGTAGAGAAAGGACTGTACACGTAAGAAGTTGGAATAAGTAGTGTACATTAATAACAATTTTTTAAACAAATTTACATTGGTTTTCACACTGCTTTCGCGTACAACATGTGAAATTCCTGTAATTAATAGCTAAAATGAAAGCCGGCACTCCACTGGAAATATAGATCTTAAACTGATGTTAACTTCAAGACAAATTCAAATCTATGTTGTTTTGAGATCCCTTAAAAGTCGATCGATAAAATTATATTTGTCTAATATTATAGTCTGTGATTCAATGAGTATTTCAAGCCAAATCGAATCATGTTACGAGATTCAACTCGGGGGTGTATGACAAACAATAATAAGATAATATTGCAATTTTCAACCTCCTTAAACAAATAAATGGGGAGGAAATTTTGTTTGACAATAGGTTGCGTTGTGCGGTAAAGGGTGCTCTTTGTTAATATATGCATGCACAACTTTAATTTAATTCCTCAGTTATAACGAAATTGGTCAGGTAGAAGAGCCAAGCAGACTCGGGAAAGAAAACCTGATATTTTTTAATATAAAGATTATAAGAATGTTGTCCCAAAATTGTTTAGACAATATGAGGAAAACAAATAGGAAGTAATGTAATTGAAAAAATAACACTAATATCTATATATAATGTTGAAATTTAGTAATAATATTGTTTCGCTGCTTGGAATGTATTGAGTGGATGTTCTTCGAGGCCAAAGGCCTCGTCAGACGAAAGCAATCAATGTGTCTTTGTCTAAAACATCCACTGGTGAAAGGGCTCAACAGTAAAAAAAGACAGATAAGTTTTGTGGTTTTAAAAAGCAAGTTTGTGTGGTTTGTTAAAGGTATACCTGATAGTTCAATGATTTCCTTGATATAGCGACCTACAAAGTATTTTAAGCCAAGTTCGAATGAGAGATGAGAGGAGGATGACTTGGCGCGAACTTCTAGCCTTGTTACAGACTTGAGGCCGACATGTTCCTTGGACAGGACTGTTAATAGCCCAACAGGTAATGACAACTACGGGTCCTACAGTTTATCGTGCGGGATCCAAACCACATTTCGCTAACTTCACTCACGAACTGTTCTTATTATGAGGATGGTCTTATGAATGAAGGTAGTATAGATAGTCTTGCCACTGCGACCACTGTGACTTAGTCGTCTGTGGAGTCTGGACTGACCGCTCAGGCTGATCGTACAACATGTTGTCCGTATCGTCCGAATCGTCCTGTATCAATTTATTAAAATAAATCAGCTTTCTTCTTTTGGACTGTGACAACGTAAGAATTGCTGTGAAATAAATTTAATAAATTAAATGAAATTTTCAATCGTAAATTTTCTTAAGGAGAACTGACATACAGGGTGTCCCGTAACTATCTAGACAAATTTATATATTGCTTAGGTCAAGACAAACACATTTCACCACAGGAACTTGGGTCCCTGGTACCTAGTTTCCGTCTGTCTGCCTGTATGTGATTTTTACAAAAAAATCATAACTCCTAAACAGTTTGAGATACAGCGTTGAGATTTTGCATGGATATTCATCTTTTTAAGACCTATTTTTGTTTAAGATTATGCCGAAATATCATTAAGGGGAGTCTCTACTAAAAATGGCCAAAAATCTTGAAAATTAAAAAAAAATTTACACCTAATTTTCACTTGTTTATTCCTGAATACAAAATACCCCCCGTTGCAGCAGACCTGCATACTCAGCGAATTTCAAATGTCAAAAAATACTTCCATCCAATGTAGTGAGATCATGACATGTTTTTGTAATCTCCATAGAATAACATGGGGAATGAGAATGCAGGTTTGCTGCTACAGGCATGTTAAAACTAGATGGTTTAATTTCAATATTTAGTAGATCTTATCTAGAAGAAGCCATATACCAAGTTTTATAAAGATATGTTCAGAAATAATGAAGATATGGATTTTTTCATTGCCCATAAGGATAACATGGGGAATGAGTATGCAGGTTTGCCGCCACAAAAATGGAAATTGCGGTGATTTTAGACTAAAATACATTAAATCTCATCTAGATGAAGCCACAAACCAAGTTTTATTAAGATATGTTGAGAAATAAGCGAGATATAGAATTTTACTTATCCTCCATAAGGTTAACATGGGGACAACGTACTGTGTTTACCACTTTCAGAATCTCGGTAACCAGAGCAATGGTTGAAAATATCAAATTGTTTGCTTTTTTTCGCTGAATTCAATGGTGCTAACCAAAATTGGATTATTTTAATTTTTCTATGTGAAAACCCCAAAAAACCCATTTTTGATGGGGTTTATCCCCCTTTTCCCCCCTTTCCAGGGGTCCGATCGGGCTGGTTTTCGAACTCATCCGAATAATTACTACTTTACCCCCTGTGCCAAATTTCATTCCGAACGGACCATTTTACACAGACCATATACAGACACAGACACATATATTAGGGCTCAGGTTTGTGGGTACACGTGTTGACTTAAGAGATATACCTTCAGTGTCTAGTAAGGAAACCATTAATTTAAATAAAGTTATTGATAGTATAAGAGCTATCAGTAGGGGGTATTGGTAGGTTCAACCCCAGCAGGGTGGTAGTGGTCGGTCTAAAAATAGAACTCCCCCCCCCCCGGCTAAAAATAGATTTCTAAAAATAGCAAACCTAAAAAAAAAAGTTTTCAAAAAAAAAAAAAAACCTAACCTAACTTTCACTTTTTGGTGACGTCATAGAGGTCATTGACCTTTCAACCTTAGATCCCCCCCCCCGTGACGTCATAGACTACCACCCTGCTGAGACCTGGAATTTAAATCTTGATTGACAGGACCGTTATGGAAAGTTAATGACTCGGCTATTGTTGGCACAGGGCTGTCCTAGCTTTCACCGTACCGTCTTCAGTTTAGGTTGGGAGCTTGACAAGTATGGACGCAAGTATGGACTGTGACTACTGGGACTGTGAGATCAGCGATGAAGAGTTGGCGAGAGTTTGCGCTGAAGCTGAGAGGATGGAGGTGGAAGAGGAGCAGCAGCACAACTACATCAGCAACAGGAATTGGATCAATCCGAAGGAACAATGGAAAGAAGAAAAATTCACTGATTTGGACTGTCGCTACTTTACTCCAACACTAAAATTCTTTACACTCCCAGACCTTGAAGAATATGAGAAGCAGCTAATGTGGCGTGGGAAGGAGTTTTGGAGTAGATGGGCAGGATGCCCATCAGAAGATGACATGGAATGGTTTGCATCAGATTATTACTACTTGGAAAATGAGTATCCACTTGAACAGGATGAGAAATGGGAACCAATAGAAACAGAGCAAAAATACTTCAGGGAAGTCGAAAAATATTGGTTTCCGGATAACCATTGGTGCCGACCATTGAAATATGTATGGTGGCCGGAGGAATCTCACTTGAAACTATTGGAAAATAAAAATTGATTATCCTGTTAAATCCTTTCACCTCCACCCTCTCAGCGAAAAACGGCCTTTTTAAAGGCCACCTAAGCCTTAAATGACTTAGAAATAAGATAGAAACAGCCGCTTGTTCGGTTGCTTCAGGAAAGGTCATTGACCTTTGTGGCTATTAATAGAACACCCCCCCCCCCGACCACTAACCCAAAAAAAAGACCCCCCCCCATACCAGTCAGGTCATTGACATGATTAGGGCAATGACAGGATTATCGAAAGTAGACCCATTAGTGAAACTATAATCAGTGCTTTTACTGGTGGAATTAGAAAGCTGGCGTGACATGTTAAGCGGCTAGCAACCTATTTTGGCCTGGGAAAGTTTGGAAGTTTTAGAAACTACTGGCTAATGACCTTGTTGTTACATCCGTGTTGATGACCTCGGCTGACTGTTGCTGATATTACGGTCTCAGGTGTTCATTTTGGTTTTGGAGCTCGAACAATGAAGACGCTACAGCAACTGAGCGCTGCATGCATTGCTGATGCTTTCCGTTGTTGGGGGGAGGTTGAGCAAGGTCTTGGACACATTTTACCTCCGTCCATAGTAAAACTTGTAATAAGAGAAAGAGCAAGGAAAGATTTTGAGGAACAACGAGAAGAACTTGAGGTGCGAGAAAATACAGACTGGCTGTCAGGAAGAATGGTTACAATGTACTATGACTTGTATTTGGAAGATCAAGTAAGGAAAGAGATGTTGGATTTTTTCCTCAACAACATCGAATTAATGTTTCCGTAAGGAATTTGAATAAATGGGGAAATAAACTGTGGAAAAATAAAAGTTAACACCTTAAATCCTCCCTCCTCCCCCCATCAGCGATCAATCGGCCTTTTTAAAGGCCACCTAAGCCTTAAAATGACTTAGAAATAAGATAGAAACAGCCGCTCGTTTGGTTGCTTCAGGAAAGGTCATTGACCTTTGTGGCTATTAATAGAACCCCCCCCGACCACTAACCCAAAAAAAAGACCCCCCCCCGACCCCCCCCCCGACCCCCCCCGACCACTAACCTCAAAAAAAAAAAAAGACCCCCCCCATACCAGTCAGGTCATTGACATGATTAGGGCAATGACAGGATTATCGAAAGTAGACCCATTAGCGAAACTATAATCAGTGCTTTTACTGGTGGAATTAGAAAGTTGGGGCTGAGAGGATTATCGAAAGTAGACCCATTAGCGGAACTATAATCAATGCTTTTACTGGTGGAAATAGAAAGCTGGGGCTATTAGCAGGTATTAAGGGAACAATGTCTTGTTGGTTCTGCTTATAGCTGGAAATCTAGAAACTTCTGGACAATGACCGTCCGGTCACGTAGACCTGCTTTCACCGTATAAAGACCTCACCGTTTCTAGCTCAGTTTAGTTTGGGAGTTTGCAACGATCAGTTAGCAAGTACGCGTGTGCTCTGTGCTGTGAGTGATCTGTATACTCTTTGTGTCACAACACCCAGTGCTACATCATCTTTATTTCTTCAATCACTGAGTAAGTTATTACGTTATTTTTTTTAATTGATTTTTTCTTTTATTATAAATTTTTAATTCTAAACTTTAAATGTGGCTTATAAATGTGTGAAGGATGATATTAATTTTGAATAACTACAGATTAGCTTAATTTAACTTTCATATGTTTCACAAAGTAATTTGACGTAAATTGAAGAAAAATATGAAAACTTAAAGTTTAAAAAATAAAATAATAATATATTTTTATTTTAATTTTTTTTTTGAAAATCACTTTTAACTTAATTGAGTTTTAAAGTTTCATAAATGACCTTTCAGTTTTAATGATAGTTGTCATAATGATTAAAAGAATTTATTAAAGGATTTAGTTGTAAAGTAGTAAATGACTTAGAGATCATTGACCTCCATGGTTATAATTAGCCCTGACCCCCCCCCCCGAGCCAAAAATAGACCTGACCTGCCCCCCCCCGAGCCAAAAATAGACCTGACCTGACCCCCCCCCCGAGCCAAAAATAGACCTGACCCCCCCCCCGAGCCAAAAATAGACCTGACCTGACCCCCCCCCCCCAGCCAAAAATAGACCTGACCTGCCCCCCCCCCGAGCCAAAAATAGACCTGACCTGACCCCCCCCTTCTAAAATAGATTCAGGACTTGTACAAATTTTCAGACTTTTAAATGCTGTTCTTGTATTATAGTTGCATGATAGTTTTAAGTTAAGTTTGTACAATCCGGCTGGCATATAACCGGGGGGCGGCTAGACACTGTATAGATTGGATATGTTTTGTCAAAATTGTAGTTAAACAACTACTACTATACAGTGTTGGGCTCAGGTCAAACTCGGGTCAGTTCACGGATTTTACAAACTTTTGTGCATGATAGAAATTAATAAATAGCATAAGTTCTTATGAAAGTGTTCAGTCTGCATCGAGACAATGTAGAGACAGTGTCATGTCGCATAGGTTTCTACGTACAGCGAGGCTTGTTTTTGTGATTTCAGGATGGAGTTCCACTGCGACGTCTGCGGCAAGTCCTACAAGAGCCGGGATGCACATCGCCGTCATCAGGCGGAGCACAATGCTCCGAAGCTGGACTGTGTGCTTTGCGGCTACTCCACTACTCGTAGGGACTTGATGAAAAAGCACAAGTCGTCAGTGGGACACCAACAGCGATCTACAGGGGTGCAGCCGCCTCCACCAGAGCCTCGCTTCGTCTGTGGAGTGTGTAGCACCTCTTTTACACTGGAGAAGAACCTCCAGCAGCATATGCGGGAGCAGCATGACCCGGACGTCGAGAGGAACTTCCGCTGCCAGTATTGTGGACGGCAATTCTCTCGGCGTGGGAACCATGCGGCGCATGAGGAGTTTCACTGCCCCGTGAAGAGGGAAGCAGAGTGGGGCCCGTCAGTGTCTTTCTCAGCTTCCCGGCCAGGGGTGAAGCGTCCGCACCCGCAGCAGCTGGAGGAGTCGGCACAGCCTGAAGAGGAGTCACCGCAGCCGGGACCGTCTTCAGAGCCTTCGCCGGGACCTTCTTCAGTGACTTCACCGGGACCTTCTTCTTCGGAGCCTCAGCCTGAAGAGGAGTCACCGCAGCCGGCACCGTCTTCAGAGCCTCAGCCTCGCGTGGTGAGTGTCGCCGACGACGTCGACGTTGATGACGACGACGGCCCGACCTTTGTGCGTGTGGAGGTCGGGTTCGGCAATAGGCTCCAAACATTCGCGCTGAAGGAGCCTATGCCGACACTCAGAACAATCCCCGAGGTGATGAGAGACTTAAGGTGCCATTTAGTTAGATTGTTAAGGAACGCGATCGAGGAACACCCTAATATTAAAGTGAACTTGTTCCTCGAGTGCGAGTTTGTTGATATTACCGGTGAGAATAAGTGTAAGCGGGCATTCAAGACCAAAAATGCTCCTCTCGATAGCACGAGCGACTATGAAAAATTTGTTGAACTATCCTTTGAAAAGCTCGTGCATGAGAAGGAGCAATGCGAAATGGTAGGCTCCGGTTGGACATACCTGCGCGTGACGAACTTGGAAGTGCGAATAAACAGGTATAGTCCATTGGGCGGTGGAGCGCGACATATTTCACTGCCCAAATCGCTCGCGGGTACGCGAAGTGTAGTGAATGTGTTTAACAAGGACGACAAGTGCTTCGCCTACGCTATGCTGAGCAAGTTCGTTGTGTCACAGCCCGAGCGGCCGGAGTCTTACCCGCAGGCCTTGTTTGCCCGCTACAATTTTGAAGGACTCAAGTTCCCCGTTGCACCTAAAGACATTGCACGGTTTGAACGAAACAATCCTAATGTTAGTGTGAATGTCTATGCACTCGAGGTTATGTATATAGAAGCGCTAGGGTGTTCCCGGTACACTGTGTATCCGCTTCGTACCTGTCGGCGGGAAATGGCAGATCATACAGATTTGCTGTACCTGACTAAAGACGGCAATGCACATTACTGCTGGATTAGGGACTTGAGCCGTCTCGTCAGGCCGCAGCTGACACGACATGAGCAAAAACTGTATGTATGTAAGCGGTGTTTCGCACACTTCGATGATCGCGAAAACAAACTCGGCTTGGACGGTAAGACAAGACTGGAGCAGCATCGACGGTACTGCGGAGTGGAGGTGCCGCTTCGCATGGACCTCGCTGCGAAGAAGACCATCCAGTTTAGCCACCCGGAGTTCAGCAGGAAGGACCGCTTCGCCATCTATGCGGACTTCGAGTGTGCTCTGCAGCCTGCATCGGAGGTGTCCAACGACGAGCATCCGGCTGGAGGTACAGCGTCTCGCATCCATGTCCCGTATGCCTTCTGCTACCATGTCCATGACAACCGTGGGGAAGCGTGCAAGACGGTGACATACTTCGGTGACGATGCATCTAGGGTCTTCATGCACCGCCTGAAGGAAGATGTGAGACGCATCAAGGAACTCCTCTTCAATGACAGGAACCTTCGTGCTACGCTTTCGCCATCGGAGTGGGCAGAGTTTCGTGCTGCCACAGTGTGTTACTTGTGCGGTAAACAGTTCGTTGACGGTAGCAAGGACGTGAAAGTGCGCGACCACAACCACGCGGCTCCGTACGAATACCGCGGTGCGGCACACCGGTCGTGCAATCTCCGCTATCGGGAACAACAAATCATCAATGTGTATTTTCATAACCTATCCAACTATGATGGACACTTCATTGTGCGCGAGTTGGCAGTGGATCCTGGTAGCGTTGAGGTTGTCGCCCATACGGAGGAACGATACATATCCTTCACAAAGAAATTCGTCTACGACGAGGTCATCGGCGAGGCACCCACTGCAGCGAGACGACGACGACGGCGACATCAGCAGCAGCAGCCTTCGAACCGGCCGTCGTCGCCACAGCCTTCAACTTCAGTGCAGCAGCCGCCACAGCCTTCTACATCATCGGAGCCGGCGCAGCAGCAGAAGAAGAAGCAGCGGAAGAAGAGAGGACTTGTAATCCGAGTACGATTTGTTGACTCGTACAAGTTCCTTTCTTCGAGCCTTGCCAGCCTTGCAGCAGCTTTACCACCAGAGCAACTCGTCGAGACGAAGAAAGCGTTCCCCGACCCGGCGAAATTCGACCTTGTGCGACGAAAGGGGGTGTTCCCATACAACTTTGTAACGTCGCTCGAAGTGTTGGGGTCAACCACGGACCTTCCGCCCAAGGAGGCATTCTATAATGACCTCACACTCGAGCACATCTCGGACACGGACTATCAACATGCACGAAACGTATGGGACACCTTCCAGTGCGCGACCCTGGGAGATTATGCGTCGGTGTATCTGCAGTGTGACGTAGCTCTACTGACAGACATTTTCGAACAATTTCGTGATACGTCCCTGCAGCAATACGGACTTGACCCGGCGCATTACCTCACCCTGCCCTCCTACGCGTGGGATGTAATGTTAAAGTTGACAGATGTGAAACTAGACACAGTGCGGGACTTTGATATGTTTATGTTTTTTGAACAGGGCATCAGGGGAGGTATCTCCCAGGCAATTACGCGTCATGCAAAGGCGAATCACGACCGGTGCCGCACAGAAGATCGTGTAGCCGATGAACCATCACGTTACCTAATGTACTTCGACGCGAATAACCTGTACGGATGGGCCATGTCGGAACCTTTGCCTACAGGACAATTTGAATGGCTCTCCGAACAGGAAATACAAGACTTGGACATTGCGTCACTTGATCCGTACGGTGAGTTCGGGTACGTGTTGGAGGTGGACTTACATTATCCTGAACGGCTGCACGATCTTCATAAAGATTTACCATACTGTTGCGAAACCCGCCGCCCGCCGACAGGTAAATTCCCGAAGCTGATGACTACATTATACGATAAGGAACGATACATTTGCCACTACAGAGTCCTCCAACAGGCCCTGCAGAACGAGTTAGAGCTGACTCGCATTCATCGTGTTGTTCGTTTCCGTCAGTCTTGTTGGCTGGCGCCGTACATCCAGAAGAACACGGAGCTGCGGAAACTTGCCAAGACCAAGTTTGAACAGGACTTTTTCAAACTTATGAACAACGCGGTCTTCGGCAAGACAATCGAGAATGTGAGGAAGCGACTCAACATGGAACTGGTGGTCAACAAACAACGCTTCAGCAAGCTGGTGGTAAAACCAAACTTCTTGGACAGGACATACTATGGGAACAACGTCACACTCATGCACATGGCCAAGATCCGCATAGTGCTCGACAAGCCAATCTATGCCGGCATGTGCGTGCTTGACATATCAAAGTGGCTGATGTATGACTTCTTAGCGAGGATGAAACGGAAGTATAAGGATAGGCTAGAAGTCGACTATATGGATACAGATAGTTTTATCCTGTCCATCATCAGCAACGACTTCTACAAGGAAATGAAGGAACACCTTGACGACTTTGACACCAGTTCCTACCCGAGGACTCATGACTGCTTCAGCATGACCAACGCCAAAGTCCTTGGCAAGTTCAAGGACGAGTGCAACGGGCTACCGCTGTTGGAGTACCTAGGCTTGCGGTCTAAGCTGTACTTCTTGGACATTTGCGACGATGAAGAGAACAGTGAAAACAGCGAGACCGCGGCCAATGATGGACCATCGCCACCAAAACGTGTAAAAACCGTTAAGAAGGCGAAAGGTGTTGATAGGGGCGTAGTGAAGAACGTTTTAACCCCGGACGACTACCGCGAGTGCCTCTTACACGGAGTGATTAAGCGAACTGTGAATACGCGTTTCCAGTCGCGACATCACCGCGTTTATACCGTGCAGGTTGAAAAAATTTCTTTAAGCTCCACGGACGATAAACGATACATCTTACCGGACGGTGTACATACTTTGCCGTGGGGCCATAAAGACATCCCTGACATGAATGATGGTGGCGGTGATGACAGCGGTAGTGTAGGTTCGAACGAGGAAAACCTACGCACCCTCGTCGACCTACTCGATGCTGAAGATGAGGACCTGTAGTGGCTAACGGACAGTGTGCGCGAGTGGGTAACCCCCAAACTGTGACAGTGCGCGAACTACTTCGTGGGGACAGTGCGCGAGTTGTACTGCACGCGAATGGGTAACCTCCAAACTTTGACAGTGCGCGACTTCACCGTGGGGACAGTGCGCGAGTTGTGCTGCACGCGAGTGTTTGTGCGCGAATGGAGGTTACCCAAAACAGTGCGCGAGTGGGTGGATCGGAGCGGGTGTAGGGGTGTGTGGGAGCCCGCTCGGGGGGAAACCCCCAAAAACAATTGTTAGCATATTACTGCATTATTAGTGTGTGATTTAATAAAGTGATCAATAAAATGATTTATCATCACACTCGGGTTTTTTCTTCCCACTTTTTTCTTATTCTATAGGGAATAAGGTATAATAATAATAAGTCAATGTAGTAATTATTATTATTTTATTTTTCCAATCGACCTTATACCTATCAATAAAGGTTATATAAAAATTAGATGTAGAATTCTGCGAAGAGCATCTGGACCAGCATATCATTCTCAGCAGTGGAGTCACCGAAGAGTTGGACGAAATCATTCATCTTCATGTCATAGTTGGTACGGCAGTACAGGTAGGTCAGACAGTAGTGGCCGCAAACCGAAGTATCCAAGCCTTGTAGACGGTACTTGTTGTAGGTGTAATGCAACATATGGCCGTTGATGTTACGTCTCAGAAATTGTTGAAAATCGCCATGATACGGAGGTCTGCCAAAACTGTCGAAATATTCAACAACATAACTGTTATTGTTGCTGGTATCTTGTCCTCCAGCTCTGTAGAATGCCACCCAATGTTCTCCACTATGTGTATGCGGTTGGGTGTTTACCACTAATGCAGATGACGGAGCAATATGTCTCGGTAGACGATCTGATGCAAACACTCCGACATGTTGTACATTCGGTAATTGTAGTAAATATTTTCTTATAGTTGTGGTATTCATTCTTGTGAAACTGTAGTCAGATCCAAGCTGGTATACACTGATTTAGTCGTTGTAGTCTTTTTGCGGTTTTGTTCGTTGTTGTGGCGACGAGGACAGCAACAATAACACGTTCCACAATGTGACTCTTTAGCTGTTAGTAGTAGCCAGCCACGTAGCAGTGTGCAATTGACCAAAGCACAACGGTGTTGTACACTTTTATGCTGACCGCAACGTATCGTATTGGTGGACAATAGATTGCCAATGGTGGACAATGATCCGCATCCAATATCACCCATGTCAACTACTAGCACTTTGTCATTGTTTGTTATAAGATGTTTCATGGTATATTGTTTCTTTTCCGATCCTTTTACGTACACAACTGATTGGTTATTGAGACATGTACGTAGTTTATCAATCAATACATGGTACGATATATCACCTTGATTCCAGTCAATACCGTGACAGTGTTTGGTTAACCAGTAACTTTCTCGAAGTTTTTCTTCAGACAAAAAGTCACGATCAAACGGTGGACGAGCAATGTGGTGAATCAGTAGTGTTCCAGTACACACATCAATAACACTGACTTCTTTTACTATATAATAATTACTGTTGTCTTTGAAACATTGTAAATCCAACACCACAGACGACTGACACAATTGATGTTCTGCCGACATGATTATTATAACACTGTCAGTGATGTACTGGCTGTAATGCACTAGTTGACTGTGCTTTATACATTTAGCCGGCATAGTCCACCGATACGTTACGATGTCGATCAATCTCAATGACATTGTCCAGTTCTGCATAGACAATAATGTTGACTGATTCGGTCAATGCTTCGCTGAATCCAATCTCGATGCGTAGATTTCCATTGCGTACCAGGTTCCAATGGCTGGACTCGTTAGCGCTCAAGTCAGGTGTTAAGTCAAACGCTAACAGACAATAACCTTTTTCGAAATCTTGTCTGCTGATATCATTACCGCTATTGTCAAAATGTATTCCGGTACCGCTGAACAGTGTGTGATACGATAGCGCATAGGCAACATCCGTATCATTACCAAACACTGGCTGTAATGCTTTCATCGGGACTTGTTCACCATCCAAGTACAGTGCGAAATAATTCATCTTGAAATGTTGGAAATTAAATGGATTTTTCTTGTAATCTCCGTTGAATGCTTGATTAGTAATCATGCCGACAATTACACGTTTTGGTAACTGACCCAAGTACACACTGTCCAATGTTTTGCTCAGTATGCCAGCGGGTAATGTGATTGATTTCACTTCAACACGTGTGATCGGATATTTGGCAGTACCACTCTCGAGTGTTTTACTATGTGCCAACAGTACGCTCGGATTGATTTTACAACGACGAACAAACAGATTTGTCTCTTTGATATGTACTTTATATGTTGTGTTATTGTCCGACATGATGGCAAATGCGTTCCTCGATCTGATCAAACGTAAACGCATCTCTACACCGTTTAACATGAACTTGTTCTGATTGCACAAGTCAATGTGTAGATGACCGATCATGTCTGCATAGTGACTCTTTTCAGTAAATTTTCGTCGTTGTACTAGTCCTTCATTTTCTTCTTTACAATTATCCATGTTATTAGAGTCATCTTTGTAGAATAACACACTTGTCATGTGTGACTTTTTAGCATCATGTCCGTAGTTTAAAAGGTTTTCCAAATACGCACGATAGGCATAGGTATTGTTTTGCGGTGACACTAGTTTATTATTCAAGTGTAAATCTACTTGGCTAAATAGCGAATGTAACCAGTTATTAACCGGACCAAATTCCTTAATCGCATCGGCAGCTGTAAATTTTGTCCCATCTTCTTTGACAATAGTGGCTTGTACGTGTAATAATGTTTGTGATAAGTCCGTATATTCATCACCATGTCCGGGTATGACAAATTCAATAGGTGAGTCATCCGTCAATGACGATATGGGTTTATATTGTACCCATTTACCACTGTCAATGCTGGTCTGTGTCGGTGGTAGCGAGAATAAGTCTAATTCCGTCTTTGTACATTCGCATGATTTCTGGTGAATAAATGACATGGTGTTTAAGAGAAAATATCAATTTGTCTTCTCGATGAACTAGTTGTCTTCCGCTTTTTCTTATGTTGCACACGCCGCTTTACTTTACGTGTCACTCGTTTACGTAACTTTCGTTTAGTCACTGATGATTTGCGTAGCTTACGTTTCCTCGCTGGAGACGTCCGTGCTCGAAGGAGTTTCGTCAAAGACTGTGGTGTGACACGTGTGATGCGCCTCTTCTTATAGACACCACTGCCGCCACCGCGAAGCACGCGATCCAGTTTGTCGTCAGCTCGACGTTTAAGTCCACCAGTAAATTGTTTAAGACGTTCATTCGCTGCATTTCGTGGGTTCATAGTACCATCAGCTATATCACTGAGAAACCCAACACCTGAACGTAATGCCTCCTTGCCCACAGCAGTTGCACCTGACTTGATTAATGGCATGACTGAACGAACAAGTCCACCAAGAAAACTTCCAATCCCATGTCCACGTTGATACGGTGCGCCTCTATACACTGACACAATACCACTACTACCGCCAAGTTGTTGATCACGGTAGTATTTGAGGTAGGGATCGTTAAGATTCATTATACTGTTGTAACTGCTGGTACTCTGCGGAGGTGAAGTTTCATGTACGTAGTACCGAACTCGAATGGCAAGTGATGACCTTTGTCGTCCCTTAAATCAATTTCCACACTCTCGAACGAGCTCTTTATGACAGGCATGTAGTGCGGTGAAGTGAAATGCACAACCTTATGAGACCCGTATTTATAGTCAGTGGTGTCAATGTTGACTATTTTTAACAGTGGTGCTACAATATCACCCACTAATTGCGGTTCTACAAGGTCACAATAGACATAAATGTCTGCTGGAATGCCAGCTAATAAGTTTGGTGGTCTTGTAGCTTTTCTATGTCTTTTCACATCCACATTATTTACATCATATCCTAACTGTAACGCTAAAGTGGGGCTAAGTTCAAGTTGTGTTAGTGTATCTGTCATTGTAATCAATTCAACCTTTTTTGTATCACTATCATACTCGAACTCAATACTGTTAAGTTTAAGTTTTGTATTCCCGTTAATTGCTGCTAGCAATTCATTAATATCTTTGTAATTGCCAGACTCCACTTTAGCTACAGTCAAATTTGTATTAGTAACTTCATTATCTTCAATTTCAGCAGTTGGTTTTGTGTAAATATATATGTTAGCATCATTACCAACTGTTAAAAACGAGCATGGATAGTGTGCTTCAACTAGTGCTATTTCCCAATCTGCTCCGTCACCACCAGGCAAATGTATTGTTGATGGAAAATGTGTCACATAATGAGTCACTGTATTGTTCGGATAGTAGTCCATCGAACTATTGCTAGGCAGTGTCAAATAAAACTGATTATGTCTAGACAGTGACATGACGGATAGGTTAGGTTATTTGTTTCACTTCAGATGCAGGTATCCAAGAATTAAATTCGTCTCCGTAACCTACCCACTTGACGAGAAAACGCTTACTGCGACCTCTACCCTTAGTGTCAAGTATTTTATCAATTTGGTACAATCGATCCGGTCCTATTGTCACCTTTTGTAGCTCATGTTCATAGAAACGACCGACTAAGGGTTTACCATTCAAGTCCCTTATTATATACAATGGTAGTGGTTGTGATCCATATTCTCGATCAATAACAAAAAATTCTTTACTCCAATTGGTCTCGTAGCCTTTTGCAAATGTACCTTTCTCTTTAGCAATACGCACTGTATCACCCGGTTTGAACTTTGGTTTTTTACGTTTTGGTAATGAGCTGTCTTTGTACATATGACTCCATACTTGGTACACTGTACTTTTGTTTGCTTTCACAACGTCCATCGGACATAAACCATTACCCAAACTTCGGTGTGCACTGTTATTGTAAGCATCAACCAATTCATCCAACACATCGATATAACGAAATGTGTTTTTATATGTTAAATATCGCCACATACGTGTTTTCAGTGTGCGATTGACTCGTTCGACAACAGCCGCTTTAACATCGGGGTTTTGTGTAGTAACATATTTCACATGATAATCTCTAAACACACGGTTCACTTTTGCACCTATAAACTCTGTTCCTTTGTCAGTTTGTAAACAACATGGTGGTACAGTGTAAGGACTGTTAAAAATTCGTTCGAATGCTGCTGCCACTTCTTCACCGCTCTTACGTTTTAATGGTTCCACATATAACCGCTTACTAAACACATCAATCACTGTTAGCAAGTAATTGTAGCCATCATTATATGAACTAAGTCCTCGCATATCATTCAGGTCGGCTTGCCATAATTCATTCGGTCCAAACACGACATATCTGTTACGTGGAAATCGTTTTCGAACAGGTTTGTGTAATGTATAGGTGTCTTGGGTGCGTAACCATTCGATAACTTGTCGTTTTGTTTTGTTCTTTTTCTTCTTACTTCGACGTAATGCTCTGACAAGTGGGCTAATACCACCAAACGAGCCTGGGTTTGCAGGATCATAATACACTTTCTCTTCCATCACTGTTCATGACTATAGTGTAAATGACTATCACATACCAAGTACACCTATACTTATACATTTTAATCTATAGTGAATGCATCCCACTGTAAAGGTTTTCCTCTTCGTGCTCCTGTCCTTGACCTTAATCTATGGGCTATTGGCGTTGGGCTCGGTGATGGCGGATAATATAACGAGTGGTGTGGTGTTGAAGGAGTATGCTGTCTTGATGGTGAAGGTGTAACCAAACCTTCTTCCAAATATGGTTCACGACCAATATACTGTCGAGCTTGTGCATTGCTTACGTACTCGGTCGGTACGTTCATATCATTTAATGCATCCAATACTTCATGCCAGCCTGTGGGTACATTTTCCAGTCTTCGCACTCGTACAATTGCATGTAACACATCAATAATGTTCGAACCAGGTATTCTAGTGTTATGAACAATAACCGTACCATCAGGGTCCCATGTGATTATCTGTTTGTTACGTTTTATAAATCTTAACAAGTTGCGTACATCCTTTTGATACGTGGCAGGAAATGTTTGTACAATATCATCCTCATTATCCTCTTCTTGTATCATTGGTAAAGAGATAGGGTTACGTTTTTGTGAGCTAAAATATAAAAATCTCTGCAATACTTGTTGATACTGTTTCCACTTTTCACTATCATCCATCGTTTTGTCTTGTAATATTCGATGCATTTCAACATCCAAACTATTAGTGTTAACCATGGATGAACGAGTAAGTTTTGATTGTGGGACAGTAGTTACAGGCATGGGCTCACTACGCATTCGCTCAATTAGCTCTTGTGGCACAATAAGCATTTTTTTCGAATGTTCCAAGTTGGAACTATCCATTTTTCACTCTAACTAATTGCACTATTAAGAACTGTTTGTAATACAGTACTTAATAACAGTGGTAATAGAAATCCACCACCGTGTTGTACAAGATATTTACGTTTCTTGCCCCAATTCTCACCACGTTTCACTAGACGTCTGAGCACCTTTTTATGTTTACGCAATTGTCGTTTTTGTTTGTCTGTTAACTGGATATTACCACGTAACAAGTTGTATGCGCACTCGCACACTGATCTGATACGACTAACGTCACAAGCCTTCAACAGTGCTTTACGTTCCTTCGGTGTAGCGTGTATCAATGCCGTTAACAGAGCAGCGTCTTTCTTCACACACTGTGACATTACGACTGAGTGACTGGTCTCTAGTGTACACCTTTTATTTATACTTTTTCGGTTGATAAACATATTGTTGTTTTTCATCAGGTAATATACCCGTACGTATACGCACCTCGTCTGGTGTGGACTGTTTTAAATCCAACAACAAATAACCATGCGGAGTACGTGTAGCATCAGCATACGCTTCTTCAATAAACCTTGTATTTTCCGGATACACTTGTCGGGCTAAATGTTTTATTTGAGCCCGGTCTCTTGGATTTTTAAAAAGCACTATATAATGAGCATTTAGTGAAATGTCTCTTTGGCCTCGTCCTTGGTGGAAAATGTTTTGTGTTATAAAAAATACACTCAAGTTCCTATGGTGAGAGCCCTTAGTAAACAAGTCCACTATTGTATTGGATCCTGAGGTGGCTGATGATTCACGCATCATATCATCAACAATTACCAAAGTGGGTGTACCATCAAAGTCCTCCATATTTGGTAACCCTTCCCTATATTGCACATTACCACTATCACTTACACCAGGATTTAAACCCGGGGAATGATGCCAGTAAATATTATTAAACTTTGTATCACACATAAAATCCAAATACTTAATAAATCTGGCTACGAAATATGATTTCCCCGAGCCAGAAGGTCCGGCCACTATGGCTGAAAATGGATGTTGCCACCTCAAGTCCATTTTGTCAACTGAACAAAACTACACACTTACTATCACTCTTATAAACTTAAAAAAAAAAAAAAAATGGGTATAGGGAGTTGATAAATAAACAAGACGGTTTATTCTGTAAATGTGGCTATACTTATTTACTTGTAAAACTATCAAAATTTATAATTATTTAAGAGTTTCTTCATGTTTCTTGCTTTACAAATTTGATTCTTCTTCTTCTTTTAAACAAACTCCAAAGGAGTAAATTTACTGCCAGGTGCAGCCGTACGTCTCACCAAATGAAGGCGATCCCCGTAGCCTGCGTTGTACTGCTCGATCATGATGTCACTGAGGCCCTCGTTGAAGCGTCGTGGTAGGTACACCCGAAGATAGTAGTCCTCGCCGACTTGTCCTTCCAATGTAGCCATGATGGTCGGTCCGTACGGTGTGTTAACTCGTTCCAGTTGCGCAATCCGGTAGCCACACTCTTCACGGAGATCCGTAATTTTACTATACGGTGCACTCGCTTTGCAAGAATTTAAACACGTCTTCAAGTCCATCTTCATGTCCATCTTCACAGGCGCACACTGTTTAACATTCACGGGAATCATAGACATAATGAGTACGCAACACTTACGGTATCAAGTCAGAACAACAACACGACCACACGGTACGGTGACTGGACAGCGAATGATGTAGGGTGGGGGGTCACAGCGCAGCTAAGTAGTGTCAGACTTTCACCATTAAGCCGGACCTTCCCAATTAGGCAGGATTTCTAGAACATTCTTAACCGCATTCCATTATCAGGTGTGCAGCGCCAAACTTTCCCCAATTAGTCTAGCTTTCTTGACCGCATTCCACAGTTAGGTCTGTGGCGCCAGACTTTCCCCGATCAGTCAAGCTTTCTAGTACATTCTTGTCCGCATTCCATTGCTCGGAAATACACTCCCTTAGTTTAATTTTGTCTTGTTAACCTCATTTCTGATTTTGTAACTTTCCACATCTCTCAGGTGTTTCAGCCGGTCTTTTACGTTTCACCACCGCCTTTTTGTCTCCACTCCTTGATGTTGCACAATCTTGAGTCGGTTTGCGCCATGCTGCTAATGGCATCTTACTTTGTATCAGTCCATTTAATTTAGGTACTCCGGTCTTAGCATCAACCCACTTATTTTGCAATTGTAATAATAATGGGTTTAAAGTGTTGAATAATTCGTCATTATCATTTAAATATATTCCACAATTGTTAGTGGGAGCACCTTTGTTATACAAATGCAACTTGAGCAATACTTTTCCACAATTATCTGGGTTCTGTACTGTATATTGATACTCATTGTCAGTCCACATTATTGTCGGAGAATCATTAGTAGACCTTACGCTCCATCCACTTGCAATGTTACTGCTAATTTCCTTGTTGCTGCTAGTTGAAGTGGTGTCCGTCTGCACACTTGCTTCATTAGTCTTCTTTTTTCTTGTAACACGTTTCTTCTTTTGCGGTGGTTGTTTTTCATCAGTCACTGTAGGCATTTGTAATAAATCCGGAAAATATATCGCATTATCATCACTAACTTGATTCATTTCTTCTATCTCTTTCATCAATAACCTAATTGATTCATCCACTTCACTGATTGTAGTCATGATGTTAAACACGACCGCTCACACTGACTGCACTCACCAAACTGACCTTACAAGCTGATGTCTCGATAGTCATATTCTAACACCACTGCACTCTCATGACTTAAACTTGAACTATAACTCATTGTATCTAAAAACACACATCTTGCATTACACAACACATATTTAAGCATTAACTGCTGACATAAACCTCTTCGCTTATAATTTCTATCTCTGATTTTACAAAAAGTCATATCAATTAATTTACTCGCTATTCCAAAACTTTCCCGCATATTGTCACTACAACACGACATTTTGGTCTAGGCTTCACAGTCAACTAATAGTTGTCCTAAATTCCTACACTCTTACACAACAGTGTAAGACCAACTTTCACATTCCATTAGTGAAAGTAGTGGTCGGACTGGTTTCAGCAGGGTGGTCGGGGGGGGGGGTCATAGAGGTCAATGACCTTTCCTGATGCAGCTGAACAAGCAGCTGTTATATATCTTATTTCTAAGTCATTTTAAGGCTTAGGTGGCCTTTAAAAAGGCCGTTTTTCGCTGAGAGGGTGGAGGTGAAAAGATTTTACAGGGTAATAAACTTTTTATTTTTTTCGCCAATAAATTTCTATTTCATGAAGGTAGTACTGTTCTGCTCCCCATGGTTTCCATCGTTCCTCTTCTTCAATGTTATACTCTTCCTTTAAATGTTTCTTATTACATGCCTCTTCTATTTCCTTGAAGTTAGCACCAGGTTGAGACTGATACACAGACCAAGCAACTTCATATCGCTCCATGAGTTTCTGTCTAAAGTAAAACAGGTTGTCAAATATACACGGAACATTGTCTTGAAGTAAAAAGTGACCCTCAAGAAATTCAATCTCATCCGGTGTTAAGTTAAGCGGATTGATCCAATTCCTGTTGCTGATGTAGTTGTTCTGCTGATCCTGTTGCTCCTCTTCCACCTCCATCCTCTCAGCTTCAGCACAAACTCTCGCCAACTCTTCATCGTTGATCTCACAGTCCCAGTAGTCACAGTCCATACTTGTCAAATTCCCAACCTAAACTGAAGACGGTACGGTGAAAGCTAGGACAGCCCTGTGCCAACAATAGCCGAGTCATTAACTTTCCATAACGGTCCTGTCAATCAAGATTTAAATTCCAGGTCTCAGCAGGGTGGTAGTCTATGTCTTCACGGGGGGGGGGATCTAAGGTTGAAAGGTCAATGACCTCTATAACGTCACCAAAAAGTGAAAGTTAGGTTAGGTTTTTTTTTTTTTTTTGAAAACTTTTTTTTTTAGGTTTGCTATTTTTAGAAATCTATTTTTAGCCGGGGGGGGGGAGTTCTATTTTTAGACCGACCACTACCACCCTGCTGGGGTTGAACCTACCAATACCCCCTACTGCTATCGACTGGAATGAATTATTTATGTTGGATGATATTAATTTATGTTATGAAACTTTTCACAATATTTTATCAAATATTGTTAAAAATAGTTAAAATACCATCCAGACAAACAGAAAACTTTCAAGAGCAAAATTAGTAAGTCCTTGGATCACATCAAGTATTTTACATAAAATTAAAAAAAGGAAAAAACTGTACCTATTGACTAAAAGGAGGCCTTATGATTTAGCTTTAAACAACCAATACAAAACGTATTTTAAGGAGTTAAAAATTGAAATTGATACAGTAAAAAAGCAATATTATTCCAATTTGATCCGTAGTGTTAATGGAGACCCGGCTAAACAGTAGAAAATCATTAATAATTTAACGGGCGAACGCCGTAATCATACTTTTGATAAGGTGGAACTAGAAAATGGGACAGTAGAATGTGACCCACAGAGTGTTGCAGATAACGTTAATTGTTATCTGATGAATATTGTTCAGTCTAATAATCTCACTCCACAACATTCCGAACTGGGTCTCCAGCAATACTGCCACTCTTTTTTTATGGAACCGACAACTGATACTGAAATTTTAGGGGTAATTAATGGGCTAAAGAATAAAAAGTCATCTGGTTTTGACAGTTTTAATGTTTTCTTAATTAAAAATATAGCTAAATTAATTGCGTCTATCTTGACTCATATTTTTAATTTAAGTTTTAGCAAAGGAATATTTCCAGATCTTTTAAAGGTTAGTATTGTCGTACCAATATTTAAGAAGAATATTTCAATAAAAATAACTGACATAAGGCCAATCAGTTTGTTATCTATATTTTCTAAGATTTTAGAGAAAATTATGGTTAATAGATTGGTTAAGTATTTAAATAAGATAAACTTTTTTTCGAAGAAGCAATTTGGCTTTCAACGTGGTAAATCCACTGAGGACGCCCTTCTAAATTTTACAAATTTGATTTATACAAGCATAAATGATAGCAATAAAACTACTGGTCTCTTTGTTGACTTCAGGAAGGCCTTTGACTTGGTTAATCATAACATTTTGCTCTGTAAACTGGAGGCGGCAGGGATCAGAGGTGTGGCGCTCCGGTGGTTACGCAGCTATCTGTCGGGAAGGGAACAGCGCGTGCGGGTCGGAGGCTGCCTCAGTGTGCCTCTACCCGTCACCGTTGGGATTCCTCAGGGATCGGTGACGTCCGGTGTCCTATTCCTATTATTTTCATTAACGATTTGCTCAGTAAAAATTTTAGTGGTAAGATTCAGGCATTTGCTGATGATATAGGTTTTCTTTATTCACATAAGAACAAGGAAAGTTTAAAAACAATGATGATGTTCGATCTAAATATCCTGCAAGACTGGTGCTCGAAAAACAGCATGCAAGTTAATGTCAGTAAAACAAAATATATAAATTTTGATTTCCGTGATTTTGAGTTTTCGTCTCCAGTTATTTATCACTCACATGACTGTCTTCGTTTAAATTGTCATTGTGAAAAACTAGAAAAAGTAAAATATTTCAAATATTTGGGTGTAACTTTTGATGAGAGGATGACATGGGAAAAACATATTCAACAATTACATACTAAAATGAAACAAGCAATAAGAAAATTCTATTTTTTAAAGAATATTTGTGAAGAAAATGTACTACGATCTCTCTATTTTGCTTTAATTAACTCACGGCTGCAATATGGATTAGTATGCTGGGGCGGAACATTTAAAACAATAATAAATCGGTTAAGAATAACGCAGAATCACTTTTTACGCATAATATTAAAAAAGAGAATAAGAGATAGTTCATTTCCACTTTATTTACAGCTAAACATTCTGTCAATCCAGAATCTTTTTGTCTTCAAAGTCTTAAGATTGTTCTACTTGAAATGTGGGAATAACGGGAATGAAAATATTTATCATAATACAAGAAGTATCGATAGGATGCTATTTAAAACTCCTAAAGTCAACAAGGAACTTTTCAAACACTCTTTGGAATTTCTGGGACCCTTTATTTTCAATAAATTGCCAATTGAAATAAAAAAGTGTAAGTCATTAAAATTATTTAGTAAAAATCTGAAAAACTGGTTAGCGGAGATACTTGGTTGTTAAGAAACATATTGCAATAACAATGATTGTATATAATTTTTGAGGTTTTTTTTTAGATAAGTAAATGTAATATACTGTAATTCCTAGTTATTAGTGAATATTTTTGACCGTCTAGAATTATACTTTAGATCGCCACAGGAAGCAGTTATCAGGACTTCAAAGTGCAAAATTGATAAGACTGGGCTCAGTAACCATTCTGATTAACTTGATAAGTGTACACTAGCCACACATTCATACTAGATAACACGTAGCTTGAAATCGAGCAAAAATCATGTGGTAAAATAATGGAGAACTAGTGGATCCGAGCGCACGGAATCGTGCGCTACTCTAGCAGAGCGATAATTCAAATGGCGACAAATTTAAAACACAATCATGCTAACACGATCCGTCTTGAGGGTTATGTTTACACAAATTAAAAAATAACAGCAATTAAATTATCCAGCTGATCAAAATGTAAACAATTATGTTCTTCATAAGGATAACATGGGAACTTTAAAAGCCAATGGGGCAGAGCCCAAGGGACTTTTTCAAAAATGTAAGGCCAGTTTGCAAATCTACGCGACACGCTCTTTCCAATGAGCCGTCAATGATCAAAATCGGTTAAGAAATGACGGAGGAGTTCATAAGACAAATTTCATGTTGGCGTATTAATTATATAGATAATCAGCCTACTTATATACTTTTAAAGTTTAATCAAAGGGCTAACTTCATTAACAAAATTATGGCTTCACTACTGAATCTATTAAAGTTAATTTGATCTACTGCAGGAGTTTCTGGTAAACGTAGACGATTTTTTAGGAAACACCTTCATTTCCCCCTGTCCTCTTTTTTCTGAAATGTATATTTTAACACTGGCAAAAGATCACGCTCTGCTTACAGCAACATGTAGCTGACCGAGAGCAAACACTGGCGCCGTGAGCAATGACTTCCTTTGTTTAGGGATTGCCGCTGCAGCTTATTGATAACTATCGCCAAAACAGATATTGTAGGGAACGGCTGTCTTTAAAGGCAACATTTCCTTTGTGGTAAAAACGCGTAAATGACCCATTACTCTACCAGTCTTTTCATTCTTGAAATGCAACCCACCGCAATAAAAACATTTTTAGTTCCTTGGTCTGAGGTTGGGAGGAGCATAAAATACATCGGGAGGGTGATGCCAGCAGTTGCGATCGTGTTCTTTCCGACTGGTCTATGTTCGTCTTCTTCTTATCGCTGGCATTAAAAATGCACCAAATCCAAAAATAGATATGCTCAGGTTGATATATAACTTCAAAAACACTATGGTATATCGAAACTACATTGCAAAACTGGTAACTGCAATGTTTAAGAGCTTTAAAAACTTCATAACATAACCTTAATTACATAATAAATCTTAAAAAAGAAAACTGTTGAAAACAAAGCCAAACCATCAAATAAAAACTGTTCTTTTCGAAAAATTAATTGTAATTCATTGCTGCTATCTGTGGTTTACCTGTAGAACTATTTCAGAGCTTGGCCATATGTTCAGTTTGTAAACAAAGTAAACCGAGATTGCTCAAATGTCGAGGAATAGCGCCACTGTTCCGAAAATTCAGCCCTTTACTGTACTTTAGTGACGCCCTTTTTTAAAATTCTGAGACTTGTTGACAAATCTACATAAAATTCCCTTTAATTTCATACCTCAAACGTTAAAATCGGTCCAGCCGTTGTTGCGGTTGGACTGTGAAAAGAAAACCGTATTAATATATATATATATATATATATACAGGGTGTTTTTTTTAACGCAACCCATTTTTTAGATTGAATAATTCACATATAAATATGAAATAATTATTGTTTTATGGCTCTTTACGTTTTATACACTCTATTAATTTAATTTGATCACATTTAGTTAATTTTATGTGCTCAAAAAATCCGCCAGTGGCATTTGTATGAAGTTATGCTCTCTCTATCAAATTCCCGAACCGAGTTGCTAGGTACCTCTTTGCATTACATTTGTTTTTCTTTTGGGGGTACTGAATATGCTGTGACTTGTTTTTATAGACCTTACTTTGTATGTATCCCCAAAGAAAATCAAAATATAGTGGCGTCAAATTAGGGATATTGGGGGGAAATAATCCTTCACCGATAAAATCAAGTTTTGAGTTGCGTTTGTAATGTGTGTATTTAAGCACGATAACTCGCGTAAAAATGGTCCGATCTGAATGAAATTTGCCACAGACATGTTAAGTAGTATTATTCTACGAAAACAATTCACAATATATTCAGCACCTCAAAACAAACGTAACAAATTTAATGCAAGAAATTTAAAGAGGTACCTTGCAACACATGTTCGGGAATTTGATGGAGAGAGCATAACTTTATACTAATGCCAATGACGGACTGTTTGAGCACATAATGTAACTTAAATGTGATCAAACTTAAATAATAGGTTGTATAAAATGTAAACAGCAATAAAACAATCCTCATCACACATTCATATGTGCATTATTCAATCTTAAATATGGGTTGCGTTTAAAAAAAACACCCCGTATATATATATATATACAAATTTGAACGACTGGTGTTTTTTGCTTCTGGGGGCCCCAAAACGAAAAGTTATCATGGTCTCGGGCTTAGGTCTTACCATGAGACCTACGGTAATACCTTCTTCCCTATATGGGAAATTCGCTAAAAACCACATTTCACAGTTTTTATCAAATTTATTATGGCATAAAATCCATATTATACGTTGCTATGCAGAAAAACAAAATTCGCGGTTTTCGTATTATTTTCGTGTAAAAAAATTATTTTGACACTCTTATATTGTTACTGTGTCATATTTAATATGTAACAATTATATAATTTGTAAATGTATCAATAAATATAATTTTTTGCTTTATTTTGGCATATACTTCCATGAAACACATCTTTAGAAAACTCGCGATTACCGAAAGTAGCATTTTGACTGTATCTAGCATACAAGTTTTGATATTCCAAAAAAACTACTGAAGCTACAGTCTTCAAATTTTTTTGGGTTATCTTAGATAAATGATCTAAATAATCATGTATTTTGAATAAGTTTGGGTCAGTGGATACAAAATTTAAAAATCTTAAATTTTACTAAAAATTATGAAAAAAGTACAAAGTTTGAAGGAAAATTAAAAATAGTAATTTTTGGCTTACATAACTAAAAATACATGGTTTTGAACTAAATTTAATGCTGAACAAAATGATACCTTTGAAAATTGTGTAGGACCAATATTTTTCTTGGAATAACGGTTTTAAAAAAGCCTTGAAAAAATCGGAAAAATCGAATTTTAGGCCCTATAAACAATTTTTTTTATAAATGACATTGGAAATAGTGGTTTTAGGTCCATCTGAAGTATAATACATGGTTATATACTTAAAATTACCTTTAATAATGATTTTAGGATTTTTAGTAGAGACTCCCCTTAACCGTCATTAAATGGCGGCCATTGAAAGTATTTGATACAAAATTCCACAAAAACAGTTGAATTAAAAAAAATTGAAAAATACATCAAAGTTACTCTATTTTATATAGATTTCAATGATACCTAATTTTTTTAGTTTAGACAAAGAATGACAGATAAATTAGTTTTATGTTTCGTAATGTATGACCACTTTTCCCCATTTTAACAATACTAATACTCATTTTACATTGTTTTCCATTAGTATGTCTTTTTGTAAGTCAGAAGGTACGAGTTATAGACTATGTCATATGTATTACGTTCACTCCCCTACCTCTACTCAGTAGGGCCTAGGCCGGATAAATCAGCTGATTTGCATAAAACCGACGTTTAATGCTTGTTTATTGGTTAATCTTTAGAGGAATGTAGTGGTAGCACAGGCATCAGCATATTTTGGTTCTGTTTGTTATAGGTTATGTTCTGAGGATTGAGAAATGTATTGGTTTATGCAAGGACTGCGTTATGATTGAAAGTATGTTTTTTTTCTGAGCATTATGATGAAAAATATTGTTACATTACACGGCCGGAAAGTTTTGCCGTACTCGCATGAAAGTCCCCTACTCGCTTTTGCTCACACAGGAACTGTCATGCTCGTCCGGCAAAACAATACTTCCCGGCCTAGTAACATAATATGCTATTTTGTTTTCGTCAAAACATTTGAAGTCGCAATGATGATGAAAAAATTGGTTCTCACGGTCCCTGAATCGAAAAGGTGGTTTTTCAGAGTGATGCCTACTCATCCATATGTGTGAGTGCTAGGATGTGAGACTGTAATAGAGCTATGGACGACATTTAAAAAATATAGCACAGCAAACTGAAACAAAATAATTCTTGCATGTTGAGCGCGTTGCTAGTCTTGTGGTTAGCGTGTTGGGTTCAAGATGTCGCAGGTTTGATTCCCGACATGTCCACGAGCATTCGACAGATTTGAAGTGCTTTTCATTAAAAGCTTTAGTGTATCTCTTCTGTCATAATGATGCCTCCCAAAGGCTGCCCTCGTCGGACAATCGCAATCTGTTTGTGTTTGTCTAACTTCACTGGTGAAAAACCTCACGAAAATAATCTAAAAAGGTACTGGTATGGTTTATGGTTTTAAAAAGCAAGCTTGTGTGATTTGTTTAAGGTATACCTCATAATATTGCCACTGTGACTTAGTCGTCTGTGGAAACTGGGCAGTTCGTGACGGTTCACCATCACCACAGAGTGTTTCAATGGTCGGTAGAGCCTCCAAATGGTCCTCACACGGGGAAGGCTGAAATGAATACATGATTTAATTTGTAGTTAGTTTTATGTTTGAAAATTAATATTCCTGAATATTTTTATTGTTATAAGAACTAAGATACGTTAGCTAAGAAGTGTCATAAGTTTAAAAGAATATAGCGTCTCCATAGTCGATTCCATGGTCTTGATCTTATTAACTTTCTCTTAAAACAGAGAAGGTCTCATTATACTTTTGGGTATAAATTTGGCGTGTAACTAAAAACCTGAAAGTCAACATGAATTTCATACCTCTTGGAAGTCTGTTTATTCAATGGATATCAAACTTTAATAAGTATTTATTTATTTATTTATTACATAAATACCATGGAAGGAGCACAATCCTCCTTTCGTCTGCGCCCAGCTCGTTTTTTTTTCTTCGGCACTGAGTGTAACATATCGTCTAAACTTTCATCGTCCTCATCATCCTCACTTCCTGGTTCCTGGAATGAAAACAGGTTATAAGTTTTCATTAGTTTCATATTTTAATGTCCCCGTCGGGAGTAGTTTAGTTAGTTTCATATTTAAATGTCCCCGTCGGGAGTAGTTTAGTTAGTTTCATATTTAAATGTCCTCGTTACGCAAGTAGCTTGCGTACTTGGCATCAAATTCTTAAAAACGTATGGAAAATAACTATCGAAAAATAACATTTCTGAAATTCTAACTAGGAATAACTTGGGAACGTCCGGGATTTGAAACCAGAACCTGGCCTCAAGAAGCCAAATTTCAAGCTATATTACGTACTAGCTTCAGAGCCCGTTGTGGTTAAATACATTAATTTTTTTTCAAAAATAAAATTTTTTTCTAATCAGCAATTAGTGTAATTCTTATGGAAAACATGTTTTTTTCAAAGTTTTTTTCTGCAGAAATCCTATAAAAATCACAATTGTAAATCTACAGGGATTTAGCTTTCCGATGACCCGGTAATTAATAAAATCTTTCTGTAGATTTAGTTGTACAAAGTTTTGCAAAAATCTCCAGCTCAGTATATTTTTTCCCTACTATAAATTTCGGAGGTTGCTTAGATTTGTTGCAAATAATTTTAAAATGCTGAATAAATCGTCCAAAGTGGCAGGTGATAATCTGAAAGAGAATAAAATTACCCCAAAAAACACTGCAATAAATTTCTTGAAAATACTGATAACTGGCAGTATTTTCAAGCCAAAAAAACTTGAAAACCCTTTTTTAGGTAATTTTTCTAAAAAACATGCGGGTATTTAAATTTGTTCTCCATAAATATTGTAAATATCAAGTTTTTCTTAATTATTTGAAAATAGCAGAAGGAAAAAGCTTCCAAAGACTTATTAAAATTGATAACATCGGTCCTGTAGAACTGTTAATTTAGTTGTACAACGTTTACGAAAAAATATCTCTAACCTAATATTTTCTCATCACTATCAATTACGAGGCTGCTTAGTTTTTTTGCAAATAACTTTTAAATGGTACGGAAACCGACAAAGTGGAATATGGCATTCTAAAAGAGAATAAAATTTCTTACAATTTGTATCTCAACATTCCTTGAAAATACTGATAACTGGCAGAAAAAAATGGGCTACAAATAGAAACTTAAAATACTCCCGTTGCAGCAGACCTGCATACTCAGCGAATTTCAAATGTAAAACAATATATTTCAATCCAACACAGCGAGATTTGACATGTTTTGGTAAGCCCCATAAGAATAACATGGGGAATGAGTATGCAGGTTTGCTGCTACAAGTGTATTAAAACTAGGTGGTTTTAATTCAATATGTAGTAGATCTGAATAGAAGAAGCCATTTACCAAGTTTTATCAAGATATTTTGAGAAATAAGCGAGATGTAGAAGTTTACTTATTCCCCATAAGGTTAACATTGGGACAACGTACTGTGTTTACCACTTTCAATATCTTGGTAACCAATGGACATAGAGCAATGATTCAAAATACTAATTTTTTTTAAGCTGAATTCAATGGTGCCAACAAAAATGTGGTTAATTTTATTTTTCTACGTATAAAACTCAAAAAACCCATTTTTTTTTTGGGGGGGGGGGTTATCCCCCTTTACCTCCCTTCCGATGGTCCGATCGGGCTGATTCACGAACTCGTCCGAGGGATTACCACTTTATATGTCTGTACCAGGTTTCATTAAGATCGGTCCATATTTACGGCCGCTATCGTGCTCACAGACACACACACACACACACACACACACACACACACACACACACACACACACACACACACACACATACATATATATAAACACACACACATATATATATATATATATATATATGTATTTATATATGAGAATGAACGAATGGTGTTTTTGCTAGTGGGGGCCCCAAAACGAAAAGTTAACATGGTTTTAGGCTTAGGTCTTACCATGAGTACTAATGATCAGCTTCTTCCCTATAGGAGAAATTCGCTCAAAATAAAAATAATGTAGGTCCAAATTGAGAATAAGTACTCAATCTGCAAAATAATGAATAAAATTAACAGTAGACCTTCTATTTTGTGTTATTTTTTGTTGGCAGGAGTTACTCTATGTTAATACCAGTACAGAAAACCCTCCGGCCTGTGCCGCAAAATTTTAAGGTAAGTGATCAATTAGCAGATCGAAGCAAACCGATGTTTAATGTATGTTTATAGCTTACTTTAGAGGAATGTAGTGGCAGCACAGATTGCAGCTCCAATTATTTCTTTGTTTATAAATTAAGTTTGAAGAATTGATGAACGTAAAGGCTTATGAAAGGAATATGTTTTTATTAAAAATATTTTTTGTAGCATAATGTAAAATATTGTTTGTAACATGATCGGTAGTTTTACGTACTTGCCGGCCTAGGGACGTAATATACTATTAACTTCTCACAATAATCTCACAACTACTGTATTTACAAAATCTCATATTAGTGAGTCTCCCTTGATAGAAGAAGTGTTCCTATATGGTAAGACCTGAACCTAGGAGGATTATAAATTCCCCCTCCCCTCAGATACTGGTGACATCGTTCGTTCAGCTACAATATATATCAGCTCAACTGTTTTCGCTTTTGGCTTCTGAGGGCCCAAAAAGAGAAAGTTATCATAAGATCCTAGTTATTCAAGCTACTACAAAACCTCTGTCATAGCTTAATCCCTAGAAGGAAAATTCGCTACACAGCTCTGATCATAGAACAATTCCTCCCAAAATAGCTCCATTCCTAGAGGAAATCTACTAGAAGTGACAAAATTATTTAATCTATTCATAGTGCGAATTTATATCTCTAAAAATTGCAGTTACATTAAATCGTAGTAGCAATAAGTTGTAGTTTTAAATATTGATAAAAGAAAATATATGTCAAATAGTTACCTCATAAGGATCCGTCTTTGTGCCGTGAAACCTGTAAGTGGGTAGAATTTCTCCATCTGTTCTCTATAAAATCGTAAAAAATGTATATTCTTACAAATTAAAAAATTGCATGTTTGAAAATTAGGTTTTGTTTTCTAAGGTTTCAGACATGAAAAGATCACGAACGGCAAACGGTATTTTGGTTCTACCTGCAAGCAATATTAAGGAAAATAACATTGAATTCTATTTTTATACTGTTCTAAGTTTCTTCATTATATACTGAATGACCTACCACCACTCTTGGGTCATAGAACAATACCTCCTGCAATAGCTCCACTCCTAGAGGAAATCTGCTAGAAATGACAAAATTATTTAATCTATTCATAGTGCGAATTTATATCTCTAAAAATTGCAGTTACATTAAATCGTAGTAGCAATAAGTTGTAGTTTTAAATATTGATAAAAGAAAATATATGTCAAATAGTTACCTCATAAGGATCCGTCTTTGTGCCGTGAAACCTGTAAGTGGGTAGAATTTCTCCATCTGTTCTCTATAAAATCGTAAAAAATGTATATTCTTACAAATTAAAAAATTGCATGTTTGAAAATTAGGTTTTGTTTTCTAAGGTTTCAGACATGAAAAGATCACGAACGGCAAACGGTATTTTGGTTCTACCTGCAAGCAATATTAAGGAAAATAACATTGAATTCTATTTTTATACTGTTCTAAGTTTCTTCATTATATACTGAATGACCTACCACCACTCTTGGGTCATAGAACAATACCTCCTGCAATAGCTCCACTCCTAGAGGAAATCTGCTAGAAATGACAAAATTATTTACTCTATTCATAGTGCGAATTTATATATCTAAAAATTGTAGTTACATTAAATCGTAGTAACAATAAGTTATTAAATTTTAAATTTTGATAAACGAAAATGTATGTCAAACGGTTACCTCATAAGGATGCGTCTTCTTGCCGTGAAACGAGTAGGTTGGTTGAAATCCTCCTTCTCTTTCCTATAAAATCGTAAAATAGTATATTCTTACAAGTTAAAAAATCGCATGTTTGAAAATTAAGTTTTGTTGTCTCAGGTTTCAGACATGAAAAGATCACGAGCTGCCAAAGTCTTTCATCCGAACTGCAAACGGTATTTTGGTTCTACCTGCAAGCAATATTAAGGAAAATAACATCGAATTCTATTTTTACTTTCTCCCCCCCCCCCTAGACATAATAGGACCTCTATGGAGAAAGTATTGTTTTCGTAAATATTTCGAATTTGAGTTGTAAGTGAATATATTCGTTTTAGTGCTTGCTGATTAAAAAAACTGGTTTTCGATGTGTGTGTGTGTGTGTGTGTGTGTGTGTGTGTGTGTATGTATGTATGAATGAATGTAAACAAAGCGAGAGACCACACCAGTGGTCCGATTGTCATAAAATTTGGCATGTAGGTATAAAGCTGTGTTATCTCCAGGTTTTTTTTTAATTTTTTTAATTTTTGATTTTCAAGGGTATTTAACACATAAAAAACCATAAAAATACTAAAATCCAAATTTATCAAAAATGGCTCTAACGATTTGGTTAAGAATGTCATGGTTTTTAGTGCTTAAGATGACAAACAAAATGACACCACCCGTGTGTCTGTAAAAATTCAGGTTCAGAAGTTATGGGGGTTTGAGTGTTAAAAAATTCATACTTTTAAAATTTGACAAAATCTGCAACTTCTAAAGAAAATATACTTGCAACCATTAAATTTGACTTGAAAAACGACAACTAGTTCAACCAGTTTGTTTTCTTGTATTATGATAATTGTATGTATCAGTAACTAGCTTCATCTAAAAAGTATTTATCCTTTTTTCCAACAGATTAAGTAAATATTCCCCAGTCAGAGATACTGATCTCAAGTAACTCTATTTCTTTCCATCGTATTAGTATTCCTCTGACAATTTCTGTAAAAAAGCCGAATATTTTTAATGTATAATTAAATCGTAAATTTCTCTGTATTAAGTCTCTAGTTCTCATTTCTCTCACCCTCCTTTGAAACCACCCCTAGCACCTAACTATACTGTATATTTTAAAGTATAAAATTATAAAAGAGGTCAAAAAATTTAACTTTGGCTTTTATTGTCCGATTTGTCTGATATTTGGATATGTTTTTAACCTAGGTGTGGTTTACAAGTGTGCGTTTCATAAATTTACGAGAGTAGAATACTTGTTACAAGTGCAGGAACCATTATTCACTACTAGTATTTACAAGAGTAGACTTAATTTCGTTTCACGAATCACTACACGATTATTTTACGCTTGTAATTACCAGTGAATTTTTACCTACCTCCATAGGCGGGTGAAAAATTAAACAGACTAGTATTTTTTTGAAAGCGAATCAAATAAACTGACTAAAACCATTTATTGGGTTTAGATTTAGGGGGAAGTAATTTCATGAGTTAAACAAAGGGCTTTCTGATACTGTGAAACATTAATTTTGAAAAAATAAAATAATGCTTTTTTGTCCAAAATTCCTAGATTACCTTGATTACCATGTCTTCATCTAATACCCCCTGGGGGAATCATGGCGTCAATACTTAATTGCATATACATGCACATCACATTACAATTACAATCACGAAACATACATTTAAAACATATAATATGGCTGTGGAGAGGCTTATCAAAACTACTTTAGGTCGGTCAGAGGGTCGGCAAAAAATTCCTCCAACGAATAGTAGGCACTGTTTTTTAGATAGGCCATCAATTTGTTGTGACACACATCCTCACATTCTTTACGTTGTGTTTAATTTGTATCTGTATGTGTTAAATCATGAAGCGAATTTCCTTCTAGAGGGAGGCTGCTAGGCATTGTACCTATGCTTGGGACCACCATAAATTTTCATTTTGAGGTTCATTAACCCCATAAATATCGTTCTTTGATTTTCACTAGTTCAGAGAAAGACAGGGTATTCAAATCCTATTTAGAATACAACTAGTCCAAATCAGCGTTAAAAATTATGACACCGCAAAGAGTAGTTTGAAAAGAAGAATTTAAAACAAAAACCTCATCAGTAAATTTGAGAGTTTTATAAATTCTTTCTATATTATCTTTGGTTTCGTTTCTGCTTTTGACGTAGGTATGAGTCTAGGAAATCGTATTTGCTCATTGCTCAATCATTCATGGTGCTGTATTTAATAGTTTTCTGGGGGAGGTCCACTAATGCCAATAAATACGGTTACCTCCAAAATATTATTTGCCTCATATCTTAACAAAGTAATAGTTATGCGAAATAAAAATCTAATTAAAATATCAAACACAAGCAAATACAGTATCTAATGAAATGAAATGTGCCACAAATGCAAGTAAATAGGATTCCCTCCAAACTATTAGTTGCCTCATCTCTCAACAAAGTAAGAGTTTATGCCAACTAAAAACCTAATAATAAAATCAAATAATTTCATTTCATGCAATGTAAAAACATAAATTATAGTTTCAGCGATGATTTTTTTTGCTAAAGATTAAATCAAAATTTAAAGTGTAATTTTTACATCTCGTCTTAGTAATGTCTTTACATTATTTTACTGATTAATTGTGTAATGTATTACATACAAATACTACAATAAGCATTGTTGTATCTGATCCTTGCGAAAATTGAGGATTATAATTAGAAATATAGTTAAAAACCGATCATATCCAAGTCGGTGCATGCCGACCGACGCGACGATACAACTACTCAGCTAGCCGTTGGTGTCGCTTCAGTAGCATCAAATAGGTTTCACCACGTGGTGGATTTTATTGACATTTATAATTGATATTTTCTCAGTTGTTATAAAATATGTTACAGCTATGTATATATTATTATCGCTTAAAATAACAGTGATAATTTTAAGAATCCCTCAATTTTTATTCGTTTTCATCCATATAATAGTCTTGTTTAATTTTGCCAGAAACCCGGATCGATCCCGAGAAAAGTTAGTAGCTTTTTGAAGGGTTGTTTCTGGAGCCAGCTGCCATTGGTTGTTGGGCTATTGATTAACAATCCTGTCTAAGGAACGTGCCAACCTTAGTCAGTAACAAGGCGACAAGATCGCACCACTATCATCACGATCATCACACTCATCCTTCACTCATATTCAGGGTAACGTCCTCCATGAGGTACCTGTCTTATTAAGAATGATTAAGAATGATTAAGAAATGAATGAATGATTAAGAATGATTAAGGAAATTATTCGCATTAACAGCGTCAGCTGACAAGGAAATCTGATCATGTGACTTGTAAAAACCACTGAACTTTACTTGTCTTCAGAAAAAAGTTAATGAATTAGAAATTATCAGCAATGGTAAAACACAGACTAGACTTGTAATCGTAGACTAGTTATGGATCAGGCCCCAGTTGTATTTTTACTGCGTTATTTACGGTTGTTGTTTTTTCGGTCGTCGTTTTATTCAAGACTAGGGGCCCCGTGCGCAAATTGCGCATTTTTATATTATTTCTGTTTTGTGGGAAACTCGCCTACATTAAAATAAATTGTATGGCTTCAAATTCACCTTTATTAACCAAATTAACCTTTACAATTGAAATTTAAAGACCTTACCTAAGTAAACAAAGGCCTGACTGGAGATCCGGTCATTGCATCGAAAGTCATTAGATCGAAAGGCATTGGACCGACACAAAATAAAGTCATTAGATCGAAAGGCACTGCACCGACAGTCACTAGACCGAAAGGCACTGGACCGACAGGCATTAGATCGAAAGGCTCTGCACCGACAGGCATAGCTCCGACACTGTCGGAACAGTGCATTTCGGTCTAATGCCTGTCGGTCCAGTGCCTTTCGATCTAATATCTGTCGATCCAGTGCCGTTCGATCTAGTGACTGTCGGTGCATTGCCTTTCGATCTAATGCCTGTCGATCCAGTGCCGTTCGATCCAGTGACTGTCGATGCAGTGCCTTTCGATCTAATGACTGTCGATCCAGTGCCGCTTGAATATGTACGTCAAAACAATGTCATTCGTGATATTACTTATTTTATTCAGAATAAACGTAAGTAATCTAATTCAATCTGATCAAAATGTCACCAATATTTTAATACTTAAAAAACCAGTCATTCATAGAAAAAACAGGACAAAGTCTTGTTGTTGTTGTATCTTCAATAACAAATTTATTGAACACATGCCTTTAATTTCTTTTAGCAAAACAAGGTAAATTTATTGGTTGAAAAAGAAACATTAACATAGGCGCAATGTTGATCTTTTTTGAAACATAAATTCACTTTTTTTAAATCTCTCAAAAACATGTTGATGTTACGTTTGCACTAGAAAACAATTTGAATGCCTCAATGGTAATAAACTATTATTTGACTATAGTTTTTCTCACTTTTTTAAAATCATGGGTATTTTGAATTTAACTATTCTATTAGATGTTTTCTCCATTGCAAAACTTGTGAGGACAGTTTTGCCGGAACACAAAATTTACAAGTATAAATGTCCGAGCAGTGCCTTTCGATCTAGAGGCTGTCGATGCAGTGCCTTTCGATCTAATGACTGTCGATCCAGTGCCGTTCGATCTAGTGACTGTCGATGCAGTGCCTTTCGATCTACTGCCTGTCGGTGCAGTGCCTTTCGATCCAATGCCTGTCGGTCCAGTGCCGTTCGACGTTAAAACTTTCAAAAGATGAAAATTTGCTTATAATAATTTTTAAATAATCACGATTTCCCAAACTTAATACAGATTTATCTTCGAAAGGCACTGCATCGACAGTCACTAGATCGAAAGGCACTGCTCTGATAGGCATTAGATCTACAGGGCACTGGACCGACAATAGTGTCGATCCAGTGCCATTCTATCTAATGACTTTCGATTTAATGCCGGCGCCCGGCCTAACTGAACAAAACACACAATTTTTATTTATCGCCCATGCACTGTTTATTTTGGTTGTCTTCTCGCACAACAGTAGGATAACGGAAGTTTTTCTAGGTAGCCCATGTGCAAATTGCTCATTTTAATATTCTCTCTGGTGTTCAATTAGTCTTTTTCTCTCAGGAGTTCTATGTTCTTGCCGAAGGTTACGCATATTTTCCTTAATCACATCGAGTCGTTTTTCTCTATGCCCTCTTCTACTTGTTTAAGGGTTCAGTTTGCAATATATTTATAATCTAACGATCATGGATCTTCGCCATAAAAATGATTTACCTGCCTAAATTTGGCTAAAATTGTCAATGAAAATGGTCCAAATTCATTTTTCTAATCTGCATTGGATTTTGTTTACATTACCATTCAATCTTTTTTTATTTACAATGTGACTGGTTAGAAATTCGTCTCAAGGTAATCAGCTGTTAAATTATAATCACATTTTAAAACCGTCATAACGCAAGTTGGTCAGCACTGGAACGTTGAAAGCGCCCTCTATAAATAAATTAAAGCCTTGGGGGTCAAAGCCGAAAAAGAAATGCCTATTTTAACTATTTGTCGCAGGTGCGCTACATTATAAGCTTTAAAATGACACCTCAATCGTAAAAATCGGTTCAGTAGGACGCCTGAAAAAAGGATGTAACAGTAAAAAACCTTATTGTATTAACTATATAGATTCTAAGTTAGCTGACAGGTAAAATGTCGAGTCCTAAAAAAGTATTGTGACTATGACCAAAAGATTCCCAAACATAGAATGTCACATAAAAGGAATCGTGTTAATCACCTTGTGACTTTTCCATGCAGTCTGTTCAGTCTGTGTTGTGCGTGTGTTTCCACATACCTGGTACTCGGGAGTGTCGCTCCTACCATGTGGTCTCTTGCCCCAGAACCAATTCTTAAAACTGAATTGTGTCGTCGCCGGTGCACTCGCACTCCGGACTCCACACCCTGGCTAATGGAAAACAACAAACATTATGTATTAGGTATTTATGAAATGTATTAATGAAATTTGTAAACTATATTATTTTTTAATTTTAAATTAATTCAGATTTTTAGATTAATCCTGGGGTAGTTTGGGGTTTGGGACAACGACCACCAAACAGCCCCGGACCAGCGACAGACCTGACGACGAGAGGACACCCCGCAGAGGATCCTGACGAGAGGACACCCCGCAGAGGACCCTGACGAGAGGACACCCCTCTGAGGATCCTGACGAGAGAACACCCCGCTGAGGACCCTGACGAGAGGACACCCCGCTGAGGACCCTGACGAGAGAACACCCCGCTGAGGGCCCTGACGAGAGGACACCCCGCTGAGGACCCTGACGAGAGAACACCCCGCTGAGGACCCTGATGAGAGAACATCCCGCTGAGGACCCTGACGAGAGAACACCCCGCTGAGGACCCTGACGAGAGGACACCCCGCTGAGGACCCTGACGAGAGAACACCCCGCTGAGGACCCTGACGAGAGGACACCCCGCTGAGGACCCTGACGAGAGAACACCCCGCTGAGGACCCTGACGAGAGGACACCCGCTGAGGACCCTGACGAGAGGACACCCCTCTGAGGATCCTGACGAGAGGACACCCCGCTGAGGACCCTGACGAGAGGACACCCCGCTGAGGACCCTGACGAGAGGACACCCCGCTGAGGACCCTGACGAGGGAACACCCCGCTGAGGACCCTGACGAGAGGACACCCCGCTGAGGACCCTGACGAGAGGACACCCCTCTGAGGATCCTGACGAGAGGACACCCCGCTGAGGACCCTGATGAGAGAACACCCCGCTGAGGACCCTGACGAGAGAACTCCCCGCTGAGGACCCTGACGAGAGGACATCCCGCTGAGGACCCTGACGAGAGGACACCCCGCTGAGAACCCTGGCGAGAGGACACCCCGCTGAGGACCCTGGCGAGAGGACATCCCGCTGAGGATCCGGACGAGAGGCATCAGTTTCTCCTCCACCCGGGTGTTAAAGTAAAAAAGTAAAGTAAGAACTGCCCCGGGCCCTAAGGGCTTCTTCTCCCCGAACTACTTGACCACCTTCCTCTTCCCCTAATCCATGGCGACTGTCCTAAACTTCTCCTCCTAAATTTTTCTAAAACCTTTCCCCTAGCAATCTAGTATCTCACCAATTTGACTCGGCTCCGCCTCTAGACCGATTACGGCAGCTTTTCATCAAGATAAACGATGTCATTCGCTGATCACCGAAATCAGCGTTTGACAACGTGCAGAGGCTGCTTTATTGCCGTCGGCATAAATGTTGTCCTCAGCAACTGATTCCCAGCGGAAGTCTACGACTGTCACAGCATGATGTTGAAATTCAATACATCCTGTAGTGCATCCGACAGGTGGTTAACTGGAAATGATTCTAAATCTTTTGTTTAAACTAATTTTGAATAAAGTTAAATTATTAAATTTCGTATGTATCAGATTAATTTTAAATTTTAAAAAATAATATATTTTACAACTAAGGTAAACGGTTCAGTTATGGACCGAGGCTTGCTGACAATAATTTTCCTGAGGGACATTGTTCACTCCCCTGCAAGAGCAGAGGAATATTATATACATTGGGTCACAAAGTTCGTTCTGGTCTCAAAACTCGCAGTAAATTATAAGCTTTCATTGGAACTATCGATGATTTAAATCTCATAAATAGAAATGGAGCTATGATCCATAATCCAACTAAATTCTTTTATAATTTTTCATTACTTTAGGACCCATATCTACAAATTTATCAAAGATGCATACCTAATTAAGGTTTTAATTAACACAGTCCCTTTTCTGGCTTTAATTTTAGCTCTTAACCATTGGAATCGGTTGAGTTTGATGCGAATTAAGGATTTTTAATCAATATAACAATATTTTTTTTCAGAATTTAGAATTTAGTTACTAGTATCTCAAGCCTTGATTAAAGCTTGAATGAGTGATTTCAAAATATCCAGTGAGCTATCAACTTTCATTTGAGCCATTGATCATTAAAATGGGACAAGGTTAGAGTGAGTTACAATATTTTTATTGATCTTTTCCTAAATATTTTGGTGTAATATGTGTAGTGAACGCAGGGAATCTAGTCCTGTGAACGTACGCAAAAGACACCTTTAACCAAGAAAAAATTGCAAAGCGAGCGTTTTTTATAGAGGTAAGTCTGGAAAAGTATGGATTTTAACATATATCCAAAATCGAACAAAATCGGACCACGGGGAAACCTCTAAAATTACGTTTCAAAGTGGCGGGTTTCAATGCGAAAATTACAAAATAAAATTTACACTTAATTTTAACAATAATTATTTATCTTTATATAAACTTATGAACCACACAGAACTTTGCAAGGGTAGTCATGTTAGCTGCCATCTTTGATCGGCAATATGGGATGCAAAATTATGTTTCTCGAATGTAAATCTGGTGTTGAGATCCATAATTTCAAAATAGTTTTTAGACTGGTTTCAATGCCACAATCCGTTTTCACAAATATTGACTAATTCCTAGTAAGATATTAGAGTTAAACAACATGATTTTTAACTCATTTCAACATTATACATTGTAAAAATAAGACCATAATCTCAGAAGGAATGGAAATGACAAGTAACCACCAGCAGTTATTTTGGGATTTGGCATTTTCGGGCGCCATCTTGAATCACCATTTTGAAATGAACTGGTACTTCAAATTAAAGGTGGTGCTGTGATCCATAATTTTCAACCAATCCTCCATGTTGAATTGAATGCCGCAATCCATTTGTAACATCATTTTTCATTTTTGAGATTATCGCCACTTTTAGCGAGTTTCCCCTTTAGGGAAGGAGCTATTATCGTAGGTCTCATGGTAAGACTTAAGCCCAAGACCATCATAACTTTTTGTTTTGAGGTCCGCAGATACCAAAAACACCATTCGTTCATTTTCATAAATATACAGGGTGTCCAACTTAACTGTGCCACCATTGATATATCAGAAACTATTATATTTAGATAAAACTTTAAATGGGGGACTTTACCTACTTTTTAAGACATTTAAAATATGAATTATATTTTATTTTAAATGGCCGCCATTTTCAAATATGGCGGACAACTTTGATTTTCTTATGGTACACCCTGTATTTTATAGCATAATTGGGTTTTACGCTTAGTTTTAAGAACGTTTTACTCTTTTATATTTTTTCCTAAACCCAAAAGTTAAGTAGATAAAAGCAGTTAAAGTTTGATTTTTCCCCATAAGAAATACATTGCGTAATTGTTGGTATTCGGTATATCGATAATGGTTGGGTTAAATAATAACTCCCGAAGAACAAAAGTGCTTAAAAATGTGGGCCGCTTTTTGAGCTCATTTGAATAGTTACTACTTTGAAGGTCTATGCATCTTTTTTTATAAAAACAACTTATATTTTGGAACACTTTTACAGCGTAAATAACAAATGAATATATAGGGCACTTTCTTTCTTAGTTTGTTTATTACAGTTTATTCATTGGAGGGCTAGATGAAGCCTATTGGGGGCCCAGCCATGTAATAACAAGAAGCGCGCCCATGTGAGTGTTAAACATTATTAGCCTGGGTTAAAGTGAGATGGATGAAAGTATTGCCTACTTTTATGGACATTGGAAATGGTTATGTGAAAATAATGTTCCTTACATCATCAGTGTATCTTCTTAGTCTTTCTTCTTGATACCAAGGCTCCTGCTCCATGATGATTCTTTGTGTAGTGCCTAAAAAGATATTACGAACTCATTAATAATTACAAACTTTACTACAGAGGAAGACTGACCCATCTACAAAAAGAATAAAAGCCGCTACAAAAGGTTCCAACTGCTTATTACTAACCGTCAGTTTTAACTGAGCTCACTGTTGCTTAGGTCGCTAGGACACAGTCATTTTCAACTGTCAGTTCTATCTGATCATTAATACCCCCGTTGCAGCCGACCTGCATACTCAGCGAACTTCAAATGCAAATCAACATATTTCAATCCAACATAGCGAGATTTTACATGTTTTTGAAAGCTCCATAAAATAACATGGAGAATGAGTATGCAGGTTTGCTGTTACGGGTATACTAAAGTCTGGGTGGTTTTAATTCAATATATTTATGTTTTTAGTTCAAGATATGTTGAGAAATAAGCGAGATATAAAATTTTACTTATTCCCCATAAGGTTAACATTGGGACAACGTATAGTGTTTACCACTTTCAATATATCGGTAACCAATGGACATAGAGCAGTGATTCAAAATATTAAATTGTTTGTTTTGTTGAGCTGAATTCAATGGTACTAACAAAAATTGGGTTGTTTTTATTTTTCTATGTAGAAAACTAAAAAAAAACTATTTTTGGAGGGGTTTACCCCCCTTTAACACCCTTCCGGTAATCCGATCGGGCTGGTTTTCGAACCAATAATTCGTCTGAATAATTACTACTTTACATGGCTGTGCCAAATTTCATTCAGATTGGGCCATTTTTACGGCCGCTATCGTGCTTAAGACACACACACACACACACACACACACACACACACACACACACACACACACACACACACACACACAGATATAAATATATATATATATATATATATATATTTCTAGAATTAGTTAACAAACAAGGGTAACTATAATAAATATAGAAAGAATTAACTGAGTTTCCTTTAAATTCATTTTATTTGCGACACGTTTCGACCTTAGGCCTTATTCAAGCAAGTTTTACTTAACCTCTTCATACAGTGTTTATATAAGTCACATGATTAAAATATAAACAAATTACAATAAATATTACAGTTTTCTTAAAATTAGTTTGTATAAAATATATGTATACTGTATATAATAAAGTGTATAATTATTCTTTAAAATGAGCTTTTCAATAGTCTTGCTTTTTCAAATATCGGATTTTGTGATGGTATATGGCTATTTAGTATATTTTGGGGCTCTTCTTTGTAGCCGGTATATATGTAGAATGCCTCTCTAGAATTCATTATTTTTCCTTTATTTGAAAATTCAATTATTTCAAGGTTTTCTTTTATATTTTATGTAGTTGTGGTTTGAGGTAAGTAAATGCTCAGCAAAATTAGATTTTTGCGTCGTTATATTATTACTTTTTAGGGCTTGCAAGTGTTCGCGAAATCTTGATTTAATCGATCTTCCTGCTTGTCCTACATAGAAGCTTTTGCAGTCCGAGCATTTTAACTTATATATACCTGTTTTAAATCTGTGTTTGTTAAATTCTTTATGACATTATGCCTCTTTGAAGAAAATCTAGACAACAGTGACATTTTTTTAAAATACTTAAACTCCCTGTCAGAAAAAATAAAATTCACAAAAGAAAGCCAAAACGAATCAATCAATTACTTAAACTTAACAATAAAAAAATAATTTAACAACCACAGCTTTAAAATATACAGAAAACCAACACAGTCAGACCTCTTGATACCATCTCATTCTCACCACCCTTGGAAATACAAGATGGCTTGTTTTAGAGCAATGATCAACCGCCTTTTAAATATACCAGATTATGAAAAGGAAAAGAATATCATAACATATCTAGCTTCAAAAAATGGTAATAACAATAAATTTGTTGATCAAATGATAAGAAGAACAACAAAGAAGAAACAGAAACAAAAAAGAGACGAAGAAACTGAGAAGAAATATATAAGTATGCCTTTTAACACGCGCCTAAATAAAGCCTTAAGGAAAACATTTCAATCAACAAACTACGAAGTTGCATATAAAACAAATAACAATGCCTTTGATTTAATTAATAAGAAATCAACTATGAAAAGCAACCAAGAAGATAAATATGATGAAACAGGTATATACAAGTTAAAATGCTTGGACTGCAAAAGCTTCTATGTAGGACAAACAGGAAGATCGTTTAAATTAAGATTTCGCGAACACTTGCAAGCCCTAAGAAGTAATAATCTAACGACGCAAAAATCTAATTTTGCTGAGCATTTACCTACATCAAACTACAACTACAAAAATATAAAAGAAAACCTTGAAATAATTGAATTTTGAAATAAAGGAGAAATAATGAATTCTTGAGAGGCATTCTACATATTTACCGGCTACAAAGAAGAGCCTCAAAATATACTAAATAGCCACATACCATCACAAAATCCGATATTTGAAAAAGAAAGACTATTGAAAAAAATAATTATACACTTTATTATACTGAATATACATTTATTTTATACAAACTAATTTTAAGAAAACTGTAATATTTATTTTAATTTGTTTATATTTTAATCATGTGACTTATATAAACACTGTATGAAGAGGTTAGGTAAAACTTGCTTTAAAATGGCCTAAGGTCGAAACATGTCGCAAATAAAATGAATTTAAAGGGAACTCAGTTAATTCTTTCCAAATATATACAGGGTGTTTACGAAAAGCTTTTACAGACTTCGGGATATGGTTACTTACATCAAAACTATGAAAAAAGTTCCTGTAAACATGGGTCCTAAAATGCTCGGTTATCCGTCTGTCGGTCTGTATGTGTTTTTAACATGATTTTGCATAACTCTGGAACCACTACAGATATCAAGTTCAAACTTGGTGCGTATATGTTAACTAATAGGACCTATTTTTCTACGGAGTATCAAGTTTCTACTTTGTACCATTTCAAAATGGCAGTCATTTTTATATTTTAAACCTTAATATCTTAAAAACTGTAAGTTTTACGAAAATGTTACAATGCACAAAGAAGCTGCGTAAGTTTATTTACTACAAAACCATATAAAAATCATTAAGATCGAACAACAAATAACGGAGGTATTGCAATTTTTCTAACAGAATACGTCCTTGTTTATGGCAGTTATAGCAAATATTCGCATTGTTCTATAAGAATTTACGGTTTTTAAGATATTAAGTTTTAAAATATAAAAATGGCTGCCATTTGAAAATGGCAAAAAGTAGAGACTTGATACTCCGCACAAAAATAGGTCCTATTAGTTAGCATATACGCACCAAGTTTGAAGTTGATATCTCTAGTGGTTTTAGTGCTATGCAAAATCATGTTAAAACACTTACAGACCGTCAGACGGATAACCGAGCATTTTAGGACCCATGCTTACAGGAACTTTTTTCTTAGTTTTGATTTAAGTAACCATATCCCGAAGTCTGTAAAAGTTTTTCGTAAACACCCTGTATATATATATATATATATATATATATATATAAATGGAAAGAATTAACTGAGTTCCCTTTAAATTCATTTTATTTGCGACATGTTAATGAATTTGCGAGAAGCAAAAAACACTATTCGTTCATTTTCATAAATATATGAAAATGAACGAATATTGTTTTTTGCTTCTGGGGGCCCCAAAACAAAAAGTTGTCATGGTCTCGGGCTTAGGTCTTACCATGAGTACTACGGTAACAGTTTCTTCCCTTTGGGGAAATTCGCTAAAACTGACACGTGGAATTAACTTGTATATGCCTAATTTGGACTAAGCTCACGCCAAAAATTTGCCCGATTAACTGATAAAATTTATTATTTAAAACTGACACGCCGAACTGACCGCACGCCGAAATGAGCATCTGAAGCGTCGCGTCGATTTTACTCTACAGAACTGACCAATAATCCAAAGGAGATAAATACAATAGCATATATTATAACGCATATTATTCTTGGTCAATATTGAATTTTTGCTTTCTCCCCCTATCTTCCTTACCAATTTATTCTTGAATTTCGTACAGTTATAAGATGAAGACGCACATTGAACGGTCGGAGGATATATGAACGTAACCGCTGGTACCCTCCCGATGTAACATTTGATTTGTATAGAGCCACGGTAACTAGAGTTACCGTGTACAGAGTGGTTTCACTAGATCGTCGTGGTGCTCCTTGCGAACCAATGAACTTAAAATGTGTACATTGCTGCGACTTGCATTCAAAGAATGAAAAGACTTGTAGGGATAATGTATCCTCAAAGGAAAGGTTCTTCTGTCTAATTTGCGGATTTCGCTGTATTTCAAGAACAAAATTTTCAAGAAATCTCTCGTTCTGAGAACAGAGTTACATACTTTTAGCTTGGTCTTGTGCTGTTAGACTTAAATCCAGAAACTTTTGGGATAACATTCAACAATTGTTGGTATAAGCTGAGCACAATATCTTGCCGGTATTAAAATTTACATTTCAGATACAAGAGAACAAGGGAAAATGTAGAAAACCGAACAAGGGATCACAAAAAATATTATATCGTTTGGCGGGGACTCCTGAGGTAAATCAAATAAATTTTAAAATTTTTAGAAATTTAGCGATAGTTTTGTCATTAATTTTGGCCCTTTTATTACACTTTAGAAGAATATATGTGAGTTGTTCATTCTTTAATATTTACAATATGATTTTTGTTTTGCTCGATTTCGAGCATCAGGTTATCTAGTTTGTAAAATAAAATCTATTGGTTTACTTTATTAGGTTTTTTCACACCCACTAATTAGAATTATTTTATGTAACTGATATATTTTCTACAACAGATTTAAACTTTTTTTATATTTGACTAGCAGCCCGCGTCACTTCGGGACTTAAAAACAATTTGGTAAAATAGGCTTTAGTTTCATGTTGATTATGTATGGAGCTTTGCAGCGTAAAATACCTTTCAATGAGGAAGTGTGTGTATTTTTGTGAATTCTTTTTCTAGACTAATTCTTTGTGTCATAGAACTGGAATGAAATTACGAGTAATTGAACTTCTCATTGGGGCAAACTTGAAAAAACAACTTATTACTTTAGTCTTGAATCTTCAACATGTGTAATAAATTCCTCACATAATTTGAGAAGTTAATTTATTTCATCTGCTTTAAAAGTGTATACGTTCTACACTTTGAAATTTTGACAATACAACAATATTCATTTTGCACAAAATGGGGGTTAGTTTATCTGGATCTTCATTACGTATTTGGCACATCTCCATGTCTCAGTTTTAGAGGTTTCGTTTCAAAAGTATTGAAGCTTAATGTTAATAATTTTTCACAACATCTACGTGTCAGTTTCTTGCATTCGGCTTTGTTAGATGTTAACAAAAAATGGTAAAAGATGGACAAACCACTGATCTACTAATGAAATAATGTCTAAATAACATTTATAAATAGTCATTCGCCGTAAAATCAAATTATTCAACTCTCATAGTGGCCAAGGAATTAAATTTTCAAACTGACTCGCTTTTTTGTTTCGCATTTTAAAGACATGGTTGGCAAATTTTCACCTAAGCAAATAACATAAATTTATATTAAATGACTTTATTAAATAGGCATATTGTCATTGAAACATTTCAAAATGGATGGAGTTAAATGTTCAACTCTCATAGTGGCCAAGGAATTAAATTTTCAAACTGACTCGCTTTTTTGTTTCGCATTTTAAAGACATGGTTGGCAAATTTTCACCTAAGCAAATAACATAAATTTATATTAAATGACTTTATTAAATAGGCATATTGTCATTGAAACATTTCAAAATGGATGGAGTTAAATGGGCAGGTTAACCCTTAACACCTCAATATCCTTTGCATTCCAAGTACATTTACAAAATACATGTTTTAAATTTAAAATGTCTTTTAACTCTTGGATTTTTTAGGTTAATATTCAACTAATATTTTAAAACTTTAAACGTTGAATCATTCATAAATGTGTTGAAACATATATCAATGTATATTCACTGTCAATAGTTTGTTAAAAAATCCCATCTCCAAAGCATCTCTTAAAGTTACTTATGTTCCTTTTTAAGTTTGCTTTTTATGAAAAGAAATACAGTAAATTGATATGATTACAGGCTGTTGGTCTTAGTTTCAATAGGGCAAATACTCTTCCTTATTTTCACTGTCTTAAAAAACTCAATATTTAAAAATAATCATGTGGATGAATGTTAACTGACTTTTGCTAGCACTGCATTCTGTGGTGTGTCTCTGGAACTATTTCAAATCTTGATCATTTGTTTTGTTACAAACAAATGTGATTTGGAAAAAGTTCACAGGTTCTAACACAGATAATAGCACTTTCCCTGGAATTTCAAAAGCCTCCTGTGTGAAGGCTTTTCATGGGGTATTTTCCAAACCCGCAAAAGGCACATCTAGAGAGTAATACCTTTAATTAGATACTAAATATGTGCAGAACAATTTATTTCTAGGGGTCGATTTGCTCTGGACAAAATCCCATAAATTCTTTTAATAATATAGATTATTAAAAATCCAGCAAGATATTGATGCTTGTATAGGGCAAATTTTGTAATCTCAAAAAATAACAAAAAAATGTAAATATCGAAGTGACAGAAGGCTGATATTATGGTTTTTCTCTAGACAGCTGTTAGCTCAAACAAAAATAATTTAGATATAGCATATGTTTGGCAAAATATACTTCCACTTAAAATATATGGAAACATTAAAGTCCAGTGGGGCAAAGCACATTGAAACAATGTATACGGGTCCCTCTAAGTAGGGACATCTAATGTTATTTTTTTAGTCCGCCACCGAAAAGCAAAGGAGAAATTGGCGCTGATGCATGGAATAGTTCAAGCTGTCTTCGTATAGTCGCGCGGTATAGTAGCGCGTTCTACTCACTATCCAAAATGTCAAAATGAGAATGTTTGTAAACAAAAACAGGTAAACATTATGGTAAACTAGCAGTTGCCCGTGGCTTTGCTCACGATAGATAGCTTGAAACAGCTGATCTTGCCACTGCTCAAACTGGTACCCAACAGCTGTCAAATTAGTACCCACAGCTGTTTAAATTTCTGTGACTGAATGTGATTGAAGTGCCAGTCTGAGTGCTTGTACTTAGCAAACTCCATTGAATTTCAAACTCATTACTTTGAAGTTGTTATAGGAGGGGTGTGAAATAGTATATTTCATCACTTATGGCACAGAGAAAGGAAAAGTTCTTTTCCCAGTGCTAGTAGGTAAAGTGAAACTTCAAACGAGCTTTATGGCCCAGGCAAAAGCCGAGTTAGCAAAATATAGACCAAATTGAATAGCTTGGCCCAGTCAGCAAATAAGACGAGTGTTAATTTTAGTATTGAATTCTTCGACGGCCTGGCCACGTCATTTGACACAACATGTGTTTACATCGATGTCTTTACATCCTTATATGAGGAATGTTTATCAATATTTAGCCTCAATCCTTATTGAGGAATCCTTAAACTCGTAAAATGTAAACATAGAAACTGAGGACGTTCACAGAGCGTAGCCCAAGGGGATTTTAAGGAAGTTAATAGGCCTATGTGTTTCCCAGCTTCAAGATCTACCTCTGTGTGAAATTTCAACCCAGTCGGTTCAGTATTTTTCGCGTTCACTTGTCCCATACATATATACATACAGAAACCACCTCTTATTTATAATAGTATAGATAGATAGATAGATAGATAGATAGATAGATAGATAGATAGATAGATAGATAGATAGATAGATAGAAGATAGATGGACAGAAGATACAACAATACAAAATAATAACATACTAGCAGCCTGCGTCACTTCGTGACTTTAAAATAAAATAGTAAAATAAGTTTTAATTTCATGTTGGTAATTTATAGGGTTCCGGAGGGTAAAAAACCGTTCAATGAGGAAGTGAGTGGATTGTCGTGTTTTTCTAGAGAAATTCATTGCGTTGCTTCAATAAAATTACCCGTGGCTGAAGTTGTCATCAATGTAAACTTTTAAAATTAACCTATTGCTTGAGATTTGAAACTTCAATATGGATAAGAAATTTCTCACAGAATTTTCGAAGTTCATTTATTTAACCTTCTTGAAAGTGTCCATGAATATAACGTTTTATATATTTAAAAAAGCTTTACGTATTCATTTATAAGTTTTACCCTTTGATGGTTTTGGCAGAACAACATATTGAAAATTTTACAGGTGTCTAGGCTACAACTAAGAAAAGAACAACATAATTTATTTTACATAATTTGGGGGCTAGTTTACATGGAGCTTCATTCCTTAGCGCATCTTCTTGCCTCTGTTTTGAAGGTTTTTTTTCATAAGTAATGAATATTTATGTTATTTGTACACATCGACACGTCAGTCTATTAATCAATTAGGTCTTAACAACAATTGGTAAGAAGATATACAAACCACATCTCGACATAAACTAATCTCTAAATAAAATTTATTACATTTTCATTGGGCGTACAAACGATTTCGGCCAGGACTCGTACATATCCAAATAATATATTTGGCTTTTTGTTCCATATCCTACTTGCATGTTCGGCAAATTAGAACCATGTAGATACCACAACTTTCTGTGAAATTCCTAAACTAAACAGGTGCATTTGTCATTTTTTGAAAATTTAATTTAAAAATTGAGATAAAATAGGCAAGCTAATCGTAATCACTGAAATATCCTTCGCATTCCTAGTAAATATACAAAATACATGTCTTAGATTTATAATGTATTTTAAATCTTGATTTATTTGAGATACACCTTCAACTAATATTGGTATTTAAAATTCCAACGTTGAAATATGCATCAATTGTTTGTTAGAAAGCCCCACCTCAAGAGCACCTCCTAAGTTACATTTGAATTTGTTCCTTTTTTTAAAGTTTCTTTTTCAGAAAAGAAATAATGGAAATTAAAATAATAACAGACTGGCCTTTGTTTCAATAGAATAGATATACACTTCCTTATGATGAAAATAGATTATTTTCTATTGTCTTATAAAAACTTCTATATTTTAAGAAATCAAAATCATAATGTAAACTAGATAACACGTAGCTCAAAATCGAGCAAAAGACATATAGTAAAAGAATGAAGAATAATCAGCATACTCATTTCCTTTTGGAGTTTAATCAAAGGGCTAAATTCATTAACAAAACTTTGGCCTAACTACTGAAACACGCCACTCATTAATGTTAATTTGATCCACCGCAGGAGTTTCCGGTAAATGTAAATGAATTTTAAGGGAACACCTCCATTTTCCCATGTCGTCTTTTTTCTGAAATGTATATTCTAACACGGCAAAAGATCAAGCTCTGCTTACAGCAACATGTAGCTGACCGAGAGCAAACACTGGCGCCGTGAGCAATGACTTTCTTTGTTTAGGGATTGCCTCTGCACCTTATTGATAATTATCGCCAAAACAGATATTGTAGGGAACGACTGTCTTTACAGGCAACCTTTCCTTTGTGGCAAAAACGCATAAACAACGCATTATCTCTACCAGTCTTTTCATTCTTGAAATGCAACCAACCACAATGAAAGTATTTTTAGTTCATTGGTCTGAGGTTGGAAGGAGCATCAAATGTTACATCGGGAGGGTGATGCCAGTGGCAGTGGTTGCGATCGTGTTCTTTCCGACTCCTCCGACCAGTCAATGTTCGTCTTCTTCTTATCAGTGGCATTATAAATTCACTTAATCCAAAAATAGATTTGCTCAGGTTAATATAACTTCAAAAAACACAATGAAATATCGTAAACTACATTGTAAAACTGGTAACTGCGAAGTTTAACAGCTTTAAAAACTTCATAACATAACCTAAATTACACAATAAATCGTTTAAAAAAGAAAACTGTTGAAAACAAAGCCAAACCAGGTGTAAATATAAAACTGCTCTTAATTGCTGCAGTCTGTGGTTTATTTCAGAGCTTGGCCATATGTTCAGTTTGTAAACAAAGTAAACTGAGCTTGCTTCAATGTCCATGAATAGCGCTACTGTTCCGAAACTTCAGCCTTTTACTGTAGTTTGGTGACGCCCTTTTTAAAAATTCTGAGACTTGATGACAAATCTACACAACAATCCCTTTAATTTGACACCTCAAACGTTAAAATCCGTCCAGCCGTTATTGCGGTTGGACTGTGAAAAGAAAACCGCTTGCGTATTAATATATAGAGTACCTGGTGGACCGAGCCTTGCTCGGTGTTATTTCATGTTTATCAGTTCATCCAGTTACTATAAAATATTTCAATGTCATAAAATTGATAAATAGAAACCTTTTTTATTGCTCCATGGACTCTTCATCCCACTTGCTGTATTTTCCCTTAATGGCTGTAGATTCCAAACAGCTGTTATGATTACTTCATTTGTTTACACTTTCCTTGTTTATTTTCGTTGCTATCACGGCAACCCATAAGGCCAATGTTAAAATTTTACAACTTTAAAATTCGATTTATTACGTTATTAGATTTTCTCTGGCCAAGTAATCTGCATAAAAGACGTTTTTGAGTCATAAATTACTTATTTCCAGACTTTGAAGGAAATCCTCGGAGCCGTTTTTGAGATCGTTGTGCAAGCAAGCAAGCAAGCAAGCAAGCATACATACAAGATAACACTGCTCGTATAAGAGTATAGGATAGAGTACCTGGTGGACCGAGCCTTGCTCGGTGTTATTTCATGTTTACCAGTTCATCCAGTTACTATAAAATATCTCAATGTCATAAAATGTATCAATATAAACCTTTTTTATTGCTCCATGGACTCTTCATCCCACCTGCTGTATTTTCCCTTGATAGCTGTAGATTCCAAACAGCTGTTATTATTACTTCATTTGTTTACACTTTCCTTGTTTATTTTCGTTGCTATCACGGCAACCCATAAGGCCAATGTTAAAATTTTACTACTTTAAAATTCGATTTATTACGTTATTAGATTTTCTCTGGCCAAGTAATCTGCGTAAAAGACGTTTTTGAGTCATAAATTACTTATTTCCAGACTTTGAAAGAAATCCTCGGAGCCGTTTTTGAGATAAATGTGCAAGCATACAAGCAAGCATACAAGCAAGCACGCACGGCCGGACGATAACATTGCTCATATAAGAGTATAGGATTAACTGACATTAATTTGCTAGCCCCACGTGTAACTATTTAAAATCTTGACCATCTGTTTGGATATAAACAAATGTGAATTGGTAAAAGTTCACAGGTTTTACAACAGATAGTAGCACTTTCGTTGAAATTTCAAAAGCCTCCTGTACGAAGGCCTTTCATACAATATTTTCCAAACCAACAAAAGGAACATCTAGAGAATATCTTTATATTAATAGACAAGCATTTTTCCATAAGGTTTTTGTACTCCTTTTTTCTCAGTTTGTGTGCTACGCAGCAAAAATCTAAGCACACCGATAGAATTGTATTTTCCTGTAGATGTGCAGAATCCCTTTGAAATTTATATTAGTCTTTTAGAAATGTAGAAAATTCAATTTAAAATTAAAAAAATTAACATTAGCCTTATGAGTTGCTGTTTTGGATATATTATAACAACCAAATGTAAACAAAGTTAGCATCATATGTAGCTGTTATCACATGCTATTTTTCGTAGAGTACAGATTTGATGTAGAAACATTAAGCCACAGTTAATTGGGGCATGGAGTGAAAATATAGAATTTGATTGAAATCAGGACTACTTAGAGAAGATTAGGGATATCATATCCAAATGTGTTCAATTTTACATATATATTGAAAAATAAAGTATACACTTGCTTAAATAAGATTAAGAGATAAAAATGTTCTGATAAAAAGGGAAGAAAAAAGTACATTAAGTTTCTACCATCCAATGTACTAACTGACATGCAACCGGCAGGGCCGGCGACGGGGGGGGGGGCAAATGCACAGGGGCCTGGACTCACAGGGAGCCCGGATCCACACGAGATTAGTAAAAATGGGGCCCAGAATCGAGATGAGTAAAAAAAGGCGGGTTACTCAATTGTACAGGGGCCCAAAAATCCTGTCACCGGACTTGGCAACCGGAGTATAAATGGACACATTATATTCAAATTTTGTTTTTATTGGTGGATAATGGGTAATATATATATTACATATATTACATTTTAGTGATAATAATAGGAAGAGAGGGAAGGAGGGAAAAAGTTCAAATGGTAGGAAAGGAGGGAGGAGAGATGGTGAGAAGAGAGTGAAGGAGAAAAGGAGGGAAAAGTGGAAAGAAAGTGGAAGAAGTAAAGAGTGAGGAATTAATGGAGGGTGGGAGAGAATTGTGGTAAGGGGTGTACAGGATAAACTGATTTGATGACTGATGTTTTACTTTCCTCTGATTCAATAATTATTCTTAAAAAAACATGAACTCTTAATAAAATAGTCATTATCTTAATAAAATACTAGTTACTAAAAATCATGCCATAAGCCAGAAATGAAGTAAAAAAATTAGTCAAGGTCTGAGTCTTTCTCTTTTGTTTTTGGGCCCCCAGTTTGGTTATATTATGTGTTTACATGGAAAATATGTACTATATGAAATGTATTTCGAAACGCATTGGGTTATGAGGGGATTAGTTATAAAATTAGCTATCCCTACTTGTCACTTTGAAAATCGGTCGAATTTTCGACCACTGGCGATCTCTAGTAGCTTTAATTCGATACCAAATATGTACGGACAAAGATATTTTTAGGGGTCGATTTGCTCTGTACAAAATTCCAGAAATTCTTTTAATAATATAGATAAATAGATAATTGTCAAAATATGACAACCAGCTGCTTGACTTTGGAAAGTCAGCTTGATTCGTAAACTCCAACAACAATTCCGATCGAACTGAAAAATGAAAGTGGCGCCTTCTCTTTTTCGGTGGCGGGAACTAGGATCTTTTCCGTTAATTCACCACCACTATTTTTTTGCTCATGATTCCGTTAATTTACCACCAATTCTATTTTAAATTAAAGTACGTTTAGCTTAGAATATTTTACAGTATTTCCTATTTAAAAACAACAAGAAAAAAGGAAAATAAATAACGAAATTGAAAACTCACACAATTTCTTAATTGACGACTTCCCTCTTTACTGTGGTGGCTGAACTGTGAAATATGTTCCAGCATTTTTTTAAACAGATTTTCTGGTCCGCATTTTTTACACAACATGTGCTCGCGTAAGTAGCTATTTAAGGGTCTTTTCTGTTATACCTCGCATTTACAAACTAATATCCATAGACTGAGAATTAATCGGGATGGAACTAATACTGCGGAATAATATATTTACTCAACACTTAAACGTTTAATTGTTCGAAAAAGAGTATTACAACAACTTTTTAACATTATTCTTGACACACAAACTCAAAAACAATACACATATTAATTACGTTGTTACACTTTAAAGTTACTTTGGTAGCCAGAACTACTTAATGTACTTGATGAGTTGGTTAGGTTAGGTTATGTTAGGTCCTAACATCGACTGATAATCAATAGTACATTAGCCGGCGCTCAATGAACGTAAAAAACGCACTGTACTCTCCTCACTCTTACATTCACTTGCGACACTTAAGAAATTAATTTCTGCCGCTCCACTGTCTAGACTGGCCGCTGAGCGCGCGGTCCGGTTATTGCCGTGCGATAAGATAAGGCTTTCAGGAATACTGCAGGTAAAGGAAAAACGAATTCAATATTCCGAATTACTCAGAACGACTTTCCTTAGTGAATTTTAGATTCTGAGTGGTGGTGAACTAACGGAAAACAAAAGAAAATAGTGGTGGTGAATTAACGGAAAAGATCGGGGAAGTATTCATTTTTCCATAAGGTGTCGCTACTTAAAGTTCCAGCCAAATCATTAGGCGGGTTGCGAAAAATGGAAACTCCAGCTGTATAAATGACTTGATGTTAAAGCCATCTACATACTTAAGTAGCTGAAAATATTTCCAACAGATAGAAGCACATTTACTTGGGTATGTTTAGAGAACTTACTCAGCTGATTTGGAGAACATAAACAAAGAGCATGACTGTCTGTAACTTCATTGGCCAAAATCATATTTTGAACGCCAGCAACGCACTCACTCACCCGCCTAATGATTTGGCCGGAACTCTAGAGGGGTCTGTATACATTGCACTGAACTTAGGGTGGTGAACATTATTCCTTCAGGAAATTCCCCTTAATTTGACACCTCAATCATCAAAATCGGTTCTCAAATAAAGGAATTTTGATGTACACAAGAAATTACTTAGGGAATTATTATAATAGAAGATAGATTACAGTACAATTTTCAATAAGCACGTTGAAGCCATTTCTATGATAATGTTGTATGTAATAACATTTTTTTGAAGTATTCATTGTATTTATGCATTTCATATTGGTAAAGAGATATAAATTTAAAGATTTTTTTATTTATTAAAATCATGATATTAAAAACATGGATAATCAAAATCATGACGTTTTCCATGTTCCAGGTTCTCGTCTGTTTCGACCAAAGCTATTTGAGTTTTCTTCACGAATGTGCAGTGTCTAAAAAGTGCAAAAGAAACGCAAAGGAGGAAGGGGAAATTAAAGGAACTCCACTCAAGGATGATTCAAAGGTAGGTCAAAACAGCTAAAACAAAAATTGCTTTAGTGACGTTACTATGATTCGCCAAGAGATAGTTGACTAAATAAATACTCCAGAATCCCTTGAAGAAGCAAAAGTTATACTCCCCAATGAAAAGTAAGCGAAAGCTATTGAAGAAAACTGACTGGTTAGTCGAGTGGATATAGCCGTCTCCTCATAAGCTGAGGATCGTCGGCCTAACCGTCCTGACTAGGTTTGAGACTTAGTTTTAATTTTTCATCGGGCAAAAAATTAATGATGCTACGTACAAAGTCTTGTTTGGACAGTTCACGATTAAAGCGTAAAACATACCACTGACATTAAAGACACAAAGTACTCCCGTTGCGGCAGACCTACATATATATGTGTATTTTAAATGCATAAAACATATTTAGATTCAGCATAAGCGAGATATGAGAAATGTCTTAAATCTCCTTAAGAGTAAAATGGGAAGTTAGTATAAAGGTTTGCTGCAACAGCTAACTATGTATACATAAGCAAGCAGTTCCAGTATACTGTTACAATGATTTCTCCATTTCTAGAACCAAGAAACTGTACTAGAGCAAGAAACTCTACTGTATGTTCCAATATACATACACAGGTACCAGTGTATGAGTATACATAAGCAAGCAATCATGTTAAATGGGTACTTTTAATTTACTATCCAGTAGATCTGAACCAGAAAAAGTCAAATAACAAGATTTATGAGGGAGATTTAGCATCTTTTATCTCCCTTTTTTACACTATTATAAAAATATCTCAATTATTGCATGGAGACACATACCAAGTTTTATGAATGAGTGAACGAATTGTTAAGGATCCGTTATAAAATAAGCCAAAAGAAGAATTTAATTTATTTCACTTAAGATTCACATTGGGGTAACGCACTGTGTTCACCACTTCCGATGTCTGGTAACCAACGGACATAGAGCAATGGTTAAAAAGACTAAATTATTTGGTTTATCTCAGGTTGAATTCAATGGTGCAAACCAAAATTTGGTTATTTAGATTTTTCTCTGTAAAACATCAATTTCTAGGAGGATTTGTTCCCGCTTACCCCTGTTTCCGATGGTTCGATCGGGTTACTTTTCGAATTCATCTGAGTAATTACCACTTTATACACGTATGTAACAAACTTTATGAAGATCGAATCATTTTTAAGGGAGCTATCATGTTCACACATAGCTAGAGAGTTAGAAATATGTTGATTTGAACTAATTGTTTTTGGCATCTTGGAACCCCGAAACGATTTATTTGACATCTCTTCACTAACGTCTTCCCATAACATTTTACCAGGAGATTTCACGGTTATAGCTTTTATCCCAAGGGGAAACTTCGCTAAAAATATAATACAATCCAAGTCAAAACAAGATCCATGTCGGGAGCATTCCCAACGGATACGTAAACAAGTGCTATAAGTTTTGCAAAATTCATAAAAACTGTAATCAACGCCTTTGTGGAAAGTTGATATATATATATAGCAAAGACAAACTCTGATGAACGTTTTGACAACTAAAAGGCAAAAATGGTTTTCTATGGTTCCAATAAACTTTATGGCACTAAATACAAAAGTACTTGTTACCACCAAAAAACGTATTCTAACATAAAAATTACAAAAACACTTACCTCAGTATATGTGCATATCTGTAACTATGGTGTCTGCATGTGATTTAATATGTGATAGTGTCTGATAATTTACTCTATAACCTACATAATGTAAAATTTTGAAACATGTAAATACAGGTCTTGGTTAAAATTGTCGTTTGTTATGACAGTTAAATCATTACATAACATAACATTGGGATGACAATTTCAAGTAAATGACAGCTGAATGGAGAAAAACAAAGTTTATCATCAAACTCATATGTTGTTGTTGCAGTTTATACCATTGAGTATGAACACAGAAACAGGCTTCCGTCATCAGTTTTTTATTCAAACCCCATAGACAAGGCCACTAGAATCTCAAGACCTACAGTATAAATATGATAATCAGCTAATTGTTTTTTTATTACCTTTGGTAATGAATCATACAACCCCTCATGTTAGGCGTTACCATTACATATGAAGTATGTCGTTAGGGGTAATCTCATAGGATTATATTGTTAACCGTTAAGTATTCTGTATTAATAGTCCTTGGAAACCTCCTTTTTTATTTCAGGATAAAACAAAATTGAAAAGCTGGGTGTTTTCCTCTAAATGTGATGGTAATGGACAATCTTATTCAATCTTATTTTTCTAGATTGAAATTTTGTGAGTATTAAAAATTAGTTTGTAACATTATTTTGAGGATGAGCAAAATGTGAGGTTTGGTAAGTAGATAATGCAGAACTTGTTTACTATGTTTATGGTCTTGCTGTTCCCCAGATAGAAATTCTATAGACCTCACAAAAACATTGTTTTTCTCTTCTTTTAACATTTAAAATCATTCCTCGTAGTCTGGTTTGACGTGAACATGGAGCTTGAACCATTTTTCTTAATATTTTGGATTGAAACCCTTCTAAAATATGTGTTATAATAGTTTCAATCCATGAACCACAAACTGCTGAGATTCTTTTTTGTATCACATTACCAAAAAAGGTTTTTCGATGCTTTTCATAAAACCCGGTATGTGTTTTAGCGAAAGCCGAATATGAATACTATACCGGATAGTTAAAAAAACCTTCCAGTTTCAAACAATTTGTCAGCTTTCATTAAACCTAGATTAATTATTTTCAGAAATTAGGAGCCCAGTCGGCGAAATGTCGATGGAATTTGTGCAGAGAACCTTTTGATATAAAGTTTTTGTAGTAAAAGTTTTTTTAATTAATTGTCAGTCCTTGATTGCTACTTATCTCAATTCTCGTTTTGGTTATGTATCTTCGGCCTGCCTGTTCTCCGGACCTAACACCTTGTGATATTTGGTTGTGAGCTTATCTAAAGTGCAAAGGTTTTTATACGAAAACTTAAGTTATTGCATATTTGAATAGCAGCATGAGTAACTATATAATGGTTCATTTTGGCAAGGGTCCTAAGTATTGGAAACTTTCCAAATCCGACAGTGGTACTATGTTATTCAAGAAAACCTTTTTAAATGTTCTATTGTAAATGTTTGTGACTGTACCTAGGAATAATATGTTAAAACACCTGATATAGTTGTCATAAAATCATTATATAATCAACAGTTATTGTTGTCATCAAGACCTTTATGTTCATGATTCTAAATCAGTCGTGATGTAAAATTTAGTTTTTACTCAGGAAAACCAGATTTGTGATTAAAAATTCAAGTGAAATTGACTTAATTACTCTTTTTATGCCAATATAGAGGTAAGCGTAACTACATTGCCATATATCCATAAGCAAATTTACAAGTTTCATCGAGCAATGAAGTGTAAACAACTGTCTTGGAGGCACAATTAGATGACTACTTTCGACAATTTAAATATTTTCTTAAGTTCAATGAACCTCTAACAATATGATTATTTTTAAAGAAACTTATTTATCATCCCAGGTTTTAACTTTTCCATCAGCCTAAGGATTATATATATGGTTAAAAATGAATCCTTTCTCTATAACTTTTATATAGTACGATGTTAATGAATAGTATTTTGAATACCAAGAAACACAAGAAACTTTGTAGCACGTCTATTTGATGGATCACAGAGAAGGTTGCGGTGGGGTTTAATTGGTTGTTTTAACTAGTTCTGTCCATCCGTCTCTAGGCTGTGTCGGTATTTTTTCGTCCCTTAATATTCTTTTAAGACAAATTCGTCATTATTTTATGTTAATCATAGTAATAATTTCATTGATGTTTGATTTTAGCCAATTTCCCCTATAGGGAAGAAGCTATTACCGTAGGTCTTACCATGAGACCTATTTTTCGTTTTAGGGCCACCAGAAGCAAAAAATACCATTCGTTCGAATTTTAGCGAATTTCCCCTATAGGGAAGAAGCTATTACCGTAGGTCTCATGGTAAGACCTAAGCCCGAGACCATGATAACTTTTCGTTTTAGGGCCACCAGAAGCAAAAAACACCATTCGTTCGAATTTTTATATATCTATCTATCTATCTATCTATATATATATATATATATATATATATATATATATATATATATATGTGTCTGTCAGCACGATAGCGGCCGTAAATATGGTCCGATCTTAATGAAATTTGGTACAGACATGTAAAGTGGTAATCGAATGGACGAGTTCGTGAACCAGCCCGATCGGACCACCGGAAGGGGGGGTAAAGGGGGATAAACACCCCAAAAATGGGTTTTTTGAGTTTTTTACATATAAAAATAAAATTTATCAAATCTTTGTTGGCACCATTGAATTCAGCTAAAAAAACCAAACAATTTAGTGTTTTGAATCATTGCTCTATGTCCATTGGTTACCGAGATATTGAAAGTGGTAAACACAGTACGTTGTCCCTATGTTAACCTTATGGGGAATAAGTAAAATTCTATATCTCGCTTATTTCTCAACATATCTGGATACAACTTGGTTTGTGGCTTCATCTAGATGTGATCTAATGTATTTTAGTCTAAAATCCCCGAAATTTCAGTTTTTGTGGCAGCAAACCTGCATAATCATTCCCCATGTTATCCTTATGGGAAATAAAAAAATTCTATATCTTACTTATTTTTTAACATTTCTCGACAAAACTTGGTATATGGCTTCTTCTAGTTAAGATCTACTAAATAATGAATTAAAACCAACCAGTTTTAACATACCTGTTGCAGCAAACCTGCATAATCATTCCCCATGTTATTCTTATGGAGATTACAAAACATGTAAAATCTCGCTAAGTTGGATTGAAAAACCGTTTGTTGTGTTGCATCTGAAATTCGCTGAGTATGCAGGTCTGCTGCAACGGGGGTATTTAGATATATATCAATATATATATATATATATCTATATATATATCTATATATATATCTATATATATATGTGTCTGTTAGCACGATAGCGGCCGTAAAAATGGTCCGATCTTGATGAAATTTGGTACAGACATGTAAAGTGGTAATCGATTGGACGAGTTCGTGAACCAGCCCGATCGGACCACCGGAAGGGGGGGGTAAAGGGGGATAAACCCCCCCAAAAATGGGTTTTATGATCTTTTTACATAGAAAAATAAAATTTATCAAATTTTTGTTGGCACCATTGAATTCAGCTCAAAAAAACAAACAATTTAGTACTTTGAATCACTGCTCTATGTCCATTGGTTACCGAGATATTGAAAGTGGTAAACACAGTACGTTGTCCCAATGTTAACCTTATGGGAAATAAGTAAAATTCTATATCTCGTTTATTTCTTAACATATCTTGATAAAACTTGGTAAATGGCTCCTTCTAGTTCAGATCTACTAAATATTGAATCAAAACCAACAAGTTTAAACATACCTGTAGCAGCAAACCTGCATACTCATTCCCCATGTTAATCTTATGGAGCTTACAAAAACATGTCAAATCTCGCTATGTTAGATTATAATATATTGTTTTGCATTTGAAATTCGCTGAGTATGCAGGTCTGCTGCAACGGGGGTATTCTCATACCAGAAAACCAGAACCAGAAAACCAGTGATAATTTTTATAATATTATAAGTTTTTATGCAGTACGTGGATCTTCAATTTCATATATGTCCCACTAATATTGTATGGTTTCAGACACTTCACTCTCCCACCATGGAGCACGACCGAATGTGTCAGTTACAAAGAGAGCAAGAGGCCAGAGAGAGAAGAGACTGCAGTTTAGCCAGACAAGTAAGTTATTACGATATTGCAACTGATATTTTTCTATTTGATTAAAATTTAACTTGCATGCTTTTGCCAATTTTATCCTGAAAAGAAGTAGTTTTTGGGCTCCCAGATGCCAAAAACAAATGCGTTAGAATAATTATATTTACAAACAATTGTTGTACGTTGATAGAGGGGAAAATGTAAAGGGGCTATTTATTTTTACCTACCCTTCCCGATGGCTCAATCGAGGTATTTTTCAAACTCAACTTTACCATTTTCAAATACCATTTTACACATCTGTAACAAGTTACACACACACACACACACACACACACACACACACACACACACACACACACACACACACACACACACAAACAAACTAACTAACCAACAAAAACACATTTTGAAGAACCATTAGCATAAAAACTATGTCAAATATTATAAATTTTTACTTTCTCTCCCTATACATAGTATATGGAGAAAGTATTGTTTGCGTCACAATTTTCGAATTTGAGTTATTAGTGGATATATTTGTTTTAGTGCTCCCTGATTCCAAAAAAATGGTTTCCGGAGTGGTGTCTGTCTGTCCTTGTGTGTGTGGATGTATGTGTATGTGTATATAAACAAAGCTAGAGACGACACCAGTTGTCCGATTTTCATGAAACTTGGCATGTAGGCATAAAGCCGTGGTATCTCCAGGCATTTTTTCCAATTTTTAGAATTTTTTTATGTTTAATGGTATTTACCCCATGAAGACCCATTAAAATGACAAAAATCCAAATTTCTCAAAAACGGTTCTAACGATTTTGTTAAATATTTCATGATTTGTAGTGCTTAGGATGACAGACAAAATGACACCACCTGAATGCCTGTAAAGATTCAGGTTCAGAAGTATGGGGGCTTAAGTGTTAAAAAAGTCATATTTTTCAAATTTCATAAAATCCGTAACTTCTAGAGAAAATATACTTGCGACCATAAATTTGGTAAATGAAATTTGGTGCTTGTAAAAATAAATAATCCAGTATTTTGAATCATTAGTCTACGTCAACTGGTTGCGGAGATAATTGATATTTTAGTTTAAACGAGTACGTTGTCCAATGTTATTCTTTTGGCAAATTTAAAAACCGATATCTCCGTTGTTTACTAACCGATTTTGATCAAATTTGGTATTTATGTGATAATTAATTGTTAATTTGTTTTATTTTACTATATAAGTTTTCTGGTTTTAAACGACTTTAAGGGAGAAAGTATGTGTCAGTTTCCTGATACCGTTTATTATGTAATAGCATGATGAAATAACGTCATGGCGTCCCTATTAATCTACAACCACCTGATCAGCTGGTTTCAGCAATGTTATGTCATCAGTCAGACGAATGATTACATTTCTAATGTTAAATCGTACTATTAACTGTTTATATAATATATAATTGATTTATACCAATCAATGAATGCAAAAGAGATAAACAAAACATGCGAATATAATTTTTGCATTAACAAATCCAAAACCGCAAATTGCACCCTGAACACATCTAACTATCCTACTAAAATTAAATATTTCATGTTTGACCCAGCCAGTTACAATAAATACAGCTTGCAAGAAAAAATACACCCGTTGCAGCAGACCTGCATACTAAGCGAATTTCAAGTGCAAAAGAACTTAATTCAATCCAACATAGCGAAATTTGTCATGTTTTGTAATCTCCATAAGAATAACATGGGGGATGAGTATGCAGGTTAGCTGCAACAGGTATGTTAAAACTGGTTGGTTTTAATTCATTATTTAGTAGATCTTGACTAGAAGAAGCCATGTACCAAGTTTTATCAAGAAATGTTAAAAAATAAGGAAGATATAGAATTTTTTATTTCCTATAAGGATAACATGGGGAATGATTATGCAGGTTTGCTGCCTCAAAAATGGAAATTTCGGGGGTTTTAGACTAAAATACATTAGATCTCATCTAGATGAAGCCACAAACCAAGTTTTATTAAGATATGTTGAGAAATAAGCGAGATATAGAATTTTACTTATTCCCCATAAGGTTAACATTGGGACAACGTACTGTGTTTACCACTTTCAATATCTCGGTAACCAATGGAGATAGAGCAATGATTCAAGATACTAAATTGTTTGTTTTTTTGAGCTCAATTCAATGGTGCCAACAAAAATTTTATTAATTTTATTTTTCTATGTAAAAAACTCAAAAAACCCATTTTTGGGGGGTTTATCCCCCTTTACCCCCCCTTCCGATGGTCCGATCGGGCTGGTTCACGAACTCGTCCAATCGATTACCACTTTACATCTCTGTACCAAATTTCATTAAGATCGGACCATATTTACGGCCGCTATCGTGCTTACAGACACATATATATATATATAGATAGATAGATAGATAGATAGATAGATAGATATATATATAAAAATTCGAACGAATGGTGTTTTTTGCTTCTGGTGGCCCCAAAACGAAAAGTTATCATGGTCTCGGGCTTAGGTCTTACCATGAGACCTACGGTAATAGCTTCTTCCCTATAGGGGAAATTCGCTAAAATACTCATGCAGACTCAGATCGTATGCCAAAGGCAGTGATTACATCGAGAAAGAGGCGCCTCGCCGAGTCGGAAGCTGGCGGCAACCGTTACAAGCACCGGTAGGCAGGCAGGCTAGCTGCATGGTAAAGCAGTCCAGCGTAGGACTCGGGCATGGCCGTCTGCAGTAATAAGGCGGCCTTCGAAGTGGCAACGCCACTTTCCAGGAGTTTTTTTCATGGTAAAACCAGCAAAAAACATGTTTTCTTCATTACGGAACCAGCTGATTTCAAGTAAATAAAAGATAGTACCATAAGAGAGTATGGATTAACAAATCAGCTAAACCCTTAGACGAGTTGATGCCATTTACTAGCGCCGCGGCCTTGTTACTAGAGATGGCTATGATTCGGGGCGTTGCGAGGTTGCAGCACCTTACTGGGGCTAATTGGGGGGGGGGGGGGGGTGGTTTCCAACAGAGCGCAGGTCGGAAACGTAGCACTGCCTTTCACGTTATGTGTCCCATCTCTTACGTTGTTTCACATATGGTAATAGTGTGTTCCTTGTAATAATGCAGTTCACATTGGTGAGAAGATATATTTTTTTTTACTTTTTATAAATACGTAAGCGAAATTTTTGAATAAACATGTTGGGCGTTTGGCAAGTCGCAGGAGATGATGGGAGAGGGCTCAAAATGAAAGCTTTGAAGAATCTCAAGTTACTATTTCACTCTATTTTATGATTAAAAACCAAATACTTCACTTGGACTGGTGCTGTTAGTAAGAAGATTCACGAGCCGCTAGAAAAACCTTTCTTCCTTTATTTAATCCAGACTAGGCGGTTTGGATGGAAAAGTGAAAGGAATAGTTTCCTTTCACAGGAGAACATGTAAATAGAAATATCTGACCAGCTGTGCAGAATTGCTTAAGGGTCTAGATTAGACTATCACAGCCATTTCAATTCGGTTTTTGTTTCAGCCTCCAACTTGTGGCCAGGCCATGACTCCGCGGAGAACCAGGGCGGTAAGCTTTGATTCGCATTCATTAGGGATTTACTATTTAAAGGGCAAAACGAACGTATTATATTAAACTTGGCACTTATACCTTGACCCTTGGCCAAGAGCCAAGGGGGCTTTATTGCTGGAGTTGTCAGATATTGTTTATTGTCAATGATTTTGGACAAAAAACATTTGAAAAAACAAATTTCTACAAACATTAAATGCATTTTGTTTACCAAAATGTCAATTAAGATATATATTGACAGATGTTGGAAAATGCTAACATGTCAGACTAGAACAACTTGGCGTATCAGCTGTGGTGTACTGATGACTTTGACTCCACTCCAACTGCTTCAGGTGTAAAGGATTCCCAAGTGTCAAGATATAATGTGCCAAGAAGTAAAGATACAGTCTCAAAACAAAGTCAATAAATAAACTTCGACTCAACAATGAAAAACAGCTTTTCAGGCTTATGCTGAAGAGGAGGCTAAAGGCAATTATGAGTTTGCCCAAGCGGTCAACCGGAGAAACACCTATTTATTCCGTGCTGATGTCCACTTAAGCAGCGAGATGTAAACTATTTTCAGCAGTATGGTCTTTAAAAGTATTTTAAATACTTACTAAACTATTAATTCCCTAATTATAACTTCAAAGGCTCATTTAATATCGTTGTTGTGGTAGATAGTCGCGTCAACACATACATGAATGCAGTAATAAAGTGGAATCCCGATGATCCGAAATATTTGTGACCGGACCAATTTCGGATTAGAGAATATTTCGGATTAAGCGGAATCATTCCTAAAATAATAATAATTACTAAATACAGTGTTTAAATTATTCCTCTTCTTTACCCGCGATCGGAAAATACGCGCGATTAAATTTCACACCGGTTTGTTTCCTTTGCAAAAATATTCACCGATTTTTTCGTCGCTTTTTCACGATTGGTAAAGACACACAATCGTCTTTGCAAACGTACTTCCACCGCTATCGTGCCTAATACCCACGAACGGTAAAAACTCACGATCAAATTAAACGGCAGTTTGCTTCTTTTACAAAGTTGTTCCTATGATCGATAAATACACTGAATCGTCTTTCACGGTCGTTTACTTCTTTGCTAACCCTACCGGTACCGATAACTACCGTTATCTATACGTTTCATCTATCCACCCGCCGTTGCCAACCACGTGCGATCTTCATTCAGAATTACTCAACAGCAGCAAAATTACCAACGCCGTTTATGCGCATTCGGATTTAAGGCCATTTACGTCTTTAGCAAAGTCTCTACAATTTTTTCCCCAGGATTCGGAAATATTCCCCGTCTCAAGAGCGTTTTGGATTAAGCGGAATTTCGGATTACCAAGTTCCGGATACACATGCGCCACCGAATAAGCATGCTTATGTCCACACATTAGTATATCAGGCCTACATATTTAATGCATATATTAATATTTTTAAGAAAATAAAGTTCAGTAATCAAATCACTGAGCGTATGTTTTTTTTATTTTATTGAGTTACGTTAGCTCAAAATATGACTTAGATAAAATAAAATATACTAGATGTTCTCCGTGACTTCGCTAAAATGTGAAACATCTTGTATTGATTCTGCTCTGTTTTTGCATCTGTCTGTTGAAGTTGGTTTTATTTGTTTACATTCGTCCGCTTGAATGGATATGTTGTTACAGCTGATTTACATAATATGACAAACATCACAGTCAATTTTTTCTGTGATAAACATAGCTTATTTACATCGACGATGACAAACTCACGAACTTTCGCCCTTAGTAGGATAAAATCTGACGCTGGTTGCCCTTTGGGATTTTTTTTATAAGATAGTAAAAAATTCTATAATTCAGGATTTTTTTTCTTAATATGATACGTCATCTTTTAATGTGCAATAAAAATAAAGTCAGGACATCGTGACCGCACGATCTCGTGAATAACACGTTAAAAATCTCGTGCACGAGGACGCATTTTAATTTAAAAAATATCACACGGTGTAAGGTAAAATGTTTCATAAATTTTATTTTACTTTCATTTAATACAAAGTAAATATTTTATATTTTAATAAACGTTAAAATGCGTTTCCGCGCACCAGGTTTCCAACGCGATTTCCACGGGGTACAACATTAGGCCGGGGACACACACGGCGTTTTTTTATCGCACGATAATTTTTCCGCCACCGCCGACCAAATGGCGTTCGTACACACGTGGCGGTAAAAAAACGCCACGGAAAAAATATCGCCAATCATGGTACCATTTTAATTTTGAGAGACGACGGTGGGTGTTTACCAAATGCTTTTTACCATATGATGATCACAGAACTACTGACGTCATCAACACGGTACAATGTTTAGAGTGTCTTGCCGTCTGACCATGGTGGCGGTAAAAAATCCGCCAAATGTGTACGCTCCCACTTAATTGCATACGCCACTGTGATGACAAAGCGGACAAAAAACCGCTTTCGAGCGGCGTCAAAACTACCGCCAGCGGCAATATTATCGCGCGGTTTTTTCCGCCCTGTGTGTACGCGTCCATTTAAATCAATGCACTTTGGGCGAGCGGTTTTTTTTACCGCGCGATCGCGCAATAAAAAAACGCCGTGTGTGTCTCGAGCCTTACGGGTAACGTATCTTGGCTTTACTTTTCATCGAACAGCAAAATATGACATAACAAATAAAAAAAATAAACTTCTTACATTATACAATTTTTAACTTCATATTAATTTTATATTTAAAAATCAGAAACGGATTCAGCACCTATGTTTTTATATTGCATTTATCTGTCATATTTTGAGCTAACATAATTAAAATAAATAAGAAGAAAATAAAAAAACCGCTCAACGATTTGATTAATAAATTTGTTTGACTTCAACATGTCATATAAGTGTTTGCTCTAAGTTTAAATATGTAGCTGGGAAATACTACCGCATGAACGTAGGCGTGCGTTGATCGGCGACTCCGCGGAGGAATATTACTTATTGACGGATTTATTGACGCGCCACGACTATCAGTCATTCAGTGAGTGTGTAAAGTAAAGCCCCTCCCTTTAAATAACATTTGTATAGAAAAGAACCAATCAGAGAAGAGGCAGTCCATATGATCCAAGGGATGGTTCACAGCTATTCCCCTTAGTGATTTCAATTGAATGAATGCTATATGATATGAATAATAAATAAAGCATGTGTGGATGCATTAATTTGTCTTGTGGACAATTTATTTACTTATTGTAAAGCTCAAGTGCATTCTACGTTTACTGCAAACAAACATAATCAAAATTGGCTTTGTCAACAGACATCCAGTTCCAGCTCCAGGTTTTAATAAAGCTCTTTGGCGATTTGTAGCTATAACATCAGGTACTCATGTGACACAGCCTGCCAACATTACAGCTCATGCAGTAGGTGTGGCTTTCCTTTACACTCGCGCTGAATGAAGTATAGCTTATGCACTTCAACAACGACATCGGACCAGACGCTGAGATTATAACTAAAAGTGTGATAGATTATTTGAATAGTCGTTTGGTAGTTTTAGTAGTTTTCATACATTTTTTTAATTAAAAACCTTTGAGCACCCAAGTTTATTTTTGAGATTAAAACGTAATTACAATGTTTACATTTTTGTTGTTTACAAACAACCCTTTTTACCTTGCATACGGCGATTACACCGTACATAAATAATGTGACAATAACAATAATATTCTAGGATAGCGGACTGAAAAAAATCACAGCTGACTTTTTTGTACTAATGCTAAGAAGTGAGATATTTGAGTGGATTAGAGAACAAAAAACGGCTGTTTTTCGTGCAGTGTGCCAAAAACACTTTTTTAAGCCATTCTGAATGAAGACGATATGTCGCGCTATTTTTAGGGGCATCAGAGCGAGTGACGAGGTGTTTCTCTAGTTAAGCGCCATCGCCAGGCGGACAGGGACTTGCCTTCTCCTCTTAAGGCCGGCTGTACACATGAGACAACTTAAGCCATAACACGTTTTAGTCTTTTGTCTTGTCCTCGGACAGCTGGAGCAGTAACATACTCCAAGTCTGCCAACAAACAAATCAATGAGAAAACTGCGCTAGCATAAAGACTAATACTATACTGAGAATTAAATTAAATAATTAAAAATCACCAATATTTTTATAATTTTTTCGTCTTTGAGCCTTTTGCAACATTAGCTCAATTTCTTAAAATCGTAACGAAACCTTCCAGTTTTATACTCCGGAATCTATATTTATCAATAAGCAGGATAATTTTAGTTGGCGTATTCAGCTACAATAGACGTAAGTAACTATGATTGTATTTATCGTTTGGGAATCCAAAAGTGCAGTTTTTCGAAACATGTTTTATGCATTTCGCGTGTAAAGTGTCTTTCTCGTTTTCCATTGAATTTCCGAGCGACGCGTCTTCGTTAAGTGTTTAGCTCAAGCAAGAACACTTTACGCTCTTAATACATAAATTAACTATTGTGTGATTACTTCTAGTCGTTCAAAGAAATAAATTAATCTATTTATACTTTCCAATGCTTATTAATTCGATGTTTCTAAAAATAAAATTTTGGTTTTTTCAGGGTCCAGAAATTGAAATTGATATTTCAACGAATCAGGTTAGTTCAATTTTCAATAACTATATTAAATTTATATTAATGCACGCAGGTATGTATATTTTGCTTGACTGGCTTGTTAAAATTAAAATAACTTTTTAAATTGTTAGTATTTTGCTCTACTGGCTTGTTGAAATCCAAATTATTTTCGGAAATAGTTGAAGAGTACCTTTTGAATATAAAATATTACGTTACTAGGCCGGGAAGTGCTGTTTTGCCGGACAAGTGTGATAGTTCCTGCGCGAGCGAAAGCGAGTGCGGCACTTTTTAATGCGAGTACGACGGATTGGAATAATTTAACTGTCTTAAGGGTTTCTATTGAGCTTGATAACTGTCGCGAGGAGTTAGGTGAGCTTAAAGATGTTATTAAAGGACTATGAGAAATCAAGGAGGCGGGACAGTCCATAGATTAAAGGAGAGAGTTTGTCACATAAAACGTATGTTAGCAAATTTACTTGTAAATGGGGAAGCTAAGTTACCGGAAGAATCCCGTAAGCAGGTCAATGAATGGGTAGTTGTAGTGGGAAAATTGGAGGCGTTGCTTACAAGAAAATTTAGTGTGTTTGGCGCCGTCCTAGCTAAGTGGGTATGCTATTTTCCCACACGCCTGCAACGCCTGCCAAAAGGGAGTCCACAGTGGAACCTGCGGAGGGGGCGATTCGATAACGGCGCGGCGCGGCGGTGGCGAGACGAGCCCATTCCCCCTTCAGCTACAGTAGGGTGAGGGATTAGCCATACTTTCAGTTGGTAAAAGGCAGTAGCTCATTTTACCTCACAGTGCAGCACATACATGTGCCTACCTGAAGAGGAAAACGGAGCATATGGATACCAGAGCACCAACCAATGAGATTTTGAAAAAAAGGTATCGGTTTGGTGAATTTCATATTTTATCCCATATCCGATCGTGCATCAGACGATTGTGGTAATAAGAATGATTGAGATTCCATAATCTTGTGTACTTCTGTATCTCATATATTAACATATCTGAGGTCATGGTGAAAGTTGTGACACGTCGCGTCGCACCGGTCGCAGAGCACTTGACTTGACGCAGTGAACGAGCGGGAAGAGACAAACATGTTTGTCTTTAGTCGCCCGCCCGTCCGGGTGGATCGCACGCTCAGCTAAAACGCTCTTATTACTTTCCATACGTTTGAAATTATTGCGCGGAAAAATCACAAGCCCGCACCTGCGTGCGATTTTTTCCCGCTCAGCTAGGGCGCCGCCTTAGATGATGTCACAGCGCAGGAAAGTTTAAGAAAACTTAGTGAGAATCATGAAATGGAGGAAGAAGGATTAGAGGAAGCTTGGGAATTAATTAATTATGTTTTTATGATGTTTCTCTATCAGTGTGTCAGAGAAAGTTTCAGTCGAATCTTTACCTGGGGTTTGTGATATTAGAGTTCCTGGGGCAATGATAACAAAGATAAGTGGTGCTGAAAAAGAAGGGGCTGGTAGTGTAAACATTGTTGCTGGATGCTCAAATCAATCGTCTATTAGCCAAGGTAATGGATTATTTACCAAGCTAGTAAATCCCTTGGAGAGAATTTTGAAGGAAATTACCCAAAACACTAACGGTCTTAACCACACCAAACAAACTTAAAATTGTGTTTACGAATGAAATCAGGAAGGCTATTGATTTTCAATGTGAAATAAAATTAAAGGACCCGACGCCTGTTAAAATGAGACCGTATCCGGTTTCATCATAAAACCACATACTACCATATTTTACCTTTATTTTCCTGCACCTCGGAAATAGACCCCTGGCCATGAAGCTTTCCCAGCTTTCCCGTATCAGATTATGCATTGTTTTGGAAGGCTGCTGTTATTTCTTTTGCCTAATCATCCCTGCATGCCGAGCAATTAAAACAACTTTGCATACGAAGCTTCGTTACACCATAAATTTCATCAATATTAATTATTGATTTCCAGATATCCTAAAAACCTCCTTTTATTCTGCGTTCACACCCAAGTGCGAACACCGCGTTCCTTCTCAGGTTTTGTCTACCCTCAGGCCTCGCTTTAGGCTATCCACACAGCGTTCGATAAAACAGCAGCAGGCTTCTTCCTTATAAAATATTCTTTTTATATAACCTACAATTAAACGGGCCCAATGTCAATGAAGATGAACATTGATTTATTTGGTGGGGGATTTGTGTAGGGCATTAGGTTTGGTAATTTAGGAAATTCATAGAACTCCACATTTCATTTCTCTATGAAGTATATCTAATATTTTAAATTCTAAGTTTGAAATGCTAGTTTTCAAGATTTTTCGTAATAAACCTTTTCTGGAGTGAATTGAAATTTATTTTGATGACCATATCCTCTTGGGGGTATTCTATTGCTCACTCATACTTACTCATTGATGTAAAAGTTACGGTAACGTGACAATACTATCTAAATCGTGTACATTTGTTTCAGAATAATAGGTTCCAGCCATTAAAAAAATAATTTTTACCTTTTTTAAGTTAATTAATCCAAAATTATTAATATTCTTTAATTTTTTCAGGGTTATGGTCCATATGGTCAGACTGGTCAGGTTAGTAAAACGTTCGAAAACCCTAATAGTTTTGTTTTATAAATTGAACGAAAAAAAATATTGCTACCTCTATTATATTAACATTTAGGTTTGCATGGTTTAGTTCAGCTCTAAATAAAAAAATCAGTGTTTTGAATTACCTATGGTTTACGAGGGAAGTCTTGAAATTCTTAAATTTAACCACACCCCTATATGAACCTATTTTTAAACTTTATAAAATAAAATACAACGCCGAAATCGCGGTTGCAAAAGGATGTTCCAAACAGAAGTTGAAGTATACTCAAAAATTTTAATATTTTTACCATATAAATCTTGGAAAATATCTAGAATAGTGTAAATCACTCCTAAAGTATCATGCAATATAACTTTACAAATACGGTTTGCATTTTTATGGAACTGAACACAATTTATTCTTTTTTTGGCATTCTTAGGGGATGACCTTGGTTAAAGCATTTAAACATTTTTTCCCTATTAAACGCATGTTAATTGTGCAGTAGACCGTACTGAGGAACAAATGGATGAGTGGATGAGCACTAAGCAAATTAAGACAATTAGCGTGCGTCTAATAAAGGAAAAAGAGTTTTGTCAAAAACCTTAAAACTGATGAAGATAGCGCGTGTTTGAAATTCAACATTTTGATTTTTTAGAACCTTAATATGATTTGCCATTTCACAATTTTAAATTTCAAGACTAACAACATTTTCAAAAAATTGGTTTTAAAAATTTGGAAATGTGAAAATCATGTCATGTGACATAACTTGGTAAAGCTGAGTTAACAAGGATTAAGAGCTGTGTGATAGCTACCAGCCATTTTAAAAGAAAAAATAAATAATGTTTAGCAAGTTGAAAATCCAAAATTACTAAAAACTATACTTTACTTTTTTCAGGGTTACGGTCCATATGGTCAAGCTGGTCAGGTTAGTAAAATTTATTTACTTACTTGGTTAGAGAGTCGGTGGCGCAGTCGGTGGCGCGCCAGACCTCGGAATCTCGGCGGTAGTGGCGTGACTTCGAGTCCCGTCCGCCGCCAGTATCATTGACAGTACTGTACATTTTTGCAAACTCTTCTTAATAAGATCTATCAATTGGGAGTAAATAGTATATTTCACTACTAGTCACGAAAGTAGCTCTCAATATTGTTTTACATGCCTGGCTTCCGCCTCGCAAGTAAAACACCATCTCGCCCCGAAATGGGACTTTTGTGACGAGTTGTGATCAATACTTTTCCTCACGATAAAATTAAGTAACCAAAAATCATCCAACATTTCATAATCTAGTCATTTTTATTAGCAAAAAAAAATACGGCTGATCAACGAAATTTCAGCGTATTTTAGTTTAGAGTCAGCTGGCTGAACTGTGAAAAAGGGAAGTTCGTTTGTTTGGGTACGGCAATAGTATATTACGGTACGTCCTGAGTGCACGCCGGTTCCGATTCCGATTCAGTTTCAGATTATCGGTGCCTGTTTAGGCTGAATCAGATTTTTTGTAGGTGTCCATAGTAGAGGCTTGAAAGGCTTTGCCGACTCGGCGAGCAGGCAGTAGAGTTGCCAATGCTGTGTACATTATTTCACTATTGATTGTACAGCTAATGTAATAAATACCTAATTTAATAAATGTCATTAATTACTTTACACGGCATATTGGTAATTAAGGAGGCCTCTGAGGAAAAGATCGGGGAGTGGTAAAAAAAAAAACACTAGGCAATTAATTGTTTTATAATGGTAAACGGCAGCAAAGCAAGCTTAACAATAACAAAAATAATTTATGCTCGCAACTTCCACATAGTCAGAATTTTATTTGTGTACTTTATCTCAAGTCTTTCTAGTTCGTGGAAATCGACAAAAAATATATTGAGATAGTGCGACGAGCAGATAAGAAACAACAATGGATTTAAAAAAAATGGGAGGTGCGTATAAGGAATATTTTAACTCTCATTTTAGCTGATTGATATAATAACCTATCATTTCAAATTTGACCTTTAGTTCCTGTGACTTGAATCAGAACATTATACTTTCTTTTAAGTTTGAATAAACTGTTTTATTTGTAAGAAAATTCTTATTTTGTATTATCCACTAGACCTACAATCATTGAACATAAAAGAAGTATTGTATGAATGATCTTGCACAAATAGGTTGTTTTACTAACCTTCAACGCCGAGCTCCAATGTTCTTTCTAACATTTATCTATTATATCTCTGTTTGAATGTGCTATGAGTATTTATCCCAGATTGGTGGGTTTCTTACAATATGAGAGATTATAACTGGAAAATCTATTAAACTGCTGAATAAATTAGATTTCAAAATTAAATAGTGCTATTAAAAATGGCGGCTAGAGCAATCGGAAACTGGAATCCGCAACCGGAATGAAGAATACATTCCGGTGAGCAGGCACCTGCGCGCAAGCTCTGCTTCCGGCTGCCACAATGGCCACTTCCGTTAAAATACAAGTGTCATTCCTGTCGCCGAAAATCTGAATCTGAGTCAGAATCGGAACCAGCGTGCACTCAGGACGTACCGTTACGTTACTAGGCCGGGAAGTACGGCAAAACTTCCTGGCCGTGTAACGTACGATATTTTTCATCATACTACGCAGAAAAAAACATACCTTCAATCATAACGTAGTCCTTGCGTAAACACACGTTTCTCAAACCTTCAAACCTAACCTATAACAAACTGAGGAACATTTGCTACGGATGCAGTGCTGCCACTACATTCCTCTAAAAAGAAGCCAATAAACCACCAATAAAGAAGCATTAAACGTCGGTTTGCTGCAATCAGCTGATGGTTTACTTCCGTTCTTTCCGGCCTAGGTCGAATAGGAGTTTATCCGGCCTAGGCCGGCTATGGGTAACTTTCGAGCCAACAAAAAGAAACTGAAAACAGATGTTTCTGTGTTAGTATGATGAAAAATTTTGTTTGGGTACCGAATAAGTTTGTTTGGGTACGGAAATGCAATGTTGGGGTACAAAAAATCCGCTGATCATTATTTTTTTTGTTTTGATGTAAGGAAATCGAGAGTTTTCGTAGACCTCAGCTGTACGGTAACGGGAAATTTTCGTATACAGAGTGATGAAAAAATAGTTGTTGGTTCACAAAATACAAGTTTTCAGTAAATACTGTATTAAATATTTACAGAAAAAGGCACCGTTTCGATTCGATTAAAATAATCTACCATATTTTTCATCAAAATGATTATCTCAGTAAGATCTTTGACATAAATTCATAAGTTGCTGTATAGTCCAGGCAACGAATGCAAAAAGGCTATAGAGGCAATAGCATGGTCCACAGTTTTTGACTTTGCAGCTTTGTTTGGGCTAGTTAGGAGGTGAACATATCAAAAGTGAACTCATTGAATTAATTCGATGTTAGCTGTGGTCCCCCGTCGCTAACAAGTGTCGTAGGTAAGCCGAGCAGCAAAATAAGTTTTTCTATCGTCTTAGCCGAGGTAGTAGTCTGCATATAAATGTCCTCCAACCACTTGGAGTAGCTGTCAACAACAATCAGGAAATCGTAACCCTTAAAGTTGGCAAAATCAACATGTATTCTTTCTCAACAGTGTTTAGGCCATGCCCATCGCTGAAGGGGTACGAGTGGTGCGGCATTTCGAGTGGACTGACAAATCCTGCATTCTTAACGGTTTCTTCTAGGCCGTGATCTAGATTCGGCCACCACACGTAACTACGAGCTAAACTTTTCATCCTCGAATCACCAGGATGTTCTTGATGTAGCAGGTTCGTTATCTGTTTACGATAGGGAACAGGAAAAATTTTCCTCCCCCACAACAAACAATTTTGCTCAACAGAAATTTCATGTTTCCTTACAAAGGAGGTCTTTAGAGGGTCCTACACATGATTAGGCCAACCTTGGAGAGTGAAGTCAAGAAATTTTGACAATATTGGGTCATTTCTAGTAGCCAGACCAATTTCTTTGAAAAAATTCGGTAGGTCATTATCTACTGAGAAAAATGCTAAACAACATTCAGGACCAGGCCTTACGCTGTCACATGGAAGCCGACTTAGTGCGTCAGCCTGAGGCATGTCCGAACCCTTCCGGAACGACAATTCGTAGCTTTAGACCAACAAGATGAGTGCCTACCATTGTACCCTAGCGGCCCCCAGTGTCGGGATTCCTTTGTTAGATATGAATAAGAAAGTCAGGGGTCGGTGATTTGTCGCTAATAAAAAATGTTTCCCTTATAGAAAAGTGTGGAATTTCTTTACAACAAAAACTAATGCCAAAGCCTCTTTCTCGATTTAAGAATATTTTGCTTTATGTACTATCAGGGTCCGGGATATAAAAGCTACTGGGCGCTCAGTTCCGTCCGGGAGGCGATGCGACAATAATCCACCAATTCCATAAGGGCTCGCATCTGCGGTTACTACAAAGTCCAGGTCCGGGTTAAAAGGCATCAATACTCAGTTCCTAAGCAACATTTCTTTACTTTTTAAGAAAGATTGTTCACAAAGATCCGACCAGATCCATTTAAAATTGTTGTTCAGCAAGTTGTACAAGGGATGTAACAAAGTCGATAGATTGGGTAGAAACCGGCCATAATAATTAAAAGGGCCTAAGTACGATCGCAACTGTGTCGTTGGTCGGTTGAGGTGCCTTTCGGATTGCCTCGATTAATTCCTCACTGGGTTCAATCTTGTCCGGACTTAACTTGTGCCCTAAGAAATTTTAGGTTTACGTAAAGAATTCACTTTTCTCGGCTTTAAGTCTAACACCGTATTGCTGTAGCCGCAACAACACAGCTTCCGCACATTTGCACACTTCATCGTATGTCCTACCAATCAAAAGATGTCATCCAAGTAACAGTAAACATTTCTCAGACCATGCAAACTTTTATCCATTACACATTGAAAAATAGCTTCAGCGCTGGTGATTCCGAAATGTGGCTTACGAAAGCGGAAAAGGCCTTTAGTCGTATTAATTAGGTGCTTTAGTTACACGCAATTGGCTGTAGGCTGCAGTTAGGTAAAGTTTACAAAATACTTTAGCCCCAGAAATGTTAGAAAAAATCTCCTCCGGCGTAGGAGGTGGATAATGATCCGTCCTAATACACGGATTTATTGTTGTTTTGAAGTCACCACAGACCCCACTCACAGTGTCACCACTCACATTGTCATCACCCTTAGGAACGATTACGACTGGCGAGGCCCAATTAGTTTGCGTAACAGGATACATTATTACCTCATGTTCGACTAAACGATTCAATTCCTTCTCTAATTCGTCCTTAAGGGCAAAAGGAACGTTACGTGCCTTGAAAAATATAGGCCTAAAATTTTCCTTAAGTGGTAAATTGACTTTGATATCTTTCACGGTACCTACCAGGCTGGAACACATCTGCATATTTATTCTTCAGCTCTGTCATATATGTTATAAATTGGAAAGCTCTTACCTTCATGATGGTTGACTGAACGTCTTTCAGTCTGCTTCCGATTCGACATTGACTTCCAGTCGAGTGTTATCTTCTCCAACCAATTCCTTCCGAGCAATGTAGGCTGATTAGGTAAGCCACATATAATTATTACTAAAGACAGAAGATGGCGCTTTCCTCCAACAGAGATTTTTGCCTGAAACTCACCGACAACCATGATCCTTTGTCCAGCATACGTTTTTAGGCTTACGTTACTTGGAGACAATTGTGGTAGGCTACTCTGACAAATATTCTGAAAATCATCCTCTGGCATTACAGAAACTACAGCTCCTGTGTCAACTGTCATTGTGAACAGTTTTTACACAGCTCCTGTGTCAACAGTCCTCCCCCTCTACAAAAGCTTGGGGGCCTTCCTCGTCCGAGCAAGGTTCACCTACACGGTTATTAATTTTACCTTTAGGTCTAGGCTGTGCCTTACGGCACGATTTTGCCAAATGTCCTTTAAATCATTGTAGGGGCAATTTTTAATATGGTAGTCCTTTCCACAACAAAAACACTCCCTAGGCCTATAAACTTTAGGCCCTGACCTCTGAATACCATTAGGCCTACTAGCAGACCTAGCCGCAATATGATTTGAATTAGGCATATGCCTTGCATCTTTAACACAATTCAGCTTAGAATTACTTTTAAGACTCTCTGGAGGCAATATTCTAACACGTATACTTGCATTTTTCAAAACTACAGCTAACTTTAATGCATTGTCAAAAGTAAGGGGATCCCCTTCCGCCTGAAGTCGACTTTGAATGCTCCGGAACGCAGCTCGCATAACAACCTGTCTCTGAGGGCAGAATCCTAGAAGGAGGCATAGTCACTCATGTGGATGAAAATGACCTCATCTGCTTAGTAAGAAATTAAACAAAACTAAATAATTACTTTATAACAACTAATATATTAGAAAATTAAAGAAAATTAAATTTACTGAAAGAAAAGTATATAATTTGTCTATTTTGGTCCAACCATTTACAAGATAAACACTAATTTAATAAATATTTAAACAATTATTTCCTCCGTAAGAAAAACATGTACATTTGTGTGTAATGTACAAGCCCAATGGGGCAACACTTTTTCACCTAAAAAAAGTAAACAGTATTCATGAAATAGTGATGAAATTCCTAATAATTTGACACCTCAATCATAATTACCCCCGTTGCAGCAGTCCTGCATACTCAGCGAATTTCAAGTGCATAAATAAATAATTTAAACTAAGTCTTGCATCAAGTAAAATCAATATACATTCAAAAGGAAGCGTGCAAAAATACTCTCCTTGTGGCTTTTAGGAGCAAAAGGCTATAAAAAAATAATTGCCTATATACTTGGCACAAAAATGCAATGTTCAAAACTTCAAAACAGCTGGCTTTTCCAATTTAATCATATGGGGAAATGACCAGCTGTTTAAGTTTGAGTAAAAAAATTCATAAACATCATCAGTAAAAATCTGTATTCACTATAGTCATAACCAGAGATGGACTATGCTATAGTGCATTTATTTGACATATTTAGTTATCTGGCCTCTAAAAAAAACGTATGTCTGCATCCACCATATGGCTTTGAATCAAACATCAGCTCACATGTTTTAATGTAAACAAAGCAGACGTTTTAGATCCCAATGCTACTTACATGGCAGTTATTTTATGTTATTTTTTGTTTTCTAGCAATCTTCAATAAATAACAGTACTTTTCCTGAGTCCCTGACATTAAAACATTCAATTTGAGCCCTTTTCCCTCATCCTGTTACTTGCCAAATGCCCACTATTGCTATTCAAAAATAAATTATTCTCCATGAGATTAGTATGGAAAAATGCAGGTTTGCTGCCACAGAAATTTGAAAATGATGTATCATAGGCTATAATCCAATATATCTAAACTATATGAAGCCACATAACATGTTTTATCAAGATATGTTGAGGAATAAGAAAGCTATCCAATTTTATTTACTTCTCATAAGGTTAACATTGGGAAAAAGAGTACACAGGTTTGCAGCCTCAGGAATTTGATGATTTGGGTATTTTAAACCATAATAAAGTAGATATTAACTGTATGAAGCCCCATGCCAGTTCTTATCAGGATATTTTGAGAAATGAGCAAACTACACAACTTTTTTATTACCTAAAAGGTTAACATGGAGAATGAGTATGCAGGTTTGCTGCCATGAAAATGTAAAAATAGGGTGTTTTATGCCATAATTCAGTATATTTCAACTAAATGAAGCCACATATAGATTAAGGTATCACATGATAGGGGCGCACTTTGGCGAGCTTTGCTACTCAGGGACTAAGCATTGCATGCTATGAGCTTTGATGGCACCTGGGTACGTGCCACGAGCCGCCTGGTAGCTAAGTGCGGTGCGTGGTTTGAGATAATAAAACCATAGCTTTGTCAGTATTAGTTGTAGGCAATTTTTACAGTTACTTTTCGGACTGTTATAGTATGGCACAACAATCCAAGAGATCGTTTTATTTATTTTTTAAGTTATTAAAAATTTTATCTGATCGCCGTTTATTTTATTTTGGTTATTTTAAGGAAGGAACCTCCAAACAGGCTAAGCCTTGGAGGCCCTACATTTTCTCCTAAGTAAATGCACACAAAATGTACAAATTTTATTTTATTTCGTTTATTAGTAATTTAAGTATGTTTATAATATATTTTATTGTTGTTTGTTATTTTTTTCCAAGTCAGTCTGACAGTTGAACAGTTGTGGACTCTTATTTTGAATTAGAAGACTGCATGGACTTTATGAGGCTGTTATTTTTTTAGTTATTATAATTATTTTGTAAAAAGTGCATTAATATTATTGATAAAAGAACAAGATATATTATTTTTGTTTGGAGAAAATAAATTATTCTTATTCTTACATATAAAGTTTAATCAGGATACGTTGAGAAATAGGGAAGATATAGAATTTTTTATTTCCTATAAGGATAACATGGGAAATGAGTATGCAGGTTTGCTGCTATAAAAATGGAAATATCGGGGATTTTAGACTAAAATGCATTAGATCTCATCTAAATGAAGCCACAAACCAAGTTTTATTACGATATGTTGTGAAATAAACGAGATATAGAATTTTACTTATTTCCCATAAGGTTAACATTGGGACAACGTACTGTGTTTACCACTTTCAATATCTCGGTATCCAATGGACATAGAGCAATTATTCAGAGTACTAAATTGTTTGTTTTCTCGAGCTGAATTAAATATTGCCAAACAAAATTGGATTATTTTTATTTTTCTATGTGAAAACCCCAAAAAACCCATTTTGGGTTTTATCCCCCTTTACCCCCCAGTGGTCCAGTGGTCCGATCGGGCTGGTTTTCGAACTCATCCGAATAATTACTACTTTACACACCTGTGCCAAATTTAATTCCGATCGGACCATTTTTGCGAGCGCGATCGTGCATACAGACACATAGATATAAAGAGTCAGCTGGTATCGAGTACATTAGCTTTTAATTCCTAGGAATAAAAAGAGTGTATATAGGTCTGATAAACAGATGCATTAAAACATCTGTTTTTGAAGCAGTATAACGAAAAAGTTATTTTTCAAGGAATTGTCAACTAGAGCCTTGAAGGGGCTAAAATCCCCTAATAAGAAAAAAATCAAATGATCCTTATTTATTATACAGTACAAAATACCTTCATAACAAATTGGCTTTTAGGTCTACCATATGTAATATCTAGTACACTGTTTTCAATAAATTATCAGCGTTGCATGTTTTATATCATCAAAGCAGACGTTTTCAAGATCCCAATGTTTTTAACTGACAGATGTTCTACGTAATTTTTCATTTTCTGGTGAATCTCAAGCAATTTAAGCATTTTTCCCGCCATCACGGAATAGAGACCTTTAATTTGAGCCATCTCTCATCTTTCTACGACTTGCTAGACGCCCACAATTTTGGCGCAAAAATCGCCTTACGAAATCTTTATATTAATAGACAAGCAAAACCTTCAGGCTGCTCCATAAATACCTCTTCTTCTAGTTTACCATTAAGAAAAGCAGTTTTTATATCAAATTGATCAAGTTTCATGTCGTTTGCTGCAGCAACTGCTAGCAAGTTCCGAATATCAGTCTTCTGATGAGTTATCAGTCTTCTGATGAGGAAGGACGCACAGATAACTCACTCCGTACAGTCCGCCTGATCGTGTTTGCGCCGGCCTGCCTGTCCGCGTTTTACGTGTGCATGTGAAATTATTGACTATTAACTTTGTTTTATATATACAAGTGCGTGTTAGCGTGATAGTTTATGACTATTTTGCATATTCTCAGGGTTTAAAGTGGTTTGTGTAAGTGCATTTGGTATCAGAGTTCGGCTACGACTCTAAAACTTTATTTTTCCTACAATGCCGTGCAATAGATGTAAGTTAGAAACCAACAACGGGAGAGATGATATTAAATGTTCTACATGTGGGCTTGTCTTTCATGTCGCGTGTTGCCGTATCGCAACCGTCAGCAAACTTAAGAAAATGTCTGAAAATGCTGTCGCCACGTGGAAGTGTGATGGATGTACCGGACTCAACTCGAACTCAGACACTGATGAACAACCGGTGATCGTGGAGTTATTAAGAAGCCTCAAAAAGGAAATGGAGGGAAATCGTAAGTTCAATTCTGAGAAATTTGAAAATATTGAGAGAGGGATAGCCTCGATGTCTTTGTCACTGGATGATATGAAGTCTAAAATAACTGCGGTCGAAGTTGAAACGGCGCAGCTCAAATCTGAAGTCCTAAATATACGCAACGAAAATGAAAAGCTTTCTAATCGTGTTTGGGACCTGGAGAATGAGTTGTGTGATCTGCAACAATATTCTAGAATTAACAACGTTGAGATACGTGGAGTACCACTAACCCCAAACGAGGACATTTATAGTGTTTTACAGTCTGTTGCACGTGCCATTGAAGTTAGCTTTCTACGTCAAGATATCTCGGTTGCCCACCGCTTACCAGCACCAAAGAACAAACGGTTCTACCCCTCAATCATCGTACAATTCATCTCTAGGACCACACGACTCCAGTGGCTTCTGGCTGCGAAGGAAAAGAAGATTAAAGCAGTTGATCTCGTCGCAAACTTTCCATCGACGCCGGTGTTCATCCTGGACCACCTCACCGGACACAACAAGGCCGTCCTCGGGTACGCCAAGTCACTCGTCAAGCAGGGGAAGTTGATGTATGCCTGGTCAAAGGACTGCAAAATTTTCATTAGGAAGACGGCGGGGTCACCGGCGACGAGGGTCCGGACGGCGGCGGAGGTGGATGCGGAGGTGCCTCGGGCGACGGCTGCGGCGCGCGGCGGCGGCGGCATCAGCGGCGACGGCAACGAAGACAACAGTCGGCTGAACAACTAACCCGTCAAAATAAGGTTATTAATCTTGCATGTGTAGCTAAACCCTGTTAGTACGGTTTTTTTCTTAATTTTCTTTCGATTTTTAATTTTAATTTTAATTTCAACATCATACACTTTTTTCATGTTTTGAAATGTATAATTTATTATAATATTAAAGAGATTTTTTCCCCTAAGTTACACAAATGTGTAGTAAGTGAACTCTGATATATTTTCGTAGGGATTATTTGCATCTGGATCAAATTTATTTGCACGTTATAACGTATTAATTTAATTTTTATTACAACGCTTTTTTAGTTTTCCTATCTAATTTATTTGCACGAATAACGTATTTATTTAATTTTTATTACAATGCTTTTTTAGTTTTCCTATATGATACTACAAACATGAGGCTATTACCATCTATATTTTTACAAAGATTTTTTCTGTTGTTATTGAACTGTAATATATCAATACGATATTATAAGATATAATGAATTAGGAATTTATGTTATCTACATACAGTTCATAAAGAATATTTTATGGATTAATTTACATTAATAAAAATATTTTCTTCCATTTTCAGTTTAAATCACTACTTAGCATCAAGCATGTTTTACCTGTGGTAAAATAATAAAGTTACTTATAATTTTACTGTTTCTACTGTTTTTGATTATTGTTGTCATCATATTCCAACGAAACATCACTTTATAAGTTGCCATTATATTTTCTTACCTAATTCTGATCACATTATGTGGGAAAGAGTAAATTAAATATTATTCAAGGGCAATTCTTGTCTTAAGATAACACGTGATAAGAACTGAATTAATTTTGTCAGTAAGGACAACTTTTTAGTCAATTTTTATTTGAATTTTGTCACTGTAACTAGAACTTCTTTTTATTTTATATATATATATGTATGTATATATATATATATATATATGTATTTTAATACAGTAGAGTAGTCATTGTTTTTTATCTTGCACGATGTTTCCACATATCTGTTTTTGGACTCATATAAACAATATTTCCTTACTCAAAAGTTGCTTTTACTTTTATTTTATCGGAATTCTACGATAGGGCTTGCTTTTAAAAAATTGCTTTTCCTTGTCATTTCATTTATAGAAGCCATGGGGATTGGAATATACGTATTTTTCTGTTCATGTGTAGAATTACAATGTTTATAGTTAAATTTATTACCATTATCATTACATTGATGGGGCAGGTAGGCGGGTGTTTAGGCGCGAATAGGAGACATTTTTAACAATTGAATTTTTGATGAAATAGCTTTGGATCAAGATGTAAATGCATGCACATATGAACAATTTTCAGATTTTAAATTTTTTGAAGAACAAAAAGTAGATTTAAGATGTGGTTTTACTATAATTAGTCTAAATATCCGCAGTGTTCACAAACATATTGATGAGCTTATTGCAATCCTAAGTACTTTGGATAAACAATTCGATGTTATAGTGCTGACCGAGACATGGGTGGATGAAAGTAGTGCGAATGTAAGTATGGATGGGTATGATGTGATTGTAAATAAAGAGAGTAAGAATCAAAATGATGGAGTGATTGTGTTTGTGAGAAAATGTTTTGCTGTGAGTTCTGAGGAAGTAAGTATGTGTGGGGCCACATGTGTGAAAGTCGATATTAAGTTTGGCGGGGAGCGGCTGTCGCTGTTATCTGTGTACAGGAGTCCGTCGGGTGACCTATCTTTGTTTATCGATGACCTTGAATCGTACCTTGATAACAGGGACCGAGATTGGACACACTGGCTAATTGGCGACATTAATTGTTGTATACTTCCTGAAAATAAAGATGGTTTGTCTCAAAGATATCTTGATGTGTTATACGGGTCTGGTTATGTTAGTTGTGTTAATGTCCCAACTAGAGTCACGGCTTTTTCTAGGAGTTGTATCGACCATATTTTTACTGATATGAAAAATACACAAAACATTAATTCGGCTGTAATAAAGTCCGGAATCACTGATCATTATTTTACAGTAGCTCAATTCCTTTGTAATTTCAATTTTAATAATAATTTCAAGTATGTAAACGAAACAAACGTACTGGATTGGGATGTCGCTGGTCAACTCATTTCTGACCATAATTGGCTCCAAATTTGTGAACTTACGGACGTGGATTTGAGTTGTCAAATGTTTGTTGAGCAATTACAACAAATTATTCAACTTTCAACAAAAACTACTAAAATTTCGTCTAAATATTGTAAAGTTAAACCGTGGATTACATCTGGAATCGTCAAGTCTATTAGGGTCAGAGATGAGATGAGCAGGCGACTTAAAAATCAACCTTTTAATACTGACCTCAAATTGCGTTTTAAAAATTACAGAAATACCTTGAGCAAAACAATTAAAGCAGCTAAGAATCTTTTTTATCGCAACAAGATAATGGAAACTAAAGATAATAAAATCAAACTTTGGAAAAATATTGCAGAAATAATGGGTTTAAAAAAATGTAAAGATTCATTTCCAATTGAACATTTTCTGGACGGTACCAATCAAATTGAAACGGAAGACGTAAAAAGAGTTGCTAATAAGCTGAATGATTATTATGTAGGGGTGGGTGCGAATTTGGCCAGTGCTGTCCCTCTACCGGCCGAGATAGTCGTTGAAGATGAGGATTTCCTGGCGGACTCCGCCTTCCGGCTGGAACCGATTTCGGAGGCTGAGCTCGAGAAGGTCGTAAACAATCTCAGGGGTGGGTCGGCCCCGGGGGAAGATCAGATTCCAGCAAATTTAATTAAGAAATTTTTTCACTTTTTGAAAATACCGCTTCTTTATTTAGTAAACATTAGTCTTAGGACAGGCGTTTTTCCGAAATGTTTTAAAACTGGCAAAGTTATTCCGATTTATAAAGGTGGCGACAAAAGCAAATGTGTTAGTTTTAGACCAATTACACTGACAAGCGTTCTATCTAAAATGATAGAGAAGAGCGTTAGATTTCAGCTTGAAAATTATTTATTAACTCACAATTTACTTTACGAAAATCAGTTTGGCTTCAGAAAGGATAAAAGTCTCAATGACGATCTTTTCTTACTGACAAAGAGTATTCATAATTTAATTGGAGATAATAAAAAACCTTTGTTAGTTTTTGTAGATCTTGCATAAGCATTTGATTCGGTCGATAGAGCAATATTATTGAAAAAAATAAAGTGTATTGGGATTCGGGGGGTTGCATGGAATTGGTTTAAAAGCTATCTATCAGACCGTTATCAAATTGTTTCGTTACTTGGCCAATCCAGCGATCCTGCTAGAATCGACTTTGGGGTATTGCAGGGGAGCACTTTGGGGCCTCTCCTGTTTCTTATCTACATCAACAATCTCGGAAAAGTACAGTTGAACAAGGGGCAGATCTTTTTATATGCAGATGACTCGGCTCTACTTTTTGGGGGTGACAGCTGGGAGGAGACGTACCATTTAGCTGAGCGCGGCCTGTTCTCTGTCAAGCAGTGGTTTAATCAAAATCGGCTCTCCGTGAATACCTCAAAAACTAAGTATATGACTAGTTCCGTGAGAGCCGATCACGATTCTGTTGACCTTTTATTGCGCTTGCACACATGTGGGAGTATGAATGGTTGTGTCTCATGTGATGTTATTGATAAGGTGTTAGAATATAAGTACCTTGGCGTAATTTTTGACAATCGATTGAAATGGGCTGGTCATATCGCATACCTGAGGAATAAGCTCAGGAAATTTAGTTACATTTTTTCAAATTTAAACAAACTTTTAGCTCCGGATTTAATTAAAACAGTTTATTTTGCTTACGTTCAATCCCTTTTACAATATGGAATCTTGGCCTGGGGCGGTGGTTTTCAAAGTATTATCTCCCCACTTGAAATTACACAAAAATCCATTATTAAAGCAGCTTTAAATAAAAATCTCAGATTTCCAAGTGACTTGTTATTTGATGAATTTAAAGTTTTTAATGTTTCGCAACTCTATCTAACAACCCTAATTTTATACATCCATAAAAATAAAGATACCATTTTCCAAAAAAATACTCATTCATATTCCACAAGATCTATAGCAAATTCAGGTATAATTGCGCCTAGATTAACAAAAACAATTAATACAACATCCTCGCATTATATAGCTAACATAGTTTTCCCCAAGCTGCCTAGTTTTATAAAAAAACCTCGTCCATGCAGTATTGCCGTTTTTAAGAAAACTATTAATAAATGGCTGATCGAATTCGGTCAAGATAGGATTCAAACATTAGTCAGTTCACTGTATACTTAGGGGGGGGGGGGGTGTTATCGCTTCCAGGTCTGTGTGCGCAAGAGCGTCGTGTGTGTGCGTGGGTGTGTGTGCCAGCGTGTGTGTGTGCGCCCGTCTGTGTGTACATGCATTTTATGTTGTGTGCATGAGTCCGCGTGGTGAATGGGTTGTGGATGGTGCGAGTGAGAGATGTTTGACTGCATGAATGATTGAATGGGTTGTGGATGGTGTGAGTGAGAGATGATTGAAACTGGCATGAATGACCAGGCTCGTTTGACATGTATATATCCAAAATGTTTCAATCCATGATTACTAAATCGAATCTTTGATCGCTTTGCTTATTGCATGTGCATGCATAGTTAAATTATCAATCTGCATAATTAATTTATTATTTTTTTTATTATATATATATATATATATATATATATATTTTAGTTTAAGCCATTTGTAATTTTAGTAAGTACTAAGCTTTTTAATACATTTTGCAATTACGGACGTTCCAAAGTGAAGCAGCTTACATCGCATTGATGGACTTATCAAAGTGAAGCATCTTGTGTAATGATGTCTATAACAATTACCTTTATTAAAGACTGACATGGCTCTTTCCCCACCCACAGGCTTCTGCCCATGTGGGGAAATAATTCAGTTATATATTATTGGATGTCTCTGTATTTGTATTTTTATACTGAATAAACGATTTCAATTTCAATTTCAATAGTGTCATAACGTGCAACCGGGCTGAAAGTTTCTTTATAATCAACTCCCTGCTTTTGAACACATCCCCTATCTACCAATCGTGCTTAATGACGAATATTTTCATCTTCTGCAGTTTTCTGACATAAAAGCCATTGATTCTTCAACACCTGTAACATCATTTGGACGATTGACTAACACCCATGTTTCATTTTCTTTCAACGAATCCAATTCTTCTTGAATCGCTTTTAGCCACTGATTCTTGTTTTTTGACTGCATCATTTCACAGTTCGATTGTGGATATTCAGATTCTATATTCAATCCAGTCATGTATACAAACTCGCCACTTGTTTTTCCATGATGGTTTCTTAGTTTCATGTTTATTTCTAATTTTTTCTTGATTTCCTTCTTTGTCACTGTCATCTTCAACATCACTTCCTCAAGAACTGTACGTTTGGTTTTCCTCTTCAACATTACTTCCTCCAGAAATACTCATTAGGTTTTCCTCTTCTTTTTTGTCAAAACTTTATTTCTCTAAGTTTTGTTGAATTTCATATGATGACTTTACTTTGCGTTGTTCTGTCAGACTTTCAACCGTTTCACTGTTGTCACGTAGATTGCATACAAATTCAGGTTTTAATTTCAGGTTTTAGCGAATTTCCCCTATAGGGAAGAAGCTATTACCGTAGGTCTCATGGTAAGACCTAAGCCCGAGACCATGATAACTTTTCGTTTTAGGGCCACCAGAAGCAAAAAACACCATTCGTTCGAATTTTTATATATCTATCTATCTATATATATATATATATATATATATATATATATATATATGTGTGTGTCTGTCAGCACGATAGCGGCCGTAAATATGATCCGATCTTAATGAAATTTGGAACAGACATGTAAAGTGGTAATCGAATGGACGAGTTCGTGAACCAGCCCGATCGGACCACCGGAAGGGGGGGTAAGGGGGGATAAACACCCCCAAAAATGGGTTTTTTGGGTTTTTTTACATATAAAAATAAAATTTATCGAATCTTTGTTGGCACCATTGAATTCAGCTCAAAAAAACAAACAATTTAGTATTTTGAATTACTGCTCCATGTCCATTGGTTACCGAGATATTGAAAGTGGTAAACACAGTACGTTGTCTCAATGTTAACCTTATGGGAAATAAGTCAAATTCTATATTTCGCTTATTTCTCAACATATCTTGATAAAACTTGGTAAATGGCTTCTTCTAGTTCAGATCTACTAAATATTGAATTAAAACCAACCAGTTTAAACATACCTGTAGTAGCAAACCTGCATACTCATTCCCCATGTTATTCTTATGGAGCTTACAAAAACATGTAAAATCTTGCTATGTTGGATTGAAATATTTTGTTTTGCACTTGAAATTCGCTGAGTATGCAGGTCTGCTGCAACGGGGGTATTACTTTCTCAGACCATACTCTATCCATACTCTATAGCCATCTTTATCATTCACATAACCCACCGTGTGTCCAAGAACAGCCTTATCATCAAACTTTGAGCGAACGTTCTTGTTAATGTGATCGTAAAATTCTGTTCCGAAGATCTTCAAATGTCTGAGACTTCCTACTGGTCGTCCATTTCACAATAATTGTTCGAATTATTTGTGTGGAGATTTGTGTTCAACTGAAGATTTTTCAGCACAAAATATAAGCTGCGGTGTTGCACGCTTCTGCCCAAAGTGTCTTTGGCAGTTTGGTTGGATTCAACATAGAACGTGCACACTCGACGATTGTTCGATCCTCCCGTTCTGCCTACGCCCTAAAAGGAACGTCCTCGTAAAATTTCAAGGTTCTAGGTCGTAAGTTTGGGCTGTGCGATGATAGGTGAGTCGTATTTGACAAATATATAGTAGATTGATTAACAGATATTTTTCAAGATATCTAGGAAAATCCAAGAAATGGTACCTTCACACCCCCTCCCTCCTCCACTCAAGGGCAATGGACGGGGACGTTTGTTATATACACCTCCTAACTAGTCCAAACAATGCAGCAAAGTCAAAGAATTGTGTCTAAAAACTTTCCCAAAACTTTCCCTCTAAACATTTTCGTTGCCTGGACTAATAACTGTATGTTTGAAAATTGTGAGATTCGAACCCGTGAACTTCATTTTCAGAAAAATCCCAAAAGGAAATGATTATAACAAATTTTGTTAAACAATGGTTCAACTATTTTTCTAGTACAAAAATGTTCTGGTGATCTTGCTCACCCTTTAGATTTACAAATATGGATACCATCCGTATTATCCTTAGTACAAGTTATATATAGCCTTAATAAAATAAAATGATATTAAAATAAATCGTATTATTATCGTTTTAGTAATCGTTCTAATAATAACCCATTTTTGAGGCTCTAAGCTATAAAAAATTAGATTTTTTCCTTATTATTGTTAATGAATAAAAAATTACTAAAGTGTGTACTTTTTTCTTTTAGGGTTATTATGGTCCACCTGGTCAACAAGGTCAGGTTAGTAAAACATATTTATTTATATATGTATATAAACATGTATATTTATAGTTAAAATACCCCCGTTGCAGCAGACCTGCATACTCAGCGAATTTCAAATGCAAAACAACATATTTCAATCCAACATAGCGAGATTTGACATGTTTTGGTTAGCTCCATAAGAATAACTTGGGGAATGAGTACGCAGGTTTGCTGCTACAGGTATATTAAATCTGGGTGGTTTTAATTCAATACTTAGTAGATCTGAACTAGAAGAAGCCATTTACCAAGTTTTATCAATATATGTTGAGAAATAACCGAGATATAGAATTTTACTTATTTCCCATAAGGTTAACATTGGAACAACATACTGTGTTTACCACTTTCAATATCTCGCTAACCAATGAACATAGAGCAGTGATTCATATTACTTAATTGTTTGTTTTTTTGAGCTGAATTCAATGGTGCCAACAAATATTCGATAAATTTTATTTTTCTTAGTAAAACACTCAACATACCTATTTTTGGGAGGGTTTAACCCCCTTTACCCTCCCTTCCAGTGGTCCGATCGGGCTGGTTTACGAACTCGTCCGAGTGATTACCACTTTACATGTTTGTACCAATTTTCATTAAGATCGGACCATTTTTACGGCTGCTATCGTGATAATAGTCACATATATATATATATATATATATATATATATATATATATATTTATATATATATATATAAATTCTAACGAATGGTGTTTTTTGCTTCTGGTGGCCCCAAAATGAAAAGTTATAATGGTCTCGGGCTTAGGTCTTACCATGAGACCTACGGTAATAGCTTCTTCCCTATGGGGGAAATTCGCTAAAAAGAAACCTTAAATATTTTCTTAACAAGAAGTCCTATAAAATCATACATGGTAAAAAATTAAACCAGCGGTCCATGCAATCAAACACCATCTTCCATGAACCCTTATATTTTTTTCAATGGTTTATAAAAAAGTGATGTTATCTCTTTCTCCCAAGAGTTCAAAACCTGAGATATTCATCATTAACTATTAAAAACAAAAATTTTTTAAAATATACAAAATTATGAGAGCATTTCCAACAGCCTTAAACCCAACAAATTTTAACTTTTAATAGTTAAACTGGAAGCCAAAGATTTTTCCATTAAAATAAGTCTAAGTCAGTTTTATTATTGTCATCAGAACCGAAGATTTGAGGGAAATTGACATATCATAAATTATTCCCCATTTAAATATCAGTGGAAATGAGTATGTAGGTTTCCTGACAAGGAAATGAAGAAAAATGGGACTTAGAGCCATAATCTAGTAGACCTCAACTGTAGGAAGCCACATACGAAATGTCGTTGATTAATGTTAACAAATAAGCGAGATATATAATATTGTTTATATTTTGAGGTTATATTGGATAACATATTGTGTTTACCAATTTCAATAGCTCGGTAACTAATGTACATAGAGTAATAATTCAAAATACTAAATTGTTTGATTTTTTGACCAGAATAAAAAAAAAATTGGATAAGTTTAATTTTTGCATACAAAAAATTTTAAAACCCCACTTTTGAGGTACTAAATCCCCCTTTGGACCCCTTAGGATATATCGATCAAATTTTTTTATGTAGTCTTAAAAAGTAGAGTTTTAAATGCATACACCACATTGTATTGGGATTGGACCTTTTTTATCAGCGTTATTTCGTTTACAAAAAATACAACTATTCCCCCCTCCCCCTCTCAAAAAAGGGGTCTTCCATCCCCTGAATGTTTATGCTCATCGGATTCTTCAACTAGAAGGTATAGATGACCTATAACGTTCATTTTGGGGCTAATTCTTCAGGCATAGTTAGTTATTACTGTACTATATAGTTATATTCGTTTCTATGTTCTCTCAGCGATTAAAAAAGTAATTCTTTTTCTTATTGTTTATTAATTAAAAATTACTAGAAAACATATGTTTTGTTTTTAGGGTTATGGTCCACCCGGTCAACAGGGCCAGGTTAGTAAAACATGAAAAACTATTCTTATTATTTTATTTTTAACTTAATGAAATGAAACCTTTAGAGGGTACCATGTTTTATTCTCTCACTGTTTGACAACCTAATGGATTTGTTATAGTATTTACTACAAAATAAATTAACGTATATATTCTGTACAAAAAATCCTGCAAATCATACGCTGTTTGAAAATATTTCAGCGGTTCATGCAATAAATATACTCTAATTTATAGACCTTTTTAATATTAAATTTTCTTTAATTTAGTTTTCTCAATGAGTGTGAATACTTTACCTATAGAAAACAACATTCATATTTTAAACTTATAAAATAAAATGATTTCAAATAGCTTTTTATCCGTTATGTTCTATTAGGTTATTACTTTAAAACCTTCGATGAAGACAGACAGCATTATTTTTCCAAAAACTCACGGAACATAACCCAATTAGAGAAAACATGCACGTATTTTTGTCCATGTAATCAGCTACTACCAATATAAAAACGTCAGTTAAATAGGTTTTGTAGTCTAAACCAGCTGGAGCCCCAATTAAACGAACTAATACTTAAATAAAACTTTCATACTATTAATTATATGATTGGGATTTGGATGAAGGTTGTAAAGCATAGTGTTAAGATACAAAACGAGTAATCAAATATTGACTGTATAGTTTTACACAATGTGTTGGGTACGTTTTGATCCTTGACGAGTTCTAATTATTTTTGGTAATAACTGTTTTTTATCGTATATAGGACGGTTCTTATGCATAAAAAACAATATTGACAAACTGGGCTTTCTTTTTGTTTTGGAATATTTTTAAAACGAGAACTTTACTCAATTCCATATTCACTTTGCAGTATATAATTTCCATAAGCGATGTGATGCAAAAGGCAATTCAGGGTTCTACTGGTCCTATAAGAAATAATAATCAGCTAATCATTTTTACTATCAAATTATACGGATTCAGTAAACAAAGACACTGAGCAAAGGTAGAGCAGGATTCAACTAAGTTGGCCAAAGCATGTACTAATCATCTCATCAAAAGTTTTTATACAAGTCACATTGAAAACATTGTTGGTTAAACATGACATCCGTTTACATTTTCTCAGAACTGTCAAATCGCCACGTTGCGTTTGAATACAATGTCTTTTATAGGTTGTAGAATGTTTTAAATATAGCTTATTTTTAGAATGTTCTACTTCATTCAACCTTTTTACATAGCTGTCAAGTTTAATTTGGTTCTATTTCTTGATTTACATGTATTTTAGTTTGTTTAACTACTTGTTTATTTTTTCCTGGGCCAATTTTAATAAGTTTTGACCGCAATATGAAACAATCTCTCTTGTCAGATGCTGCATGACTTGCATCAAGTAGTATGGCTATTCAAAAACTTGCCTATTTTTCTTTGTAAATATTATTTCATAAGAAAATCTAAGACTATTAATCATGCCGCATCCATGACACACCCTCTCCCTGTTAATACATACTGAATTTGGAAAAGCCCCTCTGTAATATTTTAAGCGGCGCAAGAGTACTTCCAGTTGCAATATTGCATCAGAAATTTCCCATTATTGAAAGTGCTGTACTTAATCAGATGTCCGTTGACAATGTTTCAGAACAGCTGGATTTTATTGTTAATTTCGTAAGAAGATAATAGTTCATGTTCTTTCCTTTTGGCCAACTAAGGTGACTCGTACTCTAAATGAATAGCTGCCTCCCGTAAGGCCTGTACTAAGGGTGAACGTAGTCAAAGGTAGAACTGAATACAGCTCCTTAACTGTACTTATTAAACATTTCTATACTTAATCCTATACTCTTTTATAAGCAAGGTTATCTTGCGTCTTCGTTCGCTTGTTTGCGTGCACAACTATCTAAAAAAACGGCTCCGAGGATTTCCTTCAAAGTCTATGAAAATAAGTAATTTTTCACTCAAAAATATGTTTTTTGCAGATTACTTGGCCAGAGAAAATCTAATTACGTGATAAAACGAATTTTGTAGTTAAAATTTTAACATTGACCTAATGAATTGTCATGAAAGCAACGAAATAAACAAGAAAAGTCTTACAAAAATGAAGTAATCATAACTGCTGTTTGAAATCTACAGCCATCAGGAAAAAATCAGCGAGTGAATCAAAGAGATCACGGAGCAATAAATAGGGTTTATATTTTTATTAATTTTATGACGATGAAATAAATATTTTATAGTAATTGGATGAACTAACTAGTAAACATGAAATAACAGCGAGCAAGGCTCGGTGCACCAGGTACTAAGATCTAGATCAACGTATAGTTCAAGATTCAAGATATTTTATTTCCAATAATATATAAAACACAGGTGAGGCAGACCACCCGTATACCCTGTATAACGGGTAAAAAGTTTAACCTAGAAATCCCTGATAAAACTATTTCGAGTAATACACTTAAACATTCAAATTCAAATTCAAATTCAAATTCTTTATTTGTAGTTGACAATTTATAAAATTGTATTACAAAAGTCAGTTAGTTTTAGCAATAACCACAATACATTTGTTGTAAAACTAAAAATTACATCTGCATAAAAATGAAAACTAGCTAGTCAAAAACTCATCAACAGAGTAAAATGCCCTTTCCACTAGGAATTTTTTTAATGCCTTTTTAAAAGATGGAGGTGTTATTTTATTTTGTATAATAGAGGGAAGTTTGTTATAAAATTTTGGACCAATGTTTTGTGGAAGAGATGCAGCCAAATCTAATCTGTGAGAATTTTGCCTATGTATAAACCTATTTCTTGTAAAGTGGTCATGGATATCTGCGCCTAATTGGAATGAACAATATTTAAATTTATAGAATATTATGACCTGGAAAATGTATTGCGATGCCAAAGTCAAAATATTCAAGGATTTGAAAAGTTCCCGGCAAGACGTTCGCCGATTGACTCCGGTCATTATTCTAACAGCCCTTTTCTGTAATTTAAAAACGCGTGAAAACAACGTACCGGAAGCTGAACCCCAGAGCACAATGCCATAAGACAGTCTTGATTCTATCAGTGATGAATAAATTAGTTTTGAAATAAATAAATTTTTGAATTTGGCAAATCTACATAGCAGAAACAATTGTGAGGACAATTTTGCACATAATGTATTAATATGTTGCGACCACGAAAGTTTGTCATCGAATATCAATCCGAGATATTTGCTTTCAGTCAAAAAGGGAAGTTCAAAATCATTCATGAGGATCATTGGGTTGGTGATATTATTTTGATTTCGGTTAGAAAAAAACAAGCAATTAGATTTTTCTGGATTTATGTGTAAATTGTTACTGTTAAGATATTGATAAAGTTGAGATAGTTTTAAATATGAATCAATTTCTAAGTCTAATGATAAATTATTTTTGAACATGATTGCTATATCGTCCGCGTACATAGTTAACGTTAAATTTGGAACTGATTTCACAATACCATTTGTGTATAGTATATATAAAATAGGTCCCAATATTGAGCCTTGTGGAATACCAAAAGTTAACTTAATACTCTCTGAGCTCAAATTATTTATTTCAACTTTTTGGATTCGGTTTCTTAAAAATGACATCACCCATTGTAAGGAGAGGCCACGTACTCCAATGTTATAAAGTCTATCAAAAATAATTTTATGGTCAATACAGTCAAAGGCCTTTTGTAAATCTAAAAATACACCAACAGTTTTTAATTTACAGTCCAACCCAAGAATTGCACTCGTTGCAAAGTCAACCATTGCATCGGTTGTATTTTTCCCCCTAACAAAGCCGTATTGTTCTTTGCAGATTAAATTATATCGAAATAAAAAATTCATCAGTCTTTTAGCAAAGACATGTTCGAAAATTTTGGAGAAGGTTGAAACATTTGCAATGGGGCGCCAACCACCCGGCAAACCAGAATTGCCGTCCTTAAATATTGGGCGAATCAGTGTTTGTTTTAAGTCATGCATTTCATTACGATCACACACATTTTCATTACGATCTACCTCCTGGGTCTTTTAGAAATTAATGTCACGAGTTCGATTTTCAGAATTTCAAAATGTACACCTAAAGCAAATTGAGTAGTATGATAAATTTCCTGAAATTTTTTTTTTTGAAAAAACTAAATTAACTGAACTGGTTTCGAAATAGTGGCGAATTCTGAGAAATTTTTATTTTTTACGGAAGACCTTGTATTTTTCAAGGCTTATAAAATACAGAACTTTCCATAAAATATCAAAAGTTTACCAAAAATCCACCACTTCAGAACGGACTGAAATATTTAATTTTGTTTTTAACAAAGTTTTCATTTCAAGAAGACCTTTAAATGATCTATAACTTCCTTTAAGTAAATGTTTGAAAATTTTGAGAATCGAACCCGTGACAATCATTCAAAAAACACCCAGTGCATTGCAGGCTAGTATGTATAGTTTGATCGACTGGCTAAATTGCGATGAAAATAATGATGGAAAATTAATGGGGGAGAATTTAATTTAAATTTTCTGGGTTAAGCCGTTTTCCCACTACACGTGAAGCTGTGGTGGTCTTGCTCATCCTTAAGATTTCCCAACAGGCACAACGAGATCCTGCATTATCCTTACTAAAAAAAATGAATGAACGTAGTGAAATCTCGGTCGTGTTATAATTTTTCTCTCTATCGTTCAGGAGTAAAAAAATAATGTTTCACTTTATTAATGCTTATGAATTAAAAACAAATATAATAGTATACCTTTTGTTTTCAGGGTTATTATCCACCCGGTCAACAAGGCCAGGTTAGTAAAACATTGAAAAATAGATTTATTATTTTATACTTAACTTTATAACATAAAATCTTTGATTGTTGTAATGTTATATCCTCTTATTGACAGACGCTCTGGTGTATAATATTATTAATTACTATAAAATTAATAAATACGAATAACCAATATATCAAACAATATTTAAAATATTTCGGCAGGCCATGCGATTAAAACTCTCTATTTTAACACTTATAATAAAAAACGTAAGACAGCACTTTTTAATAATTGGTGGAGTGGCATTGCAATTTTTTTGTTCAAGGAAGACCCTAAAACTTAAGAAAATGATCTTTTACAGTGAATAAAATTTCAAGACATGTTCTATGGTTCCTCTTATACATACCTCCATGAAAGAAACAGGATTTCTAATACACACGTTTGCTGCGACGGGAGTACATAATAAAGTCCTACTTAAGGGTATCTATATTACATCTGCGCGTTGGGAGCAGATTCAACGGCCGCCGAAAAAGCCAAGGGTGACGTTCATTACATCGTGCCCCATTATCATCATCAGGACAAGCTCAGGTACTGTGCGTTAAGCAGATACGACCATAAATGCTTCTCGGCGTTTGTCTCGGGTGAGCCATTCTAGGTAAACTCGCTTCTTAAGTGTGTGAGCGCAATCCTCTTCACCTGATAGCAAGATCGACTGGACAGCCGACACAAGCAAACAGCACTTGCAAGAGGAGGGACCGCCAATATTGGGCATGAGCCTACCCAGGGCAGCAACACCCTTTGGGGCTTTGTCGGTGGGGCGCTGGATATAGTCACATTTTTAATATAGTCAGGCACTTCAGGCAGGAATATAATACCCCCGTCGTAGCAGACCTGAGTACTTAGAGCGAATTTCTAAGAACATTTTTCTGTTTTATGGAAGTACATTTGATATGTTTAAAAAAGTAGATTTTTCAACAAGAAAAATAAATGGGAAAGCAAAAAAAATAATTGAGGGGTGATACCGTATGTTTAATTTTTATCGTGATCGAATCCATGGGTTCTTCTAGTATACAAAAAGCGTAACCTATACTTTGATATGAGCAAAGTTATTGCCCGTTCTTGTATGCTTGCTTGATTGCTTGTTTGCACAATCATCTAAAAAAACTGCTTCGAGGATTTCCTTCAAAGTATGGAAATAAGTAATTTATGACTCAAAAACGTGTTCTATGCAGATAACTCGGCCAGAGAAACTAAAAAGGGTTTCTATTTATCAATTTACTCACGTTTTAGCGAATTTCCCCTATAGGGAAGAAGCTGTTACCGTAGGTCTCATGGTAAGACCTAAGCCTAAAACCATCATAACTTTTCTTTTTGAGGTCCTCAGATGCCAAAAACACCATTCGTTCACTTTCATAAATATATATATATATATATCTATATATATATATATATCTATATATATATATAAATATATATGTGTCTTTAAGCACGATAACTTGCGCAAAAATGGTCCAATCGGAATGAAATTTGGCATAGACGTGTAAAGTAGTAATTATTCGGACGAGTTCGTAAACCAGCCCGATCGGACCACCGGAAGGGGGGGTAAAGGGGGATAAACCCCCCCAAAAATGGGTTTTTTGAGATTTTTACATAGAAAAATAAAATTTTTCAAATTTTTATTGGCACCATTGAATTCAGCCCAAAAAAACAAACAATTTAGTATCTTGAATCATGGCTCTATGTCCATTGATTGCCGAGATATTGAAAGTGGTAAACACAGTACGTTGTCCCAATGTTAACCTTATGGGAAATAAGTAAAATTCTATATCTCGCTTATTTCTCAACATATCTTTATAAAACTTGGTAAATGGCTTCTTCTAGTTCGGATCTACTAAATATTGAATTAAAACCACCCAGTTTTAATATACCTGTAGCAGCAAACCTCCATACTCATTCCCCATGTTATTCTTATGTAGCTTACAAAAACATGTCAAATCTCGCTATGTTGGATTGAAATATGTTGTTTTGCACTTGAAATTCGCTGAGTATGCAGGTCTGCTGCAACGGGGGTATTTTTAATAGTTGTGAAATTTTAACATTGGCCTTTAGTCCTGCATCTGGCAATGTTATCTCTTTGCAAATTTTGTACAGAGAATTTTACGTTTTTATTTTGTTATATGGGTCTAAAGAAAGGTTTTCCACTCGGGTGTCAAGCACGCAAGTGGTAAGTTATCCGGCTATGACGTCATCAATATTGCGGATAAGCAATTTTGAAATGCGTGTATTTCGGAAAGTTTATGTCCGATCGGAGTAAACTTTTTTTTGTTTGGAAGATAATTTTTTATGCTAAACGATTTACGTTTACACATTTATCGTATTAACAATACTTTTTAAGTAATTTTTAAAATACTTTTTTTACTAAAATTCTTTATACAACTTTTTACCTAAAAACATGATCAAAACATGCCTACGGTAAACTTTTTACGAAATTTGATGACCTTTTTAAAAATACCATATATTACATATTTTGCTCGAATATTAAAGTAAATAAATTGGATTAATATGTTGTACAAACACGGAATTTAACGTGCGCAGACCTATCTTAGCCGGACCAGAGTTCTTTGTACAAGTAAGATAAGGAGAATTTTTCTGGTTTATTTCGCAGTAGATGTTTAAAGAAGCGTTTTTCACTTGGGTGTCAAGAATGCACCTTAAACGTTTTCCGGCTATGACGTCATCAATATGGCGGAAAATCTACGAACAAAAAAAGCTCTATTTCACATACCATTTGTCCGATTTTATTAAACCTTTTTTGGTTTGAAAGACATTATTTAAGACTACAATTTTTGCTTTTGAATATTTATTCTATTCCTAAGAAGTATTTAGTAATTTTCAAAAAACCCGTTTTTCATATATTTTTACTCATTTTTTGCATATAACTCTTTTAATTAGAGAATATTTTTTAAATGGCTAGTGTAAAATTTGTGGAGCGTTTTAAGACCTTTTCAAAAATAACATACTTTGTATGGTTAACTCAAACAATAAAGTGAAAAAACTCGATAAAACTAAAAAAACAATGAATTCCCCGTATTTCCACTAGGACGGTTTCAAACTTAGCCGGACCAGTGTTCTATGTGCAAATCAGATATAAAGAATTTTACTGATTTATTTCTTAGAGATTTGTTTTTTACATATTAATTGTAAAACTAGAAAATAGGATTGGCTTCTAGGGCACCATTCAAAGTTATCTTTTGAGATTAAATTACCGTTGTATGAAGTTTATTATTTAAATAAATATAAACAGTCATATGCCGATAGGAAAAAATCTTTAAAAAATTAAAATTATTGGACGAATGGAAATTCGTTGAAAATACCGTACCAACTCACTCCTTGCTTTGCTTGATAACCGTCAAGCATAGGCCTAAATCTTATGCGGTGGGGGAAGAGGGAGCGCATGCAAGGTAAAAAGAGGCCGCCACCCTCTTTAAAAGAAAACTGTGGAAAAATAATCTTTTGTATCAACATACGTAAAATAACAACCAGCTCTTGGACTGTCTAAATTGGAATTTGTTGTACGTAATAAGATATAATTCGTTGTACAGTTCAAGATTCAGGATTATTTATTTCCAGTAGGATTCAAAATGTAGGAGAGATAGACTACCCATACACCACGGATTATGGGTGTAAGGTTTAACTTAGAAACACCGAAAAATAAAATTCTCCCAATCAATTTCCTAGTAAAAATGTACTATGCATATTTTATTGTGATTTAAAAGCGATGAGGTATTTTATAAATGAAGGTCACGGATTTTTATTTTACAATTTTCAAAATTAAACCTATATTAATTTGTGTACTATGAAAATTCCTTGCTGAAAAAAAACTTGTGCAAAAATAACTAAATTTTCTTAAACCGTCCAGGAAGAGTGGTCATTTTTAGAAAATGTTTATGATTACGGAGGACCTTGTATTTTTTAAAGCTTAGAAAATACATGGTCTTCCATAAATATAGAAAATTACTCAGAAATGGTTACCATTTCAGAGCGGACGGAAATAATTTATTTCTGTTTTCACCAAAATGTCCCTTTCAGTAAAACACATATATAACTATGAGTTTACATTTGTAAACTGAGAGAATTGAACACGTGAGTTATATTTATAGAACCCTGTAAGTAATTTTGATGATTTTTTACTGAATTTATAATTAGCAAATTATTAGGGAACAATTTTAATTTGCGTTTCTAGGTTAACTCGTTTTCCAATACACGATATGTTTTGGTGGTCTTGCGCACCCTTTAGATTTAAAAATATGGATACTAGCCCCTGTATTCTTAGTAAAAATTACTATTTCTACTTAGTCAAATTTAGATCGTGTTATAATTAATTATATGTAATAATTCTCAGTGGTTAAATAACAATTAATTTTATCTTAATATTGTTTATGAGTTAAAAATGGCTAAGGGATACTTTTTTGTTTTTAGGGTTATCGTCCACCCGGTCAACAGGGTCAGGTTAGTAAAACATTCAAAAATATTTTAATTGTGTTATCTTAATAAACTAAAACCTATAATGGGTATAATTTGATATTCTCTCACTGTCCGAGAAACTGGTTTATTTGTTAAAGTAAAAATAACTGTACAGCCGTTTGAGTAACTGACAGATTCAAACAAATTCCAGAAAACTACCCGATGAGCTAGAAACTTTAAATTTGCACATTCTTGTGTTGTTAATTTACAGGAGATATTCTTAAGACAAAAAAATGGGAAAACTTGAATTTGGAAAAAGTACTCTTATTTTTTGGGTTGTCACGCCTGAACTTGAGTCCTTTACAATTTCAACCTAATTTACTTATTTCACTCCCAAAAATCGCCTCTTATACGGTAAAAGGATTATAAACTTTGATTTCCTTTTTCAATTTTTTATTATTTTGTTTTGATTTGTTGACGGCAGTTTTCGCACGAAAATCCCAACCAGCACGAGAATTTTAACGCATAATGGTGTAGGGGAGGAGTGGAAGTTTACTCCCCTACTCAAGCCTCGCCCCATTCACTACTGCTACGTAGCTGTAAATAAGTTAAATTAAGTTAGGCCCAAAAAATTATGATTCCATTTCAATTATAAAACGGTTTTATTTTTCAGTTTTGGAGTAAAGCCTCAACGATTTTTTTAGAAGGGGTCCATCGTAAAACGTTCTAAGCGACAAAAACTTAGTTTGAGTAATCAAGCGTTGAAAGTTGAATTATTAAATTTGTGTTTTTTTTTCAAGGTTAGAATTTATAATCAGGTATAATTTTTAATACCTTATTTATAACATCGTAATGTAGCCTTATATTAAATTTTTAATAGAAATTAAGAATTTAAAATCATTTTACGTGTTGTTTTTGGGGTTATAACGTTTTTAATTACCGGCGTTTGAAACGTTTTCTGACGGACTGCCCCTTCTGCTTTGGTAGAAAACATCAGGGAGTGTAGGAATACCAACATTAACGAAAATAAAACTGAATATAAAACAATTTTATTGGTCTAAAAGTACAAGAACGTAACGTTGTTACATAATTAGTACAGTAAAAACTAACTTTGTCTGAAAAAAATTAGCCCCACCCTGAAACTTGGTATATAGGTCATCTTTAGGCTCTAGTTGAAGAATCCGATGAGTCCATAAAAATTCAGGGGGTGGAAGCCCCCTTTTTCGAGGGGGGAAGGGGGGGAAGGTTGAATTTTTTTCTAAATACAATAAAAAGGTGGAAAAGGTCCGATCCATTTAAAATTTGATGTGGGCTTTTAAAACAGTATATTTTAACACTACATAAAAAATAAATTCGATCGTGACATGATAAGGGGTCCAAAGAGGGGATTTAACACTTCAAAAATGGGTTTTTTAATTTTTTGATGTCCAAAAATTAAAACTATGAAATTGAAATAATAAAATTTGAAATCAATTGTTAAGTATTGATTTCAAAATCTATATAATTAATACGCCAACACGAAATTTGTCTTATGAACTCCTCCGTCATTTCTAAACCGATTTTGATCATTGACGGCCCATTGGAAAGAGCGTGTCGCGTAGATTTGCAAACTGGCCTTACATTTTTGAAAAAGTCCCTTGGGCTCTGCCCCATTGGCTTTTAAAGTTCCCATGTTATCCTTATGAAGAACATAATTGTTTACATTTTGATCAGCTGGATAATTTAATTGCTGTTATTTTTTTAATTTGTGTAAACATAACCCTCAAGACGGATCGTGTTAGCATGATTGTGTTTTAAATTTGTCGCCATTTGAATTATCGCTCTGCTAGAGTAGCGCACGATTCCGTGCGCTCGGATCCACTAGTAATAATAATTATGGTACAGTTATCTAGAACTATTGTATTTATTATATGGTTGAACTTCCTGATGTACTGAATTTTTTTACAAAAGCTTTTTTAAACTAAATTTCTTGTGAATACTCAATCATCTGTCCATGTTTCTTTAGTGTTCTCTACGAATATTAAGAGCCCCTCAAAGGAGTTGGCCTGACCTGCTGTCACATACACAGTAGTCCTTGAGAAAGTACTGGGAGGGAAGGTAAATTCTATTGGACTGACTCTGAGCTATACCTAGCTCAGGGTCAGCGAGCGCGAATTACTGGAATAGCGAGTGCTGGCATTACTGGAAACTGGGTTCTTTTTATTACAGAACATCACTAAACACAAAAAGAATAGTTAAAATTATATAATTTTCATGTTTTTATCATTCATGGTTAGCATTTCATAGTTGAACTAAATAAAAGTAATTTACATTATCATGTAATTTTCTTTTAGGTAATTGCTCACAAACGCTTCGCAATAACGTTCGCCATAAACTCCAATCGAAGCGTATACACAACCAAGTATTGGATATATGGCATATAATTTAAACATTAGAATATTTATACGGTTTGAATTAAATTCACGTTTATTTTAAACCTTAATTGGGGAAAGCGGCCCTAAGTAGCGTATGACCTGTCTTTTTTCTTTTATTCATACTTATATTTATATAATTTATACATAAGAATTTATTTTTTCTTTTAGTATTTTTCTTTGGAATATAAACATATAGGTGAATATTAAGATCTGCACACATGTTATTCAAAATAAATGTTTTTAAAACTGAATTCTGACTTTAAGAATGTACTAGAGGCTTGAAGGGGCTAATAGCCCCTAAGCATAATCCTTCTTTACCATAGTACAAAATACCTTCTTAGAAAATAGGCTTTTGGATCCAAAAAATTATGATTATTTCTAGCATTCGGTTTTAATTAAACAAAGCAGACTTTTTTTATATCCTAATGGTTTTTAAATGACAGCTATTTTACGTTATTTCTCATTTTATAGTATTTTCTCCGAGTTCCTGAGATGGAGACCTTCAGTTTCAGCACCCCCCCCCCTCCATCGTCCTGCGACCTTCCAAACGCCCACAATTTCTTCCCAAAAATTTCGCTTTCGTAATTATATATATATATATATATATATATATATATATATATATATATATATGTATAGATCATTTGGTATTAAAACTGCATCGTTAAAACATAAACTAAACAAACGTACTTAACTTTTTTTAATTATAAATTATGTAATACTCAAATCCTTAATTATTGTAAAATCAGAAAATCTTAAATTTAAAATAATTTTGGTTATGTACATTGAACGTGCATAGTTAGCTGCATTATGAAACAAATCCCACATGTCAACATCTACCATATGGCTTTGAATCAAGCATTATAGCTCTGGACAGCCTTACTGGCGGGTGAGTGAGTGCGCTGCTGTCGTAATTAGTGTTTAATATCTGCAATGTTTTGGTAATAAATCACATGGTCATTTGTTTATGTAAAGGTACTTTACACAAGAGAATATTTTGCTGCAACCGCAAGTGCAACTAATGATAAATGCTTGCAAGCTCAACACAATTCATGAAGTACGACGACAAAAGTGTGGAAACACATTCTTAAATGTAAACAAGTCATTTAAGATGAAAGGTTGCCAAAAAAAGACCAGCTGATGCATTGTGCAAATATTTCCAGATATTTTAATTGCTTAAGAAATATCTCGGTGAAATATTACAGAGAATTCTTTTGTAGTGTAAATGAGGTGAAATGTAAACAAAGTTTTGACAGTTCGACCAAAACATGTGTTTATTTAGCAGACATTTTGGGAGATTACAATTTTCGCCACCCACCAGTAAGGCTGTCCAGAACTGTAGCACCACATGTTTAATGTAAACAAAGCAGACGTTTTTCAATATTTTCAATCCCAATGCATTTTAAATGGAGGATATTTTTCGTTATTTCTCATTTTCTGTTATATTTGGACATAATCTGCTATTTATCCCGACCCCCTGGGGCCAAGACCTTTCATTTGAGTCAACTCCTATCATCCTGCGAGCTGGCAAACTCTCACAATTTTAATTGAAAAAAAATCGCTTACAGAATTAATAATATATAGATTAGGATAATAATTTACATCTTCCATCCCCTGAAATGCCTCAAGCTCTATCTCTAAATTCAACGGTTTTCATTCTATTAACAACATATGGCTTTTCTGAAAAACTTTGTTTGCTCCAATCAGCTGCTTTATTTGAAATTTTCTATTCCCATGTTAAATCTTATGGACTAATATGAAACTTTAAGGGCACCTAGGGCTCTTCCCTTTAGTCAAACCTTTTTAAATTTTATTTCCTGCAAAACTTCACGCCAAGCTCTTTCCAATGACACCTTAATTATTAAAATCGGCCCAGTAGTTTAGGAGGAGTAATGATCACAAAAAACCCCTAGCGTATTAAATAAGTACAGTACACGTCGGATTATCCGGACCTCACATTATCCGGATCCCGGATTATCCGGATCGGCCTGACCGTAAAATAAAAATATATTAAAATCACGGTAAAAACGTGAATTAACTGTGTTTTGATTGCGAATAATGCCTTCTAAAAGTAAGATGCAATTACAATACATCGCTGTATTGCAATTCGCATTTAGCATCATACAAATTGAAGTTACTGCATTAAAAGAGTAAATTAATGCACATCATTTTCGTACGACGTGTGTTTTTGTTTGCGGCTATGAGCGCTAGCAGTAATCAACACGGCAATTTTGCGGGTTCGATCTTCGCAAATCAATTTTGACCCTCGATAAAGGTTTGATCTCCAAGATCAACAGCCGATATAAAATCTGCCGAGCTTAGACGCGACGCATGACGGCGGCGAGACTCGTTTTCGCGCAACGTAGACGAGATTCGTCTGTCCGCTGCCGCGATAAGTGCGCTACGAGATCGGCCGGCAAACATGATATAATTAATTTGTGGCAAATATTTTATGATTTTTCGGATGGTTCTATTAATTTGTGATAGTGAAAGGACGTAAATACTGCCACGATATAACAATGTGATTTTTCTACGTCATTAAGGCAGATACCACACAGTCGTCTGCCGCTATCTGACGGTTACGACGGCAATGTCGGAGGCAATACTTCTGGGATCGTTATTTTAAAACTGTAATATGCGCTATTGTTATCGTACTTCGGATTATCCGGATTTATCGATATCCGGATCGAAACTCCGCCACATTAATCCGGATAATCCGAGGTGTACTGTATATAGAATATAGGTATAGATTTACACGATTTTGGTCGCCGGGTGACAACGCGACGAGCGGCAGGGAGTTTTATCTTTCGGCGAATAGAATGAACAAAGCTAGTGCTCTTTAAATGAATACTTTGTCTTCCTGTGAGAGAGAAATAGAATCAGAATTAATAAAGGGTCTATTTGTAGTAAGCTGGCGAATAGAATTCCCCAGAAAGTCCGAGCAGTCCCGCGAAGCACGCCAACTTTGACAGACGAAATCAGGGCCTTCAACTCAAATATCTTCAAAACAAAATATACCACGGTGTAGCTCGTGTCCTAGAGAACCTTTTTCACTGAATATCTCCGATTTTGAAATTTTATCGCTTAGAACGTTTTACGTTCTATGACAACCACCCCCCCCCCCTTAGTTTATAAATCAACAACGACTATCACTTAATTTTGTTGTTTTTTCAGGGATATGGTCCAAGGGGTCAACCTGGTTCGGTTAGTAAAACCTATATAAAGCTTTGTACAATATTTTTACCCTACGCGCCCACATTCATTCAATTAAGACAAAATGATTTAAGTTTCATTCCTACTATAAGAAAACTAAGAAGATACAAATCTCTTACAAAACATCCAGTAATGAATACTCACTTGAAAACACCCTATGCTTTATTTTACTCCTAGTAATGAGTGAATAAAATGATACTTTGTCTCCCAGAGGGAGTAAAATGAATACTTTGTCTTCCTGTGAGAGAGAAATAGAATCAGAATTAATAAAGGGCCTCTTTGTAGTAAGCTGGCCACTGAGTTGGTCGGCTGGTCAGCTTGCGCAAAAAAATGCAAGAGGTTGCCAAGTGTCATTTACTAGTTGCTGAAGACACACGGAAACGGTGGTATTGGACGCGTCATAGACACGTCAGGGTGGGCTAGGATAGTTGCATGTGCCAGGCTCTCTTTGCAGGCGTCAAAAGCTTGCCTTAATTCTGGCCTCCATGATATTGATTCCCACGTAGGTGAGCGGTGGCGGCATGTAGAGGAGCCTAGTGTGCTGTGGCGTAAGGCAGGAAACGGCGATAGAATTTTACCATGCCTAGGAAACGTCGAAGATCACGGGAATTCGAAAGGATGGGGAATTCTTGGATAGCAGCAATGCGATCAGGGAGCGGGCGTGTGCCCTCGGCGGAAACTTCATAACCCAGAAACTTAACAGAAGGGAGGTTAAATTCACTCTTCTGAATGTTGATAAGAATTCCGTGGAATAAGAGCCGTTAAAAACCAGTTCGAAGATGACCCTCGTGCTCTTCAGGTGACCATGATGAGATGAGAATATCGTTTAAATACAGTATGAGGAACAGAAGTCCAATCTGTACAGGACACCGTCTATAACACGTTGGAATGTCTGACCGGCATTTCTGAGGCCGAATATCATGAAAGCGAATTCGAATAAACCAAATGGAGAGGTGATCGCTGTCTTTAGGATGTCCTCTGGGTTGACAGGAATTCGGTTGTATGCTCGGACTAGAACAATGACGGAAAAAACTGTGCAACCTCTGATGCTACTTGCAAAGTCGTGAATGTGTCTGACGGGATATGTGTCTGGGATTGTCCGGCGCGATAATCGCCACAAGGACGCCAACCGTTTGTTTTAGCGAATTTCCCCTATAGGGAAGAAGCTATTACCGTAGGTCTCATGGTAAGACCTAAGCCCGAGACCATGATAACTTTTCGTTTTAGGGCCACCAGAAGCAAAAAACACCATTCGTTCGAATTTTTATATATCTATCTATCTATCTATCTATCTATATATATATATATGTGTCTGTCAGCACGATAGCGGCTGTAAATATGGTCCGATCTTAATGAAATTTGGAACAGACATGTAAAGTGGTAATCGAATGGACAAGTTCGTGAACCAGCCCGATCGGACCACCGGAAGGGGGGGTAAAGGGGGATAAACACCCCCAAAAATGGGTTTTTTGAGTTTTTTACATATAAAAATAAAATTTATCGAATCTTTGTTGGCACCATTGAATTCAGCTCGAGGAAACAAATAATTTAGTATTTTGAATCATTGCTCTATGTCCATTGGTCACCGAGATATTGAAAGTGGTAAACACAGTACGTTGTCCCAATGTTAACCTTATGGGGAATAAGTAAAATTCTATATCTCGCTTATTTCTCAACGTATCTGGATAAAACTTGGTTTGTGGCTTCATCTAGATGAGATCTAATGTATTTTAGTCTAAAATCCCCGAAATTTCAATTTTTGTGGCAGCAAACCTGCATAATCATTCCCCATGTTATCCTTATGGGAAATAAAAAAATTCTATATCTTACTTATTTTTTAACATTTCTTGACAAAACTTGGTATATGGCTTCTTCTAGTTAAGATCTACTAAATAATGAATTAAAGCCAACCAGTTTTAACATACCTGTTGCAGCAAACCTGCATAATCATTCCCCATGTTATTCTTATGGAGATTACAAAACATGTAAAATCTCGCTAATTTGGATTGAAATACCGGTTGTTGTGTTGCATCTGAAATTCGCTGAGTATGCAGGTCTGCTGCAACGGGGGTATTTTTTGTTTCATGTGGAGTGGCGATGATTATGGACTATCGGATCGGCGGGCAGTTCCATCTAGTAGTATAGTTTCGAATTCTTGTTTTGCTATTCGTAGCCGATCAGGAGCGAGACGGCGCGCGGCGCGGCGCGGCGTAGACGCGATGAGACCGGTGGTACGGGAGTTGTTCGTATAAAATGGAGAGTAGAATGGCGTAGTTCTCTTGGGACTCTCGTAAGTCTGGTGTGCACTGGAAATTCTGCTAAGATTTTGTTCAGCTCCGGGTAAATTGCCTTGATGCTAAGTTGTCCCGTGTATCCTGTGCGGCACATTACTGATGGACCAGTTGTTCCGTCCGTAGACGCAACGTTCCTTGCAGGCAGGGAGAAGGCTATAATAGCTTCAACAAATCAGCTCCTAATATGGTTTCCGTGACATCGGCGGGTACTTTGGTATTATACGGAGGCCACTATTTTTTAAAGAGGATTTTTTTACTGTATACCAAAAATAACTACATAATTGGAGAGGACATCTGTTGGTTTGATTGACTTACTGTCAAATTAGACATTATTACGATGAGCGGTCTTTGTGTTCTGCCTCCCAGAAGGCAGCGATGTCGGCAGGTAAAGCGTCACCGCCGCTAGTGGTAACACCTGCTCGCCACCCTTATGCAGCGCGCTGCGGCGGTTATGTTAGGTTAGGTTATCATAAATATGGTAGTAGGACTTTCCTCGTTTCATTACAAATCAAACGATACCGGATGAGTCATACTTTCGCCTGCCAACTCCTGTAGGCAAGTAATGCAAACACTCCGGTCAGAAACCTGACCTAGGCCTACTTGGAGGGGATTTGGCGGGCGTATGACTCATCTGGTATCGTTCGATTCGTAAAGAAACGAGGAAAGTCCTACTACCATATTTATGATAACCTAACCTAACATAACCGCCGCAGCGCGCTGTATAGGGGTGGCCTCCGTATAATACCAAAGTACCCATCGGCGACTACAAAACGCCAAGGAAACGAGTGGCGAAGTCTAAATAAGGTCGAGTACAGAAGTGATAGTTCCGTAGGACGAAATGTTGCTGTTGTTCGCAGCAGTTACTCTGGACGTGGACTTGGGACGCTTGTTATGAAGCACGTGAGTCGGAAGGATCGATACGTCCGAACCAGTTCTAGGAGAAAGCTCCGCTGTGTTTTTTTTTGTCTACGATGAAAAGGCGTCGGGAAGTGTCAGTGTAGCAGCCAGTAGACGCCCCAATTACTGGCCGCAAATGGAGTTTGGGGAAAAGTTGCATGGTGAGACGCAGCGTCGTGCATAAGTGCCAAAACGACGAATATACCAGCAAGTCTGGGAGTCGTCAGTAGACTTGGGTGTCGGCTTTGATGTCCGGGAATTACTACGTCGGTGTAATCGAGATCTACTACGGCGGCGATTGTCAAATTCGTGAAGACGTCCTGAGAGTGCTGAAACTTGACGGGTAAGCTGCTCGATTTAAGCGCTGAATTCGTTGGGGATTGGAGGTTGGGAAGCAGGCACCGATTTAGGGGTTGTGACGACATGAGGCGAAGAGATGGAGCGGACGTCTTCCAGCTGCAGTACAGACGCTAATTACGACTCAACATAACCTTGCCATTGACGCATTCGCTGAGCTAGCTAACGGACAGAGTATTTGAGGTCGTTTCACCATCACGGCTAGGTTATGTTGAGTCGCAATCACCGCCTGTACTGCAGCTAGAAGACGTCGGCTCCACAAGGTCCGAAGAAGTTGATCAGGCGATTTCACAAGAAAACCCCATATACCATGTACTATTTTTCTAGAGACCGTTGTATTTAACCACAACGGGCATTGAAGCTAGTCAGTTATAATTATCAGTGTTAAAATATAATCAACGTGAAACTAAAACCTATATTTTACTATTTTATTTTTCAAGTCACGAAGTGACGCGGGCTGCTAGTATGTTTTATTTCAGACATACAAATCCCTCACGTTGAAGTCATCTGTTGGTGCTACGCTACCTCTTTCCGCGGATAAATAACTAAATTCGTGATGCATCAGTTCTGCCTGGAAAGATTTTTGGGATCACTGAGGTCCTAAGACTAACGTAAATGCTGATATTTCAATAGTTCCAATATTAAGAAATGAGAGTTTCATAAGAATTTTTGTTCTTCATAATTCGTTCGTGCACTTTGCCGAAAATTGTAGTTTACATATAATGCATTGGTAAACCTTACTTAATTAAGACAACGATTTTCCAGACTAATTTAACTGTTACTCAGCATTTACAGCGTAACCTTTTTTTGTTATACAGGAGTACTGGCCAGCACGGACCCCAAAGGATGAGGTAAGCTAGGTAGACGAAAATACCTTTTGGTTCTTATTGCAACCTGACAAAGTTCACTGTTCGACATTAAGTAATGTTTTAACTAGAGGCTTGAAGGGGCTAATAGCCCCTAAACATAATCCTTCTTTATTATAGTACAAAATACCTTCATAGAAAATAGACTTTTGGATCCACAAAATTATGATTATATCTAGCATATAGTTTCCAAATCAAGTATCAGCGCCACATGTTTTCAATAAACAAAACAGACATTTTTTATCCCAATGGTTTTAAATGGCAGCTATTTTACGTTATTTCTCATTTTCTATTAAGCTTAAAGCAATTTCAGTATTTTCCCCGAGTCCCTGGGATGAAGATCTACAATTTGAGTCCCCTCCCATCAACCTGCGACCTTCCAAACGCCCACAATTTCGGCGCAAAAAGTTCCCTTACGGTATATATCATTTGGTATTAAATCTGCATCATTATGACATAAACTAAACATGTGAACTTAACTTTTCATAATTTTAAATTATGAAAAAACTCAAACCCTTAATTCTTATAAAATCGGAAAACTTATAACTCCCTTACTTCTTAATCGGAAACTCCGTAATATATTTATTTGTTATAGTACATTGAACGTGCATAGTTAGCTGCATTTTGAAAAAAAAACACATGTCAACATCAACATCTAGCATATGGCTTTGAATCAAGCATTAGCACCACATGTTTAATGTAAACAAAGCAGAAGTTTTTCAATCCCAATGTATTTTAAATGGAATATATTTTTCGTTGTTTCTCATTTTCTGGTAAATTTGAACATAATCTGCTATTTTTCCCGACCCCCTGGGACCAAGACCTTTAATTTGAGCCCTCTCCCATCATCCTGCGACCTGTCAAACTCTCACAATTTTGATTGAAAAAAATCGCTTACAGAATTAATAATATAGATAGTTTTATCACAAAGAAATTAAATTCTGTGGTCTTGTGGTTACTGTTTTTAATTACAGCATACTAAAAATTCACTTGAAAATGTAAGTTACCTCATTTATTATTTGATATTTTTTGCTTTCAAACTGTGATTAATAATGTGATACTGTTATGTAATTTTACAGTCATGGAAGAAGGATTACTATGATGTTTATGTTCCTACCCCTAAGAAGGTAATAAAGGACGCGGTACAACTACCGGTAGATGTAGCCGAGACAGTAGGAAAAGACCTTGGCTTGTACCACCCAGATAAGACACCGGGACAGACAAGATCCGCTCGTCCACCTTCTGCTGGTTCGCCGGTGAGCGTTAGATTTATCTGTCATTAGAATTGTATTTTTTGTAAAATTTCTGTCTCTTTACCTTGGGTATTTTAAAAACTGCAATCTAATGTAGAACCGTTTTGAAATAATATTTTGCTGTCCAACAACAATGTATACAGAACCCTCTAAGAAGGGTCATCCAATGTTATTTTTTTTAGTTCCGCTGCCGAAAAGCAGAGGAGAAATTAGCACTGACCAATGTGTACAGAACGCTCTAAGTAGGGAAACCTTATGGAAAAATGTAGTTCCCGCCGCCGAAAAAGAGATGGCGCCTCTTAGTCCGATTGGAATTGTTGTAGGAGTTTACGGATCAAGCTGACTTTCCAAAGTCAAGCAGCTGGTTGTAATATTTTGATAGTTGTATGTTATTGTTTTGTTTTGTTGTGTCTTTGATCATAATGTTTATGGTAGACTGTTGTACCTTGAAACTCTTTTGATATTTTAATTTTTTGAACATTAATTATAGCTGTTTAAGTCATGTAAAAATTACACAGCCTTTCTTTCGGATAGTGGCCATAATAATATTAAATTGATTTTAAGAAATTATTGTTTTAACATTAAATAAAAATAAAGTAAAATTTGTTCCAAGGTACACTATACTCTTGTACCTTGAAACGCACCCTTTTTACCTGAGAAAAAAGGGATATTTTGAAAATAAGAAGCCTCCAGTCTATGCAAAAAAATCTGAAAAAACCGTAGAGGCTGTTTTAGCCCCTCCAGAAAGTAAAATTTCAGGATCAGTAACTTTCCTGACATTACTTTCTGGAGGGGCTAGAACAGCCTCAACGGTTTTTTTCAGATTTTTTGCATTAACTGGAGGCTTCTTAACGGCAATCTTGTTTCGCAGCATGATATTTCTTAAGCAAAAACACAAACAAACCAGCATTGTGTACTTGGGAAGCGATGTGTTCCAAGGAACAAGAGGATGTGTGTCTAATTAAAATGGTGGATAATGATATTAATTTAAACTTAGCCAATTCAGCTATTATACAAATTTACTCATCAATAAACACACCATCCCAGAATAATATAACACACCACCACTGAAATGATGAATCAATGATGAAAAACAAAATATAAATTGAAAAAAATTTACTTTTGGGAGGTGAAATAAAGTTTTGTTAATTACCATGTGCCAAACCGCTTAACACAATGACTACTGGCCACCAGCCAGGACCATGTCCAGCTTACACTCGGGGCTAGGGTTCAATGTGTTAACACAATGACTACTGGCCACCAGCCAGGACCATGTCCAGCTTACACTCGGGGCTAGGGTTCAATGTGTTAACACAATGACTACTGGCCACTAGCCAGGACCATGTCCAGCTTACACTCGGGGCTAGGGTTCAATGTGTTAAACAACCTTAGACTTACACTAGCGCATTCTTGGTGGTTGCAACTATAACATAGTTCATTTTTTGCCCGCTAGATGGTACCACTAATCGAGAGCAAACTATGCTCCAAGGTACACTATGCTCGAGGTACAACAGCCTACCCTACCTGTTTTTGTTTACAAACATTCTCATTTTGACATTTTGGATAGTGAATAGAAGCGCCGACTATACGAGGCCAGCTTGAACTATTCCATGCATCAGCGCTAATTTCTGCTCTGCTTTTCGGCGGCCGAACTAAACAAATTAACATTGGATGTCCCTACTTAGAGGTTTGTGTATACATTGGCACTGACGCATGGAATAGTTCAAGCTGGCTCCGTCGTCCGCGATTCTACTCACTATCCAAAATGTGAATATGAGAATGTTTGTAAGCAAAAACAGATTAAATATTATGGTAAAAGATACAACAATACAAAACAATAACATACAACTGTCAAAATATTACAACTATACTCAATTCCTCATTCACCTTTCAGTACAGGCCATATGGGACAATGTAATTCTATTACCTATGTTGGGTATATTTGTTAAAAATATCCATAATATTTAATTAAACAATTATCAGCTGATCATAATAATATTTTGGTTAGTACAGCTTAAATTACCATTTTAAATACATGACATATGGAAATTCCATACTGAAAGGTGAATATGGAACCAAGTATAGCTGCTTGACTTTAGAATGTAAGCTTGATCCATGTAAACTTCAAGAACCTCCAATCGGTTTGAAAAATTAAAATAGCACCATCTCTTTTTCCGTGGCGGGAACTACTCAATTTCCATTTGTTTTGGTTTTTTTTCGTTCAATACAGACCCAAAAAACCTAATGGAGCTTTTTTTAATTGCTGGAACGGCATTGTAATTTTATTGTCCAAGGTAGACCCTAAATACTTAAGAAAATGATTTTTGACAGTGAATACAATTTTTATCCATGTTCTTTGGTTATACTTATGCATTAGTTATTTATCATTACGTACAGTAATATGCACTTAAATTTGTAAATACACTTGGCACTTTATATCTTGACCCATGACCTAGTCCATTGCCGGAATTGTCAAATATTGTTTATTTATACTGATTTCGGACAAAAAACATAAAAATCAATGTCTACAGACATTAAGTGTATTTGGTTTACTAATAGGCCAGTCATTCTACGAAAGGTAATATGGGGAACCTCAAAAAAACTGCAAGACAACGTTTTTTGATGGAATTCTATTAAAAAAATATGAATTTTAACATATCCAAAGTTTACCAAAATCGGACCATGGGAACCTCACTAAAATCACGTTTCAAATTGGCGGCTTTTCCCACCATACAACAATTTTTGAAAAAAAAGGTATTCAACTGCATTTTCTATCAATGTTTTTCGAGATATTGACTTTGAACCGCCACCAATCTTCTTTGGGTGATTGGCTCTAAATTTTGACAGAGTTTACATTTTCGGCCGCCATCTTGGATCCACCGTATTGGATATATTTTTTTTTCAAATGTAAAGATGTTAATTCTCTAAAAAGAATGTCATGGTTAGTTTTTAAGTAAGATTTTATTGTTAAAAACCATATTTTATTGGGACAGGAATTGAAAAAATCACAAAAATTACTGAACAGTTTAAAAAACAATCAATATTCTAACACTTTGGTAATTGAGATAAAAAAAAAATCTATCAGTCCTTAAAAATGTAACAGTTAAAACGGGTTCGTTGGAGCCCGAGGTCCTAAGTAACATACATTTAAATAAGTCGTATACATTTTACAGTGTGTGTCAAGATCAAGATCTGAGCAAGTTCCCCAGCCAACGCAGTACTCGTATCCTCCACCATCGCCCCCCCATCAAGTGCCCCCTGGCAGAACCCGCTCTGCGCCCCCTAACGCTCCTGCTCGGACAAGGGTCGGTCAATGTCACCTCAATCTATTTATTCTTATTGTCTAGCTGTAGAGCTTAACGTATTAAACTATAATCTTTATGAAATAAAAAATAACAGCACATCCAATAATGGATACCATTTAAGTCGAATCAATCCCTTAAAAAATGTTTGGGATATTTTATTTGGGAAAATTTCTACCAAAATGAAACAAAATCTCTCTTGAATTTTATTTTACTGGTGATGGTCCCAGTTTTATATAAACCTGCATTATTGTAGGTTTATAATTTTTCATTCTTAAATAAAATAATTATCTCATAAATGAAAACGAGTTGACAACAACTTAATTCACGAATACATTTTACAAGCATAAACTATGTTTTTTTTTTTTTATAAAACGAGTAAGATATATTGATTAAAGTTTAAATCCACGTTAAAGGCTAAGAAAAATAATGTATATATAGTTAAAATAATGAATATAATGCTAAATTTCTCAATTTTAGCGAATTTTCCCTATAGGGAAGAAGCTATTACCGAAGATCTCATGGTAAGACCTAAGCCCAAGACCATAATAACTTTTCGTTTTGGGGCCCCCATAAGCAAAAAATACCCCCGTCGCAGCAGTCCTGCATGGTCAGCGAATTTCAAGTGCATAAATAAATAATTTAAATGAAGTCTAGCATCAAGTAAAATTAATATACATTCAAAAGAAAGCGTGCAAAAATACTCTCCTAGTGGCTTTTAGGAGAAAAATGCTATAAAAAATAATAGCCTATACTTGGCACGAAAATGCAATGTTCAAAACTTCAAAACAGCTGGCTTTTCCAATTTAATCATATGGGGAAATGACCAGCTGTTTAAGTTTGAGTAAAAAATTTCATAAACGTCATCAGTAAAAATCTGTATTCGCTATAGTACATTTATTTGACATATTTAGTTATCTGGCCTTTAAATAAACCATATGTCTGCATCCACCACTTGGCTTTGAATCAAACATCAGCTCACACGTTTTAATGTAAACAAAGCAGACGTTTTAGATCCCAATGCTACTTAAAAGGCAGTTATTTTATGTTATTTTTTGTTTTCTAGCAAACTTGAGGAAATTACAGTACTTTTCCTGAGTCCCTGACATTAAAACATTCAATTTTAGCCCTTTTCCCTCATCCTGTGACTTGCCAAATGCCCACAATTGCTATTCAAAAATAAATTATTCTCCATAAGATTAGTATGGAAAAATGCAGGTTTTCTGCCACAGAAATTTGAAAATGAGGTATCATAGGCTACAATCCAATATATCTAAACTATATGAAGCCACATAACATGTTTTAACAAGATATGTTGAGGAATAAGAAAGCTATCCAATTTTATTTACCTCTCATAAAGTTAACATTGGGAAAGAGAGTACGCAGGTTTGCTGTCTCAGGAATTTGATGATTTGGGAATTTTAAGCCATAATCAAATAGATATTAACTGTATGAAGCCCCATGCCAGCCAGTTCCTATCAGGATATTTTGAGAAATGAGCAAACTACACAACTTTTTTATTACCTAAAAGGTTAACATGGAGAATGAGTATGCAGGTTTGCTGCCATGAAAATGTAAAAATAGGGTGTTTTAGGCCATAATCCAGTATATTTCAACTAGATGAAGCCACATATAAAGTTTTATCAATATACGTTAAAAAATAAGGAAGTTATAGATTTTTTTTATTTCCCACAAGGATAACATGGGAAATGAGTATGCAGGTTTGCTGCCATAAAAATGGAAATTACGGGGATTTTAGACTAAAATGCATTAGTTCTCATCTAAATGAAGCCACAAACCAAGTTTTATTAAGATATGTTGTGAAATAAGCGATATATAGAATCTATATAATTAATACGCCAACACGAAATTTGTCTTATGAACTCCTCCGTCATTTCTTAACCGATTTTGATCATTGACGGCTCATTGGAAAGAGCGTGTCGCGTAGATTTGCAAACTGGCCTTACATTCTTGAAAAAGTCCCTTGGGCTCTGCCCCATTGGCTTTTAAAGTTCCCATGTTATCCTTATGAAGAACATAATTGTTTACATTTTGATCAGCTGGATAATTTAATTGCTGTTATTTTTTAATTTGTGTAAACATAACCCTCAAGACGGATCGTGTTAGCATGATTGTGTTTTAAATTTGTCGCCATTTGAATTATCGCTCTACTAGAGTAGCGCACGATTTCCCATAAGGTTAACATGGGACAACGTACTGTGTTTACCACTTTCAATATCTCGGTAACCAATGGACATAGAGCAATGATTCAAAATACTAAATTGTTTGTTTTCTCGAGCTGAATTCAATATTGCCAAACAAAATTGGATTATTTTTATTTTTCTATGTGAAAAACCCAAAACCCATTTTGGCGGGCATTTACCCCCCTTTAGCCCCAATTCTAGTGGTCCGATCGGGCTAGTTTTCGAACTCATCCGAATTATTACTACTTTACACACCTGTGCCAAATTTCATTCCGATCGGACCATTTTTGCGAGCGCTATCGTGCTTACAGACACATAGATATATATATATATATATATAAATTCGAACGAATGGTGTTTTTTGCTTCTGGGGGCCCCAAAACGAAAAGTTATCATGGTCTCAGGCTTAGGTCTTACAATGAGACCTACGGTAATAGCTTCTCCCCTATAGGGGAAATTCGCTAACACCATCCGTTTAAATTTATATATATATATGCGTCTGTAAGCACGATAGCGCTCGCAAAAATGGTCCGATCGAAATTAAATTTGGCCCAGGCGTGTAAAGTAGTATTTATTCGGACGAGTTCGTGAACCAGCCCGATCGGACCACCGGAAGGGGGGGTAAAGTGGGGTAAACCCCCCAAAAAGTGAGTTTTTTGAGTTTTTTACATATCTACTATATATTTGTCAAATACCACTCAGTGGAAACATCGTACAGCCCAAACTACTTGACCTAGAACCTTGAAACTTTGCATGGATGTTCCTCTTAGGGCGTAGACATCCGCTAAGAACGGATTTTACAAAATTCGTAGTATAAAGGGGTTTTTGGCGAGGCCGAAGTTTTCAAATTTTCCCATTTAAAAGTATGTTGGACGATTTTTGTTTACATTTTTAATGTTCATAAAACAATCAGCTGGTAGTTAGCTTCGGAAATGTATACGTTGATACAGATGATATTAAATTGATTTCTTTGATCATGGCTTCATTGATTTTTGTTGATTTGTTTCAAAGACATAATTATGTACTATATAAAAGTTACATTTAGTTTAGGTAAAATCCACCATTAATTAGTTAAGTGGCACCATCTATATTCGGTAGCGGGAGTTACGCAGTTTTAAACGTGAAGAGCATACTGCCTTTTGTGGCTGAGACTAAATCCCGGTAAGATGGAAAGAAAAACGAACAGTGGTTTTACAGTCACAAATAGATTGTGCTGAAATGATATGATTCTTTGATCTACTTATGTAAAAATTTATAAATTATACAATTCCCTGATTGTAAGTTATATTTATACTATCTTTTCTACTGTATTTTTGTCAAATACCACTGACCAATCCTATGTAGAGTAGGAGTCACCTAAGTTGGCCAAAACGAAAGTAAACAAACTATTATCTTCTTACGAACTTAACCATAAAATCCAGCTGTGCTGAAAACATTGTCAAAGAACATCTGTTTTAGTATAGCACTTGCAATATAAGGAAAGTTCTGATGCAATATTGCAACTGGAAGTTCACTTGCTCAGCTTAAGATATTACTAAGGGGCTTTTCCAAATTAATTAAGTATTAACAGGGAGAGGATGTGTCATGGATGTGGCATGGTTGATACTCTTAGATTTTCTTATAAAATAATATTTACAAAGTAAAATAGGCGAGTTTTTGAATTGTCAGTACTACTTGCTGCAAGTCAGCATCTGAAAAGAGAGATTGTTTCTTACTGCGGTCAAAATTTATTAATATTAGCCCAGGAAAAAAATAAACAAGCAGTTGAACAAACTAAAATACATGTAAATCAAGAAATAGAATCAAATTAAACTTTGACAGCTATGTAAAAAGGTTGAACGAAAATAAAAAATTCAAAAATAGGCGATATTGTAAACATTCTATAACCTATAACAACATTGTAAACAAACGCAACGTGGCGATTTGACAGTTCTGAGAAAATGTAAACAGACACCATATGTAACCGACAATGTTTTCAATGTGACTTGTATGAAAATTTTTGATGAGATGATTAGTACACGCTTTGGCCAACTTACGTGAATCCTACTCTACAGCCAAAACTACTTAACCTAGAACCTTGAAAATTTGCATGGACGTTCCTTACAGAGTGTTGACATTCACCAAGAACGGATTTTTTTAATTCGAGGTTTTTAGAGGTTTTTCGTGGAGCTGAAGCTTTGAAAATGCCCCATGTTAATGTAATGGATGATCTTTTGTTTAAATTTCCAATTTTATTCAATCAAGCATATAGCTTCACAAACGGATACGTTGTTACAGCTGATTTATAATTTGATTCCTTTTATCATGGTTTTATGGTTGTTTTGATGATTTTGTTAGGTTATTCGTACTATATAAAAGTTACATTTGGTTTAGGTTCGTAGCTTATACGTTCAATCATAAGCTCATTATGTGGTACCATCTTTTTAGGCAGTGGGGGCTATAGTTATTTCCTTAGGCCGTCCTTCATGTTTTTAATTACAATCATGCCAGTTACAATAATTTGGCAAATTCCTTTTTAATCTAATTCGACGGTGTCCCGGCTTTTCACGGAAAAATAAATGCTGCAATCAGTGGTTGATCTTAAATTATTCCTACCCGTCCATATTTTAAGTTAAAAACTAAGTGAATCGAGTTTGAAATACTGCCCACGGATAGCACCATAACTGTTTCGAACATTCAGCCCTTTACTGTACTTAATTGATGCCCTACTAGGCAATCCAGGGACGTAATGGTAAATCTACAAGGAAGTACCTTAAAATCGACACATTTGGTGTTAAAATCGGTCCGGCCGTTTTCGAGTTATAACGGTGAAAAGAAAACCTTCACTATCTACTGTGGTATCCTACATCCTACTGTGGTATCTTCATTTTATCCTACATTCTGCCATAAAACAAACATATCTCTACATGACATATTCCTTGATATAAATATTTTCTATTCAGTCCTCTAGATTCTTCATATCAAGGTTAGACGATAATTTTTATCGTGAGCGAAGCCACGGGTTCTGCTAGTATATATATATATAAGCCAAAACGGTTGACTGACTGACTGACTGACTGACTGACTCACTGATCACAGTTTCTCAACACCTATAAGGCTTTAGACCATGAAACTTGGCACAATTAATCATTATAGGCTTTAGATGCGTACTAAGAACGGATTTTAAAATATATTCTCTCTAAAGGCTAAAATAGGATATATTATAAATTTCAAAATGGCGGCTATTTTTAGTTTTCAAAGCTTATTTTCTGAAACATTGTAGGGCTTTGGACCATTAATCTTGGCTCAAATATTCTTTATAGGCTCTAGATGCATACAAATTAAAAATTTAAATTCTATTTACTAAATGAATAAATTGTACAAAACTATTACGGACATTATATTACATATTTGTCAGATGCCATAGACCCTATAGGCTACTTGCGTTTTGCGTATCTCCCGAAGTAATCGAATTAGAATCTTGAAACTCTGCATAGACATATCATTCGTCATTTTCATAGAATCGGGGTTTTTCTGCATTAAACATTTTAGGAGGGTTTGCGTGCTGGCCGGAAGCAATTTAGGCTAAGTTCAAACAAATGTACAATTTCAACCGTAGATTTTTGCCTTAAGCTGCTAAACGAGTAATCTAATCTTCTATTATATATTTGTCAAATACCACTCAGTGGAAACATCGTACAGCCCAAACTACTTGACCTAGAACCTTGAAACTTTGCATGGATGTTCCTCTTAGGGCGTAGGCATCCGCTAAGAACGGATTTTACAAAATTCGTAGTATAAAGGGGTTTTTGGCGAGGCCGAAGTTTTCAAATTTTCCCATTTAAAAGTATGTTGGACGATTTTTGTTTAAATTTTTAATGTTCATAAAACAATCAGCTGGTAGTTTGCTTCGGAAATGTATACGTCGATACAGATGATAATAAATTTGATTTCTTTGATCATGGCTTCATTGATTTTTGTTGATTTGTTTCAAGGACATAATAATGTACTATATAAAGGTTACATTTAGTTTAGATAAAATCCACCATTAATTAGTTAAGTGGCACCATCTATATTTCGGTAGCGGGAGTTATCGTTTTTCCAGGAGGCGTTCGTAATAATTTTTTTATTACATCTATGCCTGTCCGATGATTTGGTGTTTCGTATAGTTCGATGTACGCAGTTTTAAACGTAAAGAGCATACTGCCTTTTGTGGCTGAGTCTTGAGACTAAATCCCAGTAAGATGGAAAGAGAAAAGCACATTATCAAACAGAATGTGCTGAAATGATATGATTCTTTGATCTATTTTTGTAAAAATTGATAAATTATTCAAATCCCTGATTGTAAGTTATATTTTTACTATCTTTTCTACTATATTTTTGTCAAATACTACTGACCTATCATTGTACAGCCAAAACTACTTAACCTAGAACCTTGAAAATTTGCATGGACGTTCCTTACAGAGTATTGGCATTCACCAAGAACGGATTTTTTTTAATTCGAGGTTTTAGAGGTTTTTGGTGGAGCTGAAGCTTTGAAAATGCCCCATGTTAATGTAATGGATGATCTTTTGTTTAAATTTCAAATCTTACTAAATCAAGCATATTATCTTAACAAACGGATGCGTTGTTTCAGCTGATTTATAATTTGATTCATTTTATCATGGTTTTATGGTTGTTTTGATGATTTTGTTAGGTTATTCGTAATATATAAAAGTTTCATTTGGTTTAGTTTCGTACCTTATACGTTCAATCATAAGCTCATTATGTGGTACCATCTTTTTAAGCAGCGGGAGCTATAGTTATTTCCTTAGGTCGGCCTTTATGTTTTTAATTACAATCATGCCAGTTACAATAATTTGGCAATATTCCTTTTTCATCTAATTCGACGGTGTCCCGGCTTTTCACGGAAAAATAAATTGCAATCAGTGGTTGATCTTAAATTATTACCACCCGCCCATATTTTAAGTTAAAAAATAAGTGAATCGAGTTTGAAATACTGCCCACGGATAGCACCATAACTCTTTCGAACATTCAGCCCTTTACTGTACTTAATTTATGCCCTACTAGGCAATCCAGGGACGTAATGGTAAATCTACAAGGAAGTACCTTAAAATCGACAAATTTGGTGTTAAAATCGGTCCGGCCGTATTCGAGTTATAACGGTGAAAAGAAAACCTTCACTATCTACTGTGGTATCTACATTTTATCCTACATTCCGCCATAAAACAAACATATCTCTACATGACATATTCCTTGATATAAATAGTTTCTATTCAGTCCTCTAGATTCTTCATATCAAGGTTAGACGATAATTTTTATCGTGAGCGAAGCCACGGGTTCTGCTAGTCTCCAATATGACTGAAAAATTAGAATGTGTTAGCACATTGTAGCCAATTCATACCATTTAAGGGAAAAAGGAAAATTCATCGAGGAAATGTTTCATCTTCTCAAGTCAATCTGGGATGGAGATGCAACCTTAATTTTATAATTAAGCGCTTAAAAACGTTCAATTCACATAAATTACTAAAATCATCAGTCTATTTGGAAATTTATGAAAATTGCACTTACAAATTACATATAATTGAACCAAATCTTTGTTATCCTTTCAGCGAGCGATGCCGCGGGTATATCTACTAATATATACACTAAAAGGCAAGATGTCAATTTTTGATGGTTACATGACAAGGACTGGCATGTTAACACAGATTGTATTATGATAACAGGGACTGACACATGTCATAGGAATGCCAAATGATGGAAACGTGTCTGTAACAATGGAACAGGCTTCACATACAAGCAATAAAATTTAGGGGTGGTTAGAATTTTGGAGAGTGTGCACCAACACAAAGATCGGGGTATCGCCAATAGTGCCCAGTTTTGTCGTTGCAAAGGCGACATGCCTGGATGGTTTTGTAAGTCCCGATTCTTCGGATGTTTCCAGCAACAAACATTGATGCTATCATATCTGCACAGATGTTCACCTGAGATTGTTCAATAAGTGAGGAATGTAAAAAATTAGGCATTTTATCAACCTTCCAAAAGAACTGTTGTTGACTATGGTTTAAAATTGAAGTACTTTAAAAAAGCTATGTTTTTACCTATTGCTTTTAAATTCAGCTTCAGATTATTTTATTTGTAAAAAGAAAAAAATAAATGATTGAAATGACGATGTATTAGTGTTTCTACAAAAATCTAAAATAATATGATTTAACATTTATTGTGATATATGAAAATCTAATATTTACAATCTATTGGCCCAGGAAATTTTCCAGGGGGCTACAACTGCGCAAAAATTATTATATAAAAATTTAAATCCAAATAAATTATTATTTTTAAATTTAGTTGTTTAGGTTCACCAATTGTTACAGTTGTATATGTTAACTGAATATACTTGTAGAAACATAAAATTTATCAAATTTTGGTTAGCACCATTGAATTCAGCTCAGAAACAAACAATTTTGTATGTTGAAATATTGCTCTATGTCCTTTGGTTACCGAGATACTGAAAGTGGTAAACACAGTACGTTGTCCCAATGTTAACCTTATGGGAAATAAGTAAAATTCGATATCTCGCTTCTTTCTCAACATATCATAATGAAACTTGGTTTGTGGCTTCATCTAGATGAGATCTAATGTATATTAGTATAAAATCCCGGATATTACCGTTTTTATGGCAGAAAACCTGCCTACTCATTCCCCATGTTATCCTTATGGGAATTAAAAAAGTGCAATATCTTCCTTATTTCTTAGCATATCATGATAAAACTTGGTGTATGGCTTCTTCAGCTAGTTCAGATCTACTATACACTGCATTAAAACCACCCATTCTCAACATACCTGTTGCAGCAAACCTGCATACTCATTCCCCATGTTATTCTTACGGAGTTTAAAAAACGTGTCAAATCTCGCTATATTAGATTGAAATCAGCGAGCACAGAATAATATTATTCTGTCCTCGCTGGATTGAAATATGTACTTTGCATTTGAAATTCGCTGAGTATGCAGGTCTGCTGCAACGGGGGTATTTTAACTTAACATAAGGATTGTTTAAAATAAGGTCAATTTTTAATTTAAATACAAAAATCATACGGATTATAATTAAACTTAAATGTCTCTCCCAAAACTTCTTAGGCCCAAAACGAGAGGTTATCCAGGCTTACCTATGATATCTTGCGATCGAAGAAATAGGTTCTTGCATATGAAGATTACTAAAATAATTGACTCGCAGAAAACCAAACGTTTAATTGCCTCTGTTTTAGCATCCAACATGTGGGTGTGGTAACCCAAGATTTATTTGAAACTGTAGAGGTATTCCTTGAGACTAGTAGAAAAGAGGTGTCAAAGTGATATCGAAATGTATTCAGGAAGTTTATTTTATAATGTACAAATTTAAATCCTGACTATTGAACAATACGTAGGACCAAGACTCTGTTTCCAGTGAACATAGAAAGTTTAATGTGTTTTTTTCATCAAAATTGCATTTTTGTTTCAACTTTCCTATCTCTTGCATTTTGGTCACAATTTATTTGTACCTTTACCATGATACTGCACCATGAGGTCAGATAAACCCGTTTCAAATAAAAAATATTTTGTAAGAACTTCCTCTGTGTTGGTAACAATGTTATCTATACAGGTTTGACGAACTTTGCCAATTCTTGTTAGGATATCAATGTAACAGTGTAAGTTGTACGAGTTTAATATGTTAAAAAATCCCTCTGTTAAAACCAAACATAAAATTGCTTATGTTTTAGCACCCACCATGTGGGTACGACATGGACATGACGCCCCCGGCAGGCCCAGGGAGGCAGGCTCCTCGGCAAACTCAGGCACGGGCCCCCTCGCAGGTAAACCTTGAATTTAATTTAATATGGTCTACCTTTCAAAGCACATAAAGGTTGCTCAAAGGTTCTGCACGCATACGGGAGCTATTTATGCCCAAAGTAATACGTAAATTTTCATTTTATTGACTACTAATTCACGAGGGCTTAATCAGAAATGATATTTTTCGATTTTTTCATGTAAGAATCAATAGAAAGATTCTTACCTGATAGTGTATTAAATTTATTAACGTTTGTCTTGTAGCTTTATTTAAACCTTCTTTATTTCCCGTTGAACAAACAATAAGATGTTTCGGCCCTATGTGTAGAATCTTTGGGCCAACTACAGTAGGTATACTGAGTCATTAATTATTTAATAAAAATAATACGATTGTGTAATCTATTTATTAACTAAACTAGGGGGTTTAATGAATTACCGCTTGTATGGAAGAACTTATTGAACATATTCCCTATAAACACTTATACTTAACTAATAGTGATATTGACTTCTCAGGCTCCAAAACGAAAGGTTATCTACTGGGCTTAGACTAACCTATATATTATGAGATTTAAGTAATAGATTCCATATCAATAAAGGGAACATAATAGACACGCAGTTAACCATACTTAATATGTTACTTACATATTCAAATAGGAGTACACTTTGACTTTACCGTGTTCAGCATATATTGATTCTATTAAGACGATAACATATCTACTCTATGGCTTAAAGGTTACTGACTTAATATTGCCAAAATGAAAGATTACCACTTAAATCTATGGTTACAAGCGTTACTTGGGTTTTCAAACAGTAAATAACCTGAATTATTTGTGTGGTTTTACAGCAAAAATATTATGACGAAGACTTCCATGTACACATACCCCACCCAAAACGAGTAGTGCGTGAAACCCGTGAATTGGTAGAAGATGCAGCTGACGAAATTTTGAGTATCCCTAAACGTGTTGTGAATCGGGGAATAGATAAAACTAAAAACGTAGTTAGGCATGGGGCACACACTCTGCGTGAAGTTGCTGAGGATTGGGGATTCCTTGAACCCCCGCCACCACCACCACCGCCAAAGGGCTTTTGGGATCGGGGGATGGATATTATTCAAGGAGCAGCTGAAAAAGTGGGTGTATACGATTCGACGCCGGGGATGACGAGATCTGCCGCTCCCCCTCCTGGTTCGATGGTAAGTGTTGGATTTGCGTTTAAGATAAGCTATTTTAAATGTTGCAATCATGTTACGCCAAAAAATGAGTTTTTCTTACTTTTTTCATAAAAAATTTAACAAGTCAAATTTTTGTTTTCGTTATTGAATTTGCCTCGAAGAAACCAGTTTGGCTCGATTTGCATTTAAATTTAACTCAGGTATTTAAATGAATCGAATTAGCTATAAATCAGCTGTAACAATTTGCAGTTTTTAGCGGATTTCTCCCATAGGGAAATTATAGGGTAGTATACAGGTCTCAGGCACTTTTCTAATTCTTGTCAGGATATCAATGTAACAGTGTAATAGTTCAGGACAGGAATGCTAAAAAATGGTATAGAGGGAATTGCATGGAACGCAATTTTCGACTTTGCTGCTTTGTAACATGATTTTTCTAAAATTATTTACAATTTGTTGTAGTTCTTTGAAATATAACGTTTTTTGTGAGTTTTCCAAAACCTTTTTTTAGACCATTTTTTTATGATTGAGGTGTCAAATTACTGGAGATTTTGTCAATATTTCCTCAATGCTGTTTATTTTCCTCTAGGTGAAAAAAGCGTTGCCCCATTGAGCATGTATATTACCCACAAAATAATGTACATGTATTTCTTATCGAAGGGATATATGTTTTAAATATAAATACAATTGATGCTTACCTTGTAAATAGTTGGACCAAAGTAGACATATTGTATACTTTTCTTACAGAAAATTAATTTTTTTAATTTTCAAATTTAATAGGGAATACTTAAAGTTGATAGTTTTCAAGAGATTGTGAAAAAACAAAAAATAGTATTTTCATACCCCCCTCCCTTCCACCGCGAAAGGGCTACGAACGGGGCCTTTTGATATGTTCACCTCCTGACTAGTCCAAACCAAGCTGAAAATTCAACAATCGTGTTCCACAAAATTCCCTCCATACCTTTTCGTTGCATGGGCTATAACCTGTAGCCTCATGACGGGCAGAGCGAAGTGCAAAACCAAACTTTGGTAATTCTTTATCCCAGTGACGGTGATTGTCACTGACATACGCCCTCAGCATATTCCCAATGGTCTTGTTGACTCGTTCGGCAGGGTTAGATTGCGGATGTCTACTGGCGTTATATAACATCTTGCCTTTTTACTCCTTCACCGGTTTTCCAATAAATTCTGCCCCATTATCGCAGATTAAATACTTTGGGATTCTCCACATCAAGAAGACATCTCGCTCAAGATGCTGAGCCACCGAGCTAGCGGTTGCAGCCCTCAGAGGAAACAATAAACAAAACCTACTAAATGTGTCAACAACTACCAAGATATACTTGAAACCAGTCATAGAGCGTGAAATGGACATCAAAGATCGGCAGAAGCCATAGTCCATGGTTTATCCACTGCTCTGCGGGCACCCATCATCCCAGCCGGTTTGAGTTGCTGAGTCTTGCATTGCTGGCAACTTTTACGCCTTGACACATACTTTGCGACATCGCTCGTCATTTTCGGTCAATAGTACAAACTCTAAAATAATATGATCAACTCTATCATACGTCTTGGAAACTCCTAAGTGGCCAGCAGTTGGAGCATCTTGCAGCTGGTTAAGTATTTTGACCCTATTTTGCTTTGGGATTACCTTCTTCCACCCCGTAGCCTCTTCCAATCGGTGTTGGCACATACTTCCAAAGAGAATCTCCATCCACTCTCCATGTGGGATATTTATCATTTTCTTCAGCAACCAACTTCAAAATTTTCTTGTGCCATTTATCATCCTTGTCTGGTTAAACAGAATTTGGCGTTATCTCAGCTACTGCAGGGGTATCGTCTTCTTCAGGCATTGTTGTCCTACTTAAAAGATCTGGTACGACGTAATCTTTTCCCTTGCGATGAATCAGGTCGAAGCTGTAGGGTTGAAGACGCAGGGCCCACCTAGCAAGTCTTCCCTGCGGATCCTTTAACCTGAAGAGTCACAAAAGGCTATAATGGTCATTGATGACCGTAAAGTGGGTTCCTTCAATATAGGACCTTAACCTCTCCACAGCCCATATCACCGCAAGACATTAGCGTTCGGTGGCTGAAATCTTTTGTTCACCTTTTGATAAGGTTCTACTGGCATAGGCGATGACTTGTTCTCCCTGGTCACTGTTTTGGCTCAATACAGCCCCGATTCCAGACGCGTCAAAAGACACAATGAAAGGCCTCGAAAAGTCAGGGCATGTTAATATTGGCGCTTTAACCAGGCAGCTCCTAATGTCTTCGAAAGCCTCTTCTGCCTCCTTCGTCCACTCAAAACGCTGGTTTTTCTTTAGCATGTTGGTGAGGGGATAAAGCCTGCTTGCAAAATCTAGGATAAAGCGTCGATACCATGAGGCGGTACCGCAGAAATGCCTCACTGCCATCTGATTTCTAGGCCTGGGAATCTTTATTATTGCCTCGAGCTTCTCTAGGTCCACACGTAATCCACGTTGATCCACAACATAGCCAAGATATCTCAGCTCCTTACGACACAGATGGCATTTGTCTTTATTTAGAGTCACATTAGCCCGAAGGCGAGAGAAGATTTCCCGAAGAACTTCTAAATGACGATCGAAGACGTTTGAGATCACCACAATGTCGTCCAAATAGACGAACACATTAGGCTCCAAGTCTGCATTAATAACTGAGTCTATGAAGCACTGCCAAGGTGCCGGAGCATTGTGTAGTCCAAACGGCATAGTTAAGAACTCAAACAGGCCGCGCCCAGTTATAGTAAACGCTGTCTTCTCTCGGATGTCCACTGAGAGTGGTATCTGCCAATAGGCAGACTTTATATCCAGCAATGAGAGGTAACGAGCATCCCTAAGTCTGTCCAAGATGGACGTGACATGAGGCAGCGGGTAAGCGTCACGTTTGGTGACATAATTTACACGTTTGAAATTCACACAGAATCTCTTTGTCCCATCAGGTACATCCACCAGCACTACGGGAGACGACCAGGCACTTTTAGAGGGTGCAACAACGCCCAACTGCAACATCTTATCAAGCTCCTCGTATACTATCTTTAATCTGGCTGGTGACATGGGATATCTTTGCTTTATCGGAATTGCATCCCCAGTGTCTATCACATGTTCCACGCCAATAGCTTTACCTAAAGTCTCAGGTTGTTGCTTAAAATGGCCATCAACAAGTTCTTGAAGTCTAGCTTTCTCTTCTTCGGTGAGATGATCTTCCGGTGTAAGGCCCTTTGACAATTCCATGGAAGCAATAGCTGGTTTGGTTGGAGCGAATACCCATATCCTATTGTACATATCGGTGACCAGTTTCATCTTATCCCAGAAGTCAATTCCGAGGATCAATGTTTGTTTCATATAGTTACAACCAGAACGCTGACTTCTCTGGTCCGACCTTCCAATTTAATAGGAATATGTAGCTGTCCCGATATAGAATGTTTTTGGGCACCTACAGTCTCTATCCACTTGTGCTATGAAATCCTTTGACGTGCAGGAGTTCCTTCTAACAATTTGAGCCCATCTCGGCCTAACACAGTATTCCTAAATCCAAGAGTGCCTTACATTTCTTTCCAAAAAGTCGTACATCCAGGTAAGGTCGATTGTCTTCATTATTAGTCTGGAAAATATAGTTTAAGGTGGTTCAGTCTTCTCCTGGGAGTCAACCTTTGCATCAAGGCTGGCCCCCAAGTCTATCCGTTTTTTGGATTGCATGTGGTACAATCCGTCCTAACAGTGTCTGGGGTCCCACAGCCAAAACAAAACTTCTTGCGTTATTTCCTACAAATTGCAAATCTGTGGCCCATCAAATTACAGTTCCAGCACTTCATAGGTTTCCTTTGGTCGGGTGAATCCTTTGATAAGCTTGATACTCTGCCAACGGTTGACACTTTTCTTCGTGGTGCTTCTCCATAAGCTAGATCGGGTTCAAGAACACTGCCTGCCCTAGGTGCTGGCCTTGGGATTGAAGCCCTAAGTCGTCCTGCTTCAGCCTTCCTCCCTACTCTTCGAAGATCCTCTAATGTTGTGATTTCACACAAAGCCAATCTATCCTGCAGACGAGGATGGAAATTGTTCATAAACTGCACTAAACGAGTAGGCTCTGGTATGCTGAATGATAATCGACCATAGAGACTTTCCATGGCTGCAAGGTATAAGTCAATTGGTTGATTCTCCCCTTGGAACCACGTACACATTTCCTGCTGCAGTCTGAGTTATAGTCCGGGGTTTGGAAGACTATTCTCATCTCCTCACACAACCCCTCCCAAGATTTGATCCTGTGAATTGACGACCTATACCATGTGAGTGCCTTGCCTTCAAACAGGTCAACCGCAGATTCAAAGAGTTCTTGCCTTCTCATCCCTCTTGCTCTCCTCAGCTCCTCAACTCATTGTAAGAAGGCTCCAACGCTTTATCCTAGATAGTAATCAAATTTTACGTTCCACTTGTGGACTGGTATGGCCTTGTGGATCCGATGAGGTACAACCTCAGTATCATGAGGCTTAGGTTGACTGATCCTACTAGAAGAAGAAGCTGGTGGCAAATTAAGTTCCCATCCATCAAGTTTACTTTGGGTGGCATACTGCTGTGCATTGTAGGTTGGCTATTTTCGTCCAGTTCGTTGAATGCTAGAAGATCTTTCTCAGGCATCACATTTTCACCTCCCTTATTGTGAGTGGGTTGAGTAAATGGATTCTCCTTAGAGGTTTTCACTGAGACATCCTTTGAATCTGAAAAATAATCCAGCAATGCCTTCGCCTTTGCCTCCATGTCAGCCTTCTTCTGTGCTGGCCTCTCATGTAATGAAGCCGTAATCGGGATCCTTTGAATTCGCATATATAAATGACAAAGTCTAGCAAGAATTCGGTGATACTCAGAATCATTATAGTTGCCGACATATTCTTCAACCAAGCTAGACAAATCCTTATATTTCATCTCACACCTATTAGTTTCTTCATCGGTATCGAAATTGTTAACTGCCTCTTCGTCAATTGGCGTATTGTTTGAAAATGCCTGCGTTAGCCGTTTCCTTAACTCCCCCATAGAGCCTTCATGTTGTATTCCTCTGATCTGTAGTTCATATTGAACTTGATCCTTACGCAGGTGATATGCATTCATGTTGTATACAAAATTAAGTTCCACAATGACACAGAAAAAAATCAAAATTTGCCAATGACAATGGTTCAGATATACCTTTCCTAACAAGGTAACTAAAGAAAACTTACAAGCCCCACGTTCAGGGCGCCATTTGCAACGTCCCTTTGCAATGTCCGGCTATACTCAGGGTGATGGGCGGGGTATTTAGTTTTCAATTGCAAAGTGTATATTAGTGACCTTACCAAACTGGAGACCACCGATGTCTGTAGTTGTAGTTTAGGGCGCCACTCTCCGTTCAAGGTGCAGAGTATGAGGGCATCAACGGAGAACCAGCTCTCCCCAGGGGTTACCCAGTAACGCAGAATGTCAAGGTTTTACCCAAAATATCGATTATTCATGCCAGGTTACATTATTCAACACTTGACTAGAGCTATGGCAACTTAAGTAAAAGAATAGTAAATTTGATGGCATTACATCAGAGAACTACTAAGTTCCAACAGTAATGTTATATTTGAATATTAAAATTATTAATCAGAGGCAAAAATTCAAGTTTCAAAATTATAAGTTAAACAGACAAGATCTATAAGTGAACTTGAGATTTCAAATTAATAAAGAAACCTTAATTTGTTATCACTTGGTATGGCCAGAGGGGCATAACTAACTGAATAAGATAACAGGAAACTCTCAATGACAACAACAATTGAGTAAGAAAGTAATTCACCTTTACTGAGAGGAAGATTATCAATAATTCAATTCAGTCTCACATTAGGAAAGCTCATTTTGTAAATATTTTCAACTCACAATTAGACTTAGAAACCTAATACCTACCTAACCTAGAAACCTAATATCTTTCAATAAATTCTCTTTCTCAATTATTAAGGCAAAATATGTAACATTTCACACCATAGTGACAAAATTGTAACATTAAAAATTATAAACCCATATTATATCCAAAGCTGACGGTGGCCACCCGCTGTAAAAATCAAATTATTAGACATAATCAGATTACAAGTACACAAAATTAATATCTAAATATGTTTCACTTCTTAACATCTACAATAATACAATAGTTTGTTTCACTTATCGTCCGTAGCGCAGACACAAGAATACACCGGGTCCAAGTCCAAAGTCTCTCAGCAGATAGGTCGACGGGTAGGAAGTGGGTGGTCAGGCCTGGGCTAGTCCGGAGTCGGTTGGTCATAGTCCCTGCTCCATGGATCCGCAAACATAAACCCTAAGAAATTCCTATCTAGATAGTATCACATAATATTGGCCGAAAAATTACTATCTTAAAATTATGAAAGATTATTCAAGATAAAGAATATTTATATTTTAATTATTACGGGTACTGAATTTTTTATTGTTTACTTCAGTCACAAAACATTATTAATTCAAACATTCTGACCGTAACTATTATCGGAACAGAGATAAATAAGCAGACAGCTAAAATCTAAATTTAATTCACTTGTGTGATAAAATTCAAATTATAGCAATTACTGAATATAAAAATCGATTGTTTAAAAAAATTAGCCTAGATTACCTACATAAGAAAATTCTGTATTCACAGTTATTTATTCATTCATATTTTTAAGTGGGTGACACGTGAAGTTAAATTACATTTAGTCAAATAAAATAATGTTTTATTCATATTACGAAACAAGAATAAATTATTTTCATATTCAAGAATATGATTATTACTTTAGGCTATATTGAACCAAATAAACCTACAATCTAACATTTTGGGTTTTTTCTAGATTTACCATTTTACAGAATAAAATTACATGACATGAAATGTGATTTTCCTGAAGGACTTTGTATGAATAATCGACGACTGTTTACATAATTTGCATTAAAATTACTAATTCAGATGTGACTTCAATGGATCCAAATACTTTCCAACAAGTCTTATAATTTATGTGAAATGTCTGCCTTACCTCTTAAAATAATATCCTCAGGATTGTATGAATATCCATGACGAGAAGAGGGTTGTCTTCCACGGTGACCAGCTCGTTGACAAGCTCCAACTCCAATGGCGATCAGGTCACCAACGGCATTCACGGCCTTTCAGGGGGTTCAAGTCGGAACCTGGCCTGGTCAGAGTCCAATCGCGGCAGGCAAGGGTCACGTCAGCCGCAGCGCTAGCGAATTATCATTGCGCCGGCAGAGGTCGATCGAGCGGCAAATGCATGTCGTGGGCGTTACGAGGGTTTGGGGCAGTTGAAGGCGTCCCCTCAACTAGATTAAATTCAGATCGGTTGATCAGGCCGATCTTCCCCGAAAGTTTAATCAAGTAACGGGCATGTTACAATACATTCAAATAAGTCGTATAAATTTTACAGTGTGTGTCAAGATCAAGATCTGAGCACGTTCCCCAGCCAACGCAGTATCCTCCACCATCGCCCCCCCATCAAGTGCCCCCTGGCAGAACTCGCTCTGCGCCCCCTAACGCTCCTGGTCGGACAAGGGTCAGTGAATCAATCAATTTATTCTTATTGTCTAGATGTAGAGCTTAACGTATCAAACTATAATCTTTATGAAATAAAAAATAACAGCACTTCCAATAATGGATACCATTTAAGTCGAATCAATCCCTTAAAACATGTTTGGGATATTTTATTTGGGGAAATATCTACCAAAATGAAACAAAAACTCTCTTGAATTTTATTTTACTAATGATGGTCCCAGTTTTATATAAACCTGCATTATTGTAGGTTTATGATTTTTCATTCTTAAATAAAATAATTATCTCATAAATGAAAACGAGTTGACAACAATTTAATTCACGAATACATTTTACAATCATAAGCTATATTTTTTATAAAACGAGTAAGATATCTATTAGTATAAAAGAGGATGTTGGTATATATATTTGTATATATTTATATATTTGGCATTGATAAACTCAGACACCGCTGGACCGATGGCCACAAAACTTGGTACATACATGTACAGTTTCATGGAGTAGGTTTATACACCATCAATTTCGTGATAACTTTCAGGGCTTAGCCCTGGGATCGTCTTAAAGGTACCCATGTCAGGGATTTTGAAAGAATTTTAGTTAGATTTGTTTACTAACAAAACATATGAAAGTAAGATTTAAAACAGGTGATGTAAATTAATGGTATGTTTTGTTCTGCTATTTAATAATATTTGTTTATATGAAGATTTGTTTCTTGGTGCCAGATGGTTAATGAATTAGACTTTTGCATATATTTTAAATGCAATACACCATATAAAATGCTGCAGTACAATTATACATTTTACTTTGTTTTAATATAACATAAAATAAATTATTGACTAGAAATAATTAAAGGACCTGGCCTGCCTTCTTCATAACAGATTTTGTTGAAAGAGGTGAAGTGTGCAACTGTAAACTATTTATTTTATCTACAGCAGTTTCAAAAATTGTCGGGACGGCTTTTCCACTTTTTTGTGAAATATAGACCCTAACAGATTTAGTCAGCATTTTCAAAAATTACTGGAACGGAATTTGTAATTGTTATTTATCAAAGATAGACCCTAAAAACTTAAGAAAATTATGTTTTGACAATGAATAAATTTCTAGGCATGTTCTATAGTGTTACCCACACATATACCTTCATGAAGCAGAAAAACATTCTTAGAATTCGCTGAGTGCGCAGGTCTGCTAGGAGGGGATAAATAATGTATTAGTCCTTCCTAAGGGCCACTCTATAATGTAGATGCGAGCAGTTTCAACGCTCCGCCGAAAAAGCCAATAGTGCCCCATGATCATCATCAGGGCAAGCTCAGGTCGTGCTGTAAGCAGAAATGACCATAAATGCTTCTCGGTGTTTGAATTAGGGTAAGTTAGTCTAGGTAATCTCGCTTCTCAAGTGTGTGAGTGCAATCCTCTCCACTTCATAGTAAGACCAACTGGGCAGCCGACACAAACAGCACTTGCAAGAGGGAGGACGCCGATACTGGGCATGAGCCTACCGAGGGCAGCTACACCCTTTGGGGCCTTTGTCGGTAGGGGGCTGAATATAGTTTTTTAAAGACAGGCCCTGTAGACAGGGATAGGATACTCCCGTTGCAGCAGACCTGAGTACTAAGAAAATTTTTAAAATAGTAGTTTATGCAACGATTGTATAATGCATGCCTTTAAGCCACGAGTGAGATGTAAGATAGAACACGAGCGAAGCGAGTGTTCTAAATATCTCACGAGTGGCTTAAAGGCATAATACAATCGTTGCATACACTATTTTATCTACGACCGACAATATACGACAAAATTTCCCCGAAGTTAAACAAAACTCGTGACTTTTAATAATGATGGAATAGGTCAACTAAAATTTGAGGTTAGGCAAATAAGCAGACTGAACCATGAATCGTTGTGGAACAATCAGCTGATGGGATAAGTAAACTCAAACATGAATCGTAATGCAACAATCAGCTGATGTGCGAATTGCGTAATTGTTATTATGACACTACTTCCGTCAAATGCCGAGCTCTCATTGGTCGAGAACCAGTACTCTAAAGTGACTCCAGTACTCTAAAGTCGTCATTAGAGTACTGCTTGGTTTTTGGTGTTTTAATGTATATCATTATAATGTTTATTGTAATACCATATTTGGTGCTTATTGCAATGGTCGTAGATAAACATTTTTCTGTTTCATGAAAGAACATTTAACATGTATAAAGAAATATGTTTTTACAACAAGAAGAATATATGACAAAAACAAAACTATATTTTTGAAGATGATACCGTATGTTGTATTTTTTACGTGGGCGAAGCCACGGGTCCTGCTAGTATTGATTAAAGTTTAAATCTACGTTAAAGGCTAAGAAATATAATGTATATATAGCTAAAATAATGAATATATAATGTTAAATTTTTTATTTTTTTAACTTAACATAAGTATTGTTTAAAATATTGGAGGAAAATTAAATTTTTAATTAAAATAAAAAATCATACGGATTACACAGGTCTGCGATGGAAAAATGTTTGAAACATTTTGAGTGATTCTTGTAGTATTTTTGCGCTGAATTCAGGAAAAATAGTGGAAACATTCTATCACCCTTCGCTTTCCCACAAATCAAAACTTAAACTCTTTACTTTTAACGTTTTTCCCCACACGCAAAAACTATATTCTTTGAATAGTAAATATATTTAAATTTGAATCTATTATATTTTTGGCTGAATAAGTTAGATTACAAAAGTAACCTGCCTAAAGTTAGGGTAACAGCATGAGACAACCTTTCTTTTGTTACAAAAATGTACAATATAACTGGTAAAATCCGGTTCATACAATATTGTTTTGCCAGGATGCTATCTTTGTCAGCACCCCGGCTACATCTCTTTTGATCCACTGTTAAGAACATCGCTTTTGCTCCACGGGTAAGCTGGTAGATTTCAGAACCGCCCGAAACATCGCTTTTGCTCCAGGGGCCTGCGCTCCGCTCCCTCTCTCTCATTCTCTCTTTCACTCACCTCAAGGTTCTTACTTAAAAAATGGAAACACCATACTACAACTTTACTTTTAATGTCTAATCGAAAATATTGATTTTTTGAAAGAATGTTGAACTACTTCAATTGTAACAGTAAGCGCAAGCAATAGTATATTTCATACCAAGGGCCGAAAATGAGGTTTTGCGGGCTCGATATCGTGTTTTAAATTAGGGACGAAGTCGAGAATTTTAAACGACCGAGAGCTGCACGACCTTTTCGGCCGAGGTGCGAATACTATTTTTCACCACACTCCCAATTAAAATAAACACTATATTACATTAAAAAATCAGGATATTTATCTGAAACGAAAATAAACCTTTGAGGATATGATACTACCTATGTAAAATAAAGAGTTTGGCGATATGTACCGAAAAAGAAATATTGATACACCGTTATTATTGGAACCAAAATAATGATATATGTTTTCATATATATAGAATCTAAAATATTGATAATTTATGAAATGTGGATATTTCTGCGGCCCTACGGTACATAACTTTTTCGGCCCTGCGGCCCTGTGGCGGCAAACAGTGTGTTTCAGTACTCGTTTGACATTTGTAAAACAGATGATTTCATTGTAGTGTGGTGAAAATGATATATTTTTTTAAAGAATTAGCTTACAAAATAAAATGTGTTACTATTTAATTAATTTATATTTCATTTATTTTTTCTTAATAATTCACTAAAAAGGGAAGATGTTTAGCCCCACAGCAGGAAAAGTACTAAAATAAGTTTTGCAGGAAACAGATAACGTTTCTACGAGGACTTATAGAAAATATATTGTAATAAAGCCTTGCCAATTTTTAAACATTTGCCCATGTTTAGTGTGATTTTATTAACATTGTACATAAATAATACTTTGGTAAAATATGGTCGTTTTATGATTTTCCCTAAATGTTTTACCTCACTTTGCAGACAAACCTTACGTGATAGAAAAAAACCAATACAATTTTTAAATCAGCACCAAAAAATACATGAAAATCAACTATTAAAACCAAAAACTTTCAAAAATAATGTTTTGACAGGCTTGTGTTATAATTAAACTTGAATGTCTCTCCCAAAACTTCTTAGGCCCCAAAACGAGAGGTTACCCAGGCTTACCTATACTGTATCTCCTGCGATTGAAGAAATAGGTTCTTGCATATGAAGATTACTAAAATAATTGACTCGCAGAAAACCAAACTTTTAATTGCTTCTGTTTTAGCATCCAACAAGTGGGTGTGGTAACCCAAGTATCAAATAGTTACTGTTCAGGTATTTCTTGAGACTAGTGGAAAGGAGGTGTCAAAGTGATATCGAAATGTATTCAGGACTTTTTTGTACGATGTACAAATTTAAATCCTGACTATTGAACAATACATTAGACTAAGACTCTGTTTCCAGTGAACATAGAAAGTTAAATGTGTTTTTTTTCATCCAAATTGCGTTTTTGTTTCAACTTTCCTGTCTCATGCTTTTTGGTCACAATTTATTTGTACTTTTACCATGATACTACACAATGAGGTCAGATAAACCCGTTTCAAATAAAAAACAACTTTGATTTTTTCAAATAAAAAAGATTTTGTAAGAACTGCCTCTGTGTTGGTAACAATGTTAACTATACAGGTTTTACGATCTTTGCCAATTCCTGTTAGGATATCAATGTAACAGTGTAAGTTGTACGAGTTTAATATGTCCAAAAATCCTTTTTTTAAAACCAAATTTTTAATTGCTTATGTTTTAGCACCCGACATGTGGGTATGATATGGACATGGCGCCCCCGGTAGGCCCAGGGAGACAGGCTCCTCGGCAAACTCAGGCACGGGCCCCCTTGCAGGTAAACCTTGAATTTAATTTTATATCGTCTACCTTTCAAAGCACATAAAGAATGCTCAAAGATTTCTGCGCGCATAAGGGAGCTATTTATGCCCAAGGTAATACGTAAATTTTCATTTCATTGACCACTTATTCACGTAGGCCTAATCAAAAATTGTGAGCCTATAGTATATTTTTCTTTTTTTTCAGGTAAGAATCAATAGAAAGCTTCTTACCTGATAGTGTATTCAATTGATTAACGTTTGTCTTGTAACTTCATTTAAACCTTCTTTATTTCCCGTTGAACAAACAATAAGATGTTTCGGCCCTATGTGTAGAATCTTTGGGCCAACTACAGTAGGTATAGAGAGTCATTAATTATTTAAGAATACGATTGAGTAATCTAGTTATTAACTTAACTAGGGGGTTTAATGAATTACCGCTTATATGGAAGAACTTATCAATCATATTCCCCATAAAAACCTATACTTAACTAATAATAATATTCACTAACTAATAATATACTTAACTAATAATAAGACTTCTCAGTCTCCAAAACGAAAGGTCATCTACTTTTTGGGCTTAGACTAACCGATATATTATGAGATTTAAGTAATAGATTCTTCCACATCCATGAAGGGAACATAATAGACACGCAGTTAACCATACTTAATATGTTACTTACATATTCAAATAGGAGTACACTTTGACTTTACCGTGTTCAGCTTATATTGATTCTATTAAGACAACATATCTAATCTATGGCATAAAGGTTACTGACTTAATATTGACAAAATGAAAGATTACCACTACAAGCGACTATGACTACAAGCGTTATGACTTACTTGGATTTACAAACTGTAAATAACCTGAATTATTTGTATGGTTTTACAGCAAAAATATTATGACGAAGACTTCCATGTACACATACCCCACCCCAAACGAGTAGTACGTGAAACCCGTGAATTGGTAGAAGATGCAGCTGACGAAATTTTGAGTATCCCTAAACGTGTTGTGAATCGTGGAATAGATAAAACTAAAAACGTAGTTAGGCATGGAGCACACACTCTGCGTGAGGTTGCTGAGGATTGGGGATTCCTTGAACCCCCGCCACCACCACCACCGCCAAAGGGCTTTTGGGATCGGGGGATGGATATTATTCAAGGAGCAGCTGAAAAAGTGGGTGTATACGATTCGACGCCGGGGATGACGAGATCTGCCGCTCCCCCTCCTGGTTCGATGGTAAGTGTTGGATTTGCGTTTAAGATAAGCTATTTTAAATGTTGCAATCATATTACGCCAAAAATATGAGTTTTTCTTACCTTTTTCATAAAAAATTTAACAAGTCAAATTATTGTTTTCGTTATTAAATTTGCCTCGAAGAAACCAGTTTGGCTGGATTTACATGTAAATTTAACTCAGGTTTTTACATGATTCAAATTAGCTATAAATCAGCTGTAAAAACTTGCAGTTTTTAGCGGATTTCCCCCATAGGGAAATTATAGGGTAGTATACAGGTTTCAGGCACTTTTCCAATTCTTGTCAGGATGTCAGTGTAATAATAGTCCTAGCAACGAATGCTCAAAAAATGTATAGAGGGAATTGCATGGATCGCAATTTCTGAATTTGCCGTTTTGTAACATTATTTTGCAAAGATTAATTATAATTTGTTGTAATTATTTGAAAATTAACGTTTTTTGTGAGTTTGCCAACACCTTTATTTTTGACCAGTTTTTATGATTGAGGTGTCAAATTACTGGAAATTCTGTCAATAGTTCCTGAATGCTTTTCATTTTCCTCTAGGTGAAAATAGCGTTGCTCCATTGGGCATGTATGTTACCCACAAATTTACATGAATTTCTTATGGAAGGGATATATTTTTAAATAATAATACAATTGATGCTTACCTTGTAAATAGTTGGACCTAAGTAGACATATTGTACACTTTTCTTACAGAAAATTTAATTTTCTTTAATTTTCAAATTTAATAGGCAATACTAAAAGTTGATAGTTTTCAAGAGATTGTGGAAAAACTAAACTAATGGTATTTTCAGAATCCCCTCCCTCCCGCCGCTAAAGGGCTATGAACGGGGACTTTTGATTTGTTCACCTCCTAACTAGTCCAAAAAAGCTGCAAAGTGAAAAACTGTGTTCCACGAAATTCCCTCTATACCTTTTCGTTGCATGGCCTACAAGTTTAATGAGTTTAATATATTAAAAAATCCCCCTGTTAAAACCAAACATTAAATGGCTTATGTTTTAGCACCCACCATGTGGGGTTGTGACAGACACGGAAGTAGTCCTGGCAGGCCCAGGGAGACAGGCTCCTCGGCAAACTCAGGCACGGGCCCCCTCGCAGGTAAACCTTGAATTTCATTTAATATGGTCTACCTTTCAAAGCACATAAAGGCTGCTCAAAGATTTCTGCACGCATAAGGGAGCTATTTCTGCCCAAGGTAATACGTAAATTTTCATTTCATTGACTACTAATTCACGTAGGCCTTGTCAAATATTATGAGCCTATAGTATTTTTTTTTATTTTTTCAGGTAAGAATAAATAGAAAATTTCTTACCTGATAGTGTATTCAATTTATTAACGTTTGTCTTGTATCTTTGTTTAAACCTACTGCATTTCCCGTTAAACAAGAAGAATACTATTTTGTAATCTAAATCTTTCCTTAACTAGGAGGTTTAATGAATTACCGCTTATATGGAAGAACTTATCAATCATATTCCCCTTAAAAACCTATACTTAAGGAAAATAGGGGATATTGCAGTGATATTGACTTCTCAGGCTCCAAAACGTAAGGTTATCTACGTTTTGGGCTTAGACTAACCTATATCTTATGAGATCTAAGTAATAGATTCTTCCATAAAGGGAAAATAATAGACACGCAGTAAACCAAACTTATAATGTTATTTACATATTTATATAGGAGTACACTTTAACTTTACCGTTGTAGTGCCGCTATCGACCCCAGTTCCTTAAATTGATTCAGTAAAAAAAATCAATAGTGGTTTACAATAAACTTGTATTCAGAATCAGGAAAGATACAGGAATCCAAAATCCTAATATTTACAAATTACAAAATTAAACAATAACATAAAAACAGATGTTTATAATACATGACATTTGAGAGGAATTAAAACATATGACATTTAAAGAAATTAAAACATAGAGGTTCCACATCAGCCCCCCGTGGAGACTGGAAGTCACGGTAATTTGAATTTGACTGTACGTCCTGATTGGGTAACATATGGTGTCATTGCAGTCACCGTCGAGGAGTGATGCCGTGGATCATGGCTCTGTGTTTTACGATGACATCCAATACTTGGGCCAGTCTTCACGTCAGTCTTTGCATCTTCTTGGGAAATATATGCTGGCTTAACCCGATCTAAAGACACTCTTACTTTTCTTCCATTTTGATTGATATCCATAAACCTTTCTTGGTGAGCCGTAACAGGATAAGGTCCAGTGTAAGGTGGCTGTAGTGATCTTCTTACCGAGTCCTCTCGTAAGTATAAATGCGTGCATTTGTCAAGATCTTGAAAGATGAATGTTTTTGGTTTGTCATGTCGAGAAGCAGGGCTGGGTCTGATGGACGACATGTGACGGCGCAGGCGGACGACATAATCCGTTGTGTGGTCTTCTTGTCTTGGTTCCTCTCTGGGTAGATCCAGAAGTTCTCCAGGGAGACGCAATTGTTGCCCGGAAACTAACTCTGCAGTTGATGCGTGGAGGTCTTCGCGAAAGGCGCTGCGGATTCCGAGAAGAACAACAGGAAGAGCTTCAAGCCAGGACGAGTCACGATGGCACATTAGTGAAGCTTTCAGCTGACGGTGCAATATCTCGACTAAACCATTGGCGCAGAAGTGGTAACTGCATGTCCTGATTCGTTCCATACCAAAGGTTTTACCAAGGGAACCAAAAAGAGCTGATTCGAACTGGCGTCCTTGGTCAGTTGTGATGCGCAAGGGAGAGCCGTAGCGTGAAATCCATCATGTGACTAAACCTTCTGCAACTTCATCAGCGGTGATTGTTTTAAGAGGATGAACTTCTGGCCACGTGGTGTATCGATCAACCACTGTAAGACCGGTTGTATCTGTATGGACCGGATGGTGGAAGAGGTCCTATGATGTCGATATGAATGTGTTCAAAACGGGATGATGGAAGTGAAAATGATCCAATAGATGGACGCACATGACGTGTTTCCTTGGCACGTTGGCAATGCTCGCAAGCGCGGGCCCATTTCCGGCAATCCTGTTTGACATGTGGCCACACAAAACGGTCTGATACGAGTTTGGCAGTAGCCTTAATGCCACCAGGATGACTGAGGTTGTGGAGTGAAGTGAAAACTGACCGTCTTAGGGGTTCAGGAACAAATGGACGTTGTGTTTGTGTTGTTGTGTCGCAGTGCACTTGAAGGTCCGTTCCAGGAATAGCAACAGGTCTCAGACGAAGTGAAGTCTCCACTTAGGTTCTCCTGTAGTTCAGGGTTGTTTGCTTGATGGCGGGCTAAAGTATTAGCGTCCACGGAGTTGACACTTTTGGCTGTGAGGGCATCGACACGTGAAAAACTGTCAGCAACAATGTTTGCTGATCCAGAGATATGCCTGATGTCTGTGGAAAACTGAGATATATATGTAAGTTGGTTCTGTTGAACTGGAGGAAACATTTCTCGTTTTTGGCTAAAGGCGAAAGTTATAGCCTTGTGGTCTGTGAAAATAATGCAATGATTTGCCTCCAGAAAATGTCGGAAATGCCTTATGGCAGCATAAATTGCGAAAAGTTCGAGATAATATGCTGGCCAAGGAGATTGCTTTGGGGTTAGCTTCTGGGAAAAGAAAGAGAGAGGTTCCCAAGTAGAATTATCAACAAGTTGTTGAAGTACAGCTCCAACAGAAGTGTTAGAAGAGTCACAGATCAACGCAAGAGGGGCGTTGTGATCTGGGTGAACTAGTAGTGTGGCGTTGGCGAGATGTTCCTTATAAGCAGTGAATGCAGCTTCCAATTCAGCAGTCCAATTCACTGGTTGATTACCTCGAAGTGATGAAAGTGCGCTGTGCAGCTGTGCTTGATGTTCTGCGGCTGATGGAATGAACCTTCTGTAGAAGTTAAGCATGCCTAAAAAACGGCACAACCCTTTTGCAGTGGAGGGGCGAGCGAATTGTTGCAAAGCCTCGATGCGATAAGGAAGTGGTCTTGTACCTGCAGCTGAAACTTCGCAACCAAGAAATGTAACCTTAGGGGCACTTAAGACTGTTTTCTTTACGTTGACTAGAGTGCCGTAATCAGACAGTCGTTTGAATAGGGTTCTTAAATGACCTTCGTGCTCTGCCCTATCCTTAGAGAAGACTAAAATGTCGTCTATGTAAGGAAAGCAGAAGTCTAAACCAAAGACGACTTCATCGATGAATCGCTGAAATGTTTGACTGGCATTCCGGAGTCCGAAAGACATAAAGGGAAATTCGAACAAACCAAAAGCTGTTGTAATAGCTGTCTTAGGGATGTCATCAGGATTAACAGGGATTTGAGTGTAGGCTTTAACTAAATCTACCACGGAGAATACCTTACAGCCTCTAAGAGAATGAGTGTAATCGTGGATGTGTCTTACCGGGTATCTGTCAGGGATGGTTCTTGCGTTAAGGGCTTGATAGTCACCACAGGGACGTCAATCATCTGGCTTCTTGGGGACCGTGTGAAGAGGCGAAGACCATGGTCCATCGGATCTACGTGCTGTGCCATCATTCAACATGGCGTCGAATTCAGCCTTCGCCAGAACGAGACGATCTGGGGCAGGACGTCGTGGGCGGGACGAGACAGGAGGGCCGGGAGTTGTCTTAATAAAGTGCATGGTCGAATGTTTGACTTTACGAGAAGTACCAGAGGGACGAGTGATCTCAGGAAATTCAGCTAATATTGATGAATTCGGGGAATCGGGAGATATAGTCTTGATGCTAAAGTGAGATATCGTAGTCGTTTGGCACGGGACAAAAAGGTTTGTTGCACTATCAATTAGTCGCTGGTTGCGACAATCGGGTAGCAAGCCAAAATGCGCTAGAAAATCAGATCCAAGTATGGGTGTACTAACATCAGCAACAATAAAATTCCACGTGAAAGCTCGCCTAAGTCCGAGGTTCAAAGTTAATGTCATCATCCCGTAAGTGTGAATGGTTGTGTTGATGGCAGCTCGAAGCTCTAATCTACACGCTGTTGTCGATTAACAAGAAACGATTTAGGTAAACAGCATATATCAGAACCTGTGTCGATTAGAAATTTCTTATTTGTTGTGCGATCTAGGATAAGTAGTCGGCGTCCCCCTGAGTGACAGTCAGTTGACGCCATTACTGACTGCCTTTGGAGTTTGTTGAAGTTTCAAAAGAACATGGCTGGAGGCACCTTTTAGCATTATTGCCAAAACGTTCGTGATACCAGCACAATGTAGTCTGTCGAGTATCATTTGGACTATTAGATCCACCATACCACCTTTTATCTCGACCGTTTGATGAACTACGATTGCGACTTCTTGATCGACCATTGCTTAGCGCGTTACCTTGATCCCACATCGTTTTTACTTCAAGTTGCGTGATGGATAGCCGTTCCAAAACTTCATCAAATTGAGAAAGATTAGGGACTGCAGATTGTGAAGATGCTGAAGCAACTGCATTTAAGGACCTTATGTTAGGTAAAGGACATAGTGAGCTAAGTGGTCGAACTTCCAATATTTTGTCGGCGGTAAGCGCCAATACCTCCGCTTGGACACCTGTTTGTCCGGCTTGAGTTTGTAAAATCCCCTGAACATGTGATGGAAGCCATTGCATCCAAATTGTTTTTAACAACCCATTATCTATTGTAGAAGAGCCTATAAGGGATCGAAGGTAGCGCAAAAACTGCGAAGGAGTTCTATCACCAAGCTCCTCCTCCAATAGCAGTTGGCGAATACGCCTTTCTTCAGACACGGACAGACGACGGACAAGCTCTGATTTGAGGGTTGAGTATGGATTAAGAGGAGGAGGATTTGTTATGAGATCCTCGACCTCAAAAGCGTAACGCTCGTCCAAGTGCGAGATAACATAAGAGTACTTGGTTGTTTCATTCGTTATACGCCCCAAGGCGAATTGCGCCTTGACTTGGGCAAACCACAGTGCCGGCTTTTCCCTCCAAAAAGGTGGAAGTTTGACACTCACCTTGTGGATACCGAGTTCACCGAGTCGTCTCGCCGGGATCGGGTCATCTGCGATGGGCGGCTGAGGTTGAAGTCGGAGCTCAGGCGAGGGCGGTAGAGGTTGATGTTGGAGCGGAGGCTGGTCAGCTGCTTCGTGTCGGTGCAAATGTTCCTCTGGTTCCAGGCCTTGTATTTGGAGACGCAAGTTCCGATTTTCCTCCTCCAGTCGAGCCAGGCGATCCAAAAGTCTTTGATTCATGATTGATGAGAAGCAGGCGCGAAAGTGTAGATTTAAGTGATGGACAAGAGGTGAATTTGAAAACAAATAATTTTGAAAAATAAAATAAAGTTAAAGTAATTTTCTAATCGGGGTCACCAATTTGTAGTGCCGCTATCGACCCCAGTTCCTTAAAGTAATTAAGTAAAAAGAAATCAATAATGGTTTACATTAAACTTGTACTAGGTAGCCTGTTGCTCGAAATCGAGCAATATTTAGGTACTGATAGGATCAATATTAGTAATTAACATATTTATTTGCAGTTATTAAGTTAATGATAGTGCTTCAAGATTAGGAAGTTGTGCAGGGACATGATCGATACCATCGACTTCATGGATTCAGTCTTGTTCATGTAAAGTTAATAAAATACGTGCATGTCGTAATCCACGTTTCTGAAACTATATTTTGTATATCAGCATCATACACAAAAAATTAGCATTTCCAAATAAGTGTTTTTTATTCCTGGTATTAGCTCCTTTAACTCGCTGTGAAAAACTCTTGCTATTAAGTCAGGTTGAAAATGTGCCGAGCTCCAGGTTCCAAATTTCAGACCACTTAAGATTACATGTCGTTGTTAAGAATAAAAAAGGTATCCCAAACCGTTGAACGATAGCTATTACGTCCAGGTAGTTTTAGTTCATATTTTGTGGTGATCCCATAAATGGCGAAGGGAGGATTACCCAATTACCTCAAATACGTCAGTTTTAGTGGTTAGCTTGCTGTTTGACAAAGTCCATTTAAAACATATCTACACGCAGTTGGATGATTCCGAATTAAAGCCAAGTCGAGAGCCTTCTATCCTCACATACATATTAATCACCCAATGTAAAAGAAGATTTTCGGACCTATGCAGAATACAAAAAAAATCCCGTACAGCAAGTCGAAAAGAGGAATACTGCAACATGTGGTTGCGTACCACAAAGGTTCATTGAGCATGTTTCAAACCTACATGCCAGCCATTATCTCCATTTGGAAGTGTAATAACGTTATATAAATATACCTGAGGGTACTTAAATTGATGGTTTTCTGCAGAAAATAAAGTCTCAATCCGATTATAAAAATAACGTGAATTGGAAAGTTATATACACCTCCTACGATGGATTAATGTATATTTGCTTCAGAATGCACCATCGCAAATGCGGAGTTGTAGGATCTGATATTGTTGAGGTAGTTTTTATTTCTTTTTTTGTTTCCCAGTAATTTCCCAGCTATGTTCCCAGTCCGTCAATGAGATGTTTAGTACATTTTTATTGGGTGTATTCTTCTAAATTCACTTCACTTTTATGGCAACACAGATTAAATGTCCTTAACGTACCAGTTTTTTCACCTTAAAGTGTTTTCCTCTGCAATGATTACAAAGTAATTCCATATTTTCTAGTGAGAATGGTAGTTCTTCGGCAGACATTCGCTTTCCCCAATTTTTAGGAATCTATGTCGGCAGACCTCCGACCGGTCAATGTTCGTCTTCTTATCGGTGGCATTATAAATGCAACAAATCCAAAAAAAGATTTGCTCAGATTAATGTAACTTCAAAAAACACTATGAGATATCGTAAACTACATTGTAAAACTGGTAACTGCAATGATTAACAGCTTTAAAAACTTCATAACATAACCTAAATTACATAATAAATCTTTAAAAAAAGAAAACTGTTGAAAACAAAACCAAACCAGCTGTAAAAATAAGTTTACCTGTAGAACTATTTCAGAGCTTGGCCATATGTTCAGTTTATAAACAAATTAAACTGAGCTTGCTTCAATGTCCATGAATAGCGCTACTGTTCCGAAACTTCAGCCCTTTACTGTACTTTTGTGACGCCCTTTTTTAAAATTCTGAGACTTGATGACAAATCTACACAACAATCCCTTTAATTTGACACCTCAAACGTTAAAATCCATCCAGCCGTTATTGCGGTTGGACTGTGAAAAGAAAACCGCTTGCGTATTAATATATAGATTCAGAATCAGGAAAGATACAGGAATCCAAAATCCTAATATTTACAAATTACAAAATTAAACAATAACATAAAAACAGATGTTTATAATACATGACATTTGAGAGGAATTAAAACATATGACATTCAAAGAAATTAAAACATCAGGTTCCACACCGAGTTCAACATATATTGATTCTATTAAGACGACAAAATATCTACTCCATGGTTTAAAGGTTACTGACTTAATATTGCCCAAATGAAAGATTACCACTTAAATCTAGTATTACAAGCGTTATGAATTACTTGGGTTTTCAAACAGTACATAACATGAATTATTTGTATGGTTTTACAGCAAAAATATTATGACGATTATGACAAAATTTTGAGTGTCCCTCAAAATTTCCCACCACCACCTCCACCACCACCACCTCCACCACCACCACCTCCACCACCACCACCTCCACCACCACCACCAAAGGGCTTTTGGGATCGGGGGATGGATTCGGGATGGATTGGGCCGGGGATGACGAGATCTGCCGCTCCCCCTCCTGGTTCGATGGTAAGTGTTTGATTTGCATTTAAGATAAGCTATTTTAAATGTTGCAATCATGTTACGCCAAAAAATGAGTTTTTCGTACCTTTTTCATAACAAATTTAACAAGCCAAATTTTTGTTTTCGTTATTGAATTTGTCTCAAAGAAACCAGTTTGGCTCGATTTGCATTTAAATTTAACTGAGGCATTTAAATTAATCAAATCTATATATTAATACGCAAGCGGTTTTCTTTTCACAGTCCAACCGCAATAACGGCTGGATGGATTTTAACGTTTGAGGTGTCAAATTAAAGGGATTGTTGTGTAGATTTGTCATCAAGTCTCAGAATTTTAAAAAAGGGCGTCACAAAAGTACAGTAAAGGGCTGAAGTTTCGGAACAGTAGCGCTATTCATGGACATTGAAGCAAGCTCAGTTTAATTTGTTTATAAACTGAACATATGGCCAAGCTCTGAAATAGTTCTACAGGTAAACTTATTTTTACAGCTGGTTTGGTTTTGTTTTCAACAGTTTTCTTTTTTTAAAGATTTATTATGTAATTTAGGTTATGTTATGAAGTTTTTAAAGCTGTTAATCATTGCAGTTACCAGTTTTACAATGTAGTTTACGATATCTCATAGTGTTTTTTGAAGTTACATTAATCTGAGCAAATCTTTTTTTGGATTTGTTGCATTTATAATGCCACCGATAAGAAGACGAACATTGACCGGTCGGAGGTCTGCCGACATAGATTCCTAAAAATTGGGGAAAGCGAATGTCTGCCGAAGAACTACCATTCTCACTAGAAAATATGGAATTACTTTGTAATCATTGCAGAGGAAAACACTTTAAGGTGAAAAAACTGGTACGTTAAGGACATTTAATCTGTGTTGCCATAAAAGTGAAGTGAATTTAGAAGAATACACCCAATAAAAATGTACTAAACATCTCATTGACGGACTGGGAACATAGCTGGGAAATTACTGGGAAACAAAAAAAGAAATAAAAACTACCTCAACAATATCAGATCCTACAACTCCGCATTTGCGATGGTGCATTCTGAAGCAAATATACATTAATCCATCGTAGGAGGTGTATATAACTTTCCAATTCACGTTATTTTTATAATCGGATTGAGACTTTATTTTCTGCAGAAAACCATCAATTTAAGTACCCTCAGGTATATTTATATAACGTTATTACACTTCCAAATGGAGATAATGGCTGGCATGTAGGTTTGAAACATGCTCAATGAACCTTTGTGGTACGCAACCACATGTTGCAGTATTCCTCTTTTCGACTTGCTGTACGGGATTTTTTTTGTATTCTGCATAGGTCCGAAAATCTTCTTTTACATTGGGTGATTAATATGTATGTGAGGATAGAAGGCTCTCGACTTGGCTTTAATTCGGAATCATCCAACTGCGTGTAGATATGTTTTAAATGGACTTTGTCAAACAGCAAGCTAACCACTAAAACTGACGTATTTGAGGTAATTGGGTAATCCTCCCTTCGCCATTTATGGGATCACCACAAAATATGAACTAAAACTACCTGGACGTAATAGCTATCGTTCAACGGTTTGGGATACCTTTTTTATTCTTAACAACGACATGTAATCTTAAGTGGTCTGAAATTTGGAACCTGGAGCTCGGCACATTTTCAACCTGACTTAATAGCAAGAGTTTTTCACAGCGAGTTAAAGGAGCTAATACCAGGAATAAAAAACACTTATTTGGAAATGCTAATTTTTTGTGTATGATGCTGATATACAAAATATAGTTTCAGAAACGTGGATTACGACATGCACGTATTTTATTAACTTTACATGAACAAGACTGAATCCATGAAGTCGATGGTATCGATCATGTCCCTGCACAACTTCCTAATCTTGAAGCACTATCATTAACTTAATAACTGCAAATAAATATGTTAATTACTAATATTGATCCTATCAGTACCTAAATATTGCTCGATTTCGAGCAACAGGCTACCTAGTTAGCTATAAACCAGCTGTAACAACTTGCAGTTTTTAGCGGATTTCCCCCATAGGGATATTATAAGGTAGTATACAGGTTTCAGGCACTTTTCCAATTCTTGTCAGGATGTCAATGTAACAGTGTAATAGTCCTGGCAACGAACGCTCAAAAAATGGTATAAAGGGAATTGCATGGAACGCAATTCCTCAATTTGCCGTTTGTGACATTATTTTTCAAAGACTAATTACAATTTGTTGTAATTATTTGAAAATTACAGTTTTTTGTTAGTTTGCCAACACCTTTATTTTTACCAATTTTTATGATTGAGGTGTAAATTACTGGAAATTCTCTCAATAGTTCCTGAATGCTGTTCATTTTCCTCTAGGTGAAAATAGCGTTGCCCCATTAGGCATGTATGTTACCCACAAATTTACATGTATTTCTTATGGAAGGGATATATTTTTTAAATATTAATACAATTGATGCTTACTTTGTAAATAGTTGGGCCAAAGTAGACATATTGTATGCTTTTCTTACAGAAAACTTAATTTTCTTTAATTTTAGCGAATTTCCCCAATAGGGAAGAAGCTATTACCGTAGGTCTCATGGTAAGACCTAAGCCCGAGACCATGATAACTTTTCGTTTTGGGGCCCCCAGAAGCAAAAAACGCCATTCGTTCAAATTTCTAGATATATATATATATATATATATATATATATATATATATATATATATATATATATATATATATATGGATCTATGATCTATCTATATCTATGTAGATATATGTGTGTCTGTATCTATATATGTGTCTGTAAGCACGATAGCGCTCGCAAAAATGGTCCGATAAGAATGAAATTTGCCACAGGCGTGTAAAGTAGTAATTATTCGGACGAGTTCGTGAACCAGCCCAATCGGACCACCGGAAGGGGGGGGAAAGGGGAATAAACCCCCAAAAAATGTGTTTTTTGAGTTTTTTACATAGAAAAATAAAATTTACCGAATTTTTGTTGGCACCATTGAATTCAGCTCAAAAAACAAACAATTTAGTACCTTGAATCACTGCTCTATGTTCATTGGTTACTGAGATATTGAAAGTGGTAAACACAGTACGTTGTTCCAATGTTAACCTTATGGGAAATAAGTAAAATTCTATATCTCGTTTATTTCACAACATATCTTGATAAAACTTGGTAAATAGCTTCTTTTAGTTCAGATCTACGCAATATTGAATTAAAACCATCCAGTTTTAATATACCTGTAGCAGCAGACCTGCATACTCATTCCCCATGTTATTCTTATGGAGCTTACCAAAACATGTCAAATCTCGCTATGTTGGATTGAAATACGTTTTTTTTGCATTTGAAATTCGCTGAGTATGCAGGTCTGCTGCAACGGGGGTATTCAAATTTAATAGGGAATACTAAAAGTTGATAGTTTTCAAGAGACTGTGGAAAAACAAAACAAATGGTTTTTTCAGACCCCTCTCCCTCCCAACGCTAAAGGGCTATGAACGGGGAGTTTTGATATGTTCACCTCCTAACTACTCCAAACAAAGCTGCAAAGTCAAAAATTGTGTTCCACAAAATTCCGTCTATACCTTTTTGTTGCATGGGCTACAAAGAAAATGATTTTAATATGTTAAAAAATCCCTCTGTTAAAACCAAACATTAAATTGCTTATGTTTTAGCACCCACCATGTGGGTATGACATGGACATGGCGCCCCCGGCAGGCCCAGGGAGACAGGCTCCTCGGCAAACTCAGGCACGGGCCCCCTCGCAGGTAAACCTTGAATTTCATTTAATATGGTCTACCTTTCAAAGCACATAAAAGGTTGCTCAAAGGTTCTGCACGCATAAGGGAGCTATTTCTGCCCAAGATAATAAGTAAATTTTCATTTCATTGAAAATAAAATTAGAGTTTTGTCTGTACATTGCTTAGAATTATGAAATTTTTGGTTATTTTTGCGTTTTGAAGTTCAGAGAATCCGAATCAAGCCTTATCTCAATTTATGTCACGATGTTTGTTGGTAACGCTCAACATCACACTTTAGACCGCTTTTCACGCAAAAACTAGAGTACTGTTATGGTTAAAACTTTTTTCCTGTGTTGTATGCACATATAAGAAGCTTTTAGACGACTTAAAAGTAGCGTACGTCTTTTTGAAATTAAAATAGCAAGCTTCTAAAAACCGAGTTTTATTTGATTTCGACCAAGTTTGTTTTGTTTGAATTTCCCCATAATTCAAGGGGATGACGTTTTGTTTACATTTTCAGTGTTCCAAGCAGATGGTAGTTACCTTCACTGATGGATTCGTCGTTAAGATGTTTTATGATTTCATTCAGTTTTAAATGTGCATTAGATGCATGTGTAATATTTCTTTTCAATTGACATGTACTATATAAAGTTAATAATTTCCCATTCATTATACATTTATCAGGATTTTCATCCTGATCTGACCCTCGGACTCCACCACAGACCAAGGCCGCGCTCAGGCCCTCTCAAAGATCACATATTAATATCCTTATGCCAGAATTATTATGAGTGATGAAATGTTTATATTCAAACAGATGTTAAAAGCAAGACATATCATAGAATGTAAAACCAGCTGTCTGTAAAAAATAAAATAAATCACTGACTAGAGATACAGTACTTAAAATTCCTTCCTTCCTTATAACAGCTGTTAATGAAAGAGATATTGGGTGGGTCAGCCTCAGTCACCGGTGGCTAACCGGTTACCTTAGTCACTAATAGGCAAATCCACCGCATCTTGACAATCAACAATGTCCGGTTACTTACCGAATCCACCGTAAACACAACATCGGTGGATGCACAACAATGGTCGGTAGGTGGTACGTCCACCGCTACCGTTCACTTAATATAGGTTAGTATATTACCCACCGGTGACTGCGGCTGAACGCGCCCAATGTAAACCATTTTTAAAAAATTGCGGGACGGCTATGTTGTTTTGTTGTTGTTTAAAATAGATCCTAAAAACATTAGAAAACACTTGGTGGCATTTAATCAAGGCATTTTCTACTTTACGTACATAAACTTTCATGAATTAGGAAACTGCTTCAAGATTCACTAAGTACGCACGGTCTGCTGCGAAGAGGGTACTGTATTTCCTGTCTCAGGGTCACTCTGTACTATAGCACAGATTAAAGATTCAACGATAGGCTTAATGAGTAAACCTTCCCAGGCAGGGACACCCTTAGGGGTTTTGTCGGCGGGGCGGGGGGGGGGGGGTGCTGGAATGTGCTGGCATGTGTAGTATAGAGAGAACAAATAAAAATGCCTCTTGCGGGGGGGCAGTAATATTTCTAAGTACTCCCGTCGCAGCAACCTGCGTTCTTAGCGGATTCCCAAAACATCTCTCTGGCTAATGAAAGTATATCTACTTTATATTATTTGTCAAATACCACCGACCTATCATCGCACAGCCCAAATTACTTGAACTTGACTCAGAACATTGAACATTTTCATAGACGTTCCTATAGGGCGTGAGCATCCGCTGAGATCTGGTTTTTCAAAATTCAAAGTTTTCAGGGTTTTTCGGTGGGGTCAACGGTCTAAAATCTTTCTGTATAATTCAATGGATGATCTTTCGATTAAATTGTCAATTTTCATTTAATCAGGAAGGCGGTTTAAGCTTCACATACAGATAGGTCTACAGCTGATTTATAATTTGGTTCCTTTTATCATGGTTTTATGGTTGTTTTTTAGGTGATATGTAATATATTGAAGTCACCGATAGTTTTTGTACCTTATCAATTTAATCATAAACTCAATATGTGGCACCATCTTTATTTAGGCAGCGGGTGTTAAAATTGTTATCGTGAGCGAAGCCACGGGCAACTGCAAGTTGACTACTAATTCACGTAGGCCTTGTCAAAAATTATGAGCCTATAGTATTTTTTCGATTTTTTCAGGTAAGAATCAATAGAAAATTTTTAACCTGATAGTGTATTCAATTTATTAACGTTTGTCTTGTAGCTTTATTTAAACCTACTGTATTTCCTGTTAAACAAGCAATAAGATGTTTTGGCCGTATGTGTAGAATCTTTGGGCCAACCACAGTATACTGAGTCATTGTGTCATTAATTATTTAAGAATACGATTGTGTAATCTATATGTTTCCTTAACTAGGGGGTTTAATTAATTACCGCTTGCATGGAAGAACTTATCAATCACATTTCCCTTAAAAACCTATACTTAACTAATAGTGATATTGACTTCTCAGGCTCCAAAACGAAAGGTTATCTACGTTTTGGGCTTAGACTAACCTATATCTTATGAGATCTAGTAATAGATTCTTCCATAAAGGGAAAATAATAGACACGCAGTAAACCAAACTTATTATGTTACTTACATATTCGCATAGGAGTACACTTTGACTTTACCGTATTCAACATACAATGATTCTATTAAGACGGCAAAATATCTACTATATGGTTTAAAGGTTACTGACTTAATACTGCCCAAATGAAAGATTACCTCTCAAATCTAATATTACAAACGTTATGACTTACTTGGGTTTTCAAACAGTACATAACCTGAATTATTTGTATAGTTTTACAGCAAAAAAATTATGACGAAGACTTCCATGTTCACATACCTCACCCCAAACGAGTAGTACGTGAAACCCGTGAATTGGTAGAAGATGCAGCTGACGAAATTTTGAGTGTCCCTAAACGTGTTGTGAATCGGGGAATAGATAAGACTAAAAACGTAGTTAGGCATGGGGCACACACTCTGCGTGAAGTTGCTATTTTCAGAACCCCCTCCCTCCCGCCACTAAATGGCTATGAACGGGGACTTTTGATAGTCCAAAAAAAGCTGCAAAGTGAAAAACTGTGTTCCACAAAATTCCCTCTATACCATTTCGTTGCATGGCCTACAAGTTGAATGAGTTTAATATGTTAAAAAATCCCCCTGTTAAAACCAAACATTAAATTGCTTATGTTTAAGGACCCACCATATGCGTATGTGGGAAACATGTATTTCTTATGGAAGGGAAATATTTTTAAAATTATAATACAATTGATGCTTACCTTGTAAATAGTTGGCCCAAAGTATACATATTGTATACTTTTCTTGCAGAAAATTTAATTTTCTTTAATTTTTAAATTTAATAGGCAATACTAAAAGTTGATAGTTTTCAAGAGTGGGAAAACTAAACAAATGGTATTTTCAGAACCCCCTCCCTCCCGCCGCTAAAGGGCTATGAACGGGGGATCTTTGATTTGTTCACCTCCTAACTAGTCCAAAAAAAGCTGCAAAGTGAAAAATTGTGTTCCACAAAATTCCCTCTATACCTTTTCGTTGCATGGCCTACAAGTTGAATGAGTTTAATATGTTAAAAAATCCCCCTGTTAAAACCAAACATTAAATTGCTTATGTTTTAGCACCCACCATGTGGGTTTGTGACAGACACGGAAGTAGTCCTGGCAGGCCCAGGGAGACAGGCTCCTCGGCAAACTCAGGCACGGGCCCCCTCGCAGGTAAACCTTGAATTTCATTTAATATGGTCTACCTTTCAAAGCACATAAAAGGTTGCTCAAAGATTTCTGCACGCATAAGAGAGCTATTTCTGCCCAAGGTAATACGTAAACTTTCATTTCATTGACTACTAATTCACGTAGGCCTTGTCAAAAATTATGAGCCTATAGTATTTTTTTTTTCAGGTAAGAATAAATAGAAAATTTCCTACCTGATAGTGTATTCAATTTATTAACGTTTGTCTTGTATCTTTGTTTAAACCTACTGCATTTCCCGTTAAACAAGAAGAATACTATTTTGTAATCTATATCTTTCCTTAACTAGGAGGTTTAATGAATTACCGCTTATATGGAAGAACTTATCAATCATATTCCTCTTAAAAACCTATACTTAAGGAAAATAGGGGATATTGCAGTGATATTGACTTCTCAGGCTCCAAAACGTAAGGTTATCTACGTTTTGGGCTTAGACTAACCTATATCTTATGAGATCTAAGTAATAGATTCTTCCATAAAGGGAAAATAATAGACACGCAGTAAACCATACTTATTCTGTTACTTATATAATCATATAGGAATACACTTTGACTTTACCGTGTTCAACATATATTGATTGTATTAAGACGACAAAATATCTACTCTATGGCTTGAAGGTTACTGACTTAATATTGCCAAAATGAAAGATTACCACTTAAATCTAATATTACAAGCGTTATGACTTACTTGGGTTTTCAAACAGTAAATAACCTGAATTATTTGTATGGTTTTACAGCAAAAATATTATGACGAAGACTTCCATGTTCACATACCTCACCCCAAACGAGTAGTACGTGAAACCCGTGAATTGGTAGAAGATGCAGCTGACGAAATTTTGAGTGTCCCTAAACGTGTTGTGAATCGGGGAATAGATAAAACTAAAAACGTAGTTAGGCATGGGGCACACACTCTGCGTGAAGTTGCTGAGGATTGGGGATTCCTTGAACCCCCGCCACCGCCACCACCGCCAAAGGGCTTTTGGGATCGAGGGATGGATATAATTCAAGGAGCAGCTGAAAAAGTGGGTGTATACGATTCGTCGCCGGGGATGACGAGATCTGCAGCTCCCCCTCCTGGTTCGATGGTAAGTGTTGGATTTGCATTTAAGATAAGCTATTTATTTTAAATGTTGCAATCATGTTACGCCCACAAAACAAGAGTTTTTCGTATCTTTTTCATAAAAAGTTTAACAAGTCAAATTTTTGTTTTCATTATTGAATTTGCCTCGAAGAAACCAGTTTGGTTCGATTTGCATTTTAATTTAACTCAGGTATTGAAATGAATCAAATTAGTTATAAATCAGCTTTAACTAGCAGTTTTTAACGGAATATTCCCCCATATGGAAATTATAGGGCAGTATCAGGCACTTTTCCAATTCTTGTCAGGATGTCAACGGGCTCGTTCAGCCGCATTCCACCGGTGGGTAATATACTAACCTATAATAAGTGAACGGTAGTGGTGGACGTACCATCTACCGATCATTGTTGTGCATCCACCGATGTTGTGTTTACGGTGGATTCGGTAAGTAACCGGACATTGTTGATTGTCAAGATGTGGTGGATTTGCCTATTAGTGACTATGGTAACCGGTTAGCCACCGGTGACTGCGGCTAAACGCACCCAATGTAACAGTGTAGTAGTCCTGGCAACGAATGCTCAAAAAATGGTATAGAGGGAATTGCATGGAACTCATTTTCTGACTTTGCCGCTTTTTAACATTATTCTCAAAGATTAATTACAATTTGTTAAATTCTTTGAAAAAAAACTTTTTTTTAGTTTGCCAACACCTTTATTTTAGACCAATCTTTATGATTGAGGTGTCAAATTACTGGAAATTTTGTCAATATTTCCTGAATGCTGTTCATTTTCCGTTAGGTAAAAAAGCGTTGCCCCATTGGGTATGTATGTTACTCACAAATTTACATGTATTTCTGATGGAAGCGATGTAAAAAAAAATAATACAATTGGTGCTTACCTTGTTAATGGTTGGACTAAAGTAGTCATATTGTATACTTTTGTTACAGGAAATTTAATTTTCTTTAATTTTCAAATTTAATAGGGAATGCTAAAAGTTTATAGTTTTCAAGAGATTGTGGAAAAACAAAAAAAATGTTTTTTCAGACTCCCTCCCTTCTTCCGCTAAAGGCTACGAACAGGGACTATTGTTATGTTCACCTCCTAACTAGTCCAAACAAAGCTGCAAAGTCAAAAATTTTATTCCACAATATTCCCTCTGTAACTTTTCGTTGCATGGGCTTTTAGTTAAATGAGTTTAATATGTTCAAATATCCCTCTGTTAAAACCAACGATCAAATTGCTTATGTTTTAGCACCAAACATGTGGGTATGATATGGACATGGCGCCCCCGGTAGGCCCAGGGAGACAGGCTCCTCGGCAAACTCAGGCACGGGCCCCCTCGCAGGTAAGCATTGAATTTCATTAATTATGTCTACCTTTCAAAGCACATAAAGGTTTACCCAAAGATTTCTGAGCGTATGAGAGAGCTATCTCTGCCCAAGTAAGAAATAGATTATTATTTTATTATCCACTAATTCAAGTAGGCCTGATAAAAAATTATGATCCTACGTTATACTTTTCGATTTTTTCAGGTAAGTTTCTTACCTGGTAGTGTATTCAATTTATTAATGTTTGTCTTTTAAATTTTGTTAAACGTCCATTCCCCGTTAAACAATCAATAAGATGTTTCGGCCGTATGTGTAGAATCTTTGGGTCAACTGCAGTATACTGAGTTGTTGTGTCATTAATTTAAGAACACAATTGTTTAATCTATTTATTATCATAACTAGGGGGTTTAATGAATTACCGCTTATATGGGAGAACTTATTAATCATATTCCCCTTAAAAACCTATAATTAACTAATAATGATATTGACTTCTCAGGCTCCAAAACGAAAGGTTATCTACGTTTTGGGCCTAGACTAACCTATATCTTATGAGATCTAAGTAATAGATTCTTCCATAAAGGGAAAATAATAGACTCGAACTAAACCAAACTTATTATGTTGCTTACATATTCATATAGGTGTACACTCGGACTTTACCGTGTTCAGCATATATTGATTCTTTTAAGACGACAAAATATCTAATCTATGGTTTAAAGGTTACTGACTTAATATTGCCTAAATGAAAGTTTACCACTTAAATCTATGATTACAAGCGTTACTTGGGTTTTCAAACAGTAAATAACCTGAATTATCTGTATGGTTTTACAGCAAAAGTATTATGACGAAGACTTCCATGTTCACATACCTCACCCCAAACGAGTAGTACGTGAAACCCGTGAATTGGTAGAAGATGCAGCTGACGAAATTTTGAGTATCCCTAAACGTGTTGTGAATCGGGGAATAGATAAGACTAAAAACGTAGTTAGGCATGGGGCACACACTCTGCGTGAAGTTGCTGAGGATTGGGGATTCCTTGAACCCCCGCCACCGCCACCACCGCCAAAGGGCTTTTGGGATCGGGGGATGGATATTATTCAAGGAGCAGCTGAAAAAGTGGGTGTATACGATTCGTCGCCGGGGATGACGAGATCTGCTGCTCCTCCCCCTTCTAGCTCGATGGTAAGTCTTGGTTTTGAATTTAAGTTAAACTTAGGTATTTGGGCATTATTAGATATAAAACTATGAAAAAATACAAATGGTTATCCGTTTTTTTTGAACCCATCTTAACAAATAAAATAATTTAGTATATTGAATCAATGTCATATTTATCCATTTGTTACTCTTACATTGTTAATGGTAAACATAGTACGTTGTCCTAATTACATCCTTAATAATTTTTACATCTCCCTCATTCTTCATCGTATTTAAATCAAACTTATTATTTTGCTTTATGCAATTATGATGTACTAGGGGGCCCATGTGCAAAATGCTCATTTTAATAATATTTTTTGTTTGTAACAAAACAAACCTACAATAAAAAAACTTGTCGCCTAAATTCACCTTTATTAATCAAGTTAACATTTTATAGTGAAATTTGAAGGTCAAGGGTCTCAACTAAACAAATAGACGCATAGCTAAACAAAAAACGCACACATTGTTTATCACCCCAGCACTATGCATTTGAATTTGATTTTCTTTAGGCATAACGGTAAAATATTGTGAGATTCATGCCCTAACATCATCTTGTCGCTGCAAGTAGATAGGTGATGCAGTGTCCGATCAGTCATTGTCTCTCGGAGGCTCTCTATTCTTGCCGAAGGTTACGCATGTGTCCGTTAATATCCTCGACTTGGTTTTCTTTTTGCCTTCTTCTTTTCTTATGAGGGTTCAATCTACAATACTTATAAAATGTGAAGAGTATATCTTTACCATAAAGAGTGATTTACCTACCTTAACTAGGCTACACTTACCAATAAAAGCTGCCCATTTAAGAATAAATTTTCATAAGCTGTATCAAATGTTGTTTACAGTTGCGGACTTTCTACTTTTGTTTACAATCTGACCTAGGTTAAATGTACATGTGAAGGTAATCAGCTGATAAAATTACAATCACGTTTAACACCGTTATAGTACAAATTGGTCAGCACCATAGCGTTTAAAGCACCATCTAGAAATAAAAGGGTAGGGGGCAAAGCCTTAGAATAAATATATTCCCTACCACTCGTCGGCGCGCCGCCCGGTCGCTTGATCATAAGTATTAAAATGGCACCTCAATCGTTAAAATCAGTTCAGTAGACGGTTGAAAAGGGTTGTAACTGGGAAAACCCTTATTGTATTAAATAAATAGATCCTATAATAGTAAAAATAGCTCATTTTTATATTTTTATATCAGCAACCCTATATTTTGATTACTATTTTATCTTTTTTTGTGATAAAAAATGCTTTATTTTCCTTATTTCTCAACAAGCTCTGATAAAACTTGGTAGATGGCTTCTTCTAGATTAGCTCTATGGTGCGGGAATAAACACCTATCATTGCTGTGGGGTTAGGGTGGGTGCGCCAGTGAATGACTACCCCTCGGTTAATGACAGTTTTGCTTACAAAACCCTTGTATCAAGCATTTCATTTAGGTTAGCTAATAATAAATAAGTGTAAAACTTTCCTTGGACTATTATTCAACAATTACCTTTCATTGGTTAAAATTGTTTGAGTTGGAAATACTTTTAAAAATATTCAATATCGAGTGTTCAACTGTAGGATATAAAAGGGGACTTGCTATAAAAGTGGATATCTTATTTTATTTACCAAGTTCAAATGAATGTAACTAGAACTCTTATTTAATTAAACCATTTTACTTGAACAGTATTCAATTTTTTATATAAAAAGAAAGGTACAAATATAAACATTACAGATCATATGATTAAATATAATCTAACAACTAAGTTGGGTGCAGGTGTTTGACACTAACTACCACTCACCCAACTAAGGCGTTACGAGTCTACGGCATTTTCTAAATTTGACATGATTTATTTCAACTAGTCCCTTAGTAAAAATATCAGCAACCATGTCTTCAGTAAGCTTATAATTTATTAGCGAATTTCCTTAAAGGAATAAGCTATTATGGTAGTACTCATAGTAAGACCTAAGTCCGAGACCACGTTAACTTTTCATTTTGGGGTCCCTAGAAGCAAAAAACACCATTCGTTCGAATTTGTATACAGGGTGTTTCAGGATAAGTGTAAACAAATTCATCAGGCGATTCCTCACATCAAGACAAGAAAAAATTGTCATATAAACATGGGTCCGAAAACTAGTCGTTATGGAGTTACAGCCAAAAATTGGGTTTTTCCATTTTTAAGTGTACTTATTGCACTTTTTGGCCTGTAGATTCAAAAATTATAAAGATATTTTGATTAAATTTTCACAGTTAAATAGATTACAAAATTCCAAACAAATATCATTACTTTTCAATAGTGAACTTCTAAATTTGGCAGAGAAAGAATAGTTAAAAAATAAATTTTTTCCAAAAAATTCAATGCCTCAAAATTTTTTTAAATTTTTGATTGTTTATTAAATTTTGACCATTTAAGTATTTTGGCTGCAACTTTCCCAAAAAATGCGGAATTTTATGGAGAACAAAATAATATAAAGGTTTTTACACCTTCGCCAATGACTTTTTATGTTATTAACCAAAATATTGGAAGGTAACAAAAATTAGAAAGTAAATCATCAAAAGACCAGCCAGTCAAAAAAATTGCATAGAGCCTGAGGAATGTTTTAGCTTCATAATTCTTTATGAAACCTTCCAAGAACTGTCGATTGTAAAATTTAAGAAATCCAAAATCCCCAAAAATCCAACCACAAGACCCGCTACAGAAAATTATTCAAAATGGCGGCATTTTCCCTCCACAGGATAGGCCGTGAACAGAAACTTACTCCTGTCTTTTTCACACATTTTATGTTTCTCAGCATGAGGAATGTTGGACTACCACAATAATTTTTGGTTCGTAATGTACTTTATTTTGATTAATTTCTGTATTTACTTAATTACAGTCGCCATCTTGGATCCGCAATATTTGATAAGAGCTCTTAACGCATGTAAAGAAACTACCTTTATAATTCGATAAAAGTTTTTTTTTCATTCCGGATTTTGTAAATAGTAATTGAGAATTATATTTACTTGATAAATACTATGCTGAAATCAGTTTGAAAAAAATTAACCTAATGAAAAAAATAATTAAATTTGAAAATAACGAGTGTTTATTGGCTACGCTTTAGATAAAACATATTTTATCAAGGAAACTAAATGTTAAGTAAACGTGTTAAACTGACCTTAGCAATACCAAAACTTGATTAAAACTTTTCTTTTTTACAAAATGTTATTTGTTTAAGATAAAAATTGAATTTATGCTTGTTGAAAAAGTACAACAAATTTAGGTTTATTTTTGTTTAATTTATTCAATTTCCGTTGTTTCGTCTTGTATGTATTGTTCCGTTGTTTTTGTAAGTGAGTTGGCAGCACTATTTCCGTAAGCCGCAGGAATCAATAAAAATAAAGTACATTACGAACCAAAAATTATTATGGTACCCCAATATTCCTCTTGTTGAGAAACATAAAATGTGTGAAAAAAGATGGGAGTAAGTTTCTGTTCACGGCCTACCCTGTGGAGGGAAAATGCCGCCATTTTGAATAATTTTCTGTAGCGGGTCTTGTGGTTGGATTTTTGGGGATTTTGGATTTCTTAAATTTTACAATCGACAGTTCTTGGAAGGTTTCATAAAGAATTATGAAGCTAAAACATTCCTCAGGCTCTATGCAATTTTTTTGACTGGCTGGTCTTTTGATGATTTACTTTCTAATTTTTGTCACCTTCCAATATTTTGGTTAATAACATAAAAAGTCATTGGCGAAGGTGTATAAACGTTTATATTATTTTGTTTTCCATGAAATTCCGCAGGTTTTGGGAAAGTTGCAGCCAAAATACTTAAATGGTCAAAATTTAATAAACAATCAAAAATTAAAAGAATTTTTGAGGCATTGAATTTTTTGGAAAAAAATTATTTTCTAACTATTCTTTCTCTGCCAAATTTAGAAGTTCACTATTGAAAAGTAATGATATTTGTTTGGAGTTTTGTAATCTATTTAACTGTGAAAATTTCATCAAAATATCTTAATAATGTTTGAATCTACAGGCCAAAAAGTGCAATAAGTACACTTAAAAATGGAAAAACCCAATCTTTGGCTGTAACTCCGTAACGACTAGTTTTCGGACCCATGTTTATATGAGATTTTTTTCTTGTCTTGAAGTAAGGAATCGCCTGGTGAATTTGTTTACACTTATCATGAAACACCCTGTATATATATTTATCGAATACCACTGACCTATCATCACACAGCCCAAACTACTTAGCCTAGAACCTTGAAACTTTGCATGAACGTTCCTCTCAGGGCGTAGGCATACACTAAGAACGGATTTTTAAAAATTTCCTCAGGGCTACGCCCTATGATACATCAAAGTTTCAATGTTAAAGTATAGGGAAGCTCATGTAGTTGTCATGGCAACCTTAACATTAAATCATGAATCCAAGGAAGTTTTTCTGTTTTTTTTTTCACGGGTAAAACCGTGTTGATCTGCTTGTACATATATTTATATATATTAGGGACCTCACGCACAAATTGCCTGTGGACATGATAACGGTCGCAAAAGTGGTCCGATCTTTATGAAATTTGGTATAGACGTGTAAAGTGGTAATCACTCGGTCGAGTTTGTAAACCAGCCCGACCGGACCATGGGAAGGGGGGGGGGTAATGGGGGATTTTACCCCTCAAAAGTGGGTTTTCTTCGGTTTTTTACCGGTTTTTTTCGTTTTTTTGAAGCTGAATTTAATTCCACTATTAAATTCAGCTCTAAAAAACAAATGAATTTGTGTTTTGAATCGTTGTTCTATGTTAATTAGTTTCCGAGATACTGAAAGTGATAAACACAGTACGTTGTCCCTAACCTTATGGGAATCAAATAAAATTTTATGTCTCACTTATTTATGAAAATATCTTGATACAACTTTATATGTGGCTTTATCTAATTGAAATTTACTGGATTATGGCCTACAATACCCTATTTTTACATTTTTATGGCAGCAAACCTGCATACTCATTCTTCATGTTAACCTTATGGGTAATACAAAAAACTTGATTATGGCTTAAAATACCCAAATTATCAAATTCCTGAGGCAGCAAACCTGCGTACTCTCTTTCCCAGTGTTTACCTTATGAGAAGTAAATAAAATTGGATAGCTTTCTTATTCCTCAGCTTATCTTGATGAAAAATGTTATATATATATAAGTTTATATATATATTGAATTGTAGCCTATAGCTCATTTTCAAATTTCTCTGGCATCAAACCTGCATTTCTCCATACTAATCTTATGGAGAATAAATTATTTTTGAATAGCGATTGTGAGCATTTGGCAAGTCACAGGATGAGGGAAAAGGGCTCAAATTCGATGTTTTAATGTCAGGGACTCAGGAAAAGTACTGGAATTTCTTAAGGTTTGCTAGAAAAAAAAAATAACATAAAGTAACTGCAATTTAAGTAGCTTTGGGATATAAAAGTCTGCTTTGTTTACATTAAAACATGTGAGCTCATGTTTGATTCAAGCCATAATATGGTGGAGAGTCTAGGCAACGAAAGGTTATAGAGGGAATTGCATGGATCACAATTTTTGACTTTTTTACTTTGTTTGGACTAGTTAGGAGTAAAACATATCAAAAGTCCTCGCCCTTAGCCCTTGAGCCAGCTGGCCTGGAAAGGCCTAAAGGTAAAATTTTTTGGTTTTTCCTAAATATCTTTAAAAAACTATCAAGTTTTAGTATTCCCTATTAAATCTGAAAATTAAAGAAAATTTAATTTCCTGTAAGAAAAATACATAATATGTCTACTTTTACAAGGTAAGCATTAATTTTATTATTTTTTTTATATCCTTTCCATAAGAAATACATGTAATTTTGTGGGTAACTTAGATGCCCAATCGGGCAACGTTTTTTCACCTAAAGAAAAATGAACAACATTAGGAAATATTGACAAAATTTTCAGTAATTTGTCACCTCAATCATAACAAATGGTCTAAAATTAAGGCGTTGGCGAGCTCACAAAAAACGTTATTTTTCAAAGAATTATTACAATTTGTTATGATTCCTTGGAAAATAAGGAATTTGTGAGCTCGCCAATGCCTTAATTTTAGACAAATTTTTATGATTGAGGTGTCAAATTACTTGAAATTTTGTAAATATTTCCTGAATGCTGTTCATTTTACTTTAGGTGAAAAAACGTTGCACAATTGGGCATCTATGTTACCCACAAATTTACATGTATGTCTTATAGAAGGGATATTTTATAAAAATATTAATAAAATTAGTGCTTACCTTGTAAACGGTTGGACCAAAGTAGACATATTATATATTTTTCTTACAGGAAATTTAATTTTCTTTAATTTTAAGATTTAATAGGGAATACTAAAAGTTGATAGTTTTAATATATTCAGGAAAAACCAAAACATTGTACCTTAAGGCCCCTCTAGCCCAGCCGGCTCAAGGGCTAAGGACGGGGACTTTTGATATGTTTTATTCCTAACTAGTCCAAATAAAGTTACAAATTCAAAAATTGTGATCCATGCAATTCCCTCTATACCTCTTTTTGAGCATTCATTGCCTGGACTAGGATACAGACATATGGCTTATTTAAAGGCCAGGTAACAATATGTCAAATAAATGTACTATAACAAAAAACAATTTTTGCTGATGATGTTTATGGAAATTTTTTAAACAAAAATAAACAGCTGGTCATTTCCTCATATGATTAAATTGGAAAAGCCAGCTGTTTTGCAATTTGAACATTGTATTTTGGTGCCTAGTACAAGCTATTACTTTTTATAGCCTTTTGCCCTTAAAAGTCATTAGTAGGAAAGTATTTTTGCACGCTTCCTTTTGAACGTATATTGATGCGAGACTTCATTTAAATTATTTATTTATGCACTTAAAATTCGCTGAGTATGCAGGACTGCTGCAACGAGGTCATATAATGTATTCAATATATCCCGAACATAGTCATTATCCAGGGGAGTCAAATCGATCCGAAGCGAGCAAATAATATCAGGATCAGATAATGCTAATTCAACATTGGCAGAACTAGGTATTGGACCATAGTTACACCAAATTATAGGTTGCATATCACGTTTTTATTTTAAATATTAACATATGGTATTTTTGTTTATACCAAAAACAAATAAAAAGAATTATTACAGTCCACTGATAATTAGAACACATGTCTAATTTTTTACTCTTTTCTTTTACAATATAATTCGCTTTAAATTTTAATCACTTTACAGGAGTTTTTGTTCGACTTGCCTATACGTGGGGATGACATGGACATGACGCCCCCACGGCTAACCCAGGCACGGGCCCCATCGCAGGTAAACCTTGAAATTCATTCAATATGATCAACCCTTCAAAGCGCGTACAGGCTGCTCAAATATGTAATATATAAACATTTTCAAATAGTTCCATGTAAGCAAAAATTAGGAGCCGATCTTCTTCTCGAATCTCTTTCAAGTATAAAGCAATATGTAAATGTGCTAACCTGATAGTGTATTCTGTTTTTCACGTGTGTCTTGTTATTTTAGTAAACGTACCCCCATAACCCCTTTTACAATCAATTAGATCTTTTGACTGTGTGTGTAGATCTTTGGGCCAACTATACTGGGTCGTTGCGTCATCTTTACTTATTAATACACGCTAGGTGAAGATTAGACCACAGCCTAGGAAAAAACACTGTCCCGACACTGGCCATATGTTTTTAAGCATTATAATGTCCGTAGGGCGGGACTAGCGTTCAAAGCGGCACGAAGCATAATTACTAACAAAATTAGATACCATCTAATTGTAATTGTACTTATGGGCCAGCCACCAGGACCGCACAGGGAAGAAACTTTTATCCTCTGAGTAACCAGACTGTATTTTTTGTTAGACAATGGATGGTGAAACAACATGTTAATTGTGCTTGCGTGCCACTAGGGTTGCGGACACTTTTTGTGACCAATTGAAAGAAATGTATTTTTTCTTAGACTGTGATTAGACGCCATTAAAGTTATGCATGTGTCCATAAGTTATAACATGGGAAAAGAAATTTCAAATAAAGCAGCTGATGCAGTAAACAAAGCTTTCCAGCAAATCTATGTGTTGTTATTGGCATTGAAACCATAGAATATTTATACTAAAGCAGACTATAAGCATTCATTAATTAGTAGATTTAGTGAGCCATTTTAGTTCAGCTTTTTGTTAAGAAGGGTTATAATTTAGAAACAGAGGCTGAAGTAACGGAAAATGTTTGCTAAATTTACTTAAAACTACAGAGAATAATCACACAGAGGTCGCTTTTAAATGGGTCTTCTGTTGTACCCGAGTACTATTTGCAGTTAAATCCAGTTACAGTTATGTTAAATTAGGAGAGGACAGCGACGGAGCTGCTATCTTGCAGAGTTAATGGTAAACTAAGTCCTCGACACGGCACGCTGGCAGTGCTCTAAGGCACTCTGACCGCAATATTAGTAGATACCGCTGTTTGATTCTCCTCTGTGGTAAAACCCACTATTTCAAAATATAATTTACTATATTTAAAAGCAGCTTGATGTATATTGTGTCAGGTGATACTGATGTTATGTTTATGTTTACGGCTGTAATTAATTTGGAAAAATAATTCTGAGTATAAAGAGGTCAAAATGTCTTATTATTTCGTGTAGCTAGAAACACAAAAGTGGCGACGAAACAACGAAAAACACGCGCCAAAAGACATCTAGAGGATCCGGGTGAAATGCAAGTGCAACCACAAGAAATTGTAGGACACTTGAAGTTCACATGTGAACAGTTCGACGCGGAAGCTGATGTTTCGCATGAATCGAATCTACAGCTCTCCAATGTACAAGATGTAACTACTTTTCATCAACTGCTTAAACAAAAGCGTTTTACGAACACATGAAAATCTTTGCAGACCAAGGTCGATCAATGAGTAAAGTTATGAAGAGCTATTTTAAATACTCTGAAGTAATTATAAAACTAAAGGAGCTATAGCCTAGTTGCCGACCGGGTGAAATTATTTTCTTCCAAGTAGAACGGAGAGTGTTTCACTGAATATACGCGAACATTAAACAAACAAAATCAACTACTGCAGCTTTCCAGTTGAATTTTATCATCAAGCTTTGGTAATAGCTTTTATTATGGGGGTAAGTGACTCTAACATTAAGGAATCACTAATAAGAAAGATCACGATTCCCTTACTGATGTTAAAGAGTTAGCTAACACTTTATCTTCTAATAAATAGAATCTTTAGGCTTTAATAAAAAACCAGAATTTAATTCTCTACGGTTGGGTCCCTGCTTTGTTTGCGGAGGAAACCATTTAACAAAGAATTGTCGAATAAAGAATCCATTTGGTTTCAAATGCAAAAATTAAATCACATATAACAAGAAATTGGAAACTAAAGTAGAGTGTTGAGTTATTGGAAGATAGTAAAAAGCAGGAGACAAAAGAAAACATAAATAATCAGCTTGGAGGGATCCAAGACATACGTTGCATTAATCGGGATACTGGGCTTTTCCCCATATTGATATCTAAAGTTCTTATAAATGATAAATTAGTTTATATGCAATTCGACACAGGTAGTTGTGTGTCTGTAGTATCTGAACAAACTTGGGTTTATCTTAGCAAACCTCCCCTTCATCCAAGCCAACAGGGTTTCTCTTCATGTACAGGTCAAAGTATTGGTTTGCTTAGGGAAATTATGTTAAGTAGCTCTTGGGGAAGTAAGTAGTAAACCTAAACTTGTTGATTTTGGAATGAAACAAAATATTTTAGGTATAGACTGGATTTATCAACTTAGGAATAGAATCGCTCTTAGATTTACAGAAATTTTGTTCTGGTAAACATCCTAATGCTCTACAAATTCAGAGTTCAAAAGTAAGTATGAATAATCTATGCAATGAGTTTGCTGAGGTATTCACACCAGGGGAAGATAAATTAAAGAAGTTGAATTAAAGAAAGATGCGGTCCCAGTTTTTAGAAAAGCTAAGCCTTTTCCTTTGGCACTTAGAGAGAAAGTGCGTGAGGAATTAGATCGTCTCATAAGTAACGGTGTGCTAGAAGAAATTGACCTTTCAGAATTTCCCTGTGTAATCCTTAGAAATCGTATCTATGCAGACTTCCCCCCAGGATTGAATCAGACATTAGAAGTACAAAAATTCTCTCTCCCTACTCATGATGAACTGTTTGCAAAGTTAGTAGGTGGACAAAAGTTTACAACACTTAATTTATTTGTCTGATGCATACCTTTCAATTCCGTTTGAAGAAAGCTCCAAAAATCTCCTTGTAATCAATAAAATATTTAGGTGGATATGTTACAACAGATTGTACTTTGGAGTAGCCCCAGCTATAGCAATCTCTCAGAGACGAATGTATGGTATGCTTTTTGATTTGGAGGGAGTTGCATTTCTCCTTGATGATGCGATAATCACTGGAAAAAATGACGAAGAGCATTTATGCAGATCGCATGAAGTTTTGAAAAGAATTAAAGAAGAATGATTTTGTTTGAATCGAGCTAAATGCAATTTCCTGCAAGATAAGGTTCACTACTTACGTTTGACAGTTTCTAAAGATGACATTTTCACCAACATGAATAAAGTGAAACCGATTTTAGAAATGGATAAACCCAAAGATGTGAAACCATTGAAGACATTTATTGGAATGTCCAACTTTTACTCAAGGTTTATTCCCAATTTCGCAGACATCTGTGCACCTCTTAATAACTTTAGGAAGAAAGAAGTAACCTATTATTGGGCTCAAGATTGTTCTGAAGCCATTATCAAGATTAAGACAGCTTTAAAGTAAACTCCAGTTTTGGTTCCTTACGACAGGAAATTACCACTTGTGGTGGCAGCTGATGCATCGTCAAACTAAATCGGATATGCTATATTCCATAGGTATTCAGATGGAAAGGACAAACCAATTGCATACGCTTCAGAGATTTTAACAGCGGCTGAAAAGAACTACTGTCAAATAAAAAAGAAGCGTTGGCTGTTGTGTATACTCTGAAAAAGTTTCGCATTTACCTTTGGGTCAGCACTTTCTTGATTCTGACTGATCATCGACCTCTGTTATATATTTTTGTTTCAATGAAAGACAACAACGTCAACAACGTCAACAACGTCTTGTAGACTTCAAATGTCGGCATTATATCTTTCGAATTTCTCTTTTAAAAAGTAGTACATTTTTACGAGATAATTTGGAAGAGTCGACTGTTTAAGTAAAATACTAATAGGAATTTTTTTTGTTGATAGAAGCTGGAGGGCTCATATTCAGGAAACAGGCTAATAAGCTAAGGGGCGCTTTTCCCAAATCTCGTTTAACTCCGAATCTAGTTTAAACGCTAGTTTAGCCCACGGATTCACTTTCCCTAAAAAATCTCCGTTTAAACTTAGTTTATTTTATCCCACACAGTTCAGATGAGAAGTATGGTTTAACTTAAGGACATAGAGAAAGATCCTTTGCACAGAGAAGTAGAACTGCTGTTAGACATTGTAAACTATTATGGTTTACTTAACAAATAAGATTTTTATGGATGGAAAAATAATTTTGGCTTTGTTACGACGTTCGTAAAAATAGCTCCGTTATTGAGTAACCATTCCAGGTTACTTTAAATTTGTATTAGGCCTACTCTATTTTGTTATTTTTTATTTTGTTTTTTTTTTTACAGACAGTGTTTTATTTTTTGTTTATTGAATTTAACCATTAATTGAATTTAACTAAACGATCTTTCAGTTTTTAACCTTAATACCTTAATTCAATATGGATGATATAATTTCACTACTGAATGAAGTAGTTGAATAGAGAGAGCTTCCCAGAACAAGAGGTCCCACGAAAATAAGAGACCGGGCCGACCAATTTACAAACAGGGATGAATTAAAATTTTCCAATCGTTTCAAAAACCTTAAAAAAACAGATAATTTGGTCCTAGATTCCGTTACAGGCAACGTAGTTTCCTCCACAACTGTAAGGGAAGAATAACAAGGTTCCATGATTCTAAATCGTTTCTATTATAATATTGATAACTGCCAAACATACAATATCAAGTTGGCAGAAATGAGGAAAAACAAGAGGAAAACCCCAATTTGTTAAATCAGCTGAGACAAATCGTAGCTAAACTAAACCATCATAACCATGCGTTGGGGAAAGTCATTCGTAGTTTAAACGTCCGATTAAACTTAGTTTAATTTAATCGCGTTTAATTTAAACCTAGATTTAATTAAATTTAAGACCTAGATTCTTAAACTCACAACATCACGAGGAACCTAGCTCAGTGGGGAGATATGTATATTTTATCAACTGATATGGATGCTATGTTTTTGTTTACCTTTGTAATTTATTTGGTTAAAGAATTCTGAGTATAAAGGAATAAAATATCGTAATCTTTCGTGTAGTTAGAAACACATCACAAACCATTTAAAAACATGTGTGTTATAGATACATTTGCACATTTGCAGTCGATTTTCAAATAACTGTTTGTTTTCTTATATTATGTCGCCTAGACTAATTTAAGTATGACAAATGCGTCTTGGTGAACTCGACTTACTATCCAGTTTTCTTGGAATTCATGGTGATAGTTATATGAAGTTTGTTTTTGAGTAATGATCTAAAAAGTAAATGTTGTAGCCGTATTAAAGCGCTTGATGATGTTAATAAAGTTTATAACAATTTGTAAGATTTTCATTAAACAATTTTAATTTCGTTCAACTGTGATGTGTTAGTTACATTTATGTAACAATCTGTATGATTAAAATATTATTTTCACTGAACGTAAAATATGATTTGTTTCCAATTATTTTTGTACTAAGTGATGTTCTGTGGTTGTGGTAAGGATGTGCAATACAAACTTGAACTATCTATAATTTAACCTAAATCAAATCATCTCCTGTAAGATGATAAATTATTCACAATACATATTGTTTACAACAAGGCAGGAACGTCGTCGCCGCGCCGGCCTTGACGACGCAGGGCGAGCTCCCACCCGCCCGCGACGTTCCTGCGCGAACGCAGCTGCTTTAGTCTTCTCCATTGTTGAAAAAAAACTTTAACGTAAAGCAAGTTGAAACACTATAGCTCTGGACAGGCTTACTGGCGGGTGAGTGAGTGCGCTGTTGTCGTAATTAGTGTTTAATATCTGCAATGTTTTGGTAATAAATCACATGTTCTTTTGTTTATATAAAGTTTATTTACGCAAGAAAATATTTTGCTGCAACCACAAGTGCAACAATGTTAAATGCTTGCAAGCTCAACACAATTCATGAAGTACGACGATAAAAGGGTGGAAACACATTCTTAAATGAAAACAAATCTTTTAAGATGAAAGGTTGCCAAACTAAAAGACCAGATGATGCATTGCGCAAATATTTTCCAGAAATTTTAATTGCGTAAGAAATCTCTCGGTAAAATATTACAGGACATTCTTTTGTAGTGTAAATGAGGTGAAACGTAAACAAAGTTTTGACAGTTATACCAAAACATGTGTTTATTTAGCAGACATTTTAGGAGCGTACAATTTTCGCCACCCGCCAGTAAGGGTGTCCAGAACTATAGTTAGTGCCTATAAAAAATAATTAGTTAATTACAGTTAAATACGCTTTTGAGCAACAAATCCAAACAATGAAACAGCTGATAATGAGCCTACACGGTCTGAATCATTACAGGACAGTGTAAGGTCCATAAGTCAAAATAAATCCCAATATAGTATCTATAACTACCGAACATACAACAATCAAGTTGGCATAAATGAGGAAAACACCAATTTGTAAAATCGGCTGAACTAAATCGTCAACGCAAACGAAAAAAGGAACTAAACGTAAAACCTAAACGAAACCATCATAACCATGTGTTGGGGAAAAACATTCGTAGTTTGAACCATGTTAAAACGTCCAATCAAACTTATTTAAACGAGTTGAACAAATCAAATTTAGAGAAAGCAACCCTTTAAAGAAACGAAAAAATTCTATATATTGAAAATCAAACATCATAATTGAAAACAGGTAGTGACAATGAATTCAACGTAAACGTTAGTTTGAAATTATTGATCACAATACCTCTCTGTATTTGAAACAGCTCATCTAATTTAAAATTGGCGGATCCAAGTTTACGGTCAAAAAATTTACAAAAGTGAAAAGGAAGTAGAAATAACTCAACAGTGTCTAGAGGTAGTTAATCGGCATTATATAAAAATACATTGTGACTATGGACCTATTTTATTAATTTGTAATGTTAAAATTAGATGAAAATAAGTTAATAAAAATATCTCATTTCTTGAAAACCAATGCATATAATAAAAAATGATCGCACCATTGTAATCTGTAGAAGAATTTAGATTGAAATGATGGACTCTAAACTTAATGACCACCACCTTACAAGAAAATTAAATAATTATGGATCCAATCAGGTGGATCCCAGATAGTGGCAGTGAGAAAGAGTGACCACTTAAAATAAATTATTACCAAACCAAAAACATATGAGGGCGATGTGGGAATGATCTTTGAAATATAATATTTTTATTTTAAGACTACAATACATATATTATAAAGGTTTGGGGGTCTATTATGGGATACCCGTTATGATACAGTAGGTGTTATGGGTTTAGCGATTCATTGTCCGTTAGAAAACCCTTTTCTCCTTTATGTGGTCTAGATTGAGAAATAAAAGGAATGGTTTGCTTTGACAGGAGTAAACACAATAGCTCCTGATCAGCTGTGCAGAATCCCACAGAGGTCTAGATAGATTATGACATCCACTTCAATACCTTTTTTGTTCCAGCTTCCAACATGTCAGCAGGGCATGATTCCACAGAAAACTAAGGCAGCGCCGGTAAGTTTTTATTCGTATTTACTATGGATTTACTCTTTGAAGGGTACAATGGGCTAGTTCAGTTGTGCATAAACTAAATTTAACAATTAAATTTTGAACAAAAGCTATAGAGTCTTCTGTTTTAGAGGAGGCTAAAGACTACTTTTCTTGCAAAACTTAAAAAATACTTGTTAAGACCATACTGAATAAAGATTGTTTTTTACTTCGTACCGCTATTTTTAACTGTCATCAGCACGGAGTAACGTGGTGTTTCTCTGGTTGACCGCCAGGCCGACACAGAATTGCCTCCTTCTCTTAAGGTCGGCCGTAGAGTACTCGAGACAAGATAAGACATAAAACGTTTTGGTCTTTCGTCCTCGGACAGCTATCGCAGTAACATACTTTGTCGATAAAAAGTCTGCAAAAAACTATAAGAAAATAAAAGAATATGTATTGTACCATGATACTAGTATCATTGAATATTGAGTGTTAATAGAAGTTGCAAGCAATGTTAATTTTTGAAGCCAAAAATTTATATCAGCTGTTGGACGCCAGCTGTTAAAAACGAGAAAAAGAAATACCCTTTCTGGCTCGTGAATACCCATTCTATCCCTCTGCATTACCCTGCATTATTCCCGTTTTATCCCAACTAGCCAAGCCGCACATGCGCAGAACAACGCCATTAATGTGTTGTCGTCTGCCCGGTTTTGTTTACGTTCCAGTTTTAAGTTTTATGTCCTCTCAATCAAACGAAACGTTAAAATAACGATAACTAGTTTCTAGTTCACATGGTTAAAATTATATCGGCATCAAATCGTGGTCGTGGTTATTGTAGGTTCAAATCAAAATTAAATTCGTTTTGCCTCTTCTTTACGAATAAAAAACTCTTGGGCGTCCGATAACTTACTCGTTTTCAACTCGGGAAGCAATAAGGGATTATGTTTACAATGGGTAGTAATAAAACCATGAAACAGGATTGTTTTAATTATTTAGTTCCTAGTTTTAGTTATTGATTAAAATATTTGTGCCTTGAACCAAAACCATCAGCCTTAAATAATTGGTGGGCATAGTCAACTGTCAGTTTAGACTGCATTACCTCTCCAAATTTGCCAACTCTTAAATTACCGGTACCACAATAGTTCCAAAGAATATAAGATGTAGCCTAGTTTGTATTTCTTGTTGATGAAATGAACTTATTAAGTCCTCTTCTTGAAACAGTAGAGTCCTGCAAACCCGAAAAGTCTGCCAGAGCACTTTCGAGTTTTTATAGAGGGCCTACCAAACTGCTTAGTTCTTTCTTAAGGTATGCTTTAACAGATTAGGCCTAAATTGATGAAGTTTAAGTTTTTGTATAATGTATGCTGTAGATGGGGTCTTCATAAGATTGAATTAAACTACCAGTTGAGTATTCGTACTTTATTTTTACACCTCTCCCGAACGGTTAACCCAGAATCATTTTCACAGGTTAAAAATACTTATTCAGTCCACATGAACCCGTATTTGTGGGACTCTACTGTAAACTATTCTCATATCGAAGATGTTGGTTTATTAATTATAGGCCTAGGGAAGTCACACAGGGCCGATGGCGAATCCTGCAATCCAGCTACAAGGAGGTCACAATTAATTGTGGATAGGCCTAATTAAAATGGATGGCAAGGGCTCAGTTTTTCTAATGAGGAATAACATTCGACCCTGCTAACACTCCCAATAAGGTACCCTAATATTTAAAAGACCATAAATATTATCTGCATTAGTAACCAGTTTGCAATTGACTGGCGAAGTTGTGGTTTGGATCCAAAACTACAGGTCTTTTAGTTGCGATTGGCTGTTAGACTATTGATTAACAGTACCGCCTAAGGAACATTCACCTTAGTCAACCTTAGTCAGTCACATTCACTAGGCTATACTCACCTCTCATTCATGTTTGGCTTCAAATAATGCCTACCAAAAAAGGTCACCATTTAAATAGTCAAATAGGTCGCCATTTAAAAAAGGTATTAAGAATTATTTTATCATGTTTTTCCATGGACCATAACCAAATTAGCTACACTTAAAAACTTATAGAGGAAACTCACAATGGACTTCGGTGATGTCAAAGAATTAAAATGTTATACTTTAAGGAGTATATGGGATTTTGCATTAACTAAAGCATTAACAATACAGGGTGTACATATAAATCTCATAGATTTATTAAATACCTGATACTTAAACCATTGCACAGATAATTTATAGACTTTCATCATAAATTAGACACATATAAAAAACCTATAGTTGGCCTTGTAAAAGAGAAATTACTGTTATTGGATTAAAATCCAACAATGGTTCCCGATCTCACATACTGTAGGTGAGATGTGGTCCGCTAGGCTGCACCATTTCATCTTTTCGCAGGAGCGCTTTCTGCGTCTTGCCATTTTCAACTGCTGTACTCAACTGTATAACAGTTGAAAATGGCAAGACGCTGAAAGCACTTCAGTAAAAATATGAGCCCAACATCTAACCTACAGGATGTAATTTGATTTAAACCATTTTTCTGTTATCTGACCTGACATATTGTGCCAGGTTACAGCAAGTTCATTCAATTGTCTTTTTGTTATTTATAGTTTACAGGCCTAATTGACTATCAGCAATGGTGATCTCTCATGCCCCATTGTGTATTTTACACCAATTTATTTACATAAAACATCAACAAAAGTTGGTATGAGGCAAAAAAGCTGGGCTCAGCCACTTTGGCCGCTTGACTAGTAAACCTTGCCGATGAATCGCGTGCACTGTCAAGTCTCACAAACTGGACTCAATATGCACTTTGACCTTGTTGGATTTTGGAAATATCGTGTTTTCAAGAGTACGTTGTGGGGGATGGAGAATATACAAGAAAAGCTTTAAGGTGTATACTGGCAGAAACATTTATGGACTGAATAAAAGTGTAACTTATTTACAATAAATAACAGCAAAACATAATTAATGGCCTTAAAATAGAAATAGTAAACAAAAATGTATTGTTCTAAATGCTGAAAAAAGCACTTAAAGCAAAAATGAAGGTATCGAGTTATTTAAAGTGTCGAGTTAACGGTAATAAAGTTTGTGAGACTTTAGGCCTAATGTACTCTGCTGACCTTATTAAATTCCCATGGTAGCCTAAAACCATTAGAATATATAGATAAACTAGAGAAATTTATGAAATAATAACTCTCAGTGAATTGCTTTGACAAAACTATGATACAAGAAATAAATCATTATAAAACCATCAAATAGGACATAAACAAATTTAAACCAAGAAGCAATATAAATAGTGGCGGTTTGATGTATAAAAACTTCTTGCTTTTCAGTCTCAACCTTCATCATGCCCCAGTTTCCTGCAACAAATATAAGTTTAAATAATTAAAGTTGTAGCCTAAATAAAATCCTCTGTACAATGCAACAATTATACACATGGAGAGAAAAAAAATTCAGAAAAATAGATGAGTTACAAAATAAAATATACAAAATGATTTTTAGGTAGTTTTTTCAATGAAAACAGGATTAATTTGTGAATGTCGCAAAAGAGTGTGACGCAATATATCTATTGATTGTCGTAATATGGAATGATGTGACCAAAATTACGAATGTTGCTTATTTCCCAGTTGGTCGACAACGTGGGGGGAGGGGGGCAAACATGGCGGAAAGCGCTATGAGTCTAAACAACCATATCTCGTTAACGGTATGAGATAAAAAATCAGTAACAATGTCATTTTGAAGATAAAAATACTGCTAACAATAATGATTATTAGGTACAGGGTCATATCTTGGAAAACAATTATTAAATAATATGATTTTTTTAAATCTATGCTAAATAAGTAATTTTTAAGAAAAATGAATACTTTAGGCATTAATATTACTTTAAGTCAACATTTTATTTAAAGATATGCTATTTAGAAAATTTCAATGATAACAGAGTAATTATTCCGCACAACATTTTTTATACGTGAAATACAACATCTAAATTCTGTTTTGTATTTGGAGGTGCTTTATAATACAAAATACAAAGTCCTATGCACTTAAATTATGTTATGTTAAGTAATAAAATAATTTCTGAAGTATAAAAAGTAATGGCATTAAATACCTGTTAAAAACAGACAAAGGTACCTATTAAAAAGTTCAGAAAAAGACGAAAAATCTCATTCTTCCACATGCACTGACATTTGTTTGTGTCACATTATTTATTGTCAAGGTATTGTACAAACATCCCAAGACAGTAGTCCTAAAACCTTACAAAATAATTTCAAAATAAGATAACTCTGAACAAAATGACACCGAGAGAACTTTGAGGGAGAAAATAGAATACTTGTTTCATTGACATCAGCAGCACTGTGCCCTGTTATATGCAACTCCTCGGGTGGATGGGGAACTAACTAAACAAAACATTTCTGACTCCTTAATATCAGCATAAAATGAGAAGCTTAATGCACATTCCAAGTTCAAATCACAGGCAAGAGATCATGGGGTGCTTGATATTTAATTGATATTCTTAACAAAATAATTTATTGCCATCAACTCAGTATAATTAAAGGGAAAACATCTAACAGGCCAGTTTAGAAGCCTTTATTATAATGTAATCTCATATTCTTTTGGAATAGTTACTCTTTTTTATCATGAATATGTTCTAAATAACATAAATTAGAGAAAATGTTTACTTAAAATAATATTAATGCCTAAATTATTCATTTTTCTTAAAAATTAGGCCTACTTATTTAGCAAAGATTTCAAAAGTTATATTATTTAATAACTTTTTTATTTTTCAAGATACGACCTCGGACCTAATAACCATTATCGTTGGCAATATTTTGTGATTAAAAAGACGTTTCGACCGATGTTCTATCTCCTACCGTTTTTGAGATAACTGGTTTGACGCATAACGTCCCCCGCCATGTTTGCCCCCCTCCCCCCACGTTATCGACCACGTTGGAAATTGGCGACATTCATAATTTTCAATACCTTGGTCCATATTACGATAATCAACAAAAATATTGCGTAACCCTTTCATGCATGCTCAACCCCCCCTCAGCTCCTACGCTAAAAGCAAGTGATGTATTGATGGGGACAAATGATCAAACTTTATTATAGAGGGAAAAAGTCAAATTTTTGGGCTTAAACTTTGTTATAAACTTCCAGTAGTGGTTTAGTGGGGCCATAGCAGGATTTGAACATTGGCATTTCTGTTTTAAGTGGTTTAAAAGTAAAAAAAAATCATCTCCAGACTTATTGTTACTCAACATGAATGATTATAAAAACACACTTAACTTATTCATGTTTTAAACGAGTAAAGTGGATCTTTATCTCATGAGCTTACTCAAATTCTCTCTTTCGCTCACGTGTCAATCAGTAATTTAGCCAAAAGCATACTTTACTCCTCAGGAAAGGAAATAGCTTGCAAGCGGTTAAGTACTTGATCGCTTGCTTCTCAGTAAAACGCCTTGCTGTTTTACAATTAGTTTTCAGCGCATGAACTGACATTTTGTGCCCGGTCATAGTCAAAGATATTTATATATTTTGGGATGACCAAAATCAGCCCTGACCTGAAATAATGTTAGGTTATGTTATAGAATTAAAAAAGGATAAAATCTGCTAATTTAACTTCATAAAGCAGTTGGAGTCATATGCCAGCAGAACAACCCAAAGCATTGCATGAGTTCTTTTACACCTTCATCTCCTTATCGAATAATAAAATTAGAATGACTTTTAAATTTTTTATCAAATTTGCAGCATCCAGTAGTATAAATATCTTGGGATTAAATTTTTTGTAATTTACAACAAAATACCCCCGTTGCAGCAGACCTGCATACTCAGCGAATTTCAAATGCAAATCAACATATTTCAATCCAAAACAGCGAGATTTTATATGTTTTTGAAAGCTCCATAAGAATAACATGGGGAATGAGTATGCAGGTTTGCTGCTACAGGTATATTAAAACTTGGTGGTTTTAATTAAATATTTAGTAGATCTGAACTAGAAGAAGCCATTTACCAAGTTTTGTCAAGATATGTTGAGATATAAGCAAGATATAGAATTTTTCTTATTCCCCATAAGGTTAACATTGGGACAACGTACTGTGTTTACCACTTTCAATATCTCGGTAACCAATGGACATAGAGCAGTGATTCAAAATACTAAATTGTTTATTTTTTTGAGCTAAATTCAATGGTGCCAACAAAAATTCGATTATTTTTATTTTTCTATATAAAAAACTTAAAAAACCCGTTTTTGGGGGGTTTACCACCCTTTACCCCCCCTTCCGGTAGTCCGATCGGGCTGGTTTTCGAACTCGTCCGAATAATTACTACTTTACATGACTGCCAAATTTCATTCAGATTGAACCATTTTTACGGCCGCTATCGTGCTTAAAGACACTTAGATATATATATATGTATGAAAATGAACGAATAGGTTTTTTTGCTTCTGGAGGCCCCAAAACGAAAAGTTATCATGGTCTCGGGCTTAGGTCTTACCATGAGTACTACGGTAACAGCTTCTTCCCTATAGTGGAAATTCGCTAAAATTAGAAAATGTTAGAGTTGCTGCTATATATATATATATATATATATATATATATATATATATATATACAGGGTGTCCCGAAATTATGGTAAAATATTTTAGTATATGATAGTACAGGTAAAAATAAGAAAAAAAGTTCATATAAACATAAGTCCAAAAGTGCTTCGTTTTCCATCTGTGTGTCTGTTTGTGATTTTTACATATTTAATCATATCTCATGAACCTCTTAACGTATAAACTTTAAACCTGGTACATGGATGACCACTATTAAGACCTATTTTTCTATGAAGTATCAAATTTCTACTTTGTACTATTTCAAAATGGCGACTGTTTTTTGTTTTCAAAGCTAAATATCTTAAAAACCGTACATTTTAGAAAAATTATACAAGGGACAAAAAAGTTGTGAAATTTAATCCAATTAACGCTGATACTAGGATTATGATGATCGGACCACTAATAACGGAGAAATTTTAATTTCTCCAAATAAAAACATGGACATTTCTGACAGTTTGTTCTAAAAGACCATGTTTTTATTTAGAAAAGTTAATATTTCTCCGTTATTAGTAGTCTGATCATCATAATCTTAATATCAGCGTTAATTGGATTAAATTTCACAACTTTTTTGTCTCTTGTATAATTTTTCTAAAAGTTACGGTTTTTAAGATATTTAGCTTTGAAAACAAAAAAACAGTCGCCATTTTGAAATAGTACAAAAAAGAAATTTGATACTACATACAAAAATAGGTCTTAATAGTGGTCATCCATGTACCAAGTTTGAAGTTTATACGTTAAGAGGTTCATGAGATATGATTAAATATGTAAAAATCACAAACAGACACACAGACGGAAAACGAAGCACTTTTGGACCTATGTTTATATGAACTTTTTTTCTTATTTTTACCTGTACTATCATATACTAAAATATTTTACCATAATTTCGGGACACCCTGTATATATATATATATATATATATATAGTTCACTTACCTAAGTCTGTAAGCGAAAATTTAGTTTTTAAAGAAGAAGCAAAAAAAGTTTTTAGATAATTCATTGATATTATACAACAACAATGTTTATCTTAATGTTTTAATGATCACTGGCTCTCCAGCAGCACAAGGTACAGGCCACACTTGGAGCCAAGGTACTCTATGTGTTAAACATAGATCCATAATACTCTAAGAACTTTAACTGTTTAGTAATCCATGGTATGGCCAGGGACATAATGTCTGTATATAATTTTATTTTGACATAGTCCTAAAAAAATCATCTCACCTATAAAGAATAAGTTAGGGTCAAGTGTACGCCCCAATCACATCATTATGACTTTGACTGCAGATTAAAAAATATAAAAGTAGATAGGTAGCCCACTATAAAAATAAAATTTCTCTGCTATTTTTTTGGAATATTTTGGATTAAGGATTTTTCTTTATTTTAATTATTTGATGTTCGGGGCATACACTTTCCCTTAGGTCTGGGTTGCCCCCCCTAGTGTACCTTTGAATTGCATCTAGGTTATTTGGTGATATTTTGGGCAAGTGGATTATAGAGGGAAAATATCACATCAAAATGACCTCTTTATGAACCTACCTGCCCACAGCAAAATGAATAATTACTAATAATAATAATAATAATTACTTAATAATAATTACACAGCCCAAAAACTACTTCTTTTCAGGATAAAATTGGCAAAAGCATGCAAGTTAAATTTTAATCAAATAGAAAAATATCAGTTGCAATATCGTAATAACCTACTTGTCTGGCTAAACTGCAGTCTCTTCTCTCTCTGGCCTCTTGCTCTCTTTGTAACTGACACATTCGGTCGCGCTCCATGGTGGGAGAGTGAAGTGTCTGAAACCATACAATATTAGTGGGACATATAAATTGAAATTGAAGATCCACGTACTGTATAAATACCCCCGTTGCAGCAGACCTGCATACTCAGCGAATTTCAAATCCAAAACAACATATTTCAATCCAACATAGCGAGATTTGACATGTTTTGGTAAGCTCCATAAGAATAACATGGGGAATGAGTATGCAGGTTTGCTGCTACAGGTATATTAAAACTGGGTGGTTTTAATTCATTATTTAGTAGATCTGAACTAGAAGAAGCTACTTACCAAATTTTATCAAGATATGTTGAGAAATAACCGAGATATAGAATTTTACTTATTTCCCATAAGGTTAACATTGGGACAACGTACTGTGTTTACCACTTTCAATATCTCGGTAACCAATGGATATAGAACAGTGAACCAAAATACTAATTTTTTTTTTTAAGCTGAATTCAATGGTGCCAACTAAAATTCGATAAATTTTATTTTTCTATATAAAAAACTCAAAAAACCCATTTTTGGGGGTTTATCCCCCTTTACCCCCCCGGTGGTCCGATCGGGCTGGTTCACGAACTCGTCCGAGTGATTACCACTTTACACGCATGTACCAATTTTCATCAAGATTGGACCATTTTTACGGTCGCTATCGTGCTAACAGACAAATATATATATATATATATATATATATATATATATATATATATATATATATATATAAATTCGAACGAATAATGTTTTTTGCTTCTGGTGGCCCCAAAATGAAAAGTTATCATAGTCTCGGGCTTAGGTCTTACCATGAGACCTACGGTAATAGCTTCTTCCCTATAGGGGAAATTCGCTAAAACCCAGTTTTAGCGAATTTCCTTAAAGGAATAAGCTATTACGGTAGTACTCATGGTAAGACCTAAGTCCGAGACCATGTTAACTTTTCATTTTGGGGTCCCCAGAAGCAAAAAACACCATTCGTTCGAATTTATATATATATATATATATATATATATATATATGTGTGTGTGTGTCTGTTAGCACGATAGCGGCCGCAAAAATGGTCCGATCTTTATGAAATTTGGTACGGACATGTAAAGTGGTAATCAATTGGACGAGTTCGTGAACCAGCCCGATCGGACCACCGGAAGGGGGGGTAAAGGGGGATAAACCCCCCCAAAAATGGGTTTTTTGAGTTTTTTACATAGAAAAATAAAATTTATCGAATTTTTGTTGGCATCATTGAATTCAGCTCAAAAAACAAACAATTTAGTAATTTGAATAAATGATCTATGTCCATTGGTTACCGAGATATTGAAAGTGGTAAACACAGTACGTTGTCCCAATGTTAACCTTATGGGAAATAAGTAAAATTCCATATCTCGGTTATTTCTCAACATATCTTGTTAAAACTTGGTAAATAGCTTCTTTTAGTTCAGATCTATTAAATATTGAATTAAAACCACCCAGTTTTAATACACCTGTAGCAGCAAACCTGCATACTCATTCCCCATGTTATTCTTACGGAGCTTACCAAAACATGTCAAATCTTGCTATGTTTGATTGAAATATGTTGTTTTTCATTTGAAATTCGCTGAGTATGCAGGTCTGCTGCAACGGGGGTATTTATTATGAATTCCAAAGTAAATGGAATTCCTAATGATATTCAACTACTAAATATATTTTAGAAACACTGGGTCTTCAAGATCATAATATGAACTGTGTTTTGGTTTCTAAACTGATCAAAACAATATATTATATCAAAGAATGTGGTAGTCAGGCAATTTTTGTAAATCTCCGCTGGGTTAAGAAAATTATGTTTAGATTATTTTAAATAAAAATTTACAAACGTTTTTTAGGATTCGGGCATTACATAGTTTGCTTTGTTATCAGAATATTCATCATGTTTTTTGAGGGGGGCATTCACTTCCCTAACGGGAAAAAGTACAGTTGCTCCAAGAAAATGTTAACACAAGTGAGTGTACAACTGCCTATCTCCCCCAAACTTACTTTTTAGGGCAATAATAATTTTATTTTTAGATTCCCTTAAATAATTCAGACCACCTAATTTGAAACAACTATCTTTATAATTGAACTTTTAATAATCTATCAAAAATCCAACAGCAAAAGAAGACATACTAGTCTAAATGCACAGAAATAATAGGTAACTAGAGACTAATTTACCATCACCAGGGAGTTCACTTGCCCTGGACCACACCTACAGAGGAGAATTACACCTACCCTACTTGACCCTATTTTTTCAAAGTTGCTTAGGCCTAGTTTATTCTTATTTCAAAATTACTTTTAATACAGAATGAATTTAAAGTTACAGTGTACCTTTTAAGTGCAAAATGTTCTGTGAGGCCACCCAAAGTTGGCAGCGTCACTGTTGATGGTTTGGTTGAGCGAAGACACCAGACACTCATCGGAGCCAGCTTATTCTTGGTGGTAGGCTGAAGCAGCACCTTGCAGGATCATCTAATCCACAAGTAAAAAAGTTAAATGTAATGAAACTGACATAAAAAATTAACAAGAAATATATAGCCTTATTGAAGATTTCAAGCTGATGCTTTCAGATAAAATGATATTATTATCTACGACCATTGCAATAAGCACCAATTATGGTATTACAATAAAAATTATAATGATATACATTAAAACACCAAAAACCAAGCAGTACTCTAATGACGACTTTATCTACGACCATTGCAATAAGCACCAATTATGGTATTACAATAAACATTATAATGATATACGTTAAAACACCAAAAACCAAGCAGTACTCTAATGACGTCTTTAGAGTACTGGAGTCACTTTAGAGTACTGGTTCTAGACCAATGAGAGCTCGGCATTTGACGGAAGTAGTGTCATAATAACAATTACGCAATTCGCACATCAGCTGATTGTTGCATTACGATTCATGTTTGAGTTTACTTATCCCATCAGCTGATTGTTCCACAACAACAACATGGCTGATTCATGGTTCAGTCTGCTTATTTGCCTAACCTCAAATTTTAGTTAACCTATTCCATCATTATTAAAAGTCATGAGTTTTGTTTATCTTCGGGGAAATTTTTTTGTATCTTGTTGGTCGTAGATAAAATAGTGTATGCAACGATTGTATTATGCCTTTAAGCCACTCGTGAGATATTTAGAACACTCGCTTCGCTCGTGTTCTAACTTACATCTCACTCGTGCCTTAAAGACATTCATTATACAATCGTTGCATAAACTACTATTAGAGTACTGGAGTCACTTTAGAGTACTGGTTCTCGACCAATGAGAGCTCGGCATTTGACGGAAGTAGTGGCATAATAACAATTACGCAATTCGCACATCAGCTGATTGTTGCATTACGATTCATGTTTGAGTTTACTTATCCCATCAGCTGATTGTTCCACAACGATTCATGGTTCAGTCTGCTTATTTGCCTAACCTCAAATTTTAGTTGACCTATTCCATCATTATTAAAAGTCACGAGTTTTGTTTAACTTCGGGGAAATTTTGTTGTATATTGTTGGTCGTAGATAAAATAGTGTATGCAACGATTGTATTATGCCTTTAAGCCACTCGTGAGATATTTAGAACACTCGCTTCGCTCGTGTTCTAACTTAATCTCACTCGTGGCTTAAAGACATTCATTATACAATCGTTGCATAAACTACTATTTTGATTTTATTACAAAAAAATCTGAAAGGTAAAAATTAACGGACCGTAAGAGTTAAAACAGCCCAAGGGGCTTTTATAAGTCGTCTGTTGCACTAATATACTTTATTAATTTTCATTGAACCAATATGATAGTTTGACATTTCAGTGTTTGAGGGACTCTTAAGAAATTAAATACAAAAGAACTTTAACTGTAATACAATAAAACTGAATTGAAATTTCTGTTAAATAAACAAGATTTTATTGTCATTAGGCCAATACATAGCAATAGACAAAGTCAAAATCTTTGTTAATTCAAACCTAACCTACTTAAGACTTAGTGATGGGGGAGTTAACTAGTCAACTACTTAGTGGTTTTATCGACTAATTGGTCATCTAGTCAACTGGTCGATTATTTTGACTAGTCGATGTTTCTAGTCGATACTAGTCAATGTTTTATCGTCTTTAACCGACTAAGCTAGCCGGCAACTTAACCAATTACATATTATTGTTGTTTTTTAACGATTTTTGTTCGATCGACTATTTAGATTGTCTAGACCAGTAGATGTTTTATACAATGACTAATTGACTAATGTGAACAACTAGACTAGTCAATGTTCAAAAGTAATCGACTAATAGTCACTAGTCGATAATGGAAAGTAGTCCATGTTCCCATCATTATGATAGAATGACAGCTAGCGACTATCGCGCTCTAGGTGGCAAAAATTAGAGTGATCTTGTCATCCAAAGCGTTTTGCAGAAAAATAATCTCCACTCCCTATACTATACTATAACATTTCCACTACTACTCTACATAGCCAAAAAATTATTCGATCAAATAACTTCAAGCCTTCGTAATTCATAGGCCTAGGGCCTGTACCTACTTAATAATAGTGAGCTTAGGCCCCTAACAATAGCTCTATTATTCGCCTAGGCTATGCCAATTCTGATAGAAACAGGCTGAGTACGATAATCTCAACAATATCAAGCCACAAATCAAGTTTTACTGAGATATGTTGCGAAATAAGCGATATATAGAACTTTTTTTTTACTTCCCATAAGGATTACATAGGTACAATGTAAGGGGTGTTTACCGCCTCCATTATCTCGGTGACCAACGGACATAAAGCAATGATTCGGGATACTAAATTGTTTGGTTTTTTAAGCTGAATTTAATGGTGCCCACCAAAATTAGATAATTTTTATTTTCATACGTTAAAAACTAAAAAAACTAAATTTTGCTCATTTTTAGGGGAACATCGTGAAAAGATCCTTATTTTAGGCGCCCTATAACTCAGTAACCGTTTAGAGTACAAAGAAAACGTACCACATCAGTTTGTAGCAAATTTAATAAGCTTTATTTTGTACATTTAAAGTTCTCACCTCCGACCAACGGTTCTCGAGATTTTTACGAAAAACCAAAAAGTACCCTGTTTCCATCAATTGCCACTAGAGCTCGCCACATATTTTCCAGGACTTTTGGTGTTTTCATCCTTAGGTACTTCTAAATAAGTGTGCAAAGTTTCAAAATTAACGGACTTTTTTCCAGCTCAAACCCTGTTTTGACTGGACTAAGGGTGTTTCAGTGAATGACCGGTTAAGGGTGAGACCTCGGATCAAATTAAGATTTCTCCCACTCTCAAAGGTTTTCGACGTGCTATACAGTATATCGTCTAACTCTTGCATAAGATATATAGATTAGCATAATATAATATTTACAAAGCTAAATAGGAATAAAAAGGTCTTAATCTATTTTTAAGGAAGATATGTCATGTTTAATTGACTGACCAAGTTAATTTCTATCAAAATAGATAAAAAATATCTCTGGAAAATAATTATTTTTATCATAAAAGTACAAATAAATAACAATTGTAAAAATAAATAATAAATAATACTTTAGTAAAGTTTCTTTTAATTCAAGTAATGAGGCATTATCAATTTTTTTTACAAAAGTTTTTTTATTTATTATTTTATTGTATCCAACACTTAAAACCTTTGCATACTTCTTTCTTTCGTCTTTGCGTGTTCCTCTTCTTCTTTCTTCATCATCGGCTTTTCTTTTCTCCACTCCCTCTATTTCAATTTTTATTTTAGTTTTTGCGTCATTTGATTACTTATTTTATGCAGTGTTGTTAAAGGATGCTTTCTTCATAAAGAATACCTGAATATGTACTCATCCTCTAACACATAATACCCCAAGAAAAGTCAGAATTTGAATTTTTTATTTATATATCTGCCACAGATTTCTCGCCAAAATTAAGCGATTGAACGTGTCCACCCTAAAAAAAGCGAGACTTTACCCTGGTCATCTACTGAAAAGGACAAGAAGCCTCCTTAAAAGTTAACTATTGTGAAGAAACAAAGCAACTTATTACTGTCTGTAGGTTTTTTTAGACGAATTGAATAATTCAAGTCATAATTCAGTAAATGACCGAATCGGTCATTCACTAGTTTTGACTAACATTTTGATTCAGTAAATGACCGGTCTCGGAAACTTATTATTTAAAGATCATGTACAGATTATTTAAACACAATTTAACTATTCATTTACTTTTTTAAACTATAAAACTAACACTATGAGGAGTATTTAGCCGTGATTTTGAAGAACTAAATTATCTGACATCGAAACACACTACAGTGATTGAGGCTCTGATTTATTTATTTATTTATTTATTTATTTATTTGCATGCTACAATACAGTAAACAATACCAATTAAATTGAAACTGTTCAAAAATATTTAAAGTCCATTTTGGAGATTTTCACTTCACTTCAAAATCCACTAATCAACCATTAATATATAACATTTAGTAAAACGAACTAATAATCAAAATAAACAACATGCGAAATAATTTGCTATTGTGGTGAGAATGACAACATAAATTACTAGAATCTTAGCTAAATAAATATGCATTTAGACTAGATGTGATCAACATGCAGCCCTCAATTAAAAAAAAATATATAAATATTTAATAAAGAACATATAACCATTTTTAAACTTTGCAAATAAATAACAGTGACGAAATCTATATAATTAATACGCCAACACGAAATTTGTCTTATGAACTCCTCCGTCATTTCTTAACAGATTTTGATCATTGACGGCTCATTGGAAAGAGCGTGTCGCGGAGATTTGCAAACTGGCCTTACATTTTTGAAAAAGTCCCTTGGGCTCTGCCCCATTGGCTTTTAAAGTTCCCATGTTATCCTTATCATACCCAAAAACACAAAGTGTTGAAGGGTCGCCAAGCCCTAAAAATATGTGATATCAAAGTGCATACCAAGTCAATTTAATTTCCTGTAGTCCAACAATGTTCATTAGAATACATGATTAAATTTGTTTGAATGCTATTGTTCTGAATACTGATTATAACTCTTCTACATGTACTTGGCCAGCAGCTTAACAGACGCTAAATTAGTTATACGTTTGTATTTTCCAAAGTGACCTACATAGAAGACTTTTAACATAAATATATAAATTCATAAGCTGCTGGCCAAGTACATGTAGAAGAGTTATAATCAGTATTCAGAACAATAGCATTCAAACAAATTTAATTATGTATTCTAATGAACATTGTTGGACTACAGGAAATTAAATTGACTTGGTATGCACTTTGATATCACATATTTTTAGGGCTTGGCGACCCTTCAACACTTTGTGTTTTTGGGTATGATATCACTGTTTTTTTAATAGATAAATATAGTAAAATATAACATTTAAAGTAAATCTTTATATAAATAAAAAAATAAATATTTAATATAGACAGTATATAGTTTGAATGCAATAACCGATGCATTCTAGTTGTTCTCACAGATGTTTTAGGCGGTCTTTTAAAAATAATATTACGTAAACATTCTTTGTGCCATATAGTCACTTCTTGATATTTAGGTACAAAGAAAGATTTAGAAAGATTTGGCAAGTCGTAGAAAAATGGGAGTGGGCTCAAATTAAAGGTACCTCTACCGTGATGGCGGGAAAGATACTGAAATTGCTTGAAATTTTCCAGAAAACAAGAAATAACGTAAAATATCTGCACTGGGATCTAAAAACGACAGCTTTGTTTACATAAGACATGTGATGCTGAAATTTGATTGAAAACCATAAGCTATATCTAACAAATAGTAGATTTAAAAGCCAGTTTGCTATGAGGGTATTTCGTCCTAGGCGTATCCAATCCTATACTCTTATATGAGTAATGTTATTGTGCTTGTATGCTTGTTTGCTTGCTTGCACAATTATCTCAAAAACGGCTCCGATAATGTCCTTCAAAGTCTGTAAATAAGTAATTTATGACTCAAAAACGTCTTTTATGCAGATTACTTGACCAGAGAAAATCTAATAACGCAATAAATCGAATTTTAAAGTTGTAAAATTTTAACATTGGCCTTATGGGTTGCCGTGATAGCAACGAAAATAAACAAGGAAAGTGTAAACAAATGAAGTACTCATAACAGCTGTTTGGTATGTACAGCCATCAAGGGAAAATACAGCAAATGGGATAAAGAGTCCATGGAGCAATAAAAAAGGTTTTATCCAATGGTGACATCAGTTTTATGACATCGAAATATTTTATAGTAACTTGATGAACTGGTAAATATGAAATAACACCGAGCAAGGCTCGGTCCACCAGGTACTATATATTAACTGAGGATCGTTTGAATATCTTCTTATTAGGGGCGTTTAGTCCCTTCAAGCCATTAGTGAAATATAATAACCACATTTTGTAGTTTCTTCTAAATTTAATATAGCATGTTTCACTTTGAATGTGTTTCCAATTATTTTAATTTCTGTATTTTTAAGCCCTGGTATGAGAAGATTTGTAATTTTCATGTTGAATGAATTCCGAAGTTGTAATTGAAAAATCAAATAGTTACTTTTGCTTGAAATTATTGTTTTAGCGAATTTCCTTAGAAATAAGCTATTACCGTCGTTTTAACAGAACAGAATGGACAAAAAATATCCGTTCAGGGTAACCTCAGCAATCATATTAAGATTTATATTATTTGTCAGCTTTTTATGTGTACTTTCTGGATATGAAGTGAGATTATTGTTAAAACGCATTTTTCCAGCAAAAATCACGTTTTGTTTCAAAATTTAACATGGGCTTATATGGGAAATAGAATTTTCATTTTTTGAGTGTCTGTAAGCACGATAACTGTCGTAAATGTCCTCCGATCGCAACAACATTTGGTACAGACATGTAAAACTAGATTCTCTTGGACGAGTTCGTAAACCAGCCAGATCGACATATCCTAAGTGGGGTAGAGGCTCGACTTTACCCCCCAAAAATGGGTTTTTTGAGTTTTTCAAATTTAAAAATTATATTTATCCAATTATTGTTTGAACCATTGGATTTAGCTCGAAAAAACAAACAATTTGGTATTTTAAATCATTCCTCTAAGTCCATAGGTCTCCGGGTTCTCATTTTTCCCCTGTTTTTATAGTAATAGGGCAGCAGAATGTTGGCTTAGTCAATTTTCCATTTACTCTCTACTGAGGTTTTCAAGGAATCGCTTTGAGTAATTTCTCAGTTTATCAATTTATTGAATAGAATTTTGGTTTTTAAACAATTTTATGTTAATATAATTTAAAAAATAAACATTCTTGCCTACTTCATTATATGAAATTTTTGTGTTTTGTCACTAAGTCATTTACCAATATTTTTTACAAAGGGTTTGTAAAACAAGCTATAATAGCTATAATTTTAATATATAAATATATCACTCGTTTATTTTTCTTTTTTTAATAGCCTAATGGATTAATTACTGGATATTTTGTAATTGGAAATTCGCTGAGTATGCAGGTTTGCTGCGACGTGGGTATTTTGTAAGTAGTTGCGGTTGCAACAATTGAGTCCACAATTGGTTGCCATTTTTCACACTGACGGTTGAATAATTCTTCAAATTTGCTTTTTTAGTGTTGTGAGGAATTGAAATTGGAAAAATAAAGTTACTCGCATTTACACCGCATTGTGGTTGCAGTTTGAACATGTTGTCGTAATTTTTAGCATATATTTGAAATGAAATTCAAGGGGTTGATACAATGTTATTAGTTGAATGAAAAATTCAGCACAATCTTGTTGTTCGATTGCGTTAAAAGGAGGTCCGAACTGATTTCTGATATTTATTGGACTTAAAATTTGGTCGTTTTTTGGTGGGATATGGCTAATTTAATCATAGGGGAATCAATGTCATAGTTTGTTATGGAGGTTGTGATAAGTTGGCAGTTTAAAATACACTGTATTTTTGCATTTGCATGGTACGATACACTATCAGAATTTTAAAAACCAAATAAATATTATTTACCAGATGCTGGATCGCATAGGATATAAACAAGGCCGCACTAGTGTGGCCTTGATAAGGCGCTGTAGTATACAGCCAATGGAATTGAAATTAATTAACTTGAAACAGCTGTTTATGTGTTTAACCTATAAGTACAATATTCAATGAAACTCTAGATGCAAACGGTACTTAACCCTTGGCAGTTTGGGTATTCTTAGGACTAGGATTAGTAGTTACAATGGACATGCATTGCAGATATTCAGCTTAATATGCATGCACCCGAAAGGTTGCGGTATTATCACAAAACAAATTGATATTATTTATTGGCGAGATTTAACCCTGGGTGCTGGGGATCGATGTTCCTCATCGCTCTACCACCAGTGGACATACTTTGTGACAAAATCGTGAACCCTCAAACTTTGGATAATTCTTGAATTAGGATTTTTTTATGATAGACCTTATCAAACATTCGGCGCTATGACTATAATCTTTGACTTTTTCCAGTTTGTGAATAAACTCATCTTTAAATATAAAATGTTTAAGAGTTGAATTGCCGTTTTCTATCTTTGTAAGATTAGGCCTACTTGCGTTTGCAACCAAACTTCGTATTTATACGTGATAGAAGTCATTAATTATAGTTAATGTATGAATCTGTATTTTTTTACCTGACAAATTTTCCGCAAACAGCTGATATTGCTTCTGTTCAAACAAGGAGATTAGAGTATTTACTGGAGGTACTGTGACGATGACTTTGTTGATGAAAACCGGCCCTTTCATTTTGGCAGACTTTAGTAATTTAGTAATGAAATACCATTCTTTAAAGATAAATTTAAAACGATTCGAATCTTGAACATGAGTTTAGGTTGGGTAAAACGGAAATAGACTATATAAGACACACATTCTTTATAATTTATATAGGTATTTGTAAAACTATATAAATAGGTTTCATTGGTACAGAACCCTGAAATAATAGTTTAAAAAATAAACCTATCACAATATGAAGAAATAATAAATTAAACAAATCAAGCTTGAAGAAATTAAACAATCTCCTGTCCTACCGTCCTCTCCATAAGCTTAATTAAAACTTACCAGCTGATCAAAGTTTTACTGACAAAATAGATTCTTCGTGGACTAAGCTTGTTTACATTTGAAATGTCAACGATGATTTGAAATGAAAATTTAAAAAGTTACTAGTTTTGATATCTAGTGCTTTCAAACTTTGTTCAGACTATCAAAAGGCACTACTACGAGAAAAAATAGGAGTGAGTGTGAAGTTTCATTCAATTCTGACGAGAAATAAAGTCGCTAGGCTTTCTGAACAAATCGAGGTGGAGGATTCGTTCAAAAGTGCAAAACCGGTAACTTTTTTGGTGACTTTTAACGTTTATTATTAACATAATAGAAGTATTTAAAACAAACTGTCGTGTTTTTTTAAGTTTTTTTGGCCAGTTTATTATGTTGAAGCGAAGTTATATTAAATCAAGGCTCTAATTTTCTTTTTTGAAAAGTGAAAAATCGGCTCCTAATCTGCGCTGTTAATATAGTCACTCACGTCGTTCATTCGTCGTCTGCTGGTGGACTTGGCGACGAGACACGACCGTGCCTCTAGATGAAGAACATAATTGTTTAAATTTTGATCAGCTGGATAATTTAATTGTTGTTATTTTTTAATTTGTGTAAACATAACCCTCAAGACGGATCGTGTTAGCATGATTGTGTTTTAAATTTGTCGCCATTTGAATTATCGCTCTGCTAGAGTAGCGCACGATTCCGTGCGCTCGGATCCACTAGTAAATAGTATTTTAACACTTCATAACATAGGTAACAATATTCAGCATGCAAAAGACATTTTTATTCACACACTCAAATATTCTTTAGATTTGTTCTTAAAAACTAGCAATGAATCATTGACAATGTCTACAGTGCTCCCTTTATCTACAATCTGATAGCCATGTTCAAACAGTAAGAAGTAAAAACACCAGTAGGTATGTGTAGGTATAAGCTATTATTGTAATAATAATAAAGAATATCAGCAACCTTTTAGATGTGTTTCCATTATATTAACTCAATTGAAGCTCGTATTATGATTTTTTTCTACATACCAGTTATTTACTGAGGGTGGTCATTCACTAGTGCACTCACCCTATTATGTAAACATTATCGCTTCAGTCTGTGAGTTTCTGACGATGCCAACTTGGCCGGTGTAAGGCCAATCAGGAATAAATATAAATATTATAAATAAAATATTTGAGTTATTTTTTGTTTTAAATATAATAAACTTTTGAGCATCAAGAAAAATAGAACAGACTCAGATTTTTTGGTCTATGAAACGAACTAAATTAAAGTAAGACTGTATTAGTTACGTCTGTGCTCAGCTTGTTGTGTCATCAGGTAGTTATACACTGTTGATGTACATGTTTCGATGTTATTACATCATCATCATCAGCATTTCAATAATGAAGTTGATCCACTAATATCCGCCGACATTGAAACGAGTTCCTGCATTATCCTTGGTAAAAGGCATTATTAATAATGAGATATTGATCGTGATATAATAGTTTTATGTGCCTGTTCCCATTGGTTGAAAGAGATAAATTGACCTATTCATACTTTCCATTGCTTATGAATTCGATGTGTCTAAAAATAGAATTTTGTTTTTCCAGGGTTATGGTCCAGATATTAATATTGATATTTCAACGAATCAGGTTAGTTCAATTTTCAATAGCCATGTTACACTTTTATAGTCAGTAGTGTGAGCTGGTAGTTATATGTTGCTCGACTGGCTTGGTAAAATTTAAATAACTCATTAAAATTTTAAAAAGTACCTTTCAATGAAAAAAATGTTGCAATTTTGTCATGATTATGACCAACTTGATCCACGATGGCTACCAGAATAGAGACTAAAACTTGACAGTCTTAAAAATCCTTTTATGATTTTCCATTATCATAACTGTTAATCGCTTACTAGTCCAGATAAAGTTGACAAAGGGCTAGTACACTTTTATAGTCAGTAGTGTGAGCTGGTAGGTATATTTTGCTCTACTGGCTTGGTAATATTTAAATAACTCATGAAAATTTTAAAAAAGTAACTTTTAATGAAAAAAAATTCAATTTTGTTATTTTTATGACCAAGTTGATCCAAGATGGCTACAAAAATGGAGACTAAAACGTGACAGTCTTAAAAATCTTTAAATGATTTTCCAGTAATTGCTTACTGGTCCATATACAGTTAGTTGACAGAGGGCTAGTAATGTAACTTTGTGAGTATCAGGAGCTTTGCACTTGTAAGAACCGTCGCGTCGGTACAGTTCTGGGAGGAGGGTAACGAAGAAGGATAACGAAAAAACCCTTAACAGTAGATAAATCTCCATGAGGGATATTCCTGTATTTCTTAGTCATATTTTGCAAGCTGAACAGTAATCTAAAAGCTTACCAAATTATTACCATCGGAAGTACCTCATTTTCAAGATGTAATCTAAGACTCTGCCAAAAGCACTGAATATTAATGCCATAGGTGATTATTATGAATGAACCTGTAACCTCACTTGACAGAGTAAAATGTTTTGCTGCCATCTTAGATCCACCATTTCGGATGTCATATTTTTTTTTCAATTTAAAATTAAAAGTTCATAAGTCTTTCGAACTGAATTAAATAAAGCAATCGTCATAATAATATTCCAAACTGTCAAGAAAACTATTCTCGTTTCTTGTTATCCTCCAGATTGGAAGGCGTTTTCTATATTCAACTGAGTTGACATTTAAGGATAGTAAATGTGGTTTGAAAATAAAATTATTCCAAATATCTGATATTCCTTTCTGGCCAAACAATGTCTAAGGATACATACAATTAAGGATAAAGAGAACATTGACAGCCTACGATTCATACGAGCATTGGCTATATATGTAGGGAAAATGTGCTTATCTATTTTTCCATGCAGTCAGCTAATACCCTCAAAACGAAATGGGAGGTTGGTTCTTTTTTGTCGCCTGATGAAGCTCCTAATAAACAAACAATTGAAACTTAAAGTCTCACGGTTTTGGAATAAATAGTCTGCCTGGTCCTGTTAGTAAACCCATTGTAAATATTTTAAAAACCTTTTTTTAACTAACGTTACCTAATGGATATCATTATTGCTTCCAAGCACTGAAGGACATGTGGTACAAATTGTCATAACCTTCTACTTTAGGTTATTTGTCAAATACTGTCATGTATCATCGCACAGCCGAACCTGCTTAACCTGAAAACTTGTCAAGAAAGTTATATCTTTATTTGACCACGCTATGTGCAAGGTTTGCCACCATACCGCTGCATAACATATTGAGAATCCTTGACTCCTCCACAACACCTCTATATTAAATTGTTATTCAAATGTTACTTTCAATGGACAAGGAATATACTATAAGTCTATAGAAATTTGATGGCGTTATATAAAACCTAGATGTAATTTATGTAAAGCCTATTAACATTGCCTCTAAAATTTTCCTACAAACTAAAACACAGATCTCTGATACAATGAAACTATACTTTTACAATAACACCTATGGTGCGTAAATTGTATAATAAATAATCAGCAAGTGTTAAGACACAGAGAAGAAATAAGCAGAGGTCGCATTCATATGGCAGTAGTGTTTAGGGTAACTGCGTAACACACAGGAAGTCAAACAATAGGAAATCAATAGACTTCCGGGCGCCCCCCTACCCCCCGCGCCCACTCTACGGCACTGCTCGACACATATTTAACGAAACATTAGATGCGTCCTCTGTCTTTTTTCTTCTCTGTGGTTAAGACTATTATTTAATATATGGCTAGGAGACAATCTGCTGATTTGATTCTTTTCAGAGACAAAGCTATTTGGCTCTAGCTATAACCTTTTGTTGGTCTTGTAATACTGTACATTGTTTAATTGTAACCGTCCATGGAAGAATATTTTTATATGTATTAAAATACAATGCGAGTATTAAGATTTATACTACATTGCAGAACGTGTTTGTGATGAGTTTTAAAATTAACAAAGTAATTCTGCATATTATCTCTTGTTAAAATATGTAATACTTAGTTTTATCTAGATCGTGGTATGTCCTTAAATGGTTTCTGTGGGATTATCAACCATTAAAAAGTGAAGTATATTTCATTACTACAGACTAAAGTGACGATTTTCGTACGAGGACAAGTTTTTCGACTGAAGCTCTCTAACTGAGTGACAAAAAAATTACTGAGTAACGAAAAACAACTTTGGTCCTGTGAGATAAACTATATTTTTTCGATATACAGCTCAATATAGTCAATATATATATATATATATATATATATATATATATATATATATATATATATATGTGTGTGTGTGTGTGTGTGTGTGTGTGTGTGTGTGTGTGTGTGTGTGTTTGCCATTTAAAACGATCGGCTGATTGTCTGTTTCATTTGTGTTTAGTTTAGACTGACAGTAACCGACACTTCCTGTATCGACCACATTGAATTATCGGTTGGTGAATTCAGTGAACTTTGCAGTATTGATTGAGTGTTTTTTTTTTATTGAGTGTTAACACTTCAAGTGATACAGCACTTTATTGGTTATTGGTTAGGTGTCATCTTGAGTGGCGACACTAATTTTTGTAAAAGCAAATATTAGTGTTGTCAGTCAAGGTTGCACTCTCCAATAATAAATTAAGTGTTGTAACACTTGAAGTGTTAACTGCACTTGGTAAACCTGTGTTGGTATAACAACAATGTAATTAATGTGTTCAAGTGACGACACTGTTATTAACTTAGCTAGTGTATATTTAATGCTAGTGTAAACGTATGATTAAGAATGATTGATTAATGATTAAGCTTTATGGATGTTATGTAACCTTATATTATGGTTCTCTTCTTCTTTACATACCTTGGTTTTATTGAAGTGAAAAACTATCAGCTGAAGTCCTCGACTTCAGCTGATTCTTTTACTTATGAGGGAGAAGAAGAGCTTCTTCATAGAGCAAGTGCCCACGACCGCCAGACCTTCGTTATTTTATAAAAGCTGAAAGTCCCTTCGAGCAACTTTTTGAATACAAGTAACAAGAATCAGCAATTATGAATGATGGCTGGTGGTTACTTTGGATGATATTCACAGATCATATCATTGCTGTAAATTTAATGAATGAATATTTTTGATTGATTGATTGATTTGATTACTACTAACAGCTGGAAATGACATAAGGCTATAAATTACTTAAACAGCTGGTAAATTACATTTAAAATACAGGGAGGTGAACAGCTGTTTACGTAATATTGAAGCTTGCAGTGGTATGAAATAGAGAATAGAAAAACGTAAAAAACTGCGCCTATAAAACGTATAAAACGTATAAGAAATGTATTATACATATTTTAATTTGATTAAACAACAAGGTATTTTAGAAATGAAGATTGTGGGTTTTCATTTCACAATTTTAAAAGTAAACCTACATATGTGTAAAATTCTTACTGAAAAAAAAACAAACTGTTTCGGCAAAGTGGCCATTTTCGGGATTTTTTTATTTACGGAGGACAATTGTATTTTGTAAAGCTTAGAAAATACATGATCTTCCGTAAATATAGAAAGTTACTCAAAGATGGTTACCATTTTAGAGCGGACGTAAGTAATTCATTAATATTTCCACCAAAATGTCCATTTCAGTAAAACCTTCAAGTAAAAACATAAATCACTACGAGTTACTGTCAGAATCCGAAGCTTTTTTATCTAAAGAATCCTGTAAGTCATTCGATGACTTTTTTATTAAATTATTCCTGAGGAAATTATTAGGGGAGAATTTTATTTTGCGTTTATAGTTTGAACTGTTTTCCCACTACACGAGGTGTTCTGTTGGTCTTGCTCACCACTTAGAATTACAAATATAAATACATAAAGCTCTTGTTGTTGTTGATGAGTTGAAAATTACTAAAATGTATTTTTATCTTTTTTTAGGGTATCTATCCACCAAGTCAACAAGGTCAGGTTAGTAAAACCTACTTATATTATTTTATATTTAACTTTACAAAACAATGTTCAGTTCGCGCAATACATCTCCATAGCTATGGCTGAGTCAGCTGGCTGCAAGTTGGAGGGGTAGTGGAGGAACATTCTGAAAACACCAAAGCCCCGCTGCCTGTCAAGTGTTGTGTTTATTAATATCGTATGTTGAAATAGTAGTTTTCATTAGTCTCGAAAGTGACCTATTGCGGGGCGAGATTGCATAAAGCTATTGAGCCCCACAATAGCACTTTTGAGACGAGTAATGAACATTATTTTTTAATACGATATTGAAAAACTTGTAAACAACATGAATATTTTTATTTGTTCATTTTAGTATCAAGAAAAAAAACCGAACTCAAAACGCTGAGTTTCCGTGCTTATGTCGAGGTACAGTAATGCAACAGCTGATCGGTCTGCACCGCAAAATCCCATCGCAAAACGGTTATTTTCCGTCCACCACATACGCACAGAAAGTTAACGCTATGTAATTTTACCGTGCAGTAGCGGGAGATCCAGTAATGCAACAGCTGATCGGTCTGCACCGCAAAATCCCATAACGGTTACTTTCCTTCCATCACATACGCACAGAAAGTTAACGTTATGTAATTTTGCCTAGCAGCAGCGGGAATAACCTATTTTCTTAGCTCATTTTACGTTTAGAAAGTGTACTTTCGTGTGTAGAGTAGTGAAATAGTATATTACGCAACTAATGCGGATGAGTTGCGTACGATAGTTTTCGCAACACTACCAGCAACAAATATACAGGGTAAGTAAAAAACAACACTTCTATGAAAGTTAAAAGAATTAAAAAATATTAATTAAACTGAAGAGATAAAATACGAACAAAACTATATTTATCTGTGCGGGGGAGATAACAAAAGGCGTTATCTCTGCTGTTCATCAACCGAGTAGGCCTTTCTAGGAATACGTCTTATCGTCACACAGACGGCAACAATGGATTAAATAACACTGCTCTTTATTAACTTATCGCTATTAACTGTACGTAGTCGCAACCTGGGAAACCAGTTTAGTTACAATTGAGATATGGTCGTCATATTTAAAATGTGTATGTTGTGTTTATGTATAATGTATGTAAATTGTGTGATACAATATTTTTTTCCTTGAGTTGGCAACATTGAGCATTTACCGCACTCGTGCGGTAAATGTTCAATTCAAACTCTTTACCGCACTCCAGCTGATTTGTTACCTCACTACAGCTGATATTTGCCGTACTCTTTTGTAAACGGCGACTTCCCACACTGAAACGGAAGCGGAAATCGGCTACTTACTAGTGTAGTGTTGCGAACATATCATATGATACGGTTAGTAGCGTTTAAGCCGTAGCCGAATATATAATACCCGAAATTTAGAACCTCCAATGGCTATCATTTTATATCCATTCACTGCTGGACAAACTGGTGTGATTTTAGCGAATTTTCCCTACAGGGAAGAAGCTATCAGGTCTCATGGTAAGACCTAAGCACTGGACCTTCATACCTTTTCGTTTTGGGGTTTTATGTAAAATTTATAACATAACGTTTTGTCAATTTCAATCAATCTTTGAGATATTGGATGAGCTAAATGCAGCAAATTGTTCTGGGAAAATTCCTCACAAGCTGATTTCAATTCATCCCGAACAGATAAAATTCACTCGAAAAGGAAATTTTAGCTATAGTCACGGACATCAAATGGAGTGGACGGCAAAAACTGGAAACATGCAAAATAGTTTGCTGAACCTCAACTGATATGACTAAATGAAATGTTTTTGTGGACCTGTCAAACCTTTGTTTACGTTTTTCAGTGCTTTTTTGGGGCTTTTTAAATCTTGTTAAGAGTAAGGCCGTTACGTTTAAAATTACCAATTCTATGTATATTTTGCCTCGATCTGTGTAGGCATACAAGCAAAAGTTAAAAATACCCCCGTTGCAGCAGACCTGCACACTCAGCGAATTTCAAATGCAAAAGAACATAATTAAATCCAACATAGCGAAATTTGCCATGTTTTTGTAATCTCCATAAGAATAACATGGGGAATGAGTATGCAGGTTTGCTGCTACAGGTTTGTTAAAACTGGGTGGTTTTAATACAATATTTAGTAGATCTTAATTAGAAGAAGCCATATATCAAGTTTTATCAAGGAATGTTGAATAATAAGGAAGATATAGAATTTTTTTATTTCTCATAAGGATATCATGGGGAATGATTATGCAGGTTTGCTGCCACAAAATGGAAATTTCGGGGGTTTTAGACTAAAATACATTAGATCTTATCTAGATGAAGCCGTAAACCAAGTTTTATTAAGATATGTTGAGAAATAAGCGAGATATAGAATTTTACTTACTTCCCATAAGGTTAACATTGGGACAAGGTACTGTGTTTACCACTTAGAATATCTCGGTAACCAATGGACATAGAGAAATGATTCAAAATACTAGATTGTTTGTTTTTTTGAGCTGAATTCAATGGTGCTAACTAAAATTGGATTATGTTTATTTTTATATGTGAAAATCCCGAAAAACCCATTTTTGGGGGGGTTTATCCCCCTTTACCCCCCCTTCCAGAGGTCCGATCGGGCTGGTTTTCGAACTCATCCGAATAATTGCTACTTTACACGCCTATGCCAAATTTCATTCCGATCGGACAATTTTTGCGAGCGCTATCGTGCTTACAGACACATATATATATATATATATATATATATATATATATATATATCTAGAAATTCGAACGAAAGGTGTTTTTGGTATCTGGGGGCACCAAAACGAAAAGTTATGATGGTCCCGCGCTTAGGTCTTACCATGAGACCTACGGTAATAGCTTCTTCCCTATAGGGGAAATTCGCTAAAACAAGATAGTGTGGTTAAAAGACCAAGTAGACTGCTGTAAGAGGTTTTAACGAATTCCCCCTATGGGGAAGAAGCTATTACCGTAGTACTCATGGTAAGACCTAGGCCCGAGACCATGATAAATTTTCGTTCTGTGGCCCCTAGAAGCAAAAAACAATATTCGTTCATTTTTCATAAATATAAATATAAATATATATATATATATATATTTGTGTGTGTGTGTGTGTGTGTGTGTGTGTGTGTGTGTGTGTCTTTAAGCACGATAACTCGTGTAAAAATGGTCCGATCTTAATGAAATTTGGCATGGACGTATAAAGTAGTATTTATTCGGACGAGTTCGTAAACCAGACCGATGGGACAACCGGAAGGGGGGGGGGGTAAAAGGGGGGAAACCCCCCAAAATGGGGTTTTTGAATTTTTTACATATAAAAATTATCAAATTTTTGTTAGCACCTTTGAATTCAGCTAAAAAAACAAACAATTCAGTATTTTGAATCAGTGCTCTATGTCCATTGGTTGCCGAGATATTTAAGTTGGTAAACACAGTACCTTGTCCCAATGTTAACCTTATGGAGAATAAGTAAAATTCTACATCTCGCTTATTTCTCAACATATCTTGATAAAACTTGGTAAATGGCTTCTTCTACTTCAGATCTACTAAATATTGAATTAAAACCACCCAGTTTTTATATACCCGTAGCAGCAAACTTGCATACTCATTCCCCATGTTATTCTTATAGAACTTACAAAAACATGTCAAATCTCACTATGTTGGATTGAAATCTGTTGTTTACATTTGAAATTCGCTGAGTATGCAGGTCTGCTGCAACGGGGGTGTTTTAGTATATGAACAAAAGATCGAAATCATCCCTATAATTAGCCCCAACTATGCTAAACATTAGATTAGGCATACTATTTATTGAATTTACATGATTTTCAATGTCACAGTCGATGTTAGTTGAGAATAAAACCACATCTAAATCATTTCTGGAAGAGTCCAAAAACTAATCATAAAAACTAATTAGAAGACAATTTCAAAAGTCAACAAAAAAGGTAGGTTTATATTAACTTTCAATAAGTTACACCACACCGTACACTTGCTATTCTCATCCTGTCTGTATCAAGTATTATTCAGAAATAAATCAGCATGTTAACAATATCATTTAAACCCTTTTACTCTGAGTTATATAAATTCTCAAAGGAATCCTGAGGTAATCATTTGAAATAAAAAGTAGCCTACTTAAAGCAAACACTTTAAAAAGCTTTCTTTCTCACTCAAATCCTAGAGCTTTGAGGGCTTCTAATAGTTCCAATTAGCCTTTAGGCCTATTGAACTTCCCTCATAGGACCATTGCATTTTGTTTTATGAGCTGGGGAGAAATATGAAAACCTATCACAGGATGTTTTTAGCGAATTTCCCCTATAGGGAAGAAGCTGTTACCGTAGTACTCATGGTAAGACCTAAGCCCGAGACCATGATAAATTTTCGTTTTGGGGCCCCCAGAAGCAAAAACCACTATTCGTTCAAATTTCTAGATACATATATATATATATATATATATATATATATATATGTGTGTGTGTGTCTGTAAGCACGATAGCGGCCGTAAAAATGGTCCAATCTGAATGAAATTTGATTGGACACAGACGTGTCCAATTACTACTACTGTGTAATTACTACTTTACACAGACGTGTAAAGTAGTAATTATTCGGACGAGTTCGAAAACCAGCCCGATCGAACTACCGGAAGGGGGGTAAAGGGGGGTAAACCCCCCCAAAAATGGGTTTTTTTAATATTTTACATAGAAAAATAAAAATTAATCGAATTTTTGTTGGCACCATTGAATTCAGCTCGAAAAACAAACAATTTAGTATTTTGAATCGCTGCTCTATGTCCATTGGTTACCGAGATATTGAAACTGCTAAACACAGTACGTTGTCCCAATGTTAACCTTATGGGGAATAAGAAAAATTCTATATCTCGCTTATTTCTCAACACATCTTGATAAAACTGGGTAAATGGCTTCTTCTAATTCAGATATACTAAATATTGAATTAAAACCACCCAGTTTTTATATACCTGTAGCAGCAAACCTGCGTACTCATTTCCCATGTTATTCTTATGGAGCTTTCAAAAACATGTAAAATCTCGCTATTTTGGATTGGAATATGTTGTTTTGCATTTGAAATTCGCTGAGTATGCAGGTCTGCTGCAACGGGGGTATTTAATTTATTTATTAGTACAGTAGTGTAACCTGCTGTTCATTAAATTTCCTCCTCAAGCAAAAACAATAACTGCTCTCAGTTAAACATTGCAATGAAATTTGTTCCTTGACCAAAAGAAAACATCAAATAAATATTGCCCCTCAGATTACAACATTAAACCTGCCACTTCATCATCTTTAATTTTAAACTCCTCTATAAAAATGGAATGCAAAGTTTGTAATTTTTTCCTTTCCGTTGCTATCTTATTTTTTGTGATAATTAATTTAAATTTTAAAATAATCATTAGGCACTAAAAACTCAGGACAGTAAAAAATTAGATGTCTGCCATCTCATCTTTTTCAAATTAGATATTAACCTTAAACCGCTCAAACCATAACATTATCGGTTAGAAAAATAATTAATTATTTGTTAATATTTTGTTGAGGTTGACACACCTGCTACTGTTCAGTGCAGTCATCGTCATAGTATGAATGAACCGTTTCATCCGTCAGCCGTTAGCGTCTAGCGTCAAATCCTCCGTGATGCCGGAGCCTGTCTGACAGCTGTTATCAAACAGCGTCTATGGAGCTAGCCGTCCCTCCGAGATGGGGAACCCAGTCGGTCATTTGTCTTGTCCCCCCTTCAATGAAGATATCTCTAAAGTGTTAGAAGACCACAGGACATAACCCAAGGTCTAGAGAACATATCTGTTCCATATAACATATAACATATCCATATAACAGCCATAACATCCAGCTAATTAGCTTCTAGACGCTAATTATATATAACAGTTAATCATCCATATAATTAGCTTCTCGAGGCTGTCGCATACTTTAAGCACCCTAAAACACCCGTTCACCCTAAAACCGTCCCGACTCATTCCTTGCTTTGCTTGATAACCTTCACGCATAGGCATGAGTCCTATGCCGGGGGGGGGGGGTGAATGCAAGGTAAAATACCCCCGTTGCAGCAGACCTGCATACTCAGCGAATTTCAGATACAACACAACAAATGGTATTTCAATCCAACTTAGCGAGATTTTACATGTTTTGTAATCTCCATTAGAATAACATGGGGAATGATTATGCAGGTTTGCTGCAACAGGTATGTTAAAACTGGTTGGTTTTAATTCATTATTTAGTAGATCTTAACTAGAAGAAGCCATATACCAAGTTTTGTCAAGAAATGTTAAAAACTAAGTAAGATATAGAATTTTTTTATGTCCCATAAGGATAACATGGGGAATGATTATGCAGGTTTGCTGCCACTAAAAATTGAAATTTCGGGGATTTTAGACTAAAATACATTAGATCTCATCTAGATGAAGCCACAAACCAAGTTTTATCCAGATATGTTGAGAAATAAGCGAGATATAGAATTTTACTTATTCCCCATAAGGTTAACATTGGGACAACGTACTGTGTTTACCACTTTCAATATCTCGGTAACCAATGGACATAGAGCAATGATTCAAAACACTAAATTGTTTGTTTTTTTGAGCTGAATTCAATGGTGCCAACAAAGATTCGATAAATTTTATTTTTATATGTAAAAAACCCAAAAAACCCATTTTTGAGGGTGTTTATCCCCCCTTACCCCCCCTTCCGGTGGTCCGATCGGGCTGGTTCACGAACTCGTCCATTCGATTACCCCTTTACATGTCTGTTCCAAATTTCATTAAGATCGGATCATATTTACGGCCGCTATCGTGCTGACAGACACATATATATATATATATATATATATATATATATATATATATATATATATATATATATATAGATAGATAGATGGATAGATAGATAGATGGATAGATAGATAGATAAAAATTCGAACGAATGGTGTTTTTTGCTTCTGGTGGCCCCAAAACGAAAAGTTATCATGGTCTCGGGCTTAGGTCTTACCATGAGACCTACGGTAATAGCTTCTTCCCTATAGGGGAAATTCGCTAAAAGAGGCGCTACTCTCTTTACAAGAAATTCTTGGAAAAAATATTTTTTTAAAAAATATCCCATATTTTATATAAAATTGCTTTCTTATTTTTTACTAATATTTGCAAAACAAGAACGAGCTCTTGACCTGTCTTCATTTTAATTCGTTATACCTAGTAAGATCTAATTAGTTTTTTTAGTTCAAAATTCAATATCACTTATTTCCAGTAGGATACAAAATGCAGGAGAGGCAGATTACCCACTATACACCACGGATTATGGGTGAAATGTTTAACCTCGAATCACCAAAAAATTAAATGCTTCCAATTAATCACTTTATGAAAAATGTATTATACATAATTTAATTTGATTTAACAGCAAGGGATTTTAAACGTCGAAATAAACGTCGATTTTAAAGGGGGAAATAAACGTCGTGGATTTGAATTTTACAATTTTAAAAGTAGACCTATATTAGTTTGTGTATTATGCTAAATTTATTGCTGAAACAAACAAACCGTTTCGGAAAAGTGGCCTCTCTCGGGAATTTTTTTATTTACGGAGGAAATTAGTTAGAAATTACTAAAAAGTATTTTATCTGTTTTAGGGCTACTATCCACCCGGTCAACAAGGTCAGGTTAGTAAAACCTATTTATATAATTTTATATTTAACTTTACAAAATCAATACTGTACAGTTAACGCAATACATCTCCAGCTATGGCTGAGAAAGATAGCTGGCCATAAATCATATTATTTCAATAATTAATATGCTAATGAAAAATGTTTTACAAACATTTTAGTATGATTTAACAACAAAGTATTTTAGAAATGAAGGTCGTGGGTTTGAATTTCAAAATGTTAAAGGTATACCCATATGATTTGTGTAATATGCTAAATTTCTTGCTAAAAAAACAAACCGTTTCGGAAAAGTGTCCACTTTCGGGTATTTTTTATTTACGGAGGAAATTTGTTAGCAATTACTAACAAGTATTCTATCTGTTTTAGGGTTATTATCCACCCGGTCAACAAGGTCAGGTTAGTAAAACATATTTATATTATTAGTTTATATTTAACTTTACAAAATACTGTACATTTCACGCAATACATCTCCAGCTATGGCTGAGAAAGCTAACTGGCCACAAATCATATTATTTCAATAATTAATATGCTAATGAAAAATGTTTTACAAACTTAACAACAAAGTATTTTAGAAATGAAGGTCGTGGGTTTGAATTCCAAAATGTTAAAGGTATACCCATATTATTTGTGTAATGTGCTAAATTTCTTGCTAAAAAAACAAACTGTTTCGGAAAAGTGTCCACTTTCGGGTATTTTTTATTTACGGAGGAAATTTGTTAGCAATTACTAACAAGTATTCTATCTGTTTTAGGGTTATTATCCACCCGGTCAACAAGGTCAGGTTAGTAAAACATATTTATATTATTAGTTTATATTTAACTTTACAAAATACTGTACAGTTCACGCAATACATCTCCAGCTATGGCTGAAAAAGCTAGCTGGCCATAATTCATATTATTTCAATAACTAATATGCTAATGAAAAATGTTTTCAAACATTTTAGTATGATTCAACAACAAGGTATTTTAGAAATGAAGGTCGTGGGTTTGAATTTCACATTTTTTAAAACACCTAATTAACAAACATACCTAATTATTAATTATGCTAAATTTCTTGCTGAAAAAAAGTTTCGGAAAGGTGTCCATTTCGGGAATTCTTTTATTTACGAATGAACTTTGTATTATCTAGGGCTTAGAAAATACATGATCTTCCGTAAATACAGAAAGTTATTCAAAGATGGTTACCATTTTAGAGCGGACGTAAGTAATTCATTCATATTTCCACCAAAATGTCCATTTGAGTAAAACCTTCAAGAAAAAACATAGATCACTGCGAGTTTTCATGTCAAAACTTTAAGAATCGAACCGTTAACTTTTATTTATAGAACCCTGTAAGTCATTCGATGACTTTTAAAATTAAAATGAATATTCTTGAGCAAATTATTAGGGAATAATTTTATTTTGCGTATCTACGTTGAACCGTTCTCTCACTACACGAGGTGTTCTTTTGGTCTTGCTCGCCCTTTAGATTTACAAATATAGTTACAAAAAGCTCTTATCATTGATGAGTTAAAAATTACTAAAAAATATTCTGTCTGTTTTTAGGGTTATTATCCACCCGGTCAACAAAGTCAGGTTAGTAAAACCTATTTATCTTATTTTATATTTAACTTTACAAAATATTCTACAGTTCGCGGTTTTAGATATCCATTTATCTATCCATATATATATATATATATATATATATATATATATATATGTGTGTGTGTGTGTGTGTGTGTGTGTGTGTGTGTGTGTGTGTGTGTGTGTGTGTGTGTGTGTGTGTGTGTGTGTGTGTGTGTGTGTGTGTGTGTGTGTGTGTGTGTGTGTGTGTGTGTGTGTGTGTGTGTGTGTGTGTGTGTGTGTGTGTGTGTGTGTGTGTGTGAGTGTGTGTGTGTGTGTGTGTGTGTGTGTGTGTGTGTTGTATAATGATTCACTGGTAAGGGATATTATTATAATTATATCAGAAAATAGGAAAAATAAACCATGAGAAAAAGGGTATTTGTTCTACCTTCTGATATAATTAAAAAAATATATATACATATATATATATAAAGAGTTGTGTGTTGGTATATTTCGGGCTACAGCCAAAACTACATGTCGTAGACACTTGATCTTGGTGTCAAATTAAAGCTTGGAATCTCATGATGTGCACTATGATGGTTTGGTTTTGTTATCTTTAAGGGCTTAGTCCCAGGATCGTCCTGGGGGACGATGTCAAGGATTTTGGGAGTGATTTGAATAGTTGCTATGGTTACCATTATTAGAAATATCCACTATGGTTACTAATAAATTGCAACACTAAGAAACAACAAGACTAAAGGCAAGACGAAAATAATCTTCCGAGCGAAGCCGGGGTTATCAGCTAGTTTTATATATATATATATATATATATATATATATATATATATATATATATATATGCAATAAATGACAAGAACTGTATATTAAAAATAGTAGTCCTTAACACTGAATAAAAAAACATATATATACTTTTTTTTTGTTGAGCGCCATGTTTCATCTTTAAGGGCATTTTCTAGCTCTAAGTTTAACCTTACTTATTGACATATACAATAATATTTATGTCATAAAACTGACTGCTTAATTTTATTTTTTTTATATTTTTTGGTCGCAGTTGTACCTATATACATTTATAGGTACATTATCATTTGAAGGCTGAAAAGGGACGAAAGGAGCAATATATCTCTAGCTATGGCTGAGACAGCTGGCTGCAAGTTGGAAGGGGAGAGGGGGTACGTTCTGAAAACATTACCAAATCCCAAATTTGCTAAATGTCTACTGAACCGATTTCCATGCGGGTTGTATCAAAACGAAGGTATATCGGCCCTATATGTGCAGGTTTTATTTGTATTTTGAAAATATTTATTTTAACTGGGTCAAAAATGGAAAATAAACTTTTCTAATGGAGATTTAACATGGGGAAAAAGGGGAAAAAATCTACTTTTCCAATCCTTTGGACAGTTCGTCTGAGACTTCCACTGGACCCATTTTCATGCAGTTTGTACCAAATAAAAGCTCTACTTTTCTATATTTGCAGGTTTTGTTTGCTTTTACGTTATCTTGCTTTTAGCGAATTTCCTTAGAAATAAGCTATTACCGTCGTTTTAACAGAACAGAATGGACAAAAATATCCGTTCAGGGTAACCTCAGTAATCTTATTAATATTTATATTAATTGACAGCTTTTTATGTGTACTTTCTAGATATGAAGTAAGTTTATTGTGAAAACGTATTTTTACCTGCAAAAATCACGATTTGTTTCAAAATTTTACATGGGCTTATATGGGAAATAGAATGTTCATGTTTTGAGTTTTGTTAGCACGATAACTCTCGTAAATATCCTCCGATCGTAACAAAATTTGGTACAGACGTGTAAAACTAGATTCTCTTGGACGAGATCGTAAACCAGCCAGATCGCCATATCCAAAGTGGGGTAAAGGCCCCATTTTACCCCCCAAAAATGGCCTTTTTGACTTTTTTAAATTGAAAAATTATATATATCCAATTATTGTTTGCACCATTGGATTTAGCTCGAAAAAACAAACAATTTGGTATTTAAATCATTTCTCTAAGTCCATTGGTCTCCGAGACATTGCCACTTCGCTGCCCTGTGTTTTTAGTGTCAGGGCAGCAGAATGTTATCTTACCCAATTTCGTTTTACTCCCTACTGAGGTTTTCAAGGAATCGCTTTGAGTGATTTCTCAGTTTATCAATGTTTAATAGAATTTTGGTTTTTCAAACAATTATATGTCAATATAATTTAAAAAATAAATATTCTTGCCTACTTCATTTTGTGTACGTCCAATTTGTGTTCTTTCATCTAAGTCATTTACCAATATTTTTTACAAAGCTTTCGTAAAACAAGCTATAATATATTATTTTAATATATAAATATATCACTTTTTTATTTTTCTTTTTTTCGTAATAATGGATTAATTAATTACTGGATATTTTATAATTGGAAATTCGCTGAGTACGCAGGTTTGCTGCGACGGGGGTATTTTTAATTTAAAAAATCCAAATTTTCAAACCTTTGCAATGATATAATTTTACAGTCATTCATTCAGCTGATTGTGAAAACAGCACGAGGTATGTTGTCTAACGACAAGAAAACAGCAAACGCTCAAGAAGCATTTGGTTTATCATGGCCAGTATATAAAAAATTTATGCATTATCATGTATTATCCATAAAATGGAAAGAGAAAAAACACAGTTTTATACTATTCAAACTATAGGTGTAAATAAAAAATAAGATTTGATTGCTAAATTGTGTAGCATTATTATAACTACTTAATTATATGAAACAGATGATTTCAATAACGATGATGATCTAAATGTTTATTACAATGGCAAATCGTAAAAGATCAGTTTTAATGGTTGCACTCATATAAGTGTCAGTTTTAGACCTACAATGAATGCTACATTTGAAAACATTTATGTTAATCGGGTCCAAAGGAAAATAAACTTTTCTTATGGAGATTTAACATAGGGAAAAAATTAAACTTTTGACAGCGAGTGAGCTTGCCCATATTGGACCGTTTCGCACACGGCTGGTATCAAATAAAAGGTAATTGCATCTATATTTGCCCAATTTGCTTCGATTTCAGCTGTTACTCAATTAAATTTTCTAAAAACCCGAAATTAAAATCACTTAAGACAATAGCATGAGTTAAAATTTTAAGCCTATTTTGAGTGCGATCTGAAGTTCTATCAGACCGATTGACATGCAGGTTGCGTCAAATGAAAGGTAATTAACTCTATATATGCTGATTTGCCTGAAAAGTTAAATATTCCTTCATTTTATATTTTAGAAATGGAATATAAAATATTTTCAATTCATTAGTATTTTTTCACTGAGTTACTGAGTATAACTGCACAGATCAGCTGATTACAAAGCTTTGTTTTAAAGCACATGTTTTTCTGTCATAACATAGTTTGTTTATGTTGTGATTTACTTTATTTAGAAGGTTATTTGTTATTGAATGTGAATGTGTATAAATGTGTTTAAAAGAACATGACAAATAACATATTTTAAATATCTAGGTGTTATACCATTGTTTATAGGTACCGAATGTCCAGCCTTAAACATACTTTCGATTTCATGTCTAACTTTTTCCTTTCTAAGCTAACTTTTTCATTTCATGACTGACAGGAAACGTATTATAAGGAAACCTCTTTTTTATACTGATTTTTGGTGTGTTTCGATTTTGAAATTTTCCTGTCATTTTTACTTTCTCTCCCTTTACTACAATATATGGAGAAAGTATTTTAGTCAACATTTTTGAATTTGAGTTGTTAGTGAAATATTTTCTTTTAGTGTTCCCCGAATCCAAAAATGTGGTTTTCGGAGAAAGTATTGTTTTCGTCAAAATGTTTTAATTTGAGTTGTTAGTTGATATATTTGTTTTAGTACTCCCCGAATCCAAAAAAGTTGTTTTCAGAGTGGTGTCTGTGTGCGTGTGTGCGTGCTTGTGTGTGTGTGTGTGTGTGAATGTGTGGATGCATGTAAACAGGGCTAGAGATTACACCAATAGTTCGATTTTCATGAAATTTGGCATGTAGATATAAAACTATAATATATCCAGGCGTTGTTTTTCAATTTTGAATTTTAGATTTTTAAGGGTATTTACCCCATAAAACCCTTAATAAAACAAAAATGAAAATTTTTCAAAAACGTTTTAAAGATTGTGGTAAAACTTTTATGGTTTGTATTGCTTAAAATGGCAAACAAAATGACACCACCCGAAAGTCTGTAAAAATTAAGGTTCAAAAGTTATGAGAATTTCAGAGTTAACAAGTTCAAATTTTATCCACTTTAATCGTGCTATCCTATGTATAACTTACGGAATATAAGAATCTTTATATTAATAGGCAAGCATTTTTTCCATAAGGTTTTTGTGCTCCTTTTTTCTCAGCCTGTGTGCAACGTAGCAAAAATCTATGCACACCGATAGAATTCTATTTTCCTGTAGATGTGCAGAATCCCGTTGAAATTTATATTAGTCTTTTAGACAAGTAGAAAATTGAATTTAAAATTTCAAAAAAATTAACATTGGTCTTATGAGTTGCTGTTTTGGTGATAGAAAAACAAAACAGAACTGTGCTTTTGTCATCATATACATGCTTTTGTTATCACATGCTAGTTTTCGTAGAGTAAAGATTAGATGTAGAAATATTATGTGAGGGCGAAAAGTGGGCAAAAATTTACGCTGTTTTTTTCTGTCATCTGATGAGATATAAAAACCAATCAATAATCTATATTATTAATTCTGTAAGCGATTTTTTTAAATCAAAATTGTGAGAGTTTGACAGCTCGCAGGATGATGGGAGAGGGCTCAAATAAAAGGTCTTGGTCCCAGGGGGTCGGGAAAAATATCAGATTATGTCCAAATCTACCAGAAAATGAGAAATAACGAAAAATATCTTCCATTTAAAATGCATTGGGATTGAAAAACGTCTGCTTTGTTTACATTAAACATGTGGTGCTAATGCTTGATTCAAAGCCATATGGTAGATGTTGACATGTGGGATTTTTTTTTCAAAATGCAGCTAACTATGCACGTTTTATGTGCTATAACAAACAAATGTTAAATTTAAGATTTCTGATTTTATAACAATTAAGAGTTTGATTTTTTTTTATAATTTAAAATTATAAAAAGTTAAGTACGTTTGTTTAGTTTATCTTATAACGATGCAGATTTAATACCAAATGATCTATCTATCTATCTATCTATCTATATATATATATATAATAACGTAAGGGACATTTTTGCGCCGAAATTGTGGGCATTTGGAAGGTCGCAGGATGATGGGAGGGGGCTGAAATTGAAATACTGAAATTGCATAAATGAGAAATAACGTAAAGTACCTGTCATTTAAAAACCAAAGGTCTGCTTTGTTTACTTAAAACCAAATGCTAGATATAATCAAAATGTTGTGGATCCAAAAGCCTATTTTCTGAGAAGGTATTTTGTACTATAGTAAAGAAGGATTATGCTCAGGGGCTATTAGCCCCTTCAAGCCTCTAGTAAGTTTTTATCAAGCAATAAACAAATGTAAGGAATTCATTAATGGCACGAGTTAGTATTTGTCCAGTAAAAAATCCAAACAAATTATTATTTTTAAATAATTTCAAGCCACATGTTTTATTGGGGCATGGAGTAAAAATATAGTATTTGATTGAAATCAAGGGCTATTTAGAGAAATTGAATGTGTTTCAAATAAAGTTTGCTCACTTCAAAAAGATTAAGAGATAAAAATTACCTAATAAAAAGGGAAGAAAAAAGAACATGAAGTTGAGTCTCTACCATCCGATGTACTGTCGTGCAACTGCAGTACATATGGACATTATGGGTAAAATATGTGTAATATTTTAGTGATAATGATGGGGAGAGAGGGAAGGAGGCGAAAATGTCCTAAGGGTAAGGAAGGAGAGAAAAAGTTTTGAAGGGGAGTTTTAGGTCTCAGATAATAATTAGACACGTAAATGTTAGGTGTTATTATTTCAGACCTGAAAGGTAAGAAAGGAGGGATGAGAGATGGTAAGAAGAGGATGAAGGAGAAAAGGAGTGAAAAGTAGGAAGAAGGTCGAAAGGAAGGAAGTACATAAAGAGTGAGGGAAGGAATTAATGGAGGGAGTGAGGGAGAGAACTGTAGTAAGGGGTGTATGGGATAAACTGATTTTATGACTGACTTTTTACCGTCCTCTGAATCAATAACCAGCCCAGTGTTAAAGAAATAAACATGGAATCTTAATATTGTGCAATACTAATTACTAAAAACCATGTCATATAATATATGTGCCAGTGGCGAGGCAAAATAATTAGTCAAAGACTGAGTCTTTCTCTTTTGCTTTTGGTTCCCATTTGGTTCTATTATGTGCTTACGTGGAAAATGTGTACTATATGAAATGTATTGTGAAACGCATTGGTGTATGCAAAGTTCAAAATTAGCTATCCCTATTTCTTGATTTAAAAATTGGTCGAATTTTCGACCACTGGCGATCTCTAGTATTCTAAATAATACCATGCCAAGAGTGAATATCAATAAATAGTAGTTTTCATCACTAGGAGCGAAAGTGGCTGTTTTTGGTACGAGATCGCAATTTACCATGCGGAAATGCGATCGAGTACCAAGAAGACACTTTTGCTCCGTGTGATGAACAACTATTTTCATCATTATGTATAAATAACCATTTAATCGTTAAAAAATTAGACTATATAATTTTGAGGTTATCAAAAATAGTCATCGTCTTTTACACATCTGTTAGTTGTTTACAAACACAAGTTAAGAAATCGTTTTGTTTACCAACGTTTTCATAATTTCCTATTAGAATAACGAAGCAATTCTCATTTTAAATTATTATTCTATTAAAAAAATGGCAAAATTTATTTCAAACAGAACAAAACATTGATAGTAAAAAATACAAAGTGGAAAAACCTATTTTTCTACATATGAAAGTTTATATTAATTGTGCAGTTTGTATTTTGGCTTATACTTAGGCATTTGTTGGGCAAGGCTTTTTGGATGACGGATATGTTTTTGTTGATTTCTTGATTTGATGGTGGGGTTTCTGTGATAGGCTCGTCGTCAAATATGTCATCAACCGAGAAAAAACTTTCCTTGTGTAGGGGTTCTTTTTTAATCATGGTGTCAACAACTGTTGAACTAGATTGTGCAAAGAGCTTTCGGGACACATTCAACTTCCTAGCGATAGAATTTTCTACGTAGCCCTCAGCGATGCTAGAAGAACGCCAACCTCCATGGTTTTTCAACGTTATAAGGTCTCCACCTCCCTCCACAAGCATAGTTGCCGATGATCGTCTCATTGCGTGGCCCGTGGATTTCTCAGGTGTTTCTAGATTGAGAAATCGAGCGACATTGCATGATACTGCCCCTATAGTATGGATTCCTACATTTTGCGCTGCGCATTTTCCATTTCTATATGCAATAAACAATCTTTCCCCTTTCATGTGGGGTGGTCTCAGTGACTTGTATTTGCGGTAAATATCACAGGGTTGGATAGGACAATCTTCATTTGTGATGGTGAAGCTTCCTATCTTATTAGTTTTTCCTGCCTTCAGAAAAACAACCAAAAATTGCCAGTTGTCATGCACGTCATTAACCTCCAACTTAACTAGGTCGTCCCTCCTGCATGCCCCATAAATCCCAAATACTAGAATAGTTTTGTCAATAGAAATTGATCGTCTGGAGCCTCTAGCATGAATTTGGTTATTTCCTCGCTGGATAGAATTTTAGACTTCTTCGGCGTATACCCAACGTTTTGACGTTTTAAGAACGCAACGCTTTTCTTGAACTGCGATGCATCTACGTTTTCTTTTAGGGTTAAAAAGCTTCTAATCATTGAAAATTTAGACCATAACGTCGATGATTTGTAAGTTTTCGACAGTTCACTCAGGTAAACTAGCATAACATCATCGTTTGTTGTGTTTACATTTTTTTCACTTTTCCACTTTGTAAACTTGTCATATTCTGCTTCATACTTACATTTAGACTTATTTGGAAGCAATCCTTCCATGACTTTCCTAGACTCTTCAATCACAAAATCAGGAACGTCCTCTCCCATGTCGTTTTATCTTATTATGTATGCTTGTCAAAAAGTAAACAACCTTTCAAACGTAACATAAACAAATTTTGACATTAGAGTACGGTAAAATGCACCATATGTTTTTGCAGTACTCCTATTCGAAGTGATCCAAAAACGGTCATTTTGCGTACGATTTAGAGAACTAAAAACGGCTGTTTTCGGGACAGTATGATGAAAAATAGTTTTATGTGATCGAATCTCAACAACAATCACATTTTAAGGCACTTTTGCCATTTACCCAACTGTTTTCGTTATACAGACTACAATCGACATTTCAAAAATCAAATTATACCGATCATATATCTTCACAACAATTTGGTGTATGAACGTATGTTATGGAATAAATCTATACTATTATAAAAAAGAGGTGGTTTCTGTATGTATGTATGGGGAAAGTGAACGCAAAAAATACTGAACCGACTGGGTTGAAATTTCACACAGAGGTAGATCTTGAACCTGGGAAACATATAGGCCTATTCATTTCCTTAAAATCCCCTCGGGCTAAGCCCCGTGAACGTCCTCAGTTTCAATGTTTACATTTTAAAGGAATATGAACATTCAAATACTGAAATGTAAACAGCTGTGGATACTAAAATTTTACAGTTAAAAGAGCAGAGGTAAGATCAGCTGTAATTTTTATCGTGAGCGAAGCCACGGGCTACCGCTAGTAGCTCTTAAAATTAAGTTTAGAATCCAAAAACACCAAACTGAAAAATTAGAAGTAATAACAAAGATTTAAATACATACATAAAAGCAGCATAAAAATAAGGGGTTTCCTTATAAGAAGTTACTGTCATAGATAAAATATAAAAAACATTAGCTATTGGAAAATTTAAACATTAGCTATTGGAAAATTTAGGCTGGACACCCAGTGTAGTGGAGAATAATCCTACAACTAACACATTCAGATTACATGTTTGGAATTATAATTAAGTTAAATTTTTATTTGATTAGCATGGCTTGATTAAAATTACGATTATGACCTCCTTTAAACATTTTGACGTCACTCCTATTATTGGAGATGGAAACTGTCTGTTCAGAAATGTTTCCTATTGTTTACATGGACACGAAGAAAATCATTACAACATCCGATTAGAGTGCGTTAGAAACATCGTGAAACAATGGCATAGATAATATGAAGTCCTTCCTATTGTAAACAAAGCAAGCAAGCAGCGCTTTGGGCTGCACGGGGTTAGTCTAGTTTATATTATTTTATTTTTGACTCTACAAAATACTGTACATTTCACGCAATACATCTCCAGCTATGGCTGAATCAGCTGGCTGGCCATAAATCATATTCTTTCAATTAATATGCTTATGAAAAATGCATTACAAACATTTTAGTTTGATTTAACAACGAGGTATTTTAGAAACGAAGGTCGTGGGTTTGAATTTCACAATTTTAAAAGTATACATATATTAATTTGTATATTATGCTATATTTTTGGCTGAAAACAACAAACTGTTTCGGAAATGTGTCCATTTCGGGAATTTTTTTATTTACGGATGACCTTTGTATTATCTAAAGATTAGACAATAAATGATCTTCCGTACAAACAGAAAGTTACTCAAAAACGGTTGCCATTTCAGATCGGACGGAGATAATGCATTTATATTTCCACCAAAATGTCCATTTGAGTAAAACCTTCAAGAAAAAACATAAATCACTACGAGTTTACATGTCAAAACTGTAAGAATCAAACCCTTAAGTTTTATTTATAGAACCCTGTAAGTCATTCCATGACTTTTTTAATGAATTATTCCTTAGCAAATTATTAGTGAACATTTTTATTTTGGTAATTTTGGTTTTATTTGGAATTTTATTACTAGGTAGAACCGTTTCCCCACTACACGAGGTGCTCTGTTGGTCTTGCTCACCCTTTATATTTACCCATATGGATACAAAAAGCTCTTAACGTTGTTGATGAGTTACAAATTATTAACAAAAATATTCTATCTTTTTAGGGTTATTATCCACCCGGTCAACAAGGTCAGGTTGGTAAAACCTATTTATCTTATTTTATATTTAACTTTACAAAATACTCTAAAGTTCGCGATTTTAGATATCCATTTATCTAACCATCTATCTATCCATCTATATATATATCTATATATATATACAGGGTGAGTCAGACCACCCGTCCACCTATTGTAGCGAAGACCGGTTTGAGATAGAAACGACAAATAAAATTATTCCCCACTAATTTGCATATGAAGAATTCATTAAAAATATTTTCATCGCAATTCATGTTCAGGGTGTTCCAGAAATGAAGGTCATGGGTTCGATTCTCAAAAGTTTCTTAAGTAAACCTATAGCAAATATTATATCATTTTAAAGGTCCTATTAAAAGAAACATTTTGGTGAAAACAGAACTAAATTATCTCAAGCCGTTTCAAAATGGCGGCCATTTTTGTGAAAAATTTCGGTATTTACAGAAACCACTGTATTTTTCAAACCACTCAACATTTTTTAGTTCTGATTCAAAATTCTTAATCCTTGGTAACTCAGCTTTACTATGATATGTCACATGACAATATTAAAAAAAATTAATTTTGAAAAAAAATATTTATTTTAAATGTTGGCAGCCCTGAAAATAAAAAAATCAAATAGCAACATGTACCAAAAAGCAAATAATTTTAAAGGTCTTCAAAATTCCTACAACTTTGTAATTTACACAAGTATTCTAACTTTTTTAGTTTTTTAGTTATGGTCAAAAAACTCCATTTTCCCATATGAAGTGCATGTTATTTGCACGTCCATAGCTAACGGTCTGTGGGTACCCTTTGGTCATTATGAACTGCATACATAACATGCACTTCATATGGGAAAATGGAGTTTTTTGACCGTAACTAAAAAACTTAAAAAGTTAGAATACTTGTGTAAGTTACAATGTTGTAGGAATTTTGAAGACCTTTAAAATTATATGCTTTTTGGTATATGTTGCTATTTGATTTTTTTTAATTTCAGGGCTGCCAACATTTTCAAAAAATTTTTTTTTCAAAATTTAAATTTTTTTTAAATATTGTCATGTGACATATCATAGTAAAGATGAGTTACCAAGGATTAAGAATTTTGAATCAGAACTGAAAAATGTAGAGTGGTTTGAAAAATACAGGGGGTTCCGTAAATATCGAAAATTTTCACAAAAATGGCCGTCATTTTGAAACGGCTTGAGATAATTTAGTTCTGTTTTCACCAAAATGTTTCTTTTAACAAGACCTTTAAAATGATATAATATTTGCTGTAGGTTTACTTAAGAAAATTTTGAGATTCGAACCCATGACCTTCATTTCTGGAACACCCTGTACATGAATTGCGATGAAAATATTTTTAATGAATTCTTCATGTGCAAATTAGTGGTATTTTATTTGACGTTTCTATGTCAAACCGTTCTCCCGCTACATTAGGTGGACGGGTGGTCTGACTCACCCTGTATATATATATTATATGCAATAAATTACAAGAACTGTATCTTAAATATATATATATGCAATAAATTACAAGAACTGTATATTAAATATAGTAGTCCTTAACACTGAATAAAAAAAACATATATATATTTTTTGTTGAGCGACGTGTTTCGTCTTTTTGGGCATTTTCTAGCTCTAAGTTTAACCTTACTTATTGACATATACAATAATATTTATATCATATGACTGACTGCTTCATTTTTTTTCTTTTTTGGACCCAGTTATTACATTTATAGGTACATTATAGTTTGAAGGCTGAAAAGGACGAAATTTTGTATTTCATAATGTATCTTGTATTAGCCTAAGAGAAAATTTTTTAAATCTTCTGATGTTTCGTATTTGGGCTGACAGAAAATTTTTACTTAGTTCCATAGACCAAAAATAGCATTTTTTTGTCACAATAAGTCTTGAAAACAAAAAGCGGTAGCTCCTATTTAATTTTTATAACATATGATATCCAAGTATTTTGAAAAAGAAATATTTAAAATCCTTTCTTAGTATGCATCTAACGAAAATGTGCTAACATTGATGCCCCAAAATTTTAAAGTTTTCTTTAAAGAAACTGTGATCAGTGAGACGGTCAGTAAGGAAGTCAATAGTTTATTTATTTATTTTGTTGCTTTTAGCGAAGACCATAACAACTTTTCGTTTTGGGGCCCCCAGAAGAAAAAAACACCATTCATTTAAATTTCTGGATATATATATCTATATAAATAAAATTAGAGTTTTGTCTGTACATTGCTTAGAATTATGAAATTTTCGGTTATTTTTGCGTTTTGAAGGTCAGAGAATCTGAATCAAGCCTTTTTTCAATTTATGTCACGATGTGTGTTGGTAACGCTCAACATCACACTTTAGACCGCTTTTCACGCAAAAACTAGAGTACTGTTATGGCTGAAACTTTTTTCCTGTGTAGTATGCACATATGAGAAGGCTTTAGACGACTTAAAACTAGCGTATGTCTTTTTTAAATTAAATAGCAAGCTTCTAAAAACCGAGTTTTATTTGATTTCAACCAAGTTTCCCCATAATAATTAAAGGGGATGATGTTTTGTTTACATTTTCAGAGTTCCAAGCAGATGGTAGTTACCTTCACTGATGGATTCGTCGTTACAGATGTTGAATGATTTCATTCAGTTTTATGTTTTGGTTTATAATATTTATTTTTTTATGTACTATATAAAAGTAGCATTTAATCCATCGTTAGTTTTCGTACATAATCCATTTGCTCATGGAATCTACTCATCAAGTATAAAATGTTTGATATTTTTAGGCAATTTATTAAATCACAAGTACTTTTGAAATCAAACTGCAAAATCCTAAAACACGATTTTATTTTATCTCGACCAAGTTTAAGTTGTGGCAGAATACAAAATAATTGATGAACTTTTTATATCTAAACAGATGTAAAAAGCGAAAAAAAGTAGTATGTCAAATCAGCTGTCAGGAATAGAACATAAAATAAATCACTGACTAGAGATAATTTAAAGACCTTTCTTCCCTGTAACAGCTGTTATTGAAAGAGCTAATTTAAACCATTTATTTTATGTACATCATTAGAAAAAGACTTTGCTTTTGTCTTTTAGCGAATTTCATTGACGGAATTAACGAATTTCCTTAAAGGAATAAACTGTTACCATAGGTCTCATGGCAAGACCTAAGCCCGAGGCCATAATAACTTTTCACTTTGGGGCTCCCAGAAGCAAAAAACACCATTTGAACGATATTTAAAGCGGAAAACACAGCACATTGTCCCTATTTTATCCTCATGGGAAATAAGAAAAATTCCATATCTCGGTTACTACTCAACACACCTTTAATAAAACTTGGTATATGTGGCTTTTATGGTTCAGATTCACATGATATTGTTTTAAAACCACAAAATGTCTGTATGTCTGTTGCAGCAGACCTGCATACTCATTCCCTATGTTATTCTTATGGAAGAAATAAAATAAGGTCTGGAGGTCTGCTGTAACGGGGGTATTTTTTCGTTCAAGATAGATCCTAAAAACCTTAGAACTTTTTTTGACATTAAATCAAGGGAAAATTCTACGTTTTACGAACATATACTTTCATGAAACAGAAAACTGTACACTTGGTCTGCTGCGACGGGGTATTTATATCCTGCCTAAGTGACACTCAATACCATACATGCGAGCATATCTGACGATATTGGGCGTTAGCTTTCCTAGGGCAGTGACACACTTGAGGGCTTTGTCGGCGGGGCGCTGAATCTACCCGCATGTATAGTACAGGGAGGCCAAATAGAAATACCTTCTGCGGGGGGTAGTAATAGAATTACTCCAGTCGCAGCAGACAAGCGGTCTTTGCAGATTCCTGAAAACATCTTTCTGATTAATGAAAGTTTGCCTTCTTTACATTTGTCCAATACCACTGACCTATCACTGCACAGCCCAAACCACTTGTCTTACCTTGGACCTTTGCATGGACGTTCTTTACGGCGTAAGCATCCGCTAAGAACGTTTTATTTTAATTCAAACTTTTAAGGGGTCTTGGCGAGGTCGAAGTTTATAAGTTCTCCTTAGTAAATGGAATGGATGATCTTTTGTTTAGTTTTCAATGTTCATTCAACAAGCAGATGGTTCAAGCTTCACATACGGATACAGCTGATTTACAATTTTGTTACTTTCATAATGGTTTTATGGTTGTTTTGTTAATTGATTATTTTGATTATATGTACTATATAAAAGTTAGATTTAGTTTAGTTAGTTAACTTAAAGTTATCATTCGTTTTTGTACCTTATTTGTGTAATCATAAACTCAGTATGTGGCCCTATATTCATTTAGTCAGCAGGGAGCTACAATTTTTATCGTGAGCGAAGCCACGGGCAACTGCTAGTATATATATATATGTAGAATATGTATATATGCGCTCGCAAAAATGGTCCAATCGGAATGAAATTTGGCACAGGCGTGTAAAGTAGTAATTATACGAACGAATCCGAAAACCAGCCCGATAGGACTACTGGGTGGGACGTAAAGGGGGATAAAAACCCCCAAAAATGGGTTTTTTGGGGTTTTTACATAGAAAAATAAAAATTCTAAAATTTTGGTCAGCATCATTGAATTCAGCTAAAAAAAAAATTAGTATCTTGAATCATTGCTCTATGACCATTGGTTACCGAGATATTTAAAGTGGTAAACACAATACGTTGTCCCTATGTTAACCTTAAGGGAAATAAGTAAAATTCTATATCTCGCTTATTTCTCAACGTATCTTAATAAAACTTGGTTTGTGGCTTCATCTAGATGAGAAGTAATGTATTTTATTCTAAAATCCTCAAAACTTTCATTTTTGTGGCAGCAAACCTGCATACTCATTCCCCATGTTATTCTTGCGGAGATTACACAAACATGTCATATCTCGCTATTTTCGTTGGAAATATATTTTGCATTTGAAATTCGCTGAGTGTGCAGGCCTGCTGCAACGGGGATATTACATATTAGATAAATAATGAAAATATTTTATTAAAGAAATAAAAATCCCTTACTTTGATTCCTTTGTCGCTGCGTTACAAAAACTTAATTTTTAATTTATCAATTCTGTCTTTAGATCACTGAGGTACTACGTATAACGTAAATAATGATATTTTAATACTTAGATCATGGGGTGAGCTTTTCACAAGAATGTTTGGCCATCATAATGTGCACTAACTTTTTTTTAAAGTGTAGTTTTCACACAAAGCATTGATCTTTCTTTTATTAAAATTAATATTTTACTTGGGTAATACAACTGTTACTCAGCATTTACAGCCTAACTTCCTTTGTTATACAGGGGTACGGGCCAGGACAGGGTCCCCAAGATGAGGTAAGCTACCAGACGAAAATACCTTTGGTTCTAGTTGCGACCTGTCAAAGTTCACTTTACGAGACTAAGTACTGTTCCAATTGTTTTATCGTAAGAAATAAAATTCCCTGGTTTTATGGTTTTTGTTATCACTTCCAGTATAAAAAAACCCTAAATTTAAATATTTAACTAGTTAAATTATTTAAAATAAAATATTTTATGCTTTCAAACAATGAATAGTATGATACTTGTGTGTGATTTTACAGTCATGGAAAAAAGATTACTATGAAGTTTTGATTCCTACCCCTAAGAAGGTAATAAAGACTGCGGTAGACATTCCGATAGATGTAGCCGAGACAGTAGGAGAAGACCTGGGCTTGTACCACCCAGATAAGACACCGGGACAGACAAGATCCGCTCCTCCTCCTACAATGGTAAGCGTTAGTTTTATATTGAACCTAAGCGTTAGTTATAAAGTTGTTATTCTAAGCGATAAATTGACGGTTTACTACGATATTATAGTTAGTTTAAATATGGAAATTTAAGGGAATTCCCCCTTTTGGGAAAAACTATACAGTAGGTCTCTTGGTAATACCTATAAGCACAGGGCCGTAAAACTTTTTGTTTTTGGGCCACCAGATACTAAGTGGGTTTACTCTTTGATAGCACATTTTTTTAGGCTTAGCGACCCTTCAACAATTTAGTTTTGGGAATGATATCATTGTTTTTGTAATAGATAAATATAATTTTTTAATTAAAGGGTCCAGCCGGTTAAGATAGTGAAAACTGTCCCAGGCTCTTTTGAAAAAAAGAAAAACATCCTTAGATAGGTTATAAAAAATAAATCTATGTTGACGTTTTTAGACCCCTTGACCTTCACATAACCTCAAAAATAAATAAAATGTCATTTTAGTCTCTCTTTTATATCCCTAAGGTTATTTATAGTAGAAAAATCCAACTTTTTTTTAATTTGTAGAGATTTTTATTGCCTAAAAAGGAGTATTTTTTAAAATATTGGTTTCAAATTATATAATTTTCTTAAGTTTTTAATCTTTAGAATTTGATTAAAAATCAACCAGAGGAATAGCAACGCCAAAAAAAATCATACTATTATTTGGATGCTAAAAGATATTCATGTTTTTTTCAGAATTTCAAAAGTGGTGCATCACGGTCAAATCATCAAAAACACCTATTTTCAAGTTTTTCGTACCATAACTTAGTTTTAAGACCTGAAAAATATTTTTTAGCCTTTTTCAATGGTGATAAAAACCATTACAATTGAAAAAGAGGAAATATATTAAACATCGTTTCTTAAAGTCAACCTCAAGCGAAAAAATTTGGAGTTTTAAATAAAAAACGGCAATATTTAAAAAACGAAAAATTAAAATTCAAAACGAATAGCAGCATTAGAATCAGCGTGGAAAGTTAGCTGAAAATGATGGGTCACAACACCACCTTCCTATTTAAAATAACTTAACTCATTTAAAAATGGCAGATACAAAATGGCGGCCGAAAAATTTTAATCCGTTTAAATCATATGAACGTGAATAGAATATCATATGAACGTGGCGGTGGTTACTTGTAATTATCTAGCGGTAGGCTGAAGCGACCCGCAGAGCTCCTTGACGCTGGACCCGGGCAAGCCGGTCTCGGAAGACTCGCTTCTCGAGTGCGTGAGCCCATACCTCCGCCCCGTACAGCAAGACTGACTGGACGGCAGTCATGAGCAGGCGGCGCTTGCAGGAGCGATGACCGCCGACATTGGGCATAAGCCTACCAAGGGCAGCAACACCCTTAGCGGCTTTGTCGGCGGCGCGCCGGATCTGCTCGCCGAAAGACAGTCTGCTGTCGACCATGACTCCCAGGTACTTTGCAGCAGGCTTAGTCTCAAGTGTGACGTCACCTATCTGCACCGGGAACACGGTGTTAATCCTCTTTTTGGTGAGGACGACGACCTCCGTCTTACTGATAGCCAGGGACAAGCCGTGATCTCGCATCCACACGTTGACCTTGGTCATTACTACGCTGAGCCTCAGTTTTGCCTGCTCGACGTTCCTCGCCGCGATCAAGGCAGCGACGTCGTCAGCATAGCCAACGAGGCGGGTCTCATCCGGCATGTCTAGCCTCAGCAAGCTGTCGTAAGACAAGTTCCAGAGATCTGGTCCGAGAATGGACCCCTGCGCAGCCCCGGAAGTGATGGGAATGCGCCGCTGACCTTCGGTAGTATCGTACAACAGAACGCGGTCTGACAAGTACGCCTCGATCATACGCAGGAGGTAGGAGGGAACTTGGAATGTATGCTCGAGCGCATATCGCTCCACCTGGCGGAGTTGAAAGCGTTCTTCACGTTGAGCGTGACGGGAAGGACCACGCGGCGCGACCAGTGGTTGTGGTCCTCCGCCCTCCGCACTGCCTCAACTACCTCCTGGAAAGCGTCGATGGTAGAGCGACCGGATCTGAAGCCGTACTGCTGCGGGGACAAGTCCCCCGCAGAGACAATGGCCTCGGTCAGCCTGACGCGCAAGAGCTTTTCAAGCACTTTCCCGGCCGTGTCGAGCATACACAGGGGTCGGAAAGAAGAAGGGGTCCCCGGTGTACTCTTCGCCTTCGGGATAAGAATAAGGCGAGCTACCTTCCATGAAGAAAAGAAAACGCCTTCCGCCAGACACGCGTTGAACATGTCGAGCAGAAGCCTTGGATTCACCTCCGCAGCGAGCTTGAGCACCTCCGCCGGAATGCCATCGGGACCGGGCGCTCTTCTGGGTCGTAGGGATCGGACGGCGGCGGTGAGTTCCTCTTCCCGGAAAGCTGGGAAGGCGCCTACCTCTCCGAATTCCCTGACTGGCCGAACTGGGTGGCTGGGAAATAGTGTGTCGACGACGGCGGCCATGGCTTGTGGTTCCATGACCGCAGGTGGTGAGCGAGCCCCTAGCTTCTGGGTTACAAGTTTGTAGCCCGTCCCCCAGGGGTCGTTGTCGATATCCTGACACAGCTGTTTCCAGCACCTGACTTTACTCCGGTTGATGGCACCGCGGAGCTCTCGGCGGGCCGCTCTGTGCTCAGCCGATATGGCATTTGCATCAGGGCGGTTCCTGGCTCGCTGCGCAGCTCGTCGGAGACCAAGGCATCTCCTCCGGAGTTCCGCGATTTTAGGCGTCCACCAGTAAACCGGCTTCTTCCTGTGGCGGCGGGAAACTCCGGGCATCGACTGCTCACACGCGGTCGCGATGAGTCGCATCGTCGATGCTGCCAGATCTTCGGCACTTGTGAAATTCACAATGCTCTGGTCTTTAATTACTTCTTTAAAAGTGTCTTTACTCAGACGACTGGTATTCCAGCGTCGAGCCAGAGGAGCAGGTTCAGCGCGCAAGCGCGCTCTCGGGAAGGACCTTGAAAAGGATCGCCTGATGGTCGCTGGAGGAGTAGTCCTCGCAGACACGCCAGTCGGAGATCCGCTGGGCAATCCCTTCAGAGGCAAGGGAAATGTCAGGGATCGTCTCTCTGCACCCCGGACGGCGAAAGGTGGAAATGCCGCCCGTGTTGAGGATACAGAGGCCCGACCTGGCAGCCGACTCGAGGACGCAACGTCCTCGAGTGTCGGTCCGCGGGGAACCCCATTCCACGGCTTTGGCGTTAAAATCCCCACCGACTATGACCCCGCCAGAGGTGTAAATGATCTTATCCTCGATGGAATCGACCATGTGGCGGTAGTCTGCGATCGGTTGGTTAGGCGTGAGGTAACAGGAGAAGGCGGTGAAACCCCTGCTCCTCACCCAAACGAAGCCGTTGACCGATCCAGAATCGAGAACAGCCACCTTCCCGAGGTCCAAGATCCAAATCGCCGCAGTGCCGGAGGGATCCGAAAACCACTGCTCAGAGCGTCGGTTCTGGTACTGCTCACTGAGAAGCAGTAGGTCAGCACCCTGCTCCGTGACGAATTGGAACAGCAAGTCGTTTGCTGTCCTGCTCCTCTGCATATTAAGTTGCAGAACACTGATCATTTCTGTTGGTTATGGCGAAGCTCCTGGATGGCCCGCCTGTACTGCCCGCAACGACCAGACCCAGCGGAATGCTTGACCTCGTTCCCCTTCAAGCCGGCTTCTGTACACAGGACACAGGACAACGCTGCGTTGCACGCGCTGGCCCTGTGGTCCTGGCCGCCGCACTTGAAGCAGAGCTTGCTTCTATCGGGTCCAGAGCAGCGATTAGCGACGTGACCGAACCCCAGACATTTAAAACATCTGGAGGCCACGAGCTTCTCGCGTACCCGACAGCTCACGTACCAGATCTTCAGGTGGCCCTTCTCCAGGAGCTTCGCAGCTGCTCTGGCTCCCAGCGTAAGGATCGCCACCTTCTGGCCTCGAGCATTCGCCTTCGAGACGAAAGTCTTCACCTCGACGTTTTCGCCGATAGCGGATTTGACAGCTGCAGTCACCTCCGCCTCGGTCGTCAGCTCGTCAAGGTCCCTCACCTCCAGCGTCGACTTGGGCTCGAGAACGCTGACAGTCGCGTTCGCCCCCAAGATGTTCTTCAGGTCTTCGCTGAAGGCGGACTTGCTTTCGGAGGCGTCCCCGAATTCGACCAGAAGATCGCCGGCTCGGGTCTTCCTCATGGCCTTGATAACGGCGCCCTTCTCATCGGGCTTCGCTTTTCTGCGAATCTCGCCCAGCACGTCGGCGTAGGATTTCCCCTCCGACGGCTTGATGAGAAGAGCGTCTGGCCGCGTCCTACGTGACCTCTTCTTCGGCGCCTTCTTGTTGTCCTGAGGGCCGGGCTGGCTTCCGGGCTACTGGGGTGGGACTTTCTTCTTCTTCCCCTTCCTCTTAACGACGTCGGTCCATTTCTCGGGGTCCGATGTCTCCCCTGGACCGTCACCTCTGGGTTTCTTCTCAGCCTCCGGTTAGGCGGGGCTGGAAGCAGCCCGTTTCCCACCGGCCGGCTGAGCCTTAACGCGCAGTGATGGTGTCGTCTGCGTCGAAGCAGTCACCGACTCGCACGACTGCCAAGATTTCCTCAGCTGAAAGATGTGGTTAAGGCTAGTCTCCAACTGGACTATGCCTTCCTGCACATCCCTGCTGATGTTCTTCTGCCTGCCGGTCGCGGCCTTCATGACAGCGAGGGTGGCGAAGCACTTTTGGAGGTGCTCCTCCTCCTGCTGCCTGGCAAGTGCAATCACCGCCTGGAACGGGGACGGGTCGGTGTGCATCGACTCAACGCCGCCGGAGGATGCTTGCTCGGTGAGGACCGGTGTTCTTGTCACCGAGGCAGTTGGTGTCGCTCGGCCTTGTGGCGACCTCGCGACACGAGGCTTCCGGCCAAAGGGGTCTTCTACCTCGACGTCCCCACTTTGAGAGGGTAGGCGAGGAAATTGCTCCCTCTGGTTCGTTTTTGGGGTTAGGGTACCCCGGGAAGGTTCTTGCACCTTTTGAATAGTTTTTTCTTGTGAACCGCTCATAATGTCTGGATTAGCCCCCAAGACTGGGCGTTTGTTACCCCCCAAAACAGTGCCCCAATGTGTATGTCAAAACCGACCCGTCGCTAGAGCAAATATATCCGTGTTCGACCGCCTCCAAAACACCGGCGGTCCCAGACGAGCAGTGGCCTCGGCAGAGCCCCCCCGTGACCCTATCCGGTCACCAACCGGCACCACCACGGCCAAGGGGATTTTCGCCGGCTAATAGGGCAGCCAGGTCAGCTGGCTGGGCTGACCCGGGCCCATGTACTATCCGGCAGCCTGGGAGGTGCAGAACCCAGTTTTTAAGCTGTACCCTCTGCTTGTCCTAGACCCCCAGCGAAGTGGAGGCTGAAGAACACAGAGTCACCCCGGCAAGTAGGCCGGAATGATTTAGAAAAAACAACCGGGCTATTGAAATGAAACGGAGAATGCAGTTTTGAAAAGGAGACGCGAAAAAGGATCATTGCGTCCCCCTTCCCTTTTAGTCGGCTCTTACGACAGGCAGGGGATACTGTTGGACATTCTGTCCCGGCCCAACACGGGAGCACATCCAATAATAGATACTGTAACAATTTTATTTTATTTTTTAAATTTTCTTTTTTTTTGTTACTTTTGCTCTAGCTCAGTGGGCGGGGTGGGTAAGTTGAGGTTCCAGCTAGGGTGAAGTACAAGTCCAACGCTGTCCAAATTTTCAAATTTATTCAGGGCGCCACCTTGTTTCGGATGTCCGCTCAATGGATCGTAACAAGGAATCGGTCCACTCCAAGTTGGGGTACTCCACCGTGGTAAGCAGGTGTGAGGGGCCACCAAAATATGCTCAAAGTCAATTGGCCGTGTGCACATATATTCTGATATACTATCTGAATTATTAAATTCTATCATTGGCTAAATCAACTGCAAAATATCTAAATGAATAATAAAAGCAAATTTATGTATGTCCAATATGCAATGGTTGTAGACTAATAGTATTACACCATGAAGAAAATATTCAGCAAAGTATGTGATAATTCTCTTTAATTTATATTTAACTCAAATCTTATCAACAACAGAAACAACTTGAAAGAAATTGTCACACTTGGAAATCTGAACTATGAACTGAATAATAGGATTTTATCTGCGAAATATTTGAGAAAATTTACCAAGTCATTTAAAGTTCAACTAAATGTTGATTATTTAATCACTGTAATACTGGTTCACCAAGTTATTCTCTATCAGTCACCAGGACTAAATCAACAACAACTTTAGCAGACAACTTGATTTTATTCTAACCATTTCAAAATAAAGACATCATAATATCATTGGCAATCAGTTCCATAATTAATTCAGAGAATAACTCTCAACAATAATTTCAGAATTCTTAACAATAATTCAAATACCAATATTACTTGCACCTAACAATGCACATTATCAATCATTAATTACTGTGGTGGCCACCCATACTGAAATATTTGAACACAGATAATACTTGAAAATAATTAACACAGATACATAAATGAAACATGAAGTCCTGAAATCAGGTCAATCTCCATGAATCAAGAATCCTAAACTAAATATATGTGAACTGTAACACACAGCTTAGTGGGCGATGCAGGCGATCCGCAGGGATAGTCCTTCATCAGTCCGTTGATCCCAAGTTGGTTCCATATTCGAAAAAGTCACTCAAAAAAATGTAGGTCACTCACCAAAGTGAAGATTTCTCTGAGCTCAGAAACACACTAGTTCGCACGAACCGGGAGCGCGCATACGATAACCCGCATAAGATGAGTCGATGGTGTCCAATAGTCGCCCACCAGTAGCATCCAGTAGTTGCTGACCCAGTAGTAGTCCACAGAAGTAGCCAGCAGTCCAAAGGTCGCAGGTACAGGGGACGAGGAAAAGTAAAACCCTGCACAATGTACCACCTTTTATAGCCTAGGCCCTTGATTTATTTAAATATTTTGTTTAGCTTCAAATTATTTTTTGTCATTGAAGTCACATTAAAATATGTTCAGCTTTCAGGTGCAAAAGTTTTAGTAAACTACATGAAAAGAGAGAATCAGTATGACAGTTGATATACATTATAAATATTCAAAAATAATTTGCTTAAAAAAGAACGAGTTTAACAACAAAGTTATTCCTGATAACAAACACACAAGATAAGATTAAGTCTGATTTTAAATAATAATCGATTAAAATACAAAATATTTCTGAGACAAAACATTGAATCTGTTATCTTGCTCAAAATATTCTCAATATTTTATAAATTCACTTTATCCTGTTCCAGATAAAATACGCAAGATAAACTCTTAAAATAATATACAATAATTGTGTCCATCAGAAAAGGAATATTTATTATTTTGGTTATTTTAAAATATGTAGGCTATTCTCAGAATAAACAAACTGGTGAGAGAGAGCGAAAATATCTAGGCCTACTGTATAGAATAAACAAGGAAGTATGAGAACAAAGACTGACAAAACAAAATAGTCCAAAATAAAAACACTAGGCAAGGTTGCATTCCTTTATATCTCACAATCTATTTTACTACTTGCCACTTACTGAATAAATTACTTGACACAGTTACTAATCAGCTTTTGAGGTTAACATTATTACTTGGATAGAAACATTTTTATATTATGAGACAACATTTAATATCTTGACATTTAATAGAAATTTAGGTGCAAGAGGAATATTGTTATTCTAAATTTATAAATCTACCAATTTGAAAAACAGACAAGAACAGTACACTTTTATATTTCACTACTTTTAACCTTGGCACTTCAGTTAAAGAAGCTAAATATTTTAATCAGCCTACTTCACTTATGAATATATTTGTATAAACTCACAGCTAGTATATTTCCCAAGAAAAGTATTTGCTATTTTCTTGCAACCAAAATCATTATGGTTCTGACATGAAAGATGATGCAATAATTGCAACTTGTAAAAATGCCTTACATAAATTACATAAAAAGAACGAACATACAATTTATGAACACATAAAAGAAATCATTATTTAGGTAAAACAAGGTATTAAAATACAATAATTCATATTTTGAGCATATTTGATGTCTGAACATATTATGTTTTATGATCTACCTCATGTTAAAACATTCACGAACTGACACGGCAAATTGACTATTTCGACGGATTAGTTTTCAGTAATTATTTAATCAGGGCCAAAAACTAACATGATTTACTTCATTTCTCACCACTCATAGCAATTTTTTAATTACGTTAAGGGCACCTGCTTACCTCTAATAATATATTCCAAGGAATGATGTAAATCCACCGCAGTGTAGAGGGTCTGTCTTCCGTCAGCGCTGTTCACCAACTCACAGATTTCCACGCAGTCCATGTCACGGGATCCCTGGAAGTTTCCTTATCAGACGGCAGGTTCTAACCTGGGACGCCGGAACTAGTCTGTCGGCCGACCGATGAGTCACTCACGGGCAGTAACTACGACGAAATACCCTTCTTTCAGGATTTCCAAGGCGCCTGTCTTGGCGGTTAGGCAGTATGCAACACATTATTGACTTGATATCGGTATCCAAACGCCGAAGGCTAGTACTTCAACTACGATAATTCCATGGGGTGATCAGGCCCATAATTGGATTTAGTGGTCAAGCCGAGAATAATGTTACAAACACTCCCCCACCAGAAGAAAATTTCCTAAATTTTCTACATCTAGCTGTTGTAAGGCTTCAGGTCAGCTACATGCCAGTTTCCGATTGACTTGCCGTTCAGATCTTGAAGGTGGTAGATCAAAGGTGAAATCTTTTGCTTGATGACAAAGGGTCCCACAATCCTTGGTGACAACTTGGCTGAAATAAAGTTGGCGGTATCCGACTGGACGAAATTCCTCTTCAGTACTAAACTGTTGACTCTAAATTCCTGTGGTCTTCTTCTCAAATTGTAGCGGCGGGTATTGCTCTGATGCGCCTCCTTCAATCTGTCACAAACTTCCTTGAAAATGTCTTTAAGTTCCTTTAGTTTTTCACTGTACGGCTTACAGTCCCCAACAGAAGGCAAGAGGTCTCCTGGTTGAAGCATATCAAATCCTGTGCCACTGACAGCTAATTCACGTCCAAAGTTGAGAAGATTCGGAGTGTACCCAGTAGACTCATGGACTGAAGATCTCATGGCAAATCCCAATTGAGCTATGTTCTGGTCCCACTTCCGATGATGGTCGCCAACATAAGCACGGATCATGGTGATGTCGGTTTTGTTGGTCCTTTCGGTAGGGTTGGCCTGAGGGTGACGGCTAGCATTGAGTAGTACTTTAATCTGTTATTGCTCAGCAAGTTTCTTAACAGGCTTTCCGATGAATTCTGAGCCATTATCACAGATAAGGTACCGAGGCACACCGAATAACATAAACACATCCTCCTCAAGATGTTTGGCAACTGCACTTGCCGTTGCAGCTCTCAAAGGTTTCAACAAAGTGAATTTTGAAAAGGTGTCAGTAATTACGAGAAGGTATTTATTCCCTTTGAGTGAACGGGGAAAAGGTCCCATGAGGTCGGCAGAGATCATCTGGAAAGGTTCAGACACCCCACGAAATTCTCCCATCATACCTGATGGCTTCTGATTATCATACTTTACACGTTGACAAATCTTACATTTGGAAATGTAAGTAGCCACATCTTTCCTCATTTTCGGCCAATAGTACTTCATTTGCATCCGTTGGTAGGTTTTAGCAACTCCCTGATGTCCAGCAGTTGGTGCATCATGACACTCCTCCATAGCTTGCTGTCGAAGGTCCTTAGGTAGAACTATCTTCCAAGTATATTCTTCGGTTAAAGATGTCAAGTTGTTACCTATCTTCTTCCAAAGCTGATTGTCCTTGACACGCCACTGTCTGTAGCTATCACTATCTTGTTGTACTTTATGCACCATGTTGAGGTACCATTTATCTTTAATTTCTCCTGGGAGTATCAAAGCACACTGTTCGTTATTTTCAGTTTCTGAGAAGGTAGCGCGTGATAAAAGATCAGGAACCACATTTTCTTTCCCTTTCTGGTGAACCAATTGGAAGTCATAGGGCTGCAATCGGAGCGCCCATCTGGCTAATCGGCCCTGGGGGTCCTTTAAATTGTTCAGCCACAACAGACTGTGATGGTCAGTGACCACAGTAAACTTAGTGCCTTCAATGTATGGCCTAAATCTCTCTATGGCCCAAATGACCGCCAAGCATTCACGCTCAGTCGCTGAATATTGTTGTTCCTGTTTTGTAAGTGTCCAGCTGCCGTATGCAATTACTACTTCACTTCTTTCATCAGTCTGGCTCAAAACAGCTCCCAAGCCAACCCCTGAAGCATCGCATGATATCGTGAATGGCTTCGTAAAATCTGGGCATGATAAGATAGGTGCAGTGACCAGGCAAGATTTTATGTCTTGAAAAGCCTCTTGTGCTTCTGGAGTCCAGGAAAAAGTTTTTCTATTTTTCGTTAACTATGTTAAAGGGTATAGTCTTGTAGCAAAGTCCTGGATGAATCTTCTATACCAAGAAGCAGTTCCGCAGAAACGTCTAACTTCGTTTTGGTTACTTGGGACGGGGATATCTACGATTGCCTTGACCTTATCTGGGTCAACACGCAAGCCCTTTTCACTGACCATGTACCCAAGGTACCTAAGTTCAGGAATACAAAATTTGCATTTCTCCCTATTCAATGTCAACTTAGCTTCCTTGATCCTTCTAAAGATTTCTGAAAGAACCTCTATGTGTTTCTGAAAGTCTGAGGTAACTACAATCACATCATCAAGATAGACAAAGACACTTGGTTCTAAATCTGGCCCTAAAACATTGTCAACAAAACGCTGCCATGTGGCCGGAGCATTACTTAACCCAAAAGGCATGGTTACAAACTGAAACAGACCTCGTCCAGGGATGGTGAAGGCGGTTTTCTCCTTGCTTGCAGGATCCAAAGGGATCTGCCCCTACGCACTCTTTATATCTAAACTGGAAAGATACCTAGCATCTCGAAGTCTATCCAATTTGCTAGTAACATGAGGAAGCGGATAGGCGTCTTTCTTTGTCAACTGATTGACTTTCCTAAAGTCAACGCAAAACCTTTTGGTTCCATCGGGTTTATCAATCAGAAGGATCGGTGATGACCATTCACTGTGAGATGGTTCAATTACTCCAAGTTGTAGCATTTTGTCCAACTCCTCATCCACTAGTTTTTGTCGAGCTGGAGATATGGGATAGTATCTCTGCTTAATAGCCGGGGCATCTCCCGTATCGATGACATGTTTCACCTTATCAGTCCTCCCAGGGGTGCTAGGTTCATTCCTAAAATGTTGTTCGACCAAATCATGAAGTTTCTTCTTCTCCTCTGGTGTTAACTTTTCTTCGGATTTCATCCCATCAATAGCAGAGCACAATATCCTAGATTGTTTTGGGGCAAAATCCCACTGATGGTGATGTACATCGGCAACAATGCGCATACAATCCCAAAAATCAATTCCCAGGATAAGGGCGGGTTGTATTGAAGAAACCACTAACACATTCAAACTTTCGGTCTTTCCTTTCAGAGTTATTGGAATATTGATAAAACCTTCCACCCTATGTCGTTTGGCATTGGCTGTTTCTACGTACTTCCCAGCGCTATTCTGAAGTCGAACTGGAAATTTATCCAAAATCCAAAGGCCTTCCTTGCCTAACACAGTTTGGGACGCTCCTGAGTCTAAGAGGGCTTTTATTTCTTTACCAAAAACTCTGACTGTGAGGTATGGTCTTGGATCATTATCACACTTATCAAGTACATAAGATACAGGAACACAGTCATTAGTTATCTCTTCCATATGTAAATTACTATGTCTCATCACCTGGGAGTCACCTACTTTGTTGTAGCTGGCTCCCTGCTTAATCCGTTTTTTGGATTGCACTTCGAACAATTGGTTTTCAAAGTTTCAGGGGCACCACAACCAAAACAAAAACGTTTGCGCTCCTTGCGACAAAAGTTAAACCTATGACCGCTTTCTCCACAATTCCAACAGGTGAAAGATTTGGATCTGGAGATTTGACCTGCGCACTTGCAACTCTTCCAGCAGGATAAGACCGTCTTCGAGGATTTTCAGAGTAAGCCAAGTCTGGCTCTAAAGTTTCGTGTTGGAATGCAGTTGGCCTACTAAGGGATCTCAATCGACCAGCTTCAGCTTTTCTTCCTAGTTGTTTGAGTTCTTCTACAGTCTTTATCTCAAATAATGCTAGGCGATCCTGAAGATTTGGGTGGAGATTGTGCATTATCTGTTTGAGCCTAGTTGATTCAGGGACACTTGTAGCCAATCTTAAATAAAGTCCCTCTACTGCTGCAATAAACATTTCTATCGGTTCATTTTCACCTTGAAGCCTATTAATGACTTCCCGTTGCAATCTGAAATCATAATCAGGGACCTGAAATACCGTTCTCATCTCCTTGCAGAGGTCCTCCCATGATGTGATCCTTCCCAAAGTTGACCTATAGCAAATCAAAGCAGGACCCGCAAATAAGTCTACTGCGGAATCATAAAGCTCACTATGTGTAAGTCCTCTCGCCCTACACAACTCTTCCACTCTTTCCAGAAAAGCCCCGATACTCTGACCAGGTGAGTTATCAAACTTGAGGCCCCATTTATAAACTGGAATGGACTTGCTCCGATTAGAGGTACTGCTCCGATTAGAGTTACTATTCAAAAACTCTTGAAAAGCATCTTTTCCTTGTGAGAGTGCAGCTAATGGTTGGTGCTGATCAGTTACAATATCTACAGAGGAGTTCCGTGGCAGCTGAGGTTGAATATTACTATCAGAAAATAGCATAAGATCAGATTCCGTACAAGTTTTGTTTGGTGCTGAAATATTTTGAAAAGTCACAGTCTTCTCTGATGTTGATTGGTTTGGGTCGGACACATTCTTAGAGTTATCTGGAAGATCTGGAGTATTGAAGGAATCTATTTGTGCCTTTGTGTTTCGTTGAAGTTCATCTTTGCGTTCTTCCAACTCCGGGTCAGCAGAAGCAGCAGTTGGGATTCTCTCAACTCTGTGGTGCAGATGCCATAACCTAGCATTAATTCTTTGGAATTCATTATTCTTACGATTCCCCTCGTAGTCCTTAACCATAGAAGACAAGTCAGCAAACTTAGTCTCGCATTCCTCTAACTCTGTCTCAACATCCAAACTATTTACAACAGTCTGATCTGCAAATTATTTTCTTCCAAGTAGAACGGAGAGTGTTTCACTGAATACGCGAACATTAAACAAACAAAATCAACTACTGCAGCTTTCCAGTTGAATTTTATCATCAAGCTTTGGTAATAGCTTTTATTATGGGGGTAAGTGACTCTAACATTAAGGATTCACTAATAAGAAAGATCACGATTCCCTTACTGATGTTAAAGAGTTAGCTAACACTTTATCTTCTAATAAATAGAATCTTTAGGCTTTAATAAAAAACCAGAATTTAATTCTCTACGGTTGGGTCCCTGCTTTGTTTGCGGAGGAAACCATTTAACAAAGAATTGTCGAATAAAGAATCCATTTGGTTTCAAATGCAAAAATTAAATCACATATAACAAGAAATTGGAAACTAAAGTAGAGTGTTGAGTTATTGGAAGATAGTAAAAAGCAGGAGACAAAAGAAAACATAAATAATCAGCTTGGAGGGATCCAAGACATACGTTGCATTAATCGGGATACTGGGCTTTTCCCCATATTGATATCTAAAGTTCTTATAAATGATAAATTAGTTTATATGCAATTCGACACAGGTAGTTGTGTGTCTGTAGTATCTGAACAAACTTGGGTTTATCTTAGCAAACCTCCTCTTCATCCAAGCCAACAGGGTTTCTCTTCATATACAGGTCAAAGTATTGGTTTGCTTAGGGAAATTATGTTAAGTAGCTCTTGGGGAAGTAAATAGTAAATTTAAACTTGTTGCTTTTGGAATGAAACAAAATATTTTAGGTATAGACTGGATTTATCAACTTAGGAATAGAATCGCTCTTAGATTTACAGAAATTTTGTTCTGGTAAACATCCTAATGCTCTACAAATTCAGAGTTCAAAAGTAAGTATGAATAATCTATGCAATGAGTTTGCTGAGGTATTCACACCAGGGGAAGATAAATTAAAGAAGTTGAATTAAAGAAAGATGCGGTCCCAGTTTTTAGAAAAGCTAAGCCTTTTCCTTTGGCACTTAGAGAGAAAGTGCGTGAGGAATTAGATCGTCTCATAAGTAACGGTGTACTAGAAGAAATTGACATTTCAGAATTTCCCTGTGTAATCCTTAGAAATCGTATCTATGCAGACTTCCCCCCAGGATTGAATCAGACATTAGAAGTACAAAAATTCTCTCTCCCTACTCATGATGAACTGTTTGCAAAGTTAGTAGGTGGACAAAAGTTTACAACACTTAATTTATTTGTCTGATGCATACCTTTCAATTCCGTTTGAAGAAAGCTCCAAAAATCTCCTTGTAATCAATAAAATATTTAGGTGGATATGTTACAACAGATTGTACTTTGGAGTAGCCCCAGCTATAGCAATCTCTCAGAGACGAATGTATGGTATGCTTTTTGATTTGGAGGGAGTTGCATTTCTCCTTGATGATGCGATAATCACTGGAAAAAATGACGAGGAGCATTTATGCAGATCGCATGAAGTTTTGAAAAGAATTAAAGAAGAATGATTTTGTTTGAATCGAGCTAAATGCAATTTCCTGCAAGATAAGGTTCACTACTTACGTTTGACAGTTTCTAAAGATGACATTTTCACCAACATGAATAAAGTGAAACCGATTTTAGAAATGGATGAACCCAAAGATGTGAAACCATTGAAGACATTTATTGGAATGTCCAACTTTTACTCAAGGTTTATTCCCAATTTCGCAGACATCTGTGCACCTCTTAATAACTTTAGGAAGAAAGAAGTAACCTATTATTGGGCTCAAGATTGTTCTGAAGCCATTATCAAGATTAAGACAGCTTTAAAGTAAACTCCAGTTTTGGTTCCTTACGACAGGAAATTACCACTTGTGGTGGCAGCTGATGCATCGTCAAACTAAATCGGATATGCTATATTCCATAGGTATTCAGATGGAAAGGACAAACCAATTGCATACGCTTCAGAGATTTTAACAGCGGCTGAAAAGAACTACTGTCAAATAAAAAAGAAGCGTTGGCTGTTGTGTATACTCTGAAAAAGTTTCGCATTTACCTTTGGGTCAGCACTTTCTTGATTCTGACTGATCATAGACCTCTTTTATATATTTTTGTTTCAATGAAAGACAACAACGTCAACAACGTCTTGTAGACTTCAAATGTCGGCATTGTATCTTTCGAATTTCTCTTTTAAAAAGTAGTACATTTTTACGAGATAATTTGGAAGAGTCGACTGTTTAAGTAAAATACCAATAGGAATTTTTTTGTTGATAGAAGCTGGAGGGCTCATATTCAGGAAACAGGCTAATAAGCTAAGGGGCGCTTTTCCCAAATCTCGTTTAACTCCGAATCTAGTTTAAACGCTAGTTTAACCCACGGATTCACTTTCCCCAAAAAATCTCCGTTTAAACTTAGTTTATTTTATCCCACACAGTTCAGATGAGAAGTATGGTTTAACTTAAGGACATAGAGAAAGATCCTTTGCACAGAGAAGTAGAACTGCTGTTAGACAATGTAAACTATTATGGTTTACTTAACAAATAAGATTTTTATGGATGGAAAAATAATTTTGGCTTTGTTACGACGTTCGTAAAAATAGCTCCGTTATTGAGCAACCATTCCAGGTTACTTTAAATTTGTATTAGGCCTACTCTATTTTTTTATTTTTTATTTTTGTTTTTTTTACAGACAGTGTTTTATTTTTTGTATATCGAATTTAACCATTAATTGAATTTAACTAAACGATCTTTCAGTTTTTAACCTTAATACCTTAATTCAATATGGATGATATAATTTCACTACTGAATGAAGTAGTTGAATAGAGAGAGCTTCCCAGTACAAGAGGTCCCACGAAAATAAGAGACCGGGCCGACTAATTTACAAACAGGGATGAATTAAAATTTTCCAATCGTTTCAAAAAACCTTAAAAAAACAGATAATTTGGTCCTAGATGCCGTTACAGGCAACGTAGTTTCCTCCACAACTGTAAGGGAAGAATAACAAGGTTCCATGATTCTAAATCGTTTCTATTATAATATTGATAACTGCCAAACATAAAATATCAAGTTGGCAGAAATGAGGAAAAACAAGAGGAAAACCCCAATTTGTTAAATCAGCTGAGACAAATCGTAGCTAAACTAAACCATCATAACCATGCGTTGGGGAAAGTCATTCGTAGTTTAAACGTCCGATTAAACTTAGTTTAATTTAATCGCGTTTAACTTAAACCAGATTTGGGGAAAGACCTAGATTCCTAAACTCACAACATCACGAGGAACCTAGCTCAGTGGGGAGATATGTATATTTTATCAACTGATATGGATGCTATGTTTTTGTTTACCTTTGTAATTTATTTGGTTAAAGAATTCTGAGTATAAAGGAATAAAATATCGTAATCTTTCGTGTAGTTAGAAACACATTACAAACCATTTAAAAACATGTGTGTTATAGATACATTTGCACATTTGCAGTCGATTTTCAAATAACTGTTTGTTTTCTTATATTATGTCGCCTAGACTAATTTAAGTATGACAAATGCGTCTTGGTGAACTCGACTTACTATCCAGTTTTCTTGGAATTCATGGTGATAGTTATATGAAGTTTGTTTTTGAGTAATGATCTAAAAAGTAAATGTTGTAGCCGTATTAAAGCGCTTGATGATGTTAATAAAGTTTATAACAATTTGTAAGATTTTCATTAAACAATTTTAATTTCGTTCAACTGTGATGTGTTAGTTACATTTATGTAGCAATCTGTATGATTAAAATATTATTTTCACTGAACGTAAAATATGATTTTTTTCCAATTATTTTTGTACTAAGTGATGTTCTGTGTTTGTGGTAAGGATGTGCAATACAAACTTGAACTATCTATAATTTAACCTAAATCAAATCATCTCCTGTAAGATGATAAATTATTCACAATACATATTGTTTACAACAAGGCAGGAACGTCGTCACCGCGCCGGCCTTGACGACGCAGGGCGAGCTCCCACCCGCCCGGGACGTTCCTGCGCGAACGCAGCTGCTTTAGTCTTCTCCATTGTTGAAAAAAACTTTAACGTAAAGCAAGTTGAAACACTATAGCTCTGGACAGGCTTACTGGCGGGTGAGTGAGTGCGCTGTTGTCGTAATTAGTGTTTAATATCTGCAATGTTTTGGTAATAAATCACATGGTCCTTTGTTTATATAAAGGTTATTTACGCAAGAAAATATTTTGCTGCAACCACAAGTGCAACAATGTTAAATGCTTGCAAGCTCAACACAATTCATGAAGTACGACGATAAAAGGGTGGAAACACATTCTTAAATGAAAACAAATCTTTTAAGATGAAAGGTTGCCAAACTAAAAGACCAGATGATGCATTGCGCAAATATTTTCCAGAAATTTTAATTGCGTAAGAAATCTCTCGGTAAAATATTACAGGACATTCTTTTGTAGTGTAAATGAGGTGAAACGTAAACAAAGTTTTGACAGTTATACCAAAACATGTGTTTATTTAGCAGACATTTTAGGAGCTTACAATTTTCGCCACCCGCCAGTAAGGCTGTCCAGAACTATAGTTGGTGCCTATAAAAAATAATTAGTTAATTGTGTTGTTACAGTTAAATACGCTTTTGAGCAACAAATCCAAACAATGAAACAGCTGATAATGAGCCTACACGGTCTGAATCATTACAGGACAGTGTATCAGTATAGTATGGACAGTCAAAGGTCCATAAGTCAAAATAAATCCCAATATAGTATCCATAACTACCGAACATACAACAATCAAGTTGGCAGAAATTAGGAAAACACCAATTTATAAAATCGGCTGAACTAAATCGTAAACGCAAACGAAAAAACGAACTAAACGTAAAACCTAAACGAAACCATCATAACCATGTGTTGGGGAAAAACATTCGTAGTTTGAACCATGTTAAAACGTCCAATAAAACTTATTTAAACGATTTGAACAAATCAAATTTAGAGAAAGCAACCCTTTAAAGAAACAAAAAAATTCTATATATTGAAAATCAAACATCATAATTGAAAACAGGTAGTGATATTGAATTCAACGTAAACGTTAGTTTGAAATTATTGATCACAATACCTCTCTGTATTTGAAACAGCTCATCTAATTTAAAATTGGCGGATCCAAGTTTACGGTCAAAAAATTTACAAAAGTGAAAAGGAAGTAGAAATAACTCAACAGTGACTAGAGGTAGTTAATCAGCATTATATAAAAATACATTGTGACTATGGACCTATTTTATTAATTTGTAATGTTAAAATTAGATGAAAATAAGTTAATAAAAATATCTCATTTATTGAAAACCAATGCATATAATAAAAAATGATCGCACCATTGTAATCTGTAGAAGAATTTAGATTGAAATGATGGACTCTAAACTTAATGACCACCACCTTACAAGAAAATTAAATAATTATGGATCCAATCAGGTGGATCCCAGATAGTGGCAGTGAGAAAGAGTGACCACTTAAAATAAATTATTACCAAACCAAAAACATATGAGGGCGATGTGGGAATGATCTTTGAAATATAATATTTTTATTTTAAGACTACAATACATATATTATAAAGGTTTGGGGGTCTATTATGGGATACCCGTTATGATACAGTAGGTGTTATGGGTTTAGCGATTCATTGTCCGTTAGAAAACCCTTTTCTCCTTTATGTGGTCTAGATTGAGCAATGAAAGGAATGGTTTGCTTCGACAGGAGGAAACACAATAGCTCCTGATCAGCTGTGCAGAATCCCACAGAGGTCTAGATAGTTTATGACATCCACTTCAATACCTTTTTTGTTCCAGCTTCCAACATGTCAGCAGGGCATGACTCCACAGAAAACTAAGGCAGCGCCGGTAAGTTTTTATTCGTATTTACTATGGATTTACTCTTTGAAGGGTACAATGGGCTAGTTCAGTTGCGCATAAACTGTAATTAAATTTTGAACAAAAGCTATAGAGTCTTCTGTTTTAGAGGAGGCTAAAGACTACTTTTCTTGCAAAACTTTAAAAATATTTGTTAAGACCATACTGAATAAAGATTGTTTTTTACTTCGTACCGCTATTTTTAATTGTCATCAGCACGGAGTAACGTGGTGTTTCTCTGGTTGACCGCCAGGCCGCCAATTGCCTCCTTCTCTTAAGGTCGGCCGTAGAGTACTCGAGACAAGATAAGACATAAAACGTTTTGGTCTTTCGTCCTCGGACAGCTATCGCAGTAACATACTTTGTCGATAAAAAGTCTGCAAAAAACTATAAGAAAATAAAAGAATACTAGAAGAACCCGTGGCTTCGCTCACGATAAAAATTAAACATACACTATCAGCCATCAATTATATCGTTTTGCTTTCCCATTATTTTTCTTGTTGTAAAATCTACTTTTTTAAACATATCAAATGTACTTCCATAAAACAAAAAACGTTTTTAGAAATTTGCTCTTAGTACGTATATGCTACGACAGGGGTATTCTATTCCTGCATAAAGTGCCTGTCTATATAAAAAATGTGACCATATCCAGCGCCCCACCGACAAAGCCCCAAATGGTGTTGCTGCCCTGGGTAGGCTCATGCCCAATATCGGCGGTCCTTCCTCTTGCAAGTGCTGTTTGCTTGTATCGGCTGTCCAGTCGATCTTGCTATCAGGTGAAGAAGATTGCGCTCACACACTCAAGAAGCGAATTTACAGAGACTGGCTCACCCAAGACAATCGCCGGCGCCGAGAAGAATTTATGGTCGTTTCTGCTTAACGCACGGTATCTGAGCTTGCCCTGATGATGATCATGGGGCACGATATAAGGAATGGCATCCTTGGCTTTTTCGACGGCTTTGATTCTGCTCGCATATGTAGCATAGCAAGGCCACACTGTGGGGCCTTGAGCATAGTTACCCTTAATTTGAAATTTATTGCACCCCCGTCGCAGCAGACCTGCGTATTAGAAATCCTATTTCTTTCCTTCATGAAGGCATACGTGTTAGAGGAACCTTAGAACATTACTTGAAATTTCATTCACTGTAAAAGATCATTTTCTTAAGGTTTTAGGGTCTACCTTTAACAAAAAATTACAATTCCACTCCAGCAATTATTAAAAAGTGCTGTCTTACGTTTTAAGACTCTATATTGAACAAAAAGATTGAATGAGCCGTCCCGGTAATTTTCTTAAAGTGCTGCAGATAAAATTAATACTTTACAGTAGCACACTCTTCCTCTTTAAACAGCAGTTTGTTGTCATAAAAAAGAAGTCCTTCAAGTATAAGTGATCAGTGATCACAGAAGTCCTTCAGTAATATCAATTATTTATTTTATTTTATACTACATACCAGAATTTTATATAGTGTAATGCACTTAAAATATATCCAAAAGCCTTAATTTATTAACCACCTGTCACCAAGCAACAAATCTTCATGTAAACAAATTCAATTAAATAGCAGAAAGAAATACCATTAATTTACATCACCTGTTTTAAATTTTACTTTCACATGTTTTGTTAGTAAACAAATCTAATGTAATCAAATTTTTTTAAATCCCTGACATGGGTACCTTTAAGACGGTCCCAGGGCCAAGCCCTGAAAGTTATCACGAAACTGAAGGTGTATAAACCTACTCCATGACATTCTACATGTATCTATCAAGTTTCGTGGCCATCGGTCCAGCGGTGTCTGAGTTTATCAATGCTATATATATATATATACCAACATCCTCTTTTATACTTATAGATGTATTGTACCATGATACTAGTATCATTGAATATTGAGTGTTAATCGAAGTTGCAAGCAATGTTAATTTTTGAAGCCAAAAATTTCTATCAGCTGTTGGACGCCAGCTGTTAAAAACGAGAATAAGAAATACCCTTTCTGGCTCGTGAATTCCCATTCTATCCCTCTGCATTACCCTGCATTATTCCCGTTTTATCCCAACTAGCCAAGCCGCACATGCGCAGAACAACGCCATTAATGTGTTGTCGTCTGCCCGGTTTTGTTTACGTTCCAGTTTTAAGTTTTATGTCCTCTCAATCAAACGAAACGTTAAAATAACGATAAATAGTTTCTAGTTCACATGGTTAAAATTATATCGGCATCAAATCGTGGTCGTGGTTATTGTAGGTTCAAATCAAAATTAAATTCGTTTTGCCTCTTCTTTACGGATAAAAAACTCTTGGACGTCGGATAACTTACTCGTTTTCAACTCGGGAAGCAATAAGGGATTAAGTTTACAATGGGTAGTAATAAAACCATGAAACAGGATTGTTTTAATTATTTAGTTCCTAGTTTTAGTTATTAATTAAAATATTTGTGCCTTGAACCAAAACCATCAGCCTTAAATAATTGGTGGGCATAGTCAACTGTCAGTTTAGACTGCATTACCTCTCCAAATTTGCCAACTCTTAAATTACCGGTACCACAATAGTTCCAAAGAATATAAGATGTAGCCTAGTTTGTATTTCTTGTTGATGAAATGAACTTATTAAGTCCTCTTCTTGAAACAGTAGAGTCCTGCAAACCCGAAAAGTCTGCCAGAGCACTTTCGAATTTTTATAGAGGGCCTACCAAACTGCTTAGTTCTTTCTTAAGGTATGCTTTAACAGATTAGGCCTAAATTGATGAAGTTTAAGTTTTTGTATAATGTATGCTGTAGATGGGGTCTTTATAAGATTGACTTAAACTACCAGTCGAGTATTCGTACTTTATTTTTACACCTCTTCTGAACAGTTAACCCAGAATCATTTTCACAGGTTAAAAATACTTATTCAGTCCACATGAACCCGTATTTGTGGGACTCTACAGTAAACTATTCTCATATCGAAGATGTTGGTTTATTAATTATAGGCCTAGGCAAGTCACACAAATTTAAACCAAGAAGCAATATAAATAGTGGTGGTGTGATGTATAAAAACTTCTTGTTTTTCAGTCTCAATCTTCATCATGCCTCAGTTTCCTGCAACAAATATAAGTTGAAATAATTAAAGTTGTAGCCTAAATAACATCCTCTGTACAATGTAACAATTATACACATTGAGAGAAAAAAAATTCAGAAAAATAAATGAGTTACAAAATAAAATATACAAAATGATTTTTTAGGTAGTTTTTTCAATGAAAACAGGATTAATTTGTGAATGTCGCAAAAGAATGTGACGCAATATTTCTATTGATTGTTGTAATATGGAATGATGTGACCAAAATTACGAATGTCGCCTATTTCCCAGTTGGTCGACAACGTGGGGGGAGGGGGGCAAACATGGCGGAAAGCGCTATGAGTCTAAACAACCATATCTCGTTAACGGTATGAGATAAAAAATCAGTAACAATGTCATTTTAAAGATAAAAATACTGCTAACAATAATGATTATTAGGTACAGGGTCATATCTTGGGAAAAAAATTATTAAATAATATGATTTTTTGAAATCTATGCTAAATAAGTAATTTTTAAGAAAAATGAATACTTTAGGCATTAATATTACTTTAAGTCAACATTTTCTTTAAAGATATGCTATTTAGAAAATTTCAATGATAACAGAGTAATTATTCCGCACAACATTTTTTATCACGTGAAATACAACATCCAAATTCTGTTTTGTGTTTGGAGGTGCTTTATAATACAAAATACAAAGTCCTATGCACTTAAATTATGTTATTTTAAGTCATAAAATAATTTCTGAATTATAAAAAGTAATGGCATTAAATACCTGTTAAAAACAGACAAAGGTACCTGTTAAAAAGTTCAGAGAAAGACGAAAAATCTCATTCTTCCACCTGCACTGACATTTGTTTGTGTCACATTATTTATTGTCAAGTTATTGTACAAACATCCCAAGGCAGTAGTCCTAAAACCTTACAAAATAATTTCAAAATAAGATAACTCTGAACAAAATGACACCGAGAGAACTTTGAGGGAGAAAATAGAATACCTGTTTCATTGACATCAGCAGCACTGTGCCCTGTTATATGCAACTCCTCGGGTGGATGGGGAACTAACTAAACAAAACATTTCTGACTCCTTAATATCAGCATAAAATGAGAAGCTTAATGCACATTCCAAGTTCAAATCACAGGCAAGAGATCATGGGGTGCTTGATATTTAATTGATATTCTTAACAAAATAATTTACTGCCATCAACTCAGTATAATTAAAGGGAAAACATCTAACAGGCCAGTTTAGAAGCCTTTATTATAATGTAATCTCATATTCTTTTGGAATAGTTACTCTTTTTTATCATGAATATGTTCTAAATAACATAAATTAGAGAAAATGTTGACTTAAAATAATATTAATGCCTAAATTATTCATTTTTCTTAAAAATTAGGCCTACTTATTTAGCAAAGATTTCAAAAGTTATATTATTTAATAACTTTTTATTTTTCAAGATATGACCTCGGACCTAATAACCATTATTTTTGGCAATATTTTGTGATTAAAAAGACGTTTCGACCGATGTTCTATCTCCTACCGTTTTTGAGATAACTGGTTTGACGCATAACGTCCCCCGCCATGTTTGCCCCCCTCCCCCCACGTTATCGACCACGTTGGAAATTGGCGACATTCATAATTTTCAATACCTTGGTTCATATTACGATAATCAATAAAAATATTGCGTAACCCTTTCATGCATGCTCAACCCCCCTCAGCTCCTGGACTAAAAGCAAGTGATGTATTGATGGGGGCAAATGATCAAACTTTATTATAGAGGGAAAAAGTCAAATTTTTTGGGCTTAAACTTTGTTATAAACTTCCAGTAGTGGTGTAGTGGGGCCATAGCAGGATTTGAACATTGGCATTTCTGTTTTAAGTGATTTAAAAGTAAAAAAAAAATAAAATCATCTCCAGACTTATTATTTCTCAACATGAATTATTATAAAAACACACTTAACTTATTCATGTTTTAAACGGGTAAAGTGGATCTTTATCTCATGAGCTTACTCAAATACTCTCTTTCGCTCACGTGTCAATCAGTAATTTAGCCAAAAGCATACTTTACTCCTCAGTAAAGGAAATAGCTTGCAAGCGGTTAAGTACTTGATCGCTTGCTTCTCAGTAAAACGCCTTGCTGTTTTACAATTAGTTTTCAGCGCATGAACTGACATTTTGTGCCCGGTCATAGTCAAAGATATTTATATATTTTGGGATGACCAAAATCAGCCCTGACCTGAAATAAATGTTAGGTTATGTTATAGAATTAAAAAAGGATAAAATCTGCTAATTTAACTTCATAAAGCAGTTGGAGTTATGTGCCAGCAGAACAACCCAAAGCATTGCATGAGTTCTTTTACACCTTCATCTCCTTATCGAATAATAAAATTAGAATGACTTTTAAATTTTTTGTCAAATTTGCAGCATCCAGTAGTATAAATATCTTGGGATTAACTTTGTTGTAATTTACAATAAAAAATTAGAAAATGTTAGAGTTGCTGCTATATATATATGTAGTTCACTTACCACATATATAATCAAAGTCTGTAAGCGAAAATGTAGTTTTTAAAGAAGAAGCAAAACGTTTTTAGACAATTCATCGATATTATACAACAACAATGTTTATCTTAACTGTTTATCTTAATGTTTTAATGATCACTGGCTCTCCAGCAGCACAAGGTACAGGCCACACTTGGAGCCAAGGTACTCTATGTGTTAAACATAGATCCATAATACTCTAGTAAATTTAACTGTTCAGTAATCCATGGTATGGCCAGGGACATAATGTCTGTATATAATTTTATTTTGACAAAGTCCTAAAAAAATCATCTCACCTATAAAGAATAAGTTAGGGTCAAGTGTACGCCCCAATCATATCATTATGACTTTGACTGCAGATTAAAAAATATAAAAGTAGATAGGTAGCCCACTATAAAAATAAAATTTCTATGCTAATTTTTTGGAATATATTGTATTAAGGATTTTTCTTTATTTTAATTATTTGATGTTCGGGGCATACACTTTCCCTTAGGTCTTGGTTGCCCCCCCTAGTGTACCTTTGCATTGCATCTAGGTTATTTGGTGATATTTTGGGCAAGTGGATTATAGAGGGAAAATATCACATCAAAATGACCTCTTTATGAACCTACCTGCCCACAGCAAAATGAATAAAAACCCAGATTTTATTATGAATTCCAAAGTAAATGGAATTCCTAATGATATTCAACTACTAAATATATTTTAGAAACACTGGGTCTTCAAGATCATAATATGAACTGTGTTTTGGTTTCTAAACTGATCAAAACAATATATTATATCAAAGAATGTGGTAGTCAGGCAATTTTTGTAAATCTCCGCTGGGTTAAGAAAATTATGTTTAGATTATTTTAAATAAAAATTTACAAATGTTTTTTAGGATTCGGGCATTACATAGTTTGCTTTGTTATCAGAATATTCATCATGTTTTTTTGAGGGGGGCATTCACTTCCCTAATGGGAAAAAGTACAGTTGCTCCAAGAAAATGTTAACACAAATGAGTGTACAACTGCCTATCTCCCCCAAACTTACTTTTTAGGGCAATAATAATTTTATTTTTAGATTTCCTTAAATAATTCAGACCACCTAATTTGAAACAACTATCTTTATAATTGAACTTTTAATAATCTATCAAAAATCCAACAGCAAAAGAAGACATACAGTCTAAATGCACAGAAATAATAGGTAACTAGAAACTAATTTACCATCACCTGGGAGTTCACTTGCCCTGGACCACACCTACAGAGGAGAATTACACCTACCCTACTTGACCCTATTTTTTCAAAGTTGCTTAGGCCTAGTTTATTCTTCTTTCAAAATTACTTTTAATACAAAATGAATTTAAAGTTACAGTGTACCTTTTAAGTGCAAAATGTTCTGTGAGGCCACCCAAAGTTGGCAGCGTCACTGTTGATGGTTTGGTTTAGCAAAGACACCAGACACTCATCGGAGCCAGCTTATTCTTGGTGGTAGGCTGAAGCAGCACCTTGCAGGATCATCTAATCCACAAGTAAAAAAGTTAAATGTAATGAAACTGACATAAAAAATTAACAAGAAATATATAGCCTTATTGAAGATTTCAAGCTGATGCTTTCAGATAAAATTATATTATTTTGATTTTATTACAAAAAAAAATCTGAAAGGTAAAAATTAACGGACCGTAAGAGTTAAAACAGCCCAAGGGGCTTTTATAAGTCGTCTGTTGCACTAATATACTTTATTAATTTTCATTGAACCAATATGATAGTTTGACATTTCAGTGTTTGAGGGACTCTTAAGAAATTAAATACAAAAGAACTTTAACTGTAATATAATAAAACTGAATTGAAATTTCTGTTAAATAAACAAATAAGATTTTATTGTCATTAGGCCAATACATAGCAATAGACAAAGTCAAAATCTTTGTTAATTCAAACCTAACCTACTTAAGACTTAGTGATGGGGGAGTTAACTAGTCAACTACTTAGTGGTTTTATCGACTAATTGGTCATCTAGTCAACTGGTCGATTATTTTGACTAGTCGATGTTTCTGGTCGATACTAGTCAATGTTTTATCGTCTTTAACCGACTAAGCTAGCCGGCAACTTAACCAATTACATATTATTGTTGTTTTTTACCGATTTTTGTTCGATCGACTAGTTAGATTGTCTAGACCAGTAGATGTTTCATACAATGACTAATTGACTAATGTGAACAACTAGACTAGTCAATGTTCAAAAGTAATCGACTAATAGTCACTAGTCGATAATGGAAAGTAGTCCATGTTCCCATCATTATGATAGAATGACAGCTAGCGACTATTGCGCTCTAGGTGGCAAAAATTAGAGTGATCTTGTCATCCAAAGCGTTATGCAGAAAAATAATCTCTACTCCCCATACTATACTATAACATTTCCACTACTACTCTACATAGCCAAAAAATTATTCGATCAAATAACTTCAAGCCTTCGTAGGCTTGGGGCCATAGGCCTAGGGTCTGTACCTACTTAATAATAGTGAGCTTAGGCCCCTAACAATAGCTCTATTATTCGCCTAGGCTATGCCAATTCTGATAGAAACAGGCTGAGATATTAGTTCGGTGAAAGCAAGTTGATTATTTTTTAAAACTGAACTGAACTGAAATAATACATTTAGGCCTACCTGATTTTGGGACTAACCCAAACAACAAAGTGTTGTTCAGGCTGACCTGTTCCAAAGATAAAAAGTTGTTGGTTGGGGAACAACTTGTTAGCCTAGTACAAGTTGCTACTATCTTAGGCCTGGATTTGCTGAGTGACAAGTACCCTAGCCAGTGAAAATAAAAGAACCTTTAGTGAAAGAACAATGGATCCTTTGTTTCCTCTGCCTACTTGTTGCTCACATTTAACAATGTATAATCCAGCCCATGCCTATTAGGCTTAAATGTTAACTACAGAATCTCGAGGGGAAAATTAGGCTAACCTGCACTTAAAAAAATGCTTAAATGCCAACCAATGCTTAGGCTGTGTTGCAAAACTCAGAACTTTAAACTCCAAGACACAGGTAGCCTAGCTGTGTTTCTCAACTTATAAGATTGAGATCTACTTACCTGAAAATATTGGGTGAAATACATGTTGCCGATGACAACGATTTGAAAGACGAATCCTAGGGTCTGCTACGGGTCTGTCTGCCTCTTCACTGCGATCCTCCGCCATGCACATACAGTACAAATTCACATGTTCACTCCCTCTTCCCACAAACAAGTAGTCTGTTCTTCACTCCGAATTTTAGCCCGTGTCCTTAATTTGCGACATATTTAAAGAAAATGACATACCCTCTTGTTAAATATGATCCATAATACAAGTGTTGCGAGGATTCTAGGTACGCCTAACCTCACTTTATCCCTTGATATGTTTTTTCACGCGAAAACAAATCGGAACTATTTCAGAATTACTTAAAAATTCATCACCGTTACAATAAGAAAACATCTTCTTAAATAGCAATAGGACATTATCTTATTGGTTGAATAACCCATTTATAAAGTAATTAATATAAAATCTGCATTTGTTGTTGTAATGTACGAAGTAAAATGAAATAAGAGTTTTCGTCAATCTACGAAAAATCCCTATTTTCATCCCACGAGAATGTTTTGTCCCACAAGTCGTTTTTCATTTACCCATTACAGGGAGAAATCCCCAAAAGCGACGCCAACGACCTCTGATTTCAACCCAGAATACTAAGTTGGACCCAGCTTGAACCCAGCTTTTTGGCTTCATTTCGTCCATAAGCTTGCAACTTCTACTAACACTTATATATTCAATGCTAGTATAAAGACTACTTATGAAACTAAAAATTACAAATCACACCAATATTTTTATACATTTTCCTTCTGTGGCGCTTTTTGGAAGAATAGCTCTTCTTGAACACATAACGAAACATATCCAATTGAGTGGTTGGGAATTAATATGCAGGTATTAAAAATGTAGACTTCTTTATATAGTCTAGATGTTAAATGAAAGGAATAAATGAGAGGCAACAAGGTGGATGATTTAGTTGATAATGATAAAGATTCCTTCAACATTCAAAATTAATAACTAAATATTTACTTGTTTCTTGTTTATTAAAAAAAATAGGGTGTTTCAGTGAATGACCGGTTAAGGGTGAGATCTCGGATCAAATTAAGATTTCTCCCACTCTTAAAGGTTTTCGACGTGCTCTACAGTACATCGTCTAACTCTTGCATAAGATATATAGATTAGCATAATATAATATTTACAAAGCTAAATAGGAATAAAAAGGTTTTAATCTATTTTTAAGGAAGATATGTCATGTTTAATTGACTGACCAAGTTAATTTCTATCAAAATAGATAAAAAATATCTCTGGAAAATAATTATTTTTATCATAAAAGTACAAATAAATAACAATTGTAAAAATAAATAATAAATAATACTTTAGTAAAGTTACTTTTAATTCAAGTAATGAGGCATTATCAATTTTTGTTTACAAAAGTTTTTTTATTTATTATTTTATTGTATCCAACACTTAAAACCTTTGCATACTTCTTTCTTTCGTCTTTGCGTGTTCCTCTTCTTCTTTCTTCATCATCGGCTTTTCTTTTCTTCACTCCATCTATTTCTATTTTTATTTTAGTTTTTGCGTCATTTGATTACTTATATTTTATGCAGTGTTGTCAAAGGATGCTTTCTTCATAAAGAATACCTGAATATGTACTCATCCTCTAACACATAATACCCCAAGAAAGTCAGAATTTGTATTTTCTATTTATATATCTGCCACAGATTCCTCGCCAAAATTAAGCGATTGAACGTGTCCACCCTAAAAAAATGCGAGACTTTACCCTGGTCATCTACTGAAAAGGACAAGAAGCCTCCTTAAAAGTTAACTATTGTGAAGAAACAAAGCAACTTATTACTGTCTGTAGGTTTTTTTAGACGAATTGAATAATTCGTCATATTCAGTAAATGACCGAATCGGTCATTCACTAGTTTTGACTAACATTTTGATTCAGTAAATGACCGGTCTCGGAAACTTAATATTTAAAGATCATGTACAGATTATTTAAACACAATTTAACTATTCATTTACTTTTTTAAACTATAAAACTAACACTATGAGGAGTATTTAGCCGTGATTTTGAAGAACTAAATTATCTGACATCGAAACACACTATAGTGATCGAGGCTCTGATTTATTTATTTATTTATTTGCATGCTACAATACAGTAAACAATACCAATTAAATTGAAACTGTTCAAAAATATTTAAAGTCCATTTTGGAGATCTTCACTTCACTTCAAAATCCACTAATCAACCATTAATATATAACATTTAGTAAAACGAACTAATAATCAAAATAAACAACATGCGAAATAATTTACTATTGTGGTGCGAATGTCAACATCAATTAGTAGAATCTTAGCTAAATAAGTATGCATTTAGACTAGATGTGATCAACATGCAGCCCTCAATTAAAAAAAAAATAAAAATATTTAATAAAGAACATATAACCATTTTTAAAATTTGCAAATAAATAACAATGACGAAATCTATATAATTAATACGCCAACACGAAATTTGTCTTATGAATTCCGTCATTTCTTAACCGATTTTGATCATTGACAGCTCATTGAAAAGAGCGTGTCGCGTAGATTTGCAAACTGGCCTTACATTTTTGAAAAAAATCCCTTGGGCTCTGCCCCATTGGCTTTTAAAGTTCCCATGTTATCCTTATGAAGAACATAATTGTTTACATTTTTAACAGCTGGATAATTTAATCGCTGTTATTTTTTAATTTGTGTAAACATAACCCTCAAGACGGATCGTGTTAGCATGATTGTGTTTTAAATTTGTCACCATTTGAATTATCGCTCTGCTAGAGTAGCGCACGATTCCGTGCGCTCGGATCCACTAGTAAATAGTATTTTAACACTTCATAACATAGGTAACAATATTCAGCATGCAAAAGACATTTTTATTCACACACTCAAATATTCTTTAGATTTGTTCTTAAAAACTAGCAATGAATCATTGACGATGTCTACAGTGCTCCCTTTATCTACAATCTGATAGCCATGTTCAAACAGTAAGAAGTAAAAACACCAGTAGGTATGTGTAGGTATAAGCTATTATTGTAATAATAATAAAGAGTATCAGCAACCTTTTAGATGTGTTTCCATTATATTAACTCAATTGAAGCTCTTATTATGATTTTTTTCTACATACCAGTTATTTACTGAGGGTGGTCATTCACTAGTGCACTTACCCTATTATGTAAACATTATCGCTTCAGTCTATGAGTTTCTGACGATGCCAACTTGGCCGGTGTAAGGCCAATCAGGAATAAATATAAATATTATAAATAAAATATTTGAGTTATTTTTTGTTTTAAATATAATAAACTTTTGAGCATCAAGAAAAATAGAACAGACTCAGATTTTTTGGTCTATGCAACGAACTAAATTAAACTAAGACTGTATTAGTTACGTCTGTGCTCAGCTTGTTGTGTCATCAGGTAGTTATACACTGTTGATGTACATGTTTCGATGTTATTACATCATCATCATCAGCATTTCAATAATGAAGTTGATCCACTAATATCCGCCGACATTGAAACGAGTTCCTGCATTATCCTTGGTAAAAGGCATTATTAATAATGAGATATTGATCGTGATATAATAGTTTTATGTTCCTGTTCCCATTGGTTGAAAGAGATAAATTGACCTATTCATACTTTCCATTGCTTATGAATTCGATGTGTCTAAAAATAGAATTTTGTTTTTCCAGGGTTATGGTCCAGATATTAATATTAATATTTCAACGAATCAGGTTAGTTCAATTTTCAATAGCCATGTTACACTTTTATAGTCAGTAGTGTGAGCTGGTAGTTATATGTTGCTCGACTGGCTTGGTAAAATTTAAATAACTCATTAAAATTTTAAAAAGTACCTTTCAATGAAAGAAAAATTGTTGCAATTTTGTCATGATTATGACCAACTTGATCCACGATGGCTACCAGAATAGAGACTAAAACTTGACAGTCTTAAAAATCCTTTTATGATTTTCCAGTATCATAACTGTTAATCGCTTACTAGTCCAGATAAAGTTGACAAAGGGCTTGTACACTTTTATAGTCAGTAGTGTAAGCTGGTAGGTATATTTTGTTCTACTGGCTTGGTAATATTTAAATAACTCATGAAAATTTAAAAAAAATAACTTATAATGAAAAAGAATTCAAGTTTGTTATTTTTATGACCAAGTTGATCCAAGATGGCTACAAAAATGGAGACTAAAACGTGACAGTCTTAAAAATCTTTAAATGATTTTCCAGTAATTGCTTACTGGTCCATATACAGTTAGTTGGCAGAGGGCTAGTAATGTAACTTTGTGAGTATCAGGAGCTTTGCACTTGTAAGAACCGTCGCGTCGGTACAGTTCTGGGAGGAGGGTAACGAAGAAGGATAACGAAAAAACCCTTAACAGTAGATAAATCTCCATGAGGGATATTCCTGTATTTCTTAGTCATATTTTGCAAGCTGAACAGTAATCTAAAAGCTTACCAAATTATTACCATCGGAAGTACCTCATTTTCAAGATGTAATCTAAGACTCTGCCAAAAGCACTGAATATTTAAAATATTAATGCCATAGGTGATTATTATGAATGAACCTGTAACCTCACTTGACAGAGTAAAATGTTTTGCTGCCATCTTAGATCCACCATTTCGGATGTCATATTTTTTTTCAATTTAAAATTAAAAGTTCATAAGTCTTTCGAACTGAATTAAATAAAGCGATCGTCATAATAATATTCCAAACTGTCAAGAAAACTATTCTCGTTTCTTGTTATCCTCCAGATTGGAAGGCGTTTTCTATATTCAACTGAGTTTACATTTAAGGATAGTAAATGTGGTTTGAAAATAAAATTATTCCAAATATCTGATATTCCTTTCTGGCCAAACAATGTCTAAGGATACAATTAAGGATAAAGAGAACATTGACAGCCTACGATTCATACGAGCATTGGCTATATATGTAGGGAAAATGTGCTTATCTATTTTTCCATGCAGTCAGCTAATACCCTCAAAACGAAATGGGAGGTTGGTTCTTTTTTGTCGCCTGATGAAGCTCCTAATAAACAAACAATTGAAACTTAAAGTCTCACGGTTTTGGAATAAATAGTCTGCCTGGTCCTGTTAGTAAACCCATTGTAAATATTTTAAAAACCTTTTTTTAACTAACGTTACCTAATGGATATCATTATTGCTTCCAAGCACTGAAGGACATGTGGTACAAATTGTCATAACCTTCTACTTTAGGTTATTTGTCAAATACTGTCATGTATCATCGCACAGCCGAACCTGCTTAACCTGAAAACTTGTCAAGAAAGTTATATCTTTATTTGACCACGCTATGTGCAAGGTTTGCCACCATACCGCTGCATAACATATTGAGAATCCTTGACTCCACCACAACACCTCTATATTAAATTGTTATTCAAATGTTACTTTCAATGGACAAGGAATATACTATAAGTCTATAGAAATTTGATGGCGTTATATAAAACCTAGATGTAATTTATGTAAAGCCTATTAACATTGCCTCTAAAATTTTCCTACAAACTAAAACACAGATCTCTGATACAATGAAACTGTACTTTTACAATAACACCTATGGTGCGTAAATTGTATAATAAATAATCAGCAAGTGTGAAGACACAGAGAATAAATGAGCAGAGGTCGCATTCATATGACAGTAGTGTTTAGGGTAACTGCGTAACACACAGGAAGTCAAACAATAGGAAATCAATAGATTTCCGGGCGCCCCCCTACCCCCTGCGCCCACTCTACGGCACTGCTCGACACATATTTAACGAAACATTAGATGCGTCCTCTGTCTTTTTTCTTCTCTGTGGTTAAGACTATTATTTAATATATGGCTAGGAGACAATCAGCTGATTTGATTCTTTTCAGAGACAAAGCTATTTGGCTCTAGCTATAACCTTTTGTTGGTCTTGTAATACTGTACATTGTTTCATTGTAACCGTCCATGGAAGAATATTTTATATGTATTAAAATACAATGCGAGTATTAAGATCTATACTACTTTGCAGAACGTGTTTGTGATGAGTTTTAAAATTAACAAAGTAATTCTGCATATTATCTCTTGTTAAAATGTGTAATACTTAGTTTTATCTATATCGTGGTATGTCCTTAAATGGTTCCTGTGGGATTATCAACCATTAAAAAGTGAAGTATATTTCATTACTACAGACTAGTGACGATTTTCGTACGAGGACAAGTTTTTCGACCGAAGCTCTCTAACTGAGTGACAAAAAAATTACTGAGTAACGAAAATCAACTTTGGTCCTGTGAGATAAACTATATTTTTTTCGATATACAGCTCAATATATATATATGTGTGTGTGTGTGTGTGTGTGTGTGTGTGTGTGTGTGTGTGTGTGTGTGTGTGTGTGTGTGTGTGTCTGTTTGCCATTTAAAACGATCGGCTGATTGTCTGTTTCATTTGTGTTTAGTTTAGACTGACAGTAACCGACACTTCCTGTATCGACCACATTGAATCATCGGTTGGTGAATTCAGTGAACTTTGCAGTATTGATTTTCATATTGACCAATCAGAGGGGACATATTCCTTATACCTCTATTGAGGCGGCTATAACTTTATCGAATATGTATATTGACGTCGTAATATTTTCCTCCACAACCTTAAACTAAGTTTATCTACGACCATTGCAATAAGCACCAATTATGGTATTACAATAAACATTATAATGATATACATTAAAACACCAAAAACCAAGCAGTACTCTAATGACGACTTTAGAGTACTGGAGTCACTTTAGAATACTGGTTCTAGACCAATGAGAGCTCGGTATTTGACGGAAGTAGTGTCATAATAACAATTACGCAATTCGCACATCAGCTGATTGTTGCATTACGATTCATGTTTGAGTTTACTTATCCCATCAGCTGATTGTTCCACAACGATTCATGGTTCAGTCTGCTTATTTGCCTAACCTCAAATTTTAGTTGACCTATTCCATCATTATTAAAAGTCATGAGTTTTGTTTAACTTCGGGGGAAATTTTGTCGTATATTGTTGGTTGTAGATGAAATAGTGTATACAACGATTGTATTATGCCTTTAAGCCACTCGAGAGATATTTAGAACACTCGCTTCGCTCGTGTTCTAACTTACATCTCACTCGTGGCTTAAAGACATTCATTATACAATCGTTGCATAAACTACTATTACACTACCATGTAGCAGTGTCGTCACTTGAAAACACTAATTACATTGTTGTTACACCAATAAAATTTTACCAATACCTCCGTAGTGTTAACACTTCAAGTGATACAACACTTTATTGGTTATTGGTTAGGTGCCATCTTGAGTGGTGACACTAATTTTTGTAAAAGCAAATATTAGTGTTGTCAGTCAAGGTTGCACTCTCCAATAATAAATTAAGTGTTGTAACACTTGAAGTGTTAACTGCATTTGGTAAACCTGTATTGGTATAACAACAATGTAATTAATGTGTTCAAGTGACGACACTATTATTAACTTAGCTAGTGTATATTTAATGCTAGTGTAAACGTATGATTAAGAATGACGACTTTAGAGTACTGGAGTCACTTTAGAATACTGGTTCTAGACCAATGAGAGCTCGGTATTTGACGGAAGTAGTGTCATCAAGTGTCATCAATAACGATTAATGATGACACTACTTCCGATTAACGGAAGTAGTGTCATCAATAACGATTAATGATTAAGCTTTATGGATGTTATGTAACCTTATATTATGGTTCTCTTCTTCTTTACATACCTTGGTTTTATTGAAGTGAAAAACTATCAGCTTAAGTCCTCGACTTCAGCTGATTCTTTTACTTATGAGGGAGAAGAAGAGCTTCTTCATAGAGCAAGTGCCCACGACCGCCAGACCTTCGTTATTTTATAAAAGCTGAAAGTCCCTCCGAGCAACTTTTTGAATACAAGTAACAAGAATCAGCAATTATGAATGATGGCTGGTGGTTACTTTGGATGATATTCACAGATCATATCATTGCTGTAAATTTAATGAATGAATATTTTTGATTGATTGATTGATTTGATTACTACTAACAGCTGGAAATGACTTAAGGCTATAAATTACTTAAACAGCTGGTAAATTACATTTAAAATACAGGGAGGTGAACAGCTGTTTACGTAATATTGAAGCTTGCAATGGTATGAAATAGAGAATAGAAAAACGTAAAAAAACTGCGCCTATAAAACGTATAAAACGTATAAGAAATGTATTATACATATTTTAATTTGATTAAACAACAAGGTATTTTAGAAATGAAGATTGTGGGTTTTCATTTCACAATTTTAAAAGTAAACCTACATATGTGTAAAATTCTTACTGAAAAAAAAAAACAAACTGTTTCGGCAAAGTGGCCATTTTCGGGATTTTTTTATTTACGGAGGACAATTGTATTTTGTAAAGCTTAGAAAATACATGATCTTCCGTTAATATAGAAAGTTACTCAAAGATGGTTACCATTTTAGAGCGGACGTAAGTAATTCATTAATATTTCCACCAAAATGTCCATTTCAGTAAAACCTTCAAGTAAAAACATAAATCACTACGAGTTATTGTCAGAATCCGAAGCTTTTTTATCTAAAGAATCCTGTAAGTCATTCGATGACTTTTTTATTAAATTATTCCTGAGCAAATTATTAGGGGAGAATTTTATTTTGCGTTTATAGTTTGAACTGTTTTCCCACTACACGAGGTGTTCTGTTGGTCTTGCTCACCATTTAGAATTACAAATATAAATACATAAAGCTCTTGTTGTTGTTGATGAGTTGAAAATTACTAAAATGTATTTTTATCTTTTTTTAGGGTATCCATCCACCGAGTCAACAAGGTCAGGTTAGTAAAACCTACTTATATTATTTTATATTTAACTTTACAAAACAATGTTCAGTTCGCGCAATACATCTCCATAGCTATGGCTGAGTCAGCTGGCTGCAAGTTGGAGGGGTAGTGGAGGAACATTCTGAAAACACCAAAGCCCCGCTGCCTGTCAAGTGTTGTGTTTATTAATATCGTATGTTGAAATAGTAGTTTTCATTAGTCTCGAAAGTGACCTATTGCGGGGCGAGATTGCATAAAGCTATTGAGCCCCACAATAGCACTTTTGAGACGAGTAATGAACATTATTTTTTAATACGATATTGAAAAACTTGTAAACAACATGAATATTTTTGTTTGTTCATTTTAGTATCAAGAAAAAAAACCGAACTCAGAACGCTGAGTTTCCGTGCTTATGTCGAGGTACAGTAATGCTACAGCTGATCGGTCTGCACCGCAAAATCCCATCGCAAAATGGTTATTTTCCGTCCACCACATACGCACAGAAAGTTAACGCTATGTAATTTTACCGTGCAGTAGCGGGAGATACAGTAATGCAACAGCTGATCGGTCTGCACCGCAAAATCCCATAACGGTTACTTTCCTTCCATCACATACGCACAGAAAGTTAACGTTATGTAATTTTACCTAGCAGCAGCGGGAATAACCTATTTTCTTAGCTCATTTTACGTTTAGAAAGTGTACTTTCGTGTGTAGAGTAGTGAAATAGTATATTACGCAACTAATGCGGGAAGTAGGTGTTTACGTGCGAGCATGATAGTTCACGCGCGACGCTTGCGGAGCGCGGGAATTTCATGCGAGCAACGTAAACACCTTCCCGGATGAGTTGCGTACGACAGTTTTCGCAACACTACCAGCAACAAATATACAGGGTAAGTAAAAAACAACACTTCTATGAAAGTTAAAAGATTTAAAAAATATTAATTAAACTGAAGAGATAAAATACGAACAAAACTATATTTATCTGTGCGGGGGAGATAACAAAAGGCGTTATCTCTGCTGTTCATCAACCGAGTAGGCCTTTCTAGGAATACGTCTTATCGTCACACAGACGGCAACAATGGATTAAATAACACTGCTCTTTATTAACTTATCGCTATTAACTGTACGTAGTCGCAACCTGGGAAACCAGTTTAGTTACAATTGAGATATGGTCGTCATATTTAAAATGTGTATGTTGTGTTTATGTATAATGTATGTAAATTGTGTGATACAATATTTTTTTTCTTGAGTTGGCAACATTGAGCATTTACCGCACTCGTGCGGTAAATGTTCAATTCAAACTCTTTACCGCACTCCAGCTGATTTGTTACCTCACTACAGCTGATATTTGCCGTACTCTTTTGTAAACGGCGACTTCCCACACTGAAACGGAAGCGGAAATCGGCTACTTACTAGTGTAGTGTTGCGAACATATCATATGATACGGTTAGTAGCGTTTAAGCCGTAGCCGAATATATAATACCCGAACTTTAGAACCTCCAATGGCTATCATTTTATATCCATTCACTGCTGGACAAACTGGTGTGATTTTAGCGAATTTTCCCTACAGGGAAGAAGCTATTAGGTCTCATGGTAAGACCTAAGCACTGGACCTTCATACCTTTTCGTTTTGGGGTTTTATGTAAAATTTATAACATAACGTTTTGTCAATTTCAATCAATCTTTGAGATATTGGATGAGCTAAATGCAGCAAATTGTTCTGGGAAAATTCCTCACAAGCTGATTTCAATTCATCCCGAACAGATAAAATTTACTCAAAAAGGAAATTTTAGCTATAGTCACGGATATCAAATGGAGTGGACGGCAAAAACTGGAAACATGCAAAATAGTTTGCTGAACCTCAACTGATATGACTAAATGAAATGTTTTTGTGGACCTGTCAAACCTTTGTTTACGTTTTTCAGTGCTTTTTTGGGGCTTTTTAAATCTTGTTAAGAGTAAGGCCGTTACGTTTAAAATTACCAATACTATGTATATTTTGCCTCGATCTGTGTAGGCATACAAGTAAAAGTTAAAAAAACAAGATAGTGTGGTTAAAAGACCAAGTAGACTGCTGTAAGAAGTTTTAACGGATTCCCCCTATGGGGAAGAAGCTATTACCGTAGTACTCATGGTAAGACCTAGGCCCGAGACCATGATAAATTTTCGTTCTGTGGCCCCTAGAAGCAAAAAACAATATTCGTTCATTTTTCATAAATATAAATATAAATATAAATATATATATATATATATATATTTGTGTGTGTGTGTGTGTGTGTGTGTGTGTGTGTGTCTTTAAGCACGATAACACGTGTAAAAATGGTCCGATCTTAATGAAATTTGGCATGGACGTATAAAGTAGTATTTATTCGGACGAGTTCGTAAACCAAACCGATGGGACAACCGGAAGGGGGGGGGGTAAAAGGGGGTAAACCCCCAAAATGGGGTTTTTGAAGTTTTTACATATAAAAATTATCAAATTTTTGTTAGCACCTTTGAATTCAGCTAAAAAAACAAACAATTCAGTATTTTGAATCAGTGCTCTATGTCCATTGGTTGCCGAGATATTTAAGTTGGTAAACACAGTACCTTGTCCCAATGTTAACCTTATGGAGAATAAGTAAAATTCTACATCTCGCTTATTTCTCAACATATCTTGATAAAACTTGGTAAATGGCTTCTTCTACTTCAGATCTACTAAATATTGAATTAAAACCACCCAGTTTTTATATGCCCGTAGCAGCAAACTTGCATACTCATTCCCCATGTTATTCTTATAGAACTTACAAAAACATGTCAAATCTCACTATGTTGGATTGAAATCTGTTGTTTACATTTGAAATTCGCTGAGTATGCAGGTCTGCTGCAACGGGGGTGTTTTAGTATATGAACAAAAGATCGAAATCATCCCTATAATTAGCCCCAACTATGCTAAACATTAGATTAGGCATACTATTTATTGAATTTACATGATTTTCAATGTCACAGTCGATGTTAGTTGAGAATAAAACCACATCTAAATCATTTCTGGAAGAGTCCAAAAACTAATCATAAAAACTAATTAGAAGACAATTTCAAAAGTCAACAAAAAAGGTAGGTTTATATTAACTTTCAATAAGTTACACCACACCGTACACTTGCTATTCTCATCCTGTCTGTATCAAGTATTATTCAGAAATAAATCAGCATGTTAACAATATCATTTAAACCCTTTTACTCTGAGTTATATAAATTCTCAAAGGAATCCTGAGGTAATCATTTGAAATAAAAAGTAGCCTACTTAAAGCAAACACTTTAAAAAGCTTTCTTTCTCACTCAAATCCTAGAGCTTTGAGGGCTTCCAATAGTTCCAATTAGCCTTTTGGCCTATTGAACTTCCCTCATAGGACCATTGCATTTTGTTTTATGAGCTGGGGAGAAATATGAAAACCTATCACAGGATGTTTTTAGCGAATTTCCCCTATAGGGAAGAAGCTGTTACCGTAGTACTCATGGTAAGACCTAAGCCCGAGACCATGATAAATTTTCGTTTTGGGGCCCCCAGAAGCAAAAACCACTATTCGTTCAAATTTCTAGATACATATATATATATATATATGTGTGTGTGTGTGTGTGTGTGTGTCTTTAAGCACGATAGCGGCCGTAAAAATGGTCCAATCTGAATGAAATTTGGCACAGACGTGTAAAGTAGTAATTATTCGGACGAGTTCGAAAACCAGCCCGATCGAACTACCGGAAGGGGGGTAAAGGGGGGTAAACCCCCCCAAAAATGGGTTTTTTAAATAATTTACATAGAAAAATAAAAATTAATCGAATTTTTGTTGGCACCATTGAATTCAGCTCGAAAAACAAACAATTTAGTATTTTGAATCACTGCTCTATGTCCATTGGTTACCGAGATATTGAAACTGCTAAACACAGTACGTTGTCCCAATGTTAACCTTATGGGGAATAAGAAAAATTCTATATCTCGCTTATTTCTCAACATATCTTGATAAAACTGGGTAAATGGCTTCTTCTCATTCAGATATACTAAATATTGAATTAAAACCACCCAGTTTTAATATACCTGTAGCAGCAAACCTGCGTACTCATTTCCCATGTTATTCTTATGGAGCTTTCAAAAACATGTAAAATCTCGCTATTTTGGATTGGAATATGTTGTTTTGCATTTGAAATTCGCTGAGTATGCAGGTCTGCTGCAACGGGGGTATTTAATTTATTTATTAGTACAGTAGTGTAACCTGCTGTTCATTAAATTTCCTCCTCAAGCAAAAACAATAACTGCTCTCAGTTAAACATTGCAATGAAATTTGTTCCTTGACCAAAAGAAAACATCAAATAAATATTACCCCTCAGATTACAACATTAAACCTGCCACTTCATCATCTTTAATTTTAAACTCCTCTATAAAAATGGAATGCAAAGTTTGTAGTTTTTTCCTTTCCGTTTTATTTTTTGTGATAATTAATTCCTTGTTTCCCCGTTTTTATCCATACAACTTTAAATTTTAAAATAATCATTAGGCACTAAAAACTCAGGACAGTAAAAAATCAGATGTCTGCCATCTCATCTTTTTCAAATTAGATATTAACCTTAAACCGCTCAAACCATAACATTATCGGTTAGAAAAATAATTAATTATTTGTTAATATTTTGTTGAGGTTGACACACCTGCTACTGTTCAGTGCAGTCATCGTCATAGTATGAATGAACCGTTTCATCCGTCAGCCGTTAGCGTCTAGCGTCAAATCCTCCGTGATGCCGGAGCCTGTCTGACAGCTGTTATCAAACAGCGTCTATGGAGCTAGCCGTCCCTCCGAGATGGGGAACCCAGTCGGTCATTTGTCTTGTCCCCCCTTCAATGAAGATATCTCTAAAGTGTTAGAAGACCACAGGACATAACCCAAGGTCTAGAGAACATATCTGTTCCATATAACATATAACATATCCATATAACAGCCATAACATCCAGCTAATTAGCTTCTAGACGCTAATTATATATAACAGTTAATCATCCATATAATTAGCTTCTCGAGGCTGTCGCATACTTTAAGCACCCTAAAACACCCGTTCACCCTAAAACCGTCCCTACTCATTCCTTGCTTTGCTTGATAACCTTCACGCATAGGCATGAGTCCTATGCCGGGGGGGGGGGGGGGGGTGAATGCAAGGTAAAAAAGAGGCGCTACTCTCTTTACAAGAAATTCTTGGAAAAAAATTTTTTTTTTAATATCCCATATTTTATATAAAATTGCTTTCTTATTTTTTACTAATATTTGCAAAACAAGAACGAGCTCTTGACCTGTCTTCATTTTAATTCGTTATACCTAGTAAGATCTAATTAGGTTTTTTAGTTCAAAATTCAATATCACTTATTTCCAGTAGGATACAAAATGCAGGAGAGGCAGATTACCCACTATAAACCACGGATTATGGGTGAAATGTTTAACCTCGAATCACCAAAAAATTAAATGCTTCCAATTAATCACTTTATGAAAAATGTATTATACATAATTTAATTTGATTTAACAGCAAGGGATTTTAGAAATAAACGTCGTGGATTTGAATTTTACAATTTTAAAAGTAGACCTATATTAGTTTGTGTATTATGCTAAATTTATTGCTGAAACAAACAAACCGTTTCGGAAAAGTGGCCTCTCTCGGGAATTTTTTTATTTACGGAGGAAATTAGTTAGAAATTACTAAAAAGTATTTTATCTGTTTTAGGGTTACTATCCACCCGGTCAACAAGGTCAGGTTAGTAAAACCTATTTATATAATTTTATATTTAACTTTACAAAATCAATACTGTACAGTTAACGCAATACATCTCCAGCTATGGCTGAGAAAGCTAGCTGGCCATAAATCATATTATTTCAATAATTAATATGCTAATGAAAAATGTTTTACGAACATTTTAGTATGATTTAACAACAAAGTATTTTAGAAATGAAGGTCGTGGGTTTGAATTCCAAAATGTTAAAGGTATACCCATATGATTTGTGTAATATGCTAAATTTCTTGCTAAAAAAACAAACCGTTTCGGAAAAGTGTCCACTTTCGGGTATTTTTTATTTACGGAGGAAATTTGTTAGCAATTACTAACAAGTATTCTATCTGTTTTAGGGTTATTATCCACCCGGTCAACAAGGTCAGGTTAGTAAAACATATTTATATTATTAGTTTATATTTAACTTTACAAAATACTGTACATTTCACGCAATACATCTCCAGCTATGGCTGAGAAAGCTAACTGGCCACAAATCATATTATTTCAATAATTAATATGCTAATGAAAAATGTTTTACAAACTTAACAACAAAGTATTTTAGAAATGAAGGTCGTGGGTTTGAATTCCAAAATGTTAAAGGTATACCCATATTATTTGTGTAATGTGCTAAATTTCTTGCTAAAAAAACAAACTGTTTCGGAAAAGTGTCCACTTTCGGGTATTTTTTATTTACGGAGGAAATTTGTTAGCAATTACTAACAAGTATTCTATCTGTTTTAGGGTTATTATCCACCCGGTCAACAAGGTCAGGTTAGTAAAACATATTTATATTATTAGTTTATATTTAACTTTAAAAAATACTGTACAGTTCACGCAATACATCTCCAGCTATGGCTGAAAAAGCTAGCTGGAGTGTATAAATCATAATCATAAACCATAAATCATATTATTTCAATAATTAATATGCTAATGAAAAATCTTTTCAAACATTTTAGTATGATTCAACAACAAGGTATTTTAGAAATGAAGGTCGTGGGTTTGAATTTCACATTTTTAAAAACACCTAATTAACAAACATACCTAATTATTAATTATGCTAAATTTCTTGCTGAAAAAAAGTTTCGGAAAGGTGTCCATTTCGGGAATTCTTTTATTTACGAATGAACTTTGTATTATCTAGGGCTTAGAAAATACATGATCTTCCGTAAATATAGAAAGTTATTCAAAGATGGTTACCATTTTAGAGCGGACGTAAATAATTCATTCATATTTCCACCAAAATGTCCATTTGAGTAAAACCTTCAAGAAAAAACATAGATCACTGCGAGTTTTCATGTCAAAACTTTAAGAATCGAACCGTTAACTTTTATTTATAGAACCCTGTAAGTCATTCGATGACTTTTAAAATGAATATTCTTGAGCAAATTATTAGGGAATAATTTTATTTTGCGTATATACGTTGAACCGTTCTCTCACTACACGAGGTGTTCTTTTGGTCTTGCTCGCCCTTTAGATTTACAAATATAGTTACAAAAAGCTCTTATCATTGATGAGTTAAAAATTACTAAAAAATATTCTGTCTGTTTTTAGGGTTATTATCCACCCGGTCAACAAAGTCAGGTTAGTAAAACCTATTTATCTTATTTTATATTTAACTTTACAAAATATTCTACAGTTCGCGGTTTTAGATATCCATTTATCTATCCATATATATATATATATATATATATATATGTGTGTGTGTGTGTGTGTGTGTGTGTGTGTGTGTGTGTGTGTGTGTGTGTGTGTGTGTGTGTGTGTGTGTGTGTGTGTGTGTGTGTGTGTGTGTGTGTGTGTGTGTGTGTGTGTGTGTGTGTGTGTGTGTGTGTGTGTGTGTGTGTGTGTGTGTGTGTGTGTGTGTGTGTGTGTGTGTGTGTGTGTGTGTGTGTGTGTGTGTGTGTGTGTGTGTGTGTGTGTGTGTGTGTGTGTGTGTGTGTGTGTGTGTGTGTGTGTGTGTGTGTGTGTGTGTGTGTGTGTGTGTGTGTGTGTGTGTGTGTGTGTGTGTGTGTGTGTGTGTGTGTGTGTGTGTGTGTGTGTGTGTGTGTGTGTGTGTGTTGTATAATGATTCACTGGTAAGGGATATTATTATAATTATATCAGAAAATAGCAAAAATAAACCATGAGAAAAAAGGGTATTTGTTCTACTTTCTGATATAATAATATATATATATATATATATATATATATAAAGAGTTGTGTGTTGGTATATTTCGGGCTACAGCCAAAACTACATGTCGTAGACACTTGATCTTGGTGTCAAATTAAAGCTTGGAATCTCATGATGTGCACTATGATGGTTTGGTTTTGTTATCTCTAAGGCCTTAGTCCCAGGATCGTCCTGGGGGACGATGTCAAGGATTTTGGGAGTGATTTGAATAGTTGCTATGGTTACCATTATTAGAAATATCCACTATGGTTACTAATAAATTGCAACACTAAGAAACAACAAGACTAAAGGCAAGAAGAAAATAATCTTCCGAGCGAAGCCGGGGTTATCAGCTAGTTATATATATATATATATATATATGCCAAGATACATGACAAGAACTGTATATTAAATATAGTAGTCCTTAACACTGAATAAAAAAAACATATATATACTTTTTTTGTTGAGCGCCATGTTTCGTCTTTAAGGGCATTTTCTAGCTCTAAGTTTAACCTTACTTATTGACATATACAATAATATTTATATCATAAAACTGACTGCTTAATTTTATTTTTTTATATTTTTTGGTCGCAGTTGTACCTATATACATTTATAGGTACATTATAATTTGAAGGCTGAAAAAGGACGAAAGGAGCAATATATCTCTAGCTATGGCTGAGACAGCTGGCTGCAAGTTGGAAGGGGAGAGGGGGTACGTTCTGAAAACATTACCAAATCCCAAACTTGCTAAATGTCTACTGAACCGATTTCCATGCGGGTTGTATCAACCCGAAGGTATATCGGCCCTATATGTGCAGGTTTTATTTGTATTTTGAAAATATTTATTTTAACTGGGTCAAAAATGGAAAATAAACTTTTCTAATGGAGATTTAACATGGGGAAAAAGGGGAAAAAATCTACTTTTCCAATCCTTTGGACAGTTCGTCTGAGACTTCCACTGGACCCATTTTCATGCAGTTTGTACCAAATAAAAGCTCTACTTTTCTATATTTGCAGGTTTTGTTTGCTTTTACGTTATCTTGCTTTTAGCGAATTTCCTTAGAAATAAGCTATTACCGTCGTTTTAACAAAACAGAATGGACAAAAATATCCGTTCAGGGTAACCTCAGTAATCTTATTAATATTTATATTAATTGACAGCTTTTTATGTGTACTTTCTGGATATGAAGTGAGTTTATTGTGAAAACGTATTTTTACCTGCAAAAATCACGATTTGTTTCAAAATTTTACATGGGCTTATATGGGAAATAGAATGTTCATGTTTTGAGTTTTGTTAGCACGATAACTCTCGTAAATATCCTCCGATCGTAACAAAATTTGGTACAGACGTGTAAAACTAGATTCTCTTGGACGAGATCGTAAACCAGCCAGATCGCCATATCCATAGTGGGGTAAAGGCCCCATTTTACCCCCCAAAAATGGCCTTTTTGACTTTTTCAAATTGAAAAATTATATATATCCAATTATTGTTTGCACCATTGGATTTAGCTCGAAAAAACAAACAATTTGGTATTTAAATCATTTCTCTAAGTCCATTGGTCTCCGAGATATTGCCACTTCGCTGCCCTGTGTTTTTAGTATCAGGGCAGCAGAATGTTATCTTACCCAATTTCGTTTTACTTCCTACTGAGGTTTTCAAGGAATCGCTTTGAGTGATTTCTCAGTTTATCAATGTGTTTAATAGAATTTTGGTTTTTTAAACAATTATATGTCAATATAATTTAAAAAATAAATATTCTTGCCTACTTCATTTTGTGTACGTCTAATTTGTGTTCTTTCATCTAAGTCATTTACCAATATTTTTTACAAAGCTTTCGTACAACAAGCTATAATATATTATTTTAATATATAAATATATCACTTTTTTGTTTTTCTTTTTTTCGTAATAATGGATTAATTAATTACTGGATATTTTATAATTGGAAATTCGCTGAGTAAGCAGGTTTGCTGCGACGGGGGTATTTTTAATTTAAAAAATCCACATTTTCAAACTTTTGCAATGATATAATTTTACAGTCATTCATTCAGCTGATTGTGAAAACAGCACGAGGTATGTTGTCTAACGACAAGAAAAAAGCAAACGCTCAAGAAGCATTTGGTTTATCATGGCCAGTATATAAAAATTTATGCATTATCATGTATTATCCATAAAATGGAAAGAGAAAAAACACAGTTTTATACTATTCAAACTATAGGTGTAAATAAAAAATAAGATTTGATTGCTAAATTGTGTAGCATTATTATAACTACTTAATTATATGAAACAGATGATTTCAATAACGATGATGATCTAAATGTTTATTACAATGACAAATCGTAAAACATCCGTTTTAATGGTTGCACTCATATAAGTGTCAGTTTTAGACCTACAATGAATGCTACATTTGAAAACATTTATGTTAATCGGGTCCAAAGGAAAATAAACTTTTCTTATGGAGATTTAACATAGGGAAAAAATTAAACTTTTGACAGCGAGTGAGCTTGCCCATATTGGACCGTTTCGCACACGGCTGGTATCAAATAAAAGGTAATTGCATCTATATTTGCCCAATTTGCTTCGATTTCAGCTGTTACTCAATTAAATTTTCTAAAAACCCGAAATTAAAATCACTTAAGACAATAGCATGAGTTAAAATTTTAAGCCTATTTTGAGTGCGATCTGAAGTTCTGTCAGACCGATTTACATGCAGGTTGTGTCAAATGAAAGGTTATTAACTCTATATATGCTGATTTGCCTGAAAAGTTAAATATTCCTTCATTTTATATTTTAAAAATGGAATATAAAATATTTTCAATTCATTAGTATTTTTTCACTGAGCAACTGAGTATAACTGCACAGATCAGCTGATTACAAAGCTTTGTTTTAAAGCACATGTTTTTCTGTCATAACATAGTTTGTTTATGTTGTGATTTACTTTATTTAGAAGGTTATTTGTTATTGAATGTGTATAAATGTGTTTAAAAGAACATGACAAATAACATATTTTAACATATTTTAAATATCTAGGTGTTATACCATTGTTTATAGGTACCGAATGTCCAGCCTTAAACATACTTTCGATTTCATGTCTAACTTTTTCCTTTCTAAGCTAACTTTTTCATTTCATGACTGACAGTAAACGTATTATAAGGAAACCTCTTTTTTATACTGATTTTTGGTGTGTTTCGATTTTGAAATTTTCCTGTCATTTTTCCTTTCTCTCCCTTTACTACAATATATGGAGAAAGTATTTTAGTCAACATTTTTGAATTTGAGTTGTTAGTGGAAATATTTTCTTTTAGTGTTCCCCGAATCCAAAAATGTGGTTTTCGGAGAAAGTATTGTTTTCGTCAAAATGTTTTAATTTGAGTTGTTAGTTGATATATTTGTTTTAGTACTCCCCGAATCCAAAAAAGTTGTTTTCAGAGTGGTGTCTGTGTGCGTGTGTGCGTGCTTGTGTGTGTGAGTGTGAATGTGTGGATGCATGTAAACAGGGCTAGAGATTACACCAATAGTTCGATTTTCATGAAATTTGGTATGTAGATATAAAACTATAATATATCCAGGCGTTGTTTTTCAATTTAGAATTTTAGATTTTTAAGGGTATTTACCCCATAAAACCCTTAAAAAAACAAAAATGAAAATTTTTCAAAAACGTTTTAAAGATTGTGGTAAAACTTTTATGGTTTGTATTGCTTAAAATGGCAAACAAAATGACACCACCCGAAAGTCTGTAAAAATTAAGGTTCAAAAGTTATGAGAATTTCAGAGTTAACAAGTTCAAATTTTATCCACTTTAATCGTGCTATCCTATGTAAAACTTACGGAATATAAGAATCTTTATATTAATAGGCAAGCATTTTTTCAATAAGGTTTTTGTGCTCCTTTTTTCTCAGCCTGTGTGCAACGTAGCAAAAATCTATGCACACCGATAGAATTCTATTTTCCTGTAGATGTGCAGAATCCCATTGAAATTTATATTAGTCTTTTAGACAAGTAGAAAATTGAATTTAAAATTTCAAAAAAATTAACATTGGTCTTATGAGTTGCTGTTTTGGTGATAGAAAAGCAAAACAGAACTGTGCTTTTGTCATCATATACATGCTTTTGTTATCACATGCTATTTTTCGTAGAGTAAAGATTAGATGTAGAAATATTATGTGAGGGCGAAAAGTGGGCAAAAATTTACGCTGTTTTTTCTGTCATCTGATGAGATATAAAAACCAATCAATAATCTATATTATTAATTCTGTAAGCGATTTCTTTAAATCAAAATTGTGAGAGTTTGACAGCTCGCAGGATGATGGGAGAGGGCTCAAATAAAAGGTCTTGGTCCCAGGGGGTCGGGAAAAATATCAGATTATGTCCAAATCTACCAGAAAATGAGAAATAACGAAAAATATCTTCCATTTAAAATGCATTGGGATTGAAAAACGTCTGCTTTGTTTACATTAAACATGTGGTGCTAATGCTTGATTCAAAGCCATATGGTAGATGTTGACATGTGGGATTTTTTTTTTTCAAAATGCAGCTAACTATGCACGTTTTATGTGCTATAACAAACAAATGTTAATTTTAAGATTTCTGATTTTATAACAATTAAGAGTTTGATTTTTTTTATAATTTAAAATTATAAAAAGTTAAGTACGTTTGTTTAGTTAATCTTATAACGATGCAGATTTAATACCAAATGATCTATCTATATATATATATATATATATATATATATATATATATATATATATATATATAATAACGTAAGGGACATTTTTGCGCCGAAATTGTGGGCATTTGGAAGGTCGCAGGATGATGGGAGGGGGCTGAAATTGAAATACTGAAATTGCATAAATGAGAAATAACGTAAAGTACCTGTCATTTAAAAACCAAAGGTCTGCTTTGTTTACTTAAAACCAAATGCTAGATATAATCAAAATGTTGTGGATCCAAGAGCCTATTTTCTGAGAAGGTATTTTGTCCTATAGTAAAGAAGGATTATGCTCAGGGGCTATTAGCCCCTTCAAGCCTCTAGTAAGTTTTTATCAAGCAATAAACAAATGTAAGGAATTCATTAATGGCACGAGTTAGTATTTGTCCAGTAAAAAATCCAAACAAATTATTATTTTTAAATAATTTCAAGCCACATGTTTTATTGGGGCATGGAGTAAAAATATAGTATTTGATTGAAATCAAGGGCTATTTAGAGAAATTGAATGTGTTTCAAATAAAGTTTGCTCACTTCAAAAAGATTAAGAGATAAAAATTAGCTAATAAAAAGGGAAGAAAAAAGAACATGAAGTTGAGTCTCTACCATCCGATGTACTGTCGTGCAACTGCAGTACATATGGACATTATGGGTAAAATATGTGTAATATTTTAGTGATAATGATGGGGAGAGAGGGAAGGAGGTGAAAATGTCCTAAGGGTAAGGAAGGAGAGAAAAAGTTTTGAAGGGGAGTTTTAGGTCTCAGATAATAATTAGACACGTAAATGTTAGGTGTTATTATTTCAGACCTGAAAGGTAAGAAAGGAGGGATGAGAGATGGTAAGAAGAGGATGAAGGAGAAAAGGAGTGAAAAGTAGGAAGAAGGTCGAAAGGAAGGAAGTACATAGAGAGTGAGGGAAGGAATTAATGGAGGGAGTGAGGGAGAGAACTGTAGTAAGGGGTGTATGGGATAAACTGATTTTATGACTGAATTTTTACCGTCCTCTGAATCAATAACCAGCCCAGTGTTAAAGAAATAAACATGGAATCTTAATATTGTGCAATACTAATTACTAAAAACCATGTCATATAATATATGTGCCAGTGGCGAGGCAAAATAATTAGTCAAAGACTGAGTCTTTCTCTTTTGCTTTTGGTTCCCATTTGGTTCTATTATGTGCTTACGTGGAAAATGTGTACTATATGAAATGTATTGTGAAACGCATTGGTGTATGCAAAGTTCAAAATTAGCTATCCCTATTTCTTGATTTAAAAATTGGTCGAATTTTCGACCACTGGCGATCTCTAGTATTCTAAATAATACCATGCCAAGAGTGAATATCAATAAATAGTAGTTTTCATCACTAGGAGCGAAAGTGGCTGTTTTGGTACGAGGTCGCAATTTACAGGCGAGGCGCAGCCGAGCCTGGAAATGCGATCGAGTACCAAGAAGACACTTTTGCTCCGTGTGATGAACAACTATTTTCATCATTATGTATAAATAACCATTTAATCGTTAAAAAATCTATATATATAATTCCGTAAGTCAAATTTTTGTAAAGAAATTGTGAGTGACTGGATGGCCGTAGAAGGATGGGAGGGGTCTTATTTTAAAGGTCTTGACGTGAATTTTGAGGGAAAACTATTCATTTTTCTTATTTTTTTACCATAAATCCGCAACAGAATAAAACTTTTCCCATTAAAACAACATGGGGTTTAATTTGTTTACATTAAACATGTGGTGCTAATGCTTGATTTAAAGCCATATGGTAGATGTTGACATGTGGGATTTTTTTCAAAATGCAGCTAACTATGCACGTTCAATGTACTATAACAAAATATATTTTAATAAATTTAAGATTTTCTGATTTCATAATAATTAAGGATTTGAGTTTTTTTCATAATTTAAAATTAAAAAAGTTAAGAACGTTTGTTTAGTTTATGTTACAACGATGCAGATTTAATACCAAATGATCTATATGTATTTACCTTAGGGAAATTTTTGCACCGAAATTGTGGGCGTTTGGAAGGTCGCAGGATGATGGGAGGGGGCCTGAAATTGAAGGTCTCCATCCCAGGGGCTCGGGGAAAATAGAAATTGCTTTAAGCTTACTATAAAATTAGAAATAACGTAAAATGGCTATCATTTAAAAACCATTGGGATGTAAAAAGGTCTGCTTTGCTTATTGAAAACCAAAAATGCTAGATATAATCATAATTTTGTGAATCCAAAAGCCTATTTTCTAAGAAGGTATTTTGTACTATAGTAAAGAAGGATTATGCTTAGGGGCTATTAGCCCCTTCAAGCCTCTAGTTAGACTATATAATTTTGAGGTTATCAAAAATAGTCATCGTCTTTTACACATCTGTTAGTTGTTTACAAACACAAGTTAAGAAATCGTTTTGTTTACCAACGTTTTCATAATTTCCTATTAGAATAACGAAGCAATTCTCATTTTAAATTATTATTCTATTAAAAAAAATGGCAAAATTTATTTCAAACAGAACAAAACATTGATAGTAAAAAATACAAAGTGGAAAAACCTATTTTTCTACATATGAAAGTTTATATTAATTGTGCAGTTTGTATTTTGGCTTATACTTAGGCATTTGTTGGGCAAGGCTTTTTGGATGACGGATATGTTTTTGTTGATTTCTTGATTTGATGGTGGGGTTTCTGTGATAGGCTCGTCGTCAAATATGTCATCAACCGAGAAAAAACTTTCCTTGTGTAGGGGTTCTTTTTTAATCATGGTGTCAACAACTGTTGAACTAGATTGTGCAAAGAGCTTTCGGGACACATTCAACTTCCTAGCGACAGAATTTTCTACGTAGCCCTCAGCGATGCTAGAAGAACGCCAACCTCCATGGTTTTTCAACGTTATAAGGTCTCCACCTCCCTCCACAAGCATAGTTGCCGATGATCGTCTCATTGCGTGGCCCGTGGATTTCTCAGGTGTTTCTAGATTGAGAAATCGAGCGGCATTGCATGATACTGCCCCTATAGTATGGATTCCTACATTTTGCGCTGCGCATTTTCCATTTCTATATGCAATAAACAATCTTTCCCCTTTCATGTGGGGTGGTCTCAGTGACTTGTATTTGCGGTAAATATCACAGGGTTGGATAGGACAATCTTCATTTGTGATGGTGAAGCTTCCTATCTTATTAGTTTATCCTGCCTTCAGAAAAACAACCAAAAATTGCCAGTTGTCATGCACGTCATTAACCTCCAACTTAACTAGGTCGTCCCTCCTGCATGCCCCATAAATCCCAAATACTAGAATAGTTTTGTCAATAGAAATTGATCGTCTGGAGCCTCTAGCATGAATTTGGTTATTTCCTCGCTGGATAGAATTTTAGACTTCTTCGGCGTATACCCAACGTTTTGACGTTTTAAGAACGCAACGCTTTTCTTGAACTGCGATGCATCTACGTTTTCTTTTAGGGTTAAACAGCTTCTAATCATTGAAAATTTAGACCATAACGTCGATGATTTGTAAGTTTTCGACAGTTCACTCAGGTAAACTAGCATAACATCATCGTTTGTTGTGTTTACATTTTTTTCACTTTTCCACTTTGTAAACTTGTCATATTCTGCTTCATACTTACATTTAGACTTATTTGGAAGCAATCCTTCCATTACTTTCCTAGACTCTTCAATCACAAAATCAGGAACGTCCTCTCCCATGTCGTTTTATCTTATTATGTATGCTTGTCAAAAAGTAAACAACCTTTCAAACGTAACATAAACAAATTTTGACATTAGAGTACGGCAAAATGCACCATATGTTTTTGCAGTACTCCTATTCGAAGTGATCCAAAAACGGTCATTTTGCGTACGATTTAGAGAACTAAAAACGGCTGTTTTCGGGACAGTATGATGAATACCCCCGTTGCAGCAGACCTGCATACTCAGCGAATTTCAGATGCAACACAACAAACGGTATTTCAATCCAACTTACTAAGATTTTACATGTTTTGTAATCTCCATAAGAATAACATGGGGAATGATTATGCAGGTTTGCTGCAACAGGTATGTTATAACTGGTTGGACATAAAGCAGTTGGAGTCATGTGCCAGCAGAACAACCCAAAGCATTGCATGAGTTCTTTTACACCTTCATCTCCTTATCGAATAATAAAATTAGAATGACTTTTAAATTTTTTATCAAATTTGCAGCATCCAGTAGTATAAATATCTTGGGATTAAATTTTTTGTAATTTACAACAAAATACCCCCGTTGCAGCAGACCTGCATACTCAGCGAATTTCAAATGCAAATCAACATATTTCAATCCAAAACAGCGAAATTTGCCATGTTTTTGTAATCTCCATAAGAATAACATGGGGAATGAGTATGCAGGTTTGCTGCTACAGGTTTGTTAAAACTGGGTGGTTTTAATTCATTATTTAGTAGATCTTAACTAGAAGAAGCCATATACCAAGTTTTGTCAAGAAATGTTAAAAAATAAGTAAGATATAGAATTTTTTATTTTCCATAAGGATAACATGGGGAATGATTATGCAGGTTTGCTGCCACAAAAATTGAAATTTCGGGGATTTTAGACTAAAATACATTAGATCTCATCTAGATGAAGCCACAAACCAAGTTTTATCCAGATATGTTGAGAAATAAGCGAGATATAGAATTTTACTTATTCCCCATAAGGTTAACATTGGGACAACGTACTGTGTTTACCACTTTCAATATCTCGGTAACCAATGGACATAGAGCAATTATTCAAAACACTAAATTGTTTGTTTTTTGAGCTGAATTCAATGGTGCCAACAAAGATTCGTTAAATTTTATTTTTATATGTAAAAAACTCAAAAAACCCATTTTTGGGGGTGTTTATCCCCCTTTACCCCCCCTTCCGGTGGTCCGATCGGGCTGGTTCACGAACTCGTCCATTCGATTACCACTTTACATGTCTGTTCCAAATATCATTAAGATCGGACCATATTTACGGCCGCTATCGTGCTGACAGACATATATATATATATATATATATATATATATATAGATAGATAGATAGATAGATAGATATATAAAAATTTGAACGAATGATGTTTTTGGCTTCTGGTGGCCCCAAAACGAAAAGTTATCATGGTCTCGGGCTTAGGTCTTACCATGAGACCTACGGTAATAGCTTCTTCCCTTTAGGGGAAATTCGCTAAAATTCGAACGAATGGTGTTTTTTGCTTCTGGTGGCCCTAAAACGAAAAGTTATCATGGTCTCGGGCTTAGGTCTTACCATGAGACCTACGGTAATAGCTTCTTCCCTATAGGGGAAATTCGCTAAAAATAGTTTTATGTGATCGAATCTCAACAACAATCACATTTTAAGGCACTTTTGCCATTTACCCAACTGTTTTCGTTATACAGACTACAATCGACATTTCAAAAATCAAATCATACCGATCATATATCTTCACAACAATTTGGTGTATGAACGTATGTTATGGAATAAATCTATACTATTATAAAAAAGAGGTGGTTTCTGTATGTATGTATGGGGAAAGTGAACGCAAAAAATACTGAACCGACTGGGTTGAAATTTCACACAGAGGTAGATCTTGAACCTGGGAAACATATAGGCCTATTCATTTCCTTAAAATCCCCTCGGGCTACGCCCCGTGAACGTCCTCAGTTTCAATGTTTACATTTTAAAGGAATATGAACATTCAAATACTGAAATGTAAACAGCTGTGGATACTACAATTTTACAGTTAAAAGAGCAGAGGTAAGATCAAATGTAATTTTTATCGTGAGCGAAGCCACGGGCTACTGCTAGTAGCTCTTAAAATTAAGTTTAGAATCCAAAAACACCATAAAATACAGGTTCTTCCCTAAGAAAAAGTTATGTTTTCCGCCAAACTGAAAAATTAGAAGTAATAACAAAAATTTAAATACATACATAAAATCAGCATAAAAATAAGGGGTTTCCTTATAAGAAGTTACTGTCATAGATAAAATATAAAAAACATCAGCTATTGGAAAATTTAAACATTAGCTATTGGAAAATTTAGGCTGGACACCCAGTGTAGTGGAGAATAATCCTACAACTAACACATTCAGATAACATGTTTGGAATTATAATTAAGTTAAATTTTTATTTGATTAGCATGGCTTGATTAAAATTACAATTATGACCTCCTTGAAAACATTTTGACGTCACTCCTATTATTGGAGATGGAATCTGTCTGTTCAGAAATGTTTCCTATTGTTTACATGGACACGAAGAAAATCATTACAACATCCGATTAGAGTGCGTTAGAAACATCGTGAAACAATGGCATAGATAATATGAAGTCCTTCCTATTGTAAACAAAGCAAGCAAGCAGCGCTTTGGGCTGCACGGGGTTAGTCTAGTTTATATTATTTTATTTTTGACTCTACAAAATACTGTACATTTCACGCAATACATCTCCAGCTATGGCTGAATCAGCTGGCTGGCCATAAATCATATTCTTTCAATTAATATGCTTATGAAAAATGCATTACAAACATTTTAGTTTGATTTAACAACGAGGTATTTTAGAAACGAAGGTCGTGGGTTTGAATTTCACAATTTTAAAAGTATACATATATTAATTTGTATATTATGCTATATTTTTGGCTGAAAACAACAAACTGTTTCGGAAATGTGTCCATTTCGGGAATTTTTTTATTTACGGATGACCTTTGTATTATCTAAAGATTAGACAATAAATGATCTTCCGTACAAACAGAAAGTTACTCAAAAACGGTTGCCATTTCAGATCGGACGGAGATAATGCATTTATATTTCCACCAAAATGTCCATTTGAGTAAAACCTTCAAGAAAAAACATAAATCACTACGAGTTTACATGTCAAAACTGTAAGAATCAAACCCTTAAGTTTTATTTATAGAACCCTGTAAGTCATTCCATGACTTTTTTAATGAATTATTCCTTAGCAAATTATTAGTGAACATTTTTATTTTGGTAATTTTGGTTTTATTTGGAATTTTATTACTAGGTAGAACCGTTTCCCCACTACACGAGGTGCTCTGTTGGTCTTGCTCACCCTTTATATTTACCCATATGGATACAAAAAGCTCTTAACGTTGTTGATGAGTTACAAATTATTAACAAAAATATTCTATCTTTTTAGGGTTATTATCCACCCGGTCAACAAGGTCAGGTTGGTAAAACCTATTTATCTTATTTTATATTTAACTTTACAAAATACTCTAAAGTTCGCAATTTTAGATATCCATTTATCTATCCATCTATCTATCCATCTATCTATATATATATACAGGGTGAGTCAGACCACCCGTCCACCTATTGTAGCGAAGACCGGTTTGAGATAGAAACGACAAATAAAATTATTCCCCACTAATTTGCATATGAAGAATTCATTAAAAATATTTTCATCGCAATTCATGTTCAGGGTGTTCCAGAAATGAAGGTCATGGGTTCGAATCTCAAAATTTTCTTAAGTAAACCTATAGCAAATATTATATCATTTTAAAGGTCCTATTAAAAGAAACATTTTGGTGAAAACAGAACTAAATTATCTCAAGCCGTTTCAAAATGGCGGCCATTTTTGTGAAAAATTTCGGTATTTACAGAAACCCCTATATTTTTCAAACCACTTAACATTTTTTAGTTCTGATTCAAAATTCTTAATCCTTGGTAACTCAGCTTTACTATGATATGTCACGTGACAATATTAAAAAAAATTAATTTTGAAAAAAAATATTTATTTTAAATGTTGGCAGCCCTGAAAATAAAAAAATCAAATAGCAACATGTACCAAAAATGATAATTTTTGGTATAATTTTAAAGGTCTTCAAAATTCCTACAACTTTGTAATTTACACAAGTATTCTAACTTTTTTAGTTTTTTAGTTATGGTCAAAAAAACTCCATTTTCCCATATGAAGTGCATGTTATTTGCACGTCCATAGCTAACGGTCTGTGGGTACCTTTTTGATTAGGATTTTTGCGGACATTTGCCATCACTGATTAGTAAAAAACAAGTTTCACGACGTTTCGGGATCTGGAATCTGATCCCGTCTTCAGGTGGAAGAAAACCTAGAACATAACACGATTAGTAACACATAGCCAGGAAAACCTGGAGAAAAACACAGCAAAAACAGAGAACTGTAAAAGCAGTCACGAAAACAACAAGCTGAAAATAAAAACAATACACAAAATAACACAGGAATCACAGGTATCAAGAATCACCAGGCAGGAGAGAGCACGTCCACACCCAATCAGAGCTGAGCTGAGACTGGTGGGAGGAAAGCAAATGGCGGCGGCAACGGAAATGGCGGCGCCACAGCCAACCAAATCACGGCGCGCTACCGGTGGCGAAAACCTGAAACAGAGACATGTGATATGCAAATTCCGTGTGCCTGTTTGTGTTTTTTTTTAGTTAATTTTTAACCTGATTTTGCCCCTTGGCCTTGCTACGGGTTAACATGTTATGAGAATTTTGAACAGAATTGTTAGTAATTACCCTATTTGCTGACACTTTATTTTCCCTGTCTTTCAATTCTTTGTTTAATATTGGTAGCCATACTGGCCTTATTTCAAGTGAAGATTGACTGATTGGTTGGTCTGCTAGTTTTATGTATGAAGCTTCAATTAGTTTTCTTTTGAAAAAATGAGGTTCGCGGTGTACTATTTTTGCTTCGTCAAAATTCATCTGGTGATTTTCAGACCAGCAGTGTTGAGCAATTTTTGATTTATCCACTAAGCCCTTCCTCGTGTTATCTTTGTGTTCTTTGATTCTAACATTTAAAGGTCTTTTTGTCTAGCCATAATACGGCCTAGAGCAACTATTGCAGTTTATTCTGTAAACACAGTTTTTTGATCCCTGAGTGCCATTTTTTGGTTTGATTTTTACGAGACATTGCCTAAGAGTGTTTTGTGTCCTAAACGCGGTTCTAACTTTGAACTTCCTAGCAACTCTCCTAATTTTTTCCGATAATCCCGGCACATAAGGGATTGACATAGGAACGAATTTTTCAGTGTTTTCTGACTCATTGTGTTTAGCCCTACGGGTTTTGCACTTTCTTATTACGGATTGAGGGTATCCATTCTTAGCCAAATCTTGCTCTACTTTTTTGATTTCTTGATTTAATCCATCTTGATTTGAGCAAATGCTCTTTGCTCTGTCAAATAGTGAGTAAGCTACCCCTTATTTGACAGATTTTTGATTGTTTGATTGAAAATTTAAGTACTGCCCTGTGTGTGTCTTTTTTCTGAAAACAGTTGTCCTAAGCGTGTCCCTATCCTTTTCTACGCACACATCCAAAAATGCTAGTTTGTTTTGGACTTCCTCTTCCATTGTTAGGCGGATGGAAGGAGAAATACTGTTAAGATGCCCTAAAAAGTCTTTCAGTTCATCGTCTCCATGCGGAAATACCACGAAGGTGTCATCGACGTACCTCCACCAAATCTTCGGTTTGAGTTGAGCCGAAGACAAAGCCTTTTGCTCAAACTCCTCCATAAAGATATTAGCAAAGATAGGTGACAATGGCGACCCCATGGCCATCCCCTCATCTTGACGGTATAATTTACCCCCTAGTTCAAAATAGTTACATTGAGTGCACAATTCAAGCAGTTCCATAATGACGTTAACAGGAAGTTTAGTACGTTCAGTTAGACTTTCATCTTTTTCGAGCCGAGACTCGATTATTTTTAAGGTTTCAGGAACTGGGACATTCGTGAACAGACTTTCAACACCAAAACTAACCAGCATATCCGTCTAAGCCAGCACTATGTCCTTTGACTTTTCAACGAAGTCTTTAGAATTTTTTATGTACGAGTCAGTTTTTCCTACCAATGGTTTTAGGATGTCCAGGAGGACTTTAGACAGTTCCCTACACGGTGAGTCGCGAGAGCTAATTATAGGCCTAAGAGGTACATCAGTTTTATGAATTTTAGGTAACCCATACATGTGTGGGATTTTCGAGTGATGCGGTGTTAAACGAGTTCTTTGTTTATCAGAAAAAAACTGTTTATGCTTCCTAAGAGTGCTTGCAACTTTACGCTCGAAACTTTCTGTAGGATCTTTATTTAGTTCAGTATATTTACCAGCTTGGAGAGTTTCCAATATTTTCTCTTTATATGTTACTGTGTCCAAGACAACAGTAGCGTTTCCTTTATCCGTGGGCAATATTTTGATAGTATCATCTTTCCCAAGGATAGATACTGCCTTGATTTCCTCTTTCTTTAGGTTGGGCTTTGGGACAGGAATTTTATTCAGTAAGATGCTGGCCTCGCACCGAAACTGATCCCCCTAAGTCTCAGGGAGCTGAGACACAGCGGACTCAATCCCCGTAACAAAGTCAAGCGCCCTCACTGATTTAGGCACAACAGAAAAGTTCAGCCCTTTAGACAAAACGGAAATTTCATGTGAATTTAAATTTCGTGAAGAAAGATTCACAACCTGATTATTTGCATCATTAATCTGTTCATCATTTTTAGAGTTATTACTAATTTCGACAGGTCTTAATTTTTCTAGCTTTGATTGTTGTCTGGATTTAATATCAACCGATTCTTTGTCAAACCTATTTTGGATGCTTTGAAAAATGTTCTGAAACTCAGAACCAATTAAAGTTGCCAATTCAGATTTCTTATTTTCAATACTGATTTTGAGGGTTCTCTTTTCCGTACGATGAAAGTTTATTCTTTCAATTAGGAGAGATTTTGAAGCTGCAGACATTATTTTGCTGGCTTTAAAACTACTAAAAGGAGGTTTAATTCTGAAACTCTGCGGTATTAGATTTTCGAGTTTGCACTTAGTGAGAAAAGTTAAATGGTTGGTGTGCCTAGCCAACTTTAGGTGCATTTGTTCAAGTTCACTTAATTGATTACTTACTCCGGGTCCGTACCGAGAATCAATTCTTTGTTTGAAATTCATTGTTGGTGATGGTGATTTTATATTTTGATTAGGATTTTTGCGGACATTTGCCATCCCTGATTAGTAAAAAACAAGTTTCACGACGTTTCGGGATCTGGAATCTGATCCCGTCTTCAGGTGGAAGAAAACCTAGAACATAACACGATTAGTAACACATAGCCAGGAAAACCTGGAGAAAAACACAGCTAAAACAGAGAACTGTAAAAGCAGTCACGAAAACAACAAGCTGAAAATAAAAACAATACACAAAATAACACAGAAATCACAGGTATCAAGAATCACCAGGCAGGAGAGAGCACGTCCACACCCAATCAGAGCTGAGCTGAGACTGGTGGGAGGAAAGCAAATGGCGGCGGCAACGGAAATGGCGGCGCCACAGCCAACCAAATCACGGCTCGCTACCGGTGGCGAAAACCTGAAACAGAGACATGTGATATGCAAATTCCGTGTGCCTGTTTGTGTTTTTTTTTAGTTAATTTTTAACCTGATTTTGCCCCTTGGCCTTGCTACGGGTTAACATGTTATGAGAATTTTGAACAGAATTGTTAGTAATTACCCTATTTGCTGACACTTTATTTTCCCTGTCTTTCAATTCTTTGTTTGGCCAGCATCTTACTGAATAAGATTCCTGTCCCAAAGCCCAACCTAAAGAAAGAGGAAATCAAGGCAGTATCTATCCTTGGGAAAGATGATACTATCAAAATATTGCCCGCGGATAAAGGAAACGCTACTGTTGTCTTGGACACAGTAACATATAAAGAGAAAATATTGGAAACTCTCCAAGCTGGTAAATATACTGAACTAAATAAAGATCCTACAGAAAGTTTCGAGCGTAAAGTTGCAAGCACTCTTAGGAAGCATAAACAGTTTTTTTCTGATAAACAAAGAACTCGTTTAACACCGCATCACTCGAAAATCCCACACATGTATGGGTTACCTAAAATTCATAAAACTGATGTACCTCTTAGGCCTATAATTAGCTCTCGCGACTCACCGTGTAGGGAACTGTCTAAAGTCCTCCTGGACATCCTAAAACCATTGGTAGGAAAAACTGACTCGTACATAAAAAATTCTAAAGACTTCGTTGAAAAGTCAAAGGACATAGTGCTGGCTGAGACGGATAAGCTGGTTAGTTTTGATGTTGAAAGTCTGTTCACGAATGTCCCAGTTCCTGAAACCTTAAAAATAATCGAGTCTCGGCTCGAAAAAGATGAAAGTCTAACTGAACGTACTAAACTTCCTGTTAACGTCATTATGGAACTGCTTGAATTGTGCACTCAATGTAACTATTTTGAACTAGAGGGTAAATTATACCGTCAAGATGAGGGGATGGCCATGGGGTCGCCATTGTCACCTATCTTTGCTAATATCTTTATGGAGGAGTTTGAGCAAAAGGCTTTGTCTTCGGCTCAACTCAAACCGAAGATTTGGTGGAGGTACGTCGATGACACCTTCGTGGTATTTCCGCATGGAGACGATGAACTGAAAGACTTTTTAGGGCATCTTAACAGTATTTCTCCTTCCATCCGCCTAACAATGGAAGAGGAAGTCCAAAACAAACTAGCATTTTTGGATGTGTGCGTAGAAAAGGATAGGGACACGCTTAGGACAACTGTTTTCAGAAAAAAGACACACACAGGGCAGTACTTAAATTTTCAATCAAACCATCAAAAATCTGTCAAAGAAGGGGTAGCTTACTCACTATTTGACAGAGCAAAGAGCATTTGCTCAAATCAAGATGGATTAAATCAAGAAATCAAAAAAGTAGAGCAAGATTTGGCTAAGAATGGATACCCTCAATCCGTAATAAGAAAGTGCAAAACCCGTAGGGCTAAACACAATGAGTCAGAAAACACTGAAAAATTCGTTCCTATGTCAATCCCTTATGTGCCGGGTTTATCGGAAAAAATTAGGAGAGTTGCTAGGAAGTTCAAAGTTAGAACCGCGTTTAGGACACAAAACACTCTTAGGCAATGTCTCGTAAAAATCAAACCAAAAAATGGCACTCAGGGATCAAAAAACTGTGTTTACAGAATAAACTGCAATAGTTGCTCTAGGCCGTATTATGGCGAGACAAAAAGACCTTTAAATGTTAGAATCAAAGAACACAAAGATAACACGAGGAAGGGCTTAGTGGATAAATCAAAAATTGCTCAACACTGCTGGTCTGAAAATCACCAGATGAATTTTGACGAAGCAAAAATAGTACACCGCGAACCTCATTTTTTCAAAAGAAAACTAATTGAAGCTTCATACATAAAACTAGCAGACCAACCAATCAGTCAATCTTCACTTGAAATAAGGCCAGTATGGCTACCAATATTAAACAAAGAATTGAAAGACAGGGAAAATAAAGTGTCAGCAAATAGGGTAATTACTAACAATTCTGTTCAAAATTCTCATAACATGTTAACCCGTAGCAAGGCCAAGGGGCAAAATCAGGTTAAAAATTAACTAAAAAAAAAAAAACACAAACAGGCACACGGAATTTGCATATCACATGTCTCTGTTTCAGGTTTTCGCCACCGGTAGCGCGCCGTGATTTGGTTGGCTGTGGCGCCGCCATTTCCGTTGCCGCCGCCATTTGCTTTCCTCCCACCAGTCTCAGCTCAGCTCTGATTGGGTGTGGACGTGCTCTCTCCTGCCTGGTGATTCTTGATACCTGTGATTCCTGTGTTATTTTGTGTATTGTTTTTATTTTCAGCTTGTTGTTTTCGTGACTGCTTTTACAGTTCTCTGTTTTAGCTGTGTTTTTCTCCAGGTTTTCCTGGCTATGTGTTACTAATCGTGTTATGTTCTAGGTTTTCTTCCACCTGAAGACGGGATCAGATTCCAGATCCCGAAACGTCGTGAAACTTGTTTTTTACTAATCAGTGATGGCAAATGTCCGCAAAAATCCTAATCAAAATATAAAATCACCATCACCAACAATGAATTTCAAACAAAGAATTGATTCTCGGTACGGACCCGGAGTAAGTAATCAATTAAGTGAACTTGAACAAATGCACCTAAAGTTGGCTAGGCACACCAACCATTTAACTTTTCTCACTAAGTGCAAACTCGAAAATCTAATACCGCAGAGTTTCAGAATTAAACCTCCTTTTAGTAGTTTTAAAGCCAGCAAAATAATGTCTGCAGCTTCAAAATCTCTCCTAATTGAAAGAATAAACTTTCATCGTACGGAAAAGAGAACCCTCAAAATCAGTATTGAAAATAAGAAATCTGAATTGGCAACTTTAATTGGTTCTGAGTTTCAGAACATTTTTCAAAGCATCCAAAATAGGTTTGACAAAGAATCGGTTGATATTAAATCCAGACAACAATCAAAGCTAGAAAAATTAAGACCTGTCGAAATTAGTAATAACTCTAAAAATGATGAACAGATTAATGATGCAAATAATCAGGTTGTGAATCTTTCTTCACGAAATTTAAATTCAAATGAAATTTCCGTTTTGTCTAAAGGGCTGAACTTTTCTGTTGTGCCTAAATCAGTGAGGGCGCTTGACTTTGTTACGGGGATTGAGTCCGCTGTGTCTCAGCTCCCTGAGACTCAGGGGGATCAGTTTCGGTGCGAGGCCAGCATCTTACTGAATAAAATTCCTGTCCCAAAGCCCAACCTAAAGAAAGAGGAAATCAAGGCAGTATCTATCCTTGGGAAAGATGATACTATCAAAATATTGCCCGCGGATAAAGGAAACGCTACTGTTGTCTTGGACACAGTAACATATAAAGAGAAAATATTGGAAACTCTCCAAGCTGGTAAATATACTGAACTAAATAAAGATCCTACAGAAAGTTTCGAGCGTAAAGTTGCAAGCACTCTTAGGAAGCATAAACAGTTTTTTTCTGATAAACAAAGAACTCGTTTAACACCGCATCACTCGAAAATCCCACACATGTATGGGTTACCTAAAATTCATAAAACTGATGTACCTCTTAGGCCTATAATTAGCTCTCGCGACTCACCGTGTAGGGAACTGTCTAAAGTCCTCCTGGACATCCTAAAACCATTGGTAGGAAAAACTGACTCGTACATAAAAAATTCTAAAGACTTCGTTGAAAAGTCAAAGGACATAGTGCTGGCTGAGACGGATAAGCTGGTTAGTTTTGATGTTGAAAGTCTGTTCACGAATGTCCCAGTTCCTGAAACCTTAAAAATAATCGAGTCTCGGCTCGAAAAAGATGAAAGTCTAACTGAACGTACTAAACTTCCTGTTAACGTCATTATGGAACTGCTTGAATTGTGCACTCAATGTAACTATTTTGAACTAGAGGGTAAATTATACCGTCAAGATGAGGGGATGGCCATGGGGTCGCCATTGTCACCTATCTTTGCTAATATCTTTATGGAGGAGTTTGAGCAAAAGGCTTTGTCTTCGGCTCAACTCAAACCGAAGATTTGGTGGAGGTACGTCGATGACACCTTCGTGGTATTTCCGCATGGAGACGATGAACTGAAAGACTTTTTAGGGCATCTTAACAGTATTTCTCCTTCCATCCGCCTAACAATGGAAGAGGAAGTCCAAAACAAACTAGCATTTTTGGATGTGTGCGTAGAAAAAGGATAGGGACACGCTTAGGACAACTGTTTTCAGAAAAAAGACACACACAGGGCAGTACTTAAATTTTCAATCAAACCATCAAAAATCTGTCAAAGAAGGGGTAGCTTACTCACTATTTGACAGAGCAAAGAGCATTTGCTCAAATCAAGATGTATTAAATCAAGAAATCAAAAAAGTAGAGCAAGATTTGGCTAAGAATGGATACCCTCAATCCGTAATAAGAAAGTGCAAAACCCGTAGGGCTAAACACAATGAGTCAGAAAACACTGAAAAATTCGTTCCTATGTCAATCCCTTATGTGCCGGGTTTATCGGAAAAAATTAGGAGAGTTGCTAGGAAGTTCAAAGTTAGAACCGCGTTTAGGACACAAAACACTCTTAGGCAATGTCTCGTAAAAATCAAACCAAAAAATGGCACTCAGGGATCAAAAAACTGTGTATACAGAATAAACTGCAATAGTTGCTCTAGGCCGTATTATGGCGAGACAAAAAGACCTTTAAATGTTAGAATCAAAGAACACAAAGATAACACGAGGAAGGGCTTAGTGGATAAATCAAAAATTGCTCAACACTGCTGGTCTGAAAATCACCAGATGAATTTTGACGAAGCAAAAATAGTACACCGCGAACCTCATTTTTTCAAAAGAAAACTAATTGAAGCTTCATACATAAAACTAGCAGACCAACCAATCAGTCAATCTTCACTTGAAATAAGGCCAGTATGGCTACCAATATTAAACAAAGAATTGAAAGACAGGGGAAATAAAGTGTCAGCAAATAGGGTAATTACTAACAATTCTGTTCAAAATTCTCATAACATGTTAACCCGTAGCAAGGCCAAGGGGCAAAATCAGGTTAAAAATTAACTAAAAAAAAAAAAACACAAACAGGCACACGGAATTTGCATATCACATGTCTCTGTTTCAGGTTTTCGCCACCGGTAGCGCGCCGTGATTTGGTTGGCTGTGGCGCCGCCATTTCCGTTGCCGCCGCCATTTGCTTTCCTCCCACCAGTCTCAGCTCAGCTCTGATTGGGTGTGGACGTGCTCTCTCCTGCCTGGTGATTCTTGATACCTGTGATTCCTGTGTTATTTTGTGTATTGTTTTTATTTTCAGCTTGTTGTTTTCGTGACTGCTTTTACAGTTCTCTGTTTTAGCTGTGTTTTTCTCCAGGTTTTCCTGGCTATGTGTTACTAATCGTGTTATGTTCTAGGTTTTCTTCCACCTGAAGACGGGATCAGATTCCAGATCCCGAAACGTCGTGAAACTTGTTTTTTACTAATCAGTGATGGCAAATGTCCGCAAAAATCCTAATCAAAATATAAAATCACCATCACCAACAATGAATTTCAAACAAAGAATTGATTCTCGGTACGGACCCGGAGTAAGTAATCAATTAAGTGAACTTGAACAAATGCACCTAAAGTTGGCTAGGCACACCAACCATTCAACTTTTCTCACTAAGTGCAAACTCGAAAATCTAATACCGCAGAGTTTCAGAATTAAACCTCCTTTTAGTAGTTTTAAAGCCAGCAAAATAATGTCTGCAGCTTCAAAATCTCTCCTAATTGAAAGAATAAACTTTCATCGTACGGAAAAGAGAACCCTCAAAATCAGTATTGAAAATAAGAAATCTGAATTGGCAACTTTAATTGGTTCTGAGTTTCAGAACATTTTTCAAAGCATCCAAAATAGGTTTGACAAAGAATCGGTTGATATTAAATCCAGACAACAATCAAAGCTAGAAAAATTAAGACCTGTCGAAATTAGTAATAACTCTAAAAATGATGAACAGATTAATGATGCAAATAATCAGGTTGTGAATCTTTCTTCACGAAATTTAAATTCAAATGAAATTTCCGTTTTGTCTAAAGGGCTGAACTTTTCTGTTGTGCCTAAATCAGTGAGGGCGCTTGACTTTGTTACGGGGATTGAGTCCGCTGTGTCTCAGCTCCCTGAGACTCAGGGGGATCAGTTTCGGTGCGAGGCCAGCATCTTACTGAATAAAATTCCTGTCCCAAAGCCCAACCTAAAGAAAGAGGAAATCAAGGCAGTATCTATCCTTGGGAAAGATGATACTATCAAAATATTGCCCGCGGATAAAGGAAACGCTACTGTTGTCTTGGACACAGTAACATATAAAGAGAAAATATTGGAAACTCTCCAAGCTGGTAAATATACTGAACTAAATAAAGATCCTACAGAAAGTTTCGAGCGTAAAGTTGCAAGCACTCTTAGGAAGCATAAACAGTTTTTTTCTGATAAACAAAGAACTCGTTTAACACCGCATCACTCGAAAATCCCACACATGTATGGGTTACCTAAAATTCATAAAACTGATGTACCTCTTAGGCCTATAATTAGCTCTCGCGACTCACCGTGTAGGGAACTGTCTAAAGTCCTCCTGGACATCCTAAAACCATTGGTAGGAAAAACTGACTCGTACATAAAAAATTCTAAAGACTTCGTTGAAAAGTCAAAGGACATAGTGCTGGCTGAGACGGATAAGCTGGTTAGTTTTGATGTTGAAAGTCTGTTCACGAATGTCCCAGTTCCTGAAACCTTAAAAATAATCGAGTCTCGGCTCGAAAAAGATGAAAGTCTAACTGAACGTACTAAACTTCCTGTTAACGTCATTATGGAACTGCTTGAATTGTGCACTCAATGTAACTATTTTGAACTAGAGGGTAAATTATACCGTCAAGATGAGGGGATGGCCATGGGGTCGCCATTGTCACCTATCTTTGCTAATATCTTTATGGAGGAGTTTGAGCAAAAGGCTTTGTCTTCGGCTCAACTCAAACCGAAGATTTGGTGGAGGTACGTCGATGAAACCTTCGTGGTATTTCCGCATGGAGACGATGAACTGAAAGACTTTTTAGGGCATCTTAACAGTATTTCTCCTTCCATCCGCCTAACAATGGAAGAGGAAGTCCAAAACAAACTAGCATTTTTGGATGTGTGCGTAGAAAAAGGATAGGGACACGCTTAGGACAACTGTTTTCAGAAAAAAGACACACACAGGGCAGTACTTAAATTTTCAATCAAACCATCAAAAATCTGTCAAAGAAGGGGTAGCTTACTCACTATTTGACAGAGCAAAGAGCATTTGCTCAAATCAAGATGTATTAAATCAAGAAATCAAAAAAGTAGAGCAAGATTTGGCTAAGAATGGATACCCTCAATCCGTAATAAGAAAGTGCAAAACCCGTAGGGCTAAACACAATGAGTCAGAAAACACTGAAAAATTCGTTCCTATGTCAATCCCTTATGTGCCGGGTTTATCGGAAAAAATTAGGAGAGTTGCTAGGAAGTTCAAAGTTAGAACCGCGTTTAGGACACAAAACACTCTTAGGCAATGTCTCGTAAAAATCAAACCAAAAAATGGCACTCAGGGATCAAAAAACTGTGTTTACAGAATAAACTGCAATAGTTGCTCTAGGCCGTATTATGGCGAGACAAAAAGACCTTTAAATGTTAGAATCAAAGAACACAAAGATAACACGAGGAAGGGCTTAGTGGATAAATCAAAAATTGCTCAACACTGCTGGTCTGAAAATCACCAGATGAATTTTGACGAAGCAAAAATAGTACACCGCGAACCTCATTTTTTCAAAAGAAAACTAATTGAAGCTTCATACATAAAACTAGCAGACCAACCAATCAGTCAATCTTCACTTGAAATAAGGCCAGTATGGCTACCAATATTAAACAAAGAATTGAAAGACAGGGAAAATAAAGTGTCAGCAAATAGGGTAATTACTAACAATTCTGTTCAAAATTCTCATAACATGTTAACCCGTAGCAAGGCCAAGGGGCAAAATCAGGTTAAAAATTAACTAAAAAAAAAAAAAAAAAAACACAAACAGGCACACGGAATTTGCATATCACATGTCTCTGTTTCAGGTTTTCGCCACCGGTAGCGCGCCGTGATTTGGTTGGCTGTGGCGCCGCCATTTCCGTTGCCGCCGCCATTTGCTTTCCTCCCACCAGTCTCAGCTCAGCTCTGATTGGGTGTGGACGTGCTCTCTCCTGCCTGGTGATTCTTGATACCTGTGATTCCTGTGTTATTTTGTGTATTGTTTTTATTTTCAGCTTGTTGTTTTCGTGACTGCTTTTACAGTTCTCTGTTTTAGCTGTGTTTTTCTCCAGGTTTTCCTGGCTATGTGTTACTAATCGTGTTATGTTCTAGGTTTTCTTCCACCTGAAGACGGGATCAGATTCCAGATCCCGAAACGTCGTGAAACTTGTTTTTTACTAATCAGTGATGGCAAATGTCCGCAAAAATCCTAATCAAAATATAAAATCACCATCACCAACAATGAATTTCAAACAAAGAATTGATTCTCGGTACGGACCCGGAGTAAGTAATCAATTAAGTGAACTTGAACAAATGCACCTAAAGTTGGCTAGGCACACCAACCATTTAACTTTTCTCACTAAGTGCAAACTCGAAAATCTAATACCGCAGAGTTTCAGAATTAAACCTCCTTTTAGTAGTTTTAAAGCCAGCAAAATAATGTCTGCAGCTTCAAAATCTCTCCTAATTGAAAGAATAAACTTTCATCGTACGGAAAAGAGAACCCTCAAAATCAGTATTGAAAATAAGAAATCTGAATTGGCAACTTTAATTGGTTCTGAGTTTCAGAACATTTTTCAAAGCATCCAAAATAGGTTTGACAAAGAATCGGTTGATATTAAATCCAGACAACAATCAAAGCTAGAAAAATTAAGACCTGTCGAAATTAGTAATAACTCTAAAAATGATGAACAGATTAATGATGCAAATAATCAGGTTGTGAATCTTTCTTCACGAAATTTAAATTCAAATGAAATTTCCGTTTTGTCTAAAGGGCTGAACTTTTCTGTTGTGCCTAAATCAGTGAGGGCGCTTGACTTTGTTACGGGGATTGAGTCCGCTGTGTCTCAGCTCCCTGAGACTCAGGGGGATCAGTTTCGGTGCGAGGCCAGCATCTTACTGAATAAAATTCCTGTCCCAAAGCCCAACCTAAAGAAAGAGGAAATCAAGGCAGTATCTATCCTTGGGAAAGATGATACTATCAAAATATTGCCCGCGGATAAAGGAAACGCTACTGTTGTCTTGGACACAGTAACATATAAAGAGAAAATATTGGAAACTCTCCAAGCTGGTAAATATACTGAACTAAATAAAGATCCTACAGAAAGTTTCGAGCGTAAAGTTGCAAGCACTCTTAGGAAGCATAAACAGTTTTTTTCTGATAAACAAAGAACTCGTTTAACACCGCATCACTCGAAAATCCCACACATGTATGGGTTACCTAAAATTCATAAAACTGATGTACCTCTTAGGCCTATAATTAGCTCTCGCGACTCACCGTGTAGGGAACTGTCTAAAGTCCTCCTGGACATCCTAAAACCATTGGTAGGAAAAACTGACTCGTACATAAAAAATTCTAAAGACTTCGTTGAAAAGTCAAAGGACATAGTGCTGGCTGAGACGGATAAGCTGGTTAGTTTTGATGTTGAAAGTCTGTTCACGAATGTCCCAGTTCCTGAAACCTTAAAAATAATCGAGTCTCGGCTCGAAAAAGATGAAAGTCTAACTGAACGTACTAAACTTCCTGTTAACGTCATTATGGAACTGCTTGAATTGTGCACTCAATGTAACTATTTTGAACTAGAGGGTAAATTATACCGTCAAGATGAGGGGATGGCCATGGGGTCGCCATTGTCACCTATCTTTGCTAATATCTTTATGGAGGAGTTTGAGCAAAAGGCTTTGTCTTCGGCTCAACTCAAACCGAAGATTTGGTGGAGGTACGTCGATGAAACCTTCGTGGTATTTCCGCATGGAGACGATGAACTGAAAGACTTTTTAGGGCATCTTAACAGTATTTCTCCTTCCATCCGCCTAACAATGGAAGAGGAAGTCCAAAACAAACTAGCATTTTTGGATGTGTGCGTAGAAAAAGAATAGGGACACGCTTAGGACAACTGTTTTCAGAAAAAAGACACACACAGGGCAGTACTTAAATTTTCAATCAAACCATCAAAAATCTGTCAAAGAAGGGGTAGCTTACTCACTATTTGACAGAGCAAAGAGCATTTGCTCAAATCAAGATGTATTAAATCAAGAAATCAAAAAAGTAGAGCAAGATTTGGCTAAGAATGGATACCCTCAATCCGTAATAAGAAAGTGCAAAACCCGTAGGGCTAAACACAATGAGTCAGAAAACACTGAAAAATTCGTTCCTATGTCAATCCCTTATGTGCCGGGTTTATCGGAAAAAATTAGGAGAGTTGCTAGGAAGTTCAAAGTTAGAACCGCGTTTAGGACACAAAACACTCTTAGGCAATGTCTCGTAAAAATCAAACCAAAAAATGGCACTCAGGGATCAAAAAACTGTGTTTACAGAATAAACTGCAATAGTTGCTCTAGGCCGTATTATGGCGAGACAAAAAGACCTTTAAATGTTAGAATCAAAGAACACAAAGATAACACGAGGAAGGGCTTAGTGGATAAATCAAAAATTGCTCAACACTGCTGGTCTGAAAATCACCAGATGAATTTTGACGAAGCAAAAATAGTACACCGCGAACCTCATTTTTTCAAAAGAAAACTAATTGAAGCTTCATACATAAAACTAGCAGACCAACCAATCAGTCAATCTTCACTTGAAATAAGGCCAGTATGGCTACCAATATTAAACAAAGAATTGAAAGACAGGGAAAATAAAGTGTCAGCAAATAGGGTAATTACTAACAATTCTGTTCAAAATTCTCATAACATGTTAACCCGTAGCAAGGCCAAGGGGCAAAATCAGGTTAAAAATTAACTAAAAAAAAAAAAAACACAAACAGGCACACGGAATTTGCATATCACATGTCTCTGTTTCAGGTTTTCGCCACCGGTAGCGCGCCGTGATTTGGTTGGCTGTGGCGCCGCCATTTCCGTTGCCGCCGCCATTTGCTTTCCTCCCACCAGTCTCAGCTCTGCTCTGATTGGGTGTGGACGTGCTCTCTCCTGCCTGGTGATTCTTGATACCTGTGATTCCTGTGTTATTTTGTGTATTGTTTTTATTTTCAGCTTGTTGTTTTCGTGACTGCTTTTACAGTTCTCTGTTTTAGCTGTGTTTTTCTCCAGGTTTTCCTGGCTATGTGTTACTAATCGTGTTATGTTCTAGGTTTTCTTCCACCTGAAGACGGGATCAGATTCCAGATCCCGAAACGTCGTGAAACTTGTTTTTTACTAATCAGTGATGGCAAATGTCCGCAAAAATCCTAATCAAAATATAAAATCACCATCACCAACAATGAATTTCAAACAAAGAATTGATTCTCGGTACGGACCCGGAGTAAGTAATCAATTAAGTGAACTTGAACAAATGCACCTAAAGTTGGCTAGGCACACCAACCATTTAACTTTTCTCACTAAGTGCAAACTCGAAAATCTAATACCGCAGAGTTTCAGAATTAAACCTCCTTTTAGTAGTTTTAAAGCCAGCAAAATAATGTCTGCAGCTTCAAAATCTCTCCTAATTGAAAGAATAAACTTTCATCGTACGGAAAAGAGAACCCTCAAAATCAGTATTGAAAATAAGAAATCTGAATTGGCAACTTTAATTGGTTCTGAGTTTCAGAACATTTTTCAAAGCATCCAAAATAGGTTTGACAAAGAATCGGTTGATATTAAATCCAGACAACAATCAAAGCTAGAAAAATTAAGACCTGTCGAAATTAGTAATAACTCTAAAAATGATGAACAGATTAATGATGCAAATAATCAGGTTGTGAATCTTTCTTCACGAAATTTAAATTCAAATGAAATTTCCGTTTTGTCTAAAGGGCTGAACTTTTCTGTTGTGCCTAAATCAGTGAGGGCGCTTGACTTTGTTACGGGGATTGAGTCCGCTGTGTCTCAGCTCCCTGAGACTCAGGGGGATCAGTTTCGGTGCGAGGCCAGCATCTTACTGAATAAAATTCCTGTCCCAAAGCCCAACCTAAAGAGAGAGGAAATCAAGGCAGTATCTATCCTTGGGAAAGATGATACTATCAAAATATTGCCCGCGGATAAAGGAAACGCTACTGTTGTCTTGGACACAGTAACATATAAAGAGAAAATATTGGAAACTCTCCAAGCTGGTAAATATACTGAACTAAATAAAGATCCTACAGAAAGTTTCGAGCGTAAAGTTGCAAGCACTCTTAGGAAGCATAAACAGTTTTTTTCTGATAAACAAAGAACTCGTTTAACACCGCATCACTCGAAAATCCCACACATGTATGGGTTACCTAAAATTCATAAAACTGATGTACCTCTTAGGCCTATAATTAGCTCTCGCGACTCACCGTGTAGGGAACTGTCTAAAGTCCTCCTGGACATCCTAAAACCATTGGTAGGAAAAACTGACTCGTACATAAAAAATTCTAAAGACTTCGTTGAAAAGTCAAAGGACATAGTGCTGGCTGAGACGGATAAGCTGGTTAGTTTTGATGTTGAAAGTCTGTTCACGAATGTCCCAGTTCCTGAAACCTTAAAAATAATCGAGTCTCGGCTCGAAAAAGATGAAAGTCTAACTGAACGTACTAAACTTCCTGTTAACGTCATTATGGAACTGCTTGAATTGTGCACTCAATGTAACTATTTTGAACTAGAGGGTAAATTATACCGTCAAGATGAGGGGATGGCCATGGGGTCGCCATTGTCACCTATCTTTGCTAATATCTTTATGGAGGAGTTTGAGCAAAAGGCTTTGTCTTCGGCTCAACTCAAACCGAAGATTTGGTGGAGGTACGTCGATGAAACCTTCGTGGTATTTCCGCATGGAGACGATGAACTGAAAGACTTTTTAGGGCATCTTAACAGTATTTCTCCTTCCATCCGCCTAACAATGGAAGAGGAAGTCCAAAACAAACTAGCATTTTTGGATGTGTGCGTAGAAAAAGGATAGGGAAACGCTTAGGACAACTGTTTTCAGAAAAAAGACACACACAGGGCAGTACTTAAATTTTCAATCAAACCATCAAAAATCTGTCAAAGAAGGGGTAGCTTACTCACTATTTGACAGAGCAAAGAGCATTTGCTCAAATCAAGATGTATTAAATCAAGAAATCAAAAAAGTAGAGCAAGATTTGGCTAAGAATGGATACCCTCAATCCGTAATAAGAAAGTGCAAAACCCGTAGGGCTAAACACAATGAGTCAGAAAACACTGAAAAATTCGTTCCTATGTCAATCCCTTATGTGCCGGGTTTATCGGAAAAAATTAGGAGAGTTGCTAGGAAGTTCAAAGTTAGAACCGCGTTTAGGACACAAAACACTCTTAGGCAATGTCTCGTAAAAATCAAACCAAAAAATGGCACTCAGGGATCAAAAAACTGTGTTTACAGAATAAACTGCAATAGTTGCTCTAGGCCGTATTATGGCGAGACAAAAAGACCTTTAAATGTTAGAATCAAAGAACACAAAGATAACACGAGGAAGGGCTTAGTGGATAAATCAAAAATTGCTCAACACTGCTGGTCTGAAAATCACCAGATGAATTTTGACGAAGCAAAAATAGTACACCGCGAACCTCATTTTTTCAAAAGAAAACTAATTGAAGCTTCATACATAAAACTAGCAGACCAACCAATCAGTCAATCTTCACTTGAAATAAGGCCAGTATGGCTACCAATATTAAACAAAGAATTAAAAGACAGGGAAAATAAAGTGTCAGCAAATAGGGTAATTACTAACAATTCTGTTCAAAATTCTCATAACATGTTAACCCGTAGCAAGGCCAAGGGGCAAAATCAGGTTAAAAATTAACTAAAAAAAAAAAAAAAACACAAACAGGCACACGGAATTTGCATATCACATGTCTCTGTTTCAGGTTTTCGCCACCGGTAGCGCGCCGTGATTTGGTTGGCTGTGGCGCCGCCATTTCCGTTGCCGCCGCCATTTGCTTTCCTCCCACCAGTCTCAGCTCTGCTCTGATTGGGTGTGGACGTGCTCTCTCCTGCCTGGTGATTCTTGATACCTGTGATTCCTGTGTTATTTTGTGTATTGTTTTTATTTTCAGCTTGTTGTTTTCGTGACTGCTTTTACAGTTCTCTGTTTTAGCTGTGTTTTTCTCCAGGTTTTCCTGGCTATGTGTTACTAATCGTGTTATGTTCTAGGTTTTCTTCCACCTGAAGACGGGATCAGATTCCAGATCCCGAAACGTCGTGAAACTTGTTTTTTACTAATCAGTGATGGCAAATGTCCGCAAAAATCCTAATCAAAATATAAAATCACCATCACCAACAATGAATTTCAAACAAAGAATTGATTCTCGGTACGGACCCGGAGTAAGTAATCAATTAAGTGAACTTGAACAAATGCACCTAAAGTTGGCTAGGCACACCAACCATTCAACTTTTCTCACTAAGTGCAAACTCGAAAATCTAATACCGCAGAGTTTCAGAATTAAACCTCCTTTTAGTAGTTTTAAAGCCAGCAAAATAATGCCTGCAGCTTCAAAATCTCTCCTAATTGAAAGAATAAACTTTCATCGTACGGAAAAGAGAACCCTCAAAATCAGTATTGAAAATAAGAAATCTGAATTGGCAACTTTAATTGGTTCTGAGTTTCAGAACATTTTTCAAAGCATCCAAAATAGGTTTGACAAAGAATCGGTTGATATTAAATCCAGACAACAATCAAAGCTAGAAAAATTAAGACCTGTCGAAATTAGTAATAACTCTAAAAATGATGAACAGATTAATGATGCAAATAATCAGGTTGTGAATCTTTCTTCACGAAATTTAAATTCAAATGAAATTTCCGTTTTGTCTAAAGGGCTGAACTTTTCTGTTGTGCCTAAATCAGTGAGGGCGCTTGACTTTGTTACGGGGATTGAGTCCGCTGTGTCTCAGCTCCCTGAGACTCAGGGGGATCAGTTTCGGTGCGAGGCCAGCATCTTACTGAATAAAATTCCTGTCCCAAAGCCCAACCTAAAGAAAGAGGAAATCAAGGCAGTATCTATCCTTGGGAAAGATGATACTATCAAAATATTGCCCGCGGATAAAGGAAACGCTACTGTTGTCTTGGACACAGTAACATATAAAGAGAAAATATTGGAAACTCTCCAAGCTGGTAAATATACTGAACTAAATAAAGATCCTACAGAAAGTTTCGAGCGTAAAGTTGCAAGCACTCTTAGGAAGCATAAACAGTTTTTTTCTGATAAACAAAGAACTCGTTTAACACCGCATCACTCGAAAATCCCACACATGTATGGGTTACCTAAAATTCATAAAACTGATGTACCTCTTAGGCCTATAATTAGCTCTCGCGACTCACCGTGTAGGGAACTGTCTAAAGTCCTCCTGGACATCCTAAAACCATTGGTAGGAAAAACTGACTCGTACATAAAAAATTCTAAAGACTTCGTTGAAAAGTCAAAGGACATAGTGCTGGCTGAGACGGATAAGCTGGTTAGTTTTGATGTTGAAAGTCTGTTCACGAATGTCCCAGTTCCTGAAACCTTAAAAATAATCGAGTCTCGGCTCGAAAAAGATGAAAGTCTAACTGAACGTACTAAACTTCCTGTTAACGTCATTATGGAACTGCTTGAATTGTGCACTCAATGTAACTATTTTGAACTAGAGGGTAAATTATACCGTCAAGATGAGGGGATGGCCATGGGGTCGCCATTGTCACCTATCTTTGCTAATATCTTTATGGAGGAGTTTGAGCAAAAGGCTTTGTCTTCGGCTCAACTCAAACCGAAGATTTGGTGGAGGTACGTCGATGACACCTTCGTGGTATTTCCGCATGGAGACGATGAACTGAAAGATTTTTTAGGGCATCTTAACAGTATTTCTCCTTCCATCCGCCTAACAATGGAAGAGGAAGTCCAAAACAAACTAGCATTTTTGGATGTGTGCGTAGAAAAAGGATAGGGACACGCTTAGGACAACTGTTTTCAGAAAAAAGACACACACAGGGCAGTACTTAAATTTTCAATCAAACCATCAAAAATCTGTCAAAGAAGGGGTAGCTTACTCACTATTTGACAGAGCAAAGAGCATTTGCTCAAATCAAGATGTATTAAATCAAGAAATCAAAAAAGTAGAGCAAGATTTGGCTAAGAATGGATACCCTCAATCCGTAATAAGAAAGTGCAAAACCCGTAGGGCTAAACACAATGAGTCAGAAAACACTGAAAAATTCGTTCCTATGTCAATCCCTTATGTGCCGGGTTTATCGGAAAAAATTAGGAGAGATGCTAGGAAGTTCAAAGTTAGAACCGCGTTTAGGACACAAAACACTCTTAGGCAATGTCTCGTAAAAATCAAACCAAAAAATGGCACTCAGGGATCAAAAAACTGTGTTTACAGAATAAACTGCAATAGTTGCTCTAGGCCGTATTATGGCGAGACAAAAAGACCTTTAAATGTTAGAATCAAAGAACACAAAGATAACACGAGGAAGGGCTTAGTGGATAAATCAAAAATTGCTCAACACTGCTGGTCTGAAAATCACCAGATGAATTTTGACGAAGCAAAAATAGTACACCGCGAACCTCATTTTTTTCAAAAGAAAACTAATTGAAGCTTCATACATAAAACTAGCAGACCAACCAATCAGTCAATCTTCACTTGAAATAAGGCCAGTATGGCTACCAATATTAAACAAAGAATTGAAAGACAGGGAAAATAAAGTGTCAGCAAATAGGGTAATTACTAACAATTCTGTTCAAAATTCTCATAACATGTTAACCCGTAGCAAGGCCAAGGGGCAAAATCAGGTTAAAAATTAACTAAAAAAAAAACACACAAACAGGCACACGGAATTTGCATATCACATGTCTCTGTTTCAGGTTTTCGCCACCGGTAGCGCGCCGTGATTTGGTTGGCTGTGGCGCCGCCATTTCCGTTGCCGCCGCCATTTGCTTTCCTCCCACCAGTCTCAGCTCAGCTCCGATTGGGTGTGGACGTGCTCTCTCCTGCCTGGTGATTCTTGATACCTGTGATTCCTGTGTTATTTTGTGTATTGTTTTTATTTTCAGCTTGTTGTTTTCGTGACTGCTTTTACAGTTCTCTGTTTCAGCTGTGTTTTTCTCCAGGTTTTCCTGGCTATGTGTTACTAATCGTGTTATGTTCTAGGTTTTCTTCCACCTGAAGACGGGATCAGATTCCAGATCCCGAAACGTCGTGAAACTTGTTTTTTACTAATCAGTGATGGCAAATGTCCGCAAAAATCCTAATCAAAATATAAAATCACCATCACCAACAATGAATTTCAAACAAAGAATTGATTCTCGGTACGGACCCGGAGTAAGTAATCAATTAAGTGAACTTGAACAAATGCACCTAAAGTTGGCTAGGCACACCAACCATTTAACTTTTCTCACTAAGTGCAAACTCGAAAATCTAATACCGCAGAGTTTCAGAATTAAACCTCCTTTTAGTAGTTTTAAAGCCAGCAAAATAATGTTTGCAGCTTCAAAATCTCTCCTAATTGAATGAATAAACTTTCATCGTACGGAAAAGAGAACCCTCAAAATCAGTATTGAAAATAAGAAATCTGAATTGGCAACTTTAATTGGTTCTGAGTTTCAGAACATTTTTCAAAGCATCCAAAATAGGTTTGACAAAGAATCGGTTGATATTAAATCCAGACAACAATCAAAGCTAGAAAAATTAAGACCTGTCGAAATTAGTAATAACTCTAAAAATGATGAACAGATTAATGATGCAAATAATCAGGTTGTGAATCTTTCTTCACGAAATTTAAATTCAAATGAAATTTCCGTTTTGTCTAAAGGGCTGAACTTTTCTGTTGTGCCTAAATCAGTGAGGGCGCTTGACTTTGTTACGGGGATTGAGTCCGCTGTGTCTCAGCTCCCTGAGACTCAGGGGGATCAGTTTCGGTGCGAGGCCAGCATCTTACTGAATAAAATTCCTGTCCCAAAGCCCAACCTAAAGAAAGAGGAAATCAAGGCAGTATCTATCCTTGGGAAAGATGATACTATCAAAATATTGCCCGCGGATAAAGGAAACGCTACTGTTGTCTTGGACACAGTAACATATAAAGAGAAAATATTGGAAACTCTCCAAGCTGGTAAATATACTGAACTAAATAAAGATCCTACAGAAAGTTTCGAGCGTAAAGTTGCAAGCACTCTTAGGAAGCATAAACAGTTTTTTTCTGATAAACAAAGAACTCGTTTAACACCGCATCACTCGAAAATCCCACACATGTATGGGTTACCTAAAATTCATAAAACTGATGTACCTCTTAGGCCTATAATTAGCTCTCGCGACTCACCGTGTAGGGAACTGTCTAAAGTCCTCCTGGACATCCTAAAACCATTGGTAGGAAAAACTGACTCGTACATAAAAAATTCTAAAGACTTCGTTGAAAAGTCAAAGGACATAGTGCTGGCTGAGACGGATAAGCTGGTTAGTTTTGATGTTGAAAGTCTGTTCACGAATGTCCCAGTTCCTGAAACCTTAAAAATAATCGAGTCTCGGCTCGAAAAAGATGAAAGTCTAACTGAACGTACTAAACTTCCTGTTAACGTCATTATGGAACTGCTTGAATTGTGCACTCAATGTAACTATTTTGAACTAGAGGGTAAATTATACCGTCAAGATGAGGGGATGGCCATGGGGTCGCCATTGTCACCTATCTTTGCTAATATCTTTATGGAGGAGTTTGAGCAAAAGGCTTTGTCTTCGGCTCAACTCAAACCGAAGATTTGGTGGAGGTACGTCGATGAAACCTTCGTGGTATTTCCGCATGGAGACGATGAACTGAAAGACTTTTTAGGGCATCTTAACAGTATTTCTCCTTCCATCCGCCTAACAATGGAAGAGGAAGTCCAAAACAAACTAGCATTTTTGGATGTGTGCGTAGAAAAAGAATAGGGACACGCTTAGGACAACTGTTTTCAGAAAAAAGACACACACAGGGCAGTACTTAAATTTTCAATCAAACCATCAAAAATCTGTCAAAGAAGGGGTAGCTTACTCACTATTTGACAGAGCAAAGAGCATTTGCTCAAATCAAGATGTATTAAATCAAGAAATCAAAAAAGTAGAGCAAGATTTGGCTAAGAATGGATACCCTCAATCCGTAATAAGAAAGTGCAAAACCCGTAGGGCTAAACACAATGAGTCAGAAAACACTGAAAAATTCGTTCCTATGTCAATCCCTTATGTGCCGGGTTTATCGGAAAAAATTAGGAGAGTTGCTAGGAAGTTCAAAGTTAGAACCGCGTTTAGGACACAAAACACTCTTAGGCAATGTCTCGTAAAAATCAAACCAAAAAATGGCACTCAGGGATCAAAAAACTGTGTTTACAGAATAAACTGCAATAGTTGCTCTAGGCCGTATTATGGCGAGACAAAAAGACCTTTAAATGTTAGAATCAAAGAACACAAAGATAACACGAGGAAGGGCTTAGTGGATAAATCAAAAATTGCTCAACACTGCTGGTCTGAAAATCACCAGATGAATTTTGACGAAGCAAAAATAGTACACCGCGAACCTCATTTTTTCAAAAGAAAACTAATTGAAGCTTCATACATAAAACTAGCAGACCAACCAATCAGTCAATCTTCACTTGAAATAAGGCCAGTATGGCTACCAATATTAAACAAAGAATTGAAAGACAGGGAAAATAAAGTGTCAGCAAATAGGGTAATTACTAACAATTCTGTTCAAAATTCTCATAACATGTTAACCCGTAGCAAGGCCAAGGGGCAAAATCAGGTTAAAAATTAACTAAAAAAAAAAAAAACACAAACAGGCACACGGAATTTGCATATCACATGTCTCTGTTTCAGGTTTTCGCCACCGGTAGCGCGCCGTGATTTGGTTGGCTGTGGCGCCGCCATTTCCGTTGCCGCCGCCATTTGCTTTCCTCCCACCAGTCTCAGCTCAGCTCTGATTGGGTGTGGACGTGCTCTCTCCTGCCTGGTGATTCTTGATACCTGTGATTCCTGTGTTATTTTGTGTATTGTTTTTATTTTCAGCTTGTTGTTTTCGTGACTGCTTTTACAGTTCTCTGTTTTAGCTGTGTTTTTCTCCAGGTTTTCCTGGCTATGTGTTACTAATCGTGTTATGTTCTAGGTTTTCTTCCACCTGAAGACGGGATCAGATTCCAGATCCCGAAACGTCGTGAAACTTGTTTTTTACTAATCAGTGATGGCAAATGTCCGCAAAAATCCTAATCAAAATATAAAATCACCATCACCAACAATGAATTTCAAACAAAGAATTGATTCTCGGTACGGACCCGGAGTAAGTAATCAATTAAGTGAACTTGAACAAATGCACCTAAAGTTGGCTAGGCACACCAACCATTTAACTTTTCTCACTAAGTGCAAACTCGAAAATCTAATACCGCAGAGTTTCAGAATTAAACCTCCTTTTAGTAGTTTTAAAGCCAGCAAAATAATGTCTGCAGCTTCAAAATCTCTCCTAATTGAAAGAATAAACTTTCATCGTACGGAAAAGAGAACCCTCAAAATCAGTATTGAAAATAAGAAATCTGAATTGGCAACTTTAATTGGTTCTGAGTTTCAGAACATTTTTCAAAGCATCCAAAATAGGTTTGACAAAGAATCGGTTGATATTAAATCCAGACAACAATCAAAGCTAGAAAAATTAAGACCTGTCGAAATTAGTAATAACTCTAAAAATGATGAACAGATTAATGATGCAAATAATCAGGTTGTGAATCTTTCTTCACGAAATTTAAATTCAAATGAAATTTCCGTTTTGTCTAAAGGGCTGAACTTTTCTGTTGTGCCTAAATCAGTGAGGGCGCTTGACTTTGTTACGGGGATTGAGTCCGCTGTGTCTCAGCTCCCTGAGACTCAGGGGGATCAGTTTCGGTGCGAGGCCAGCATCTTACTGAATAAAATTCCTGTCCCAAAGCCTAACCTAAAGAAAGAGGAAATCAAGGCAGTATCTATCCTTGGGAAAGATGATACTATCAAAATATTGCCCGCGGATAAAGGAAACGCTACTGTTGTCTTGGACACAGTAACATATAAAGAGAAAATATTGGAAACTCTCCAAGCTGGTAAATATACTGAACTAAATAAAGATCCTACAGAAAGTTTCGAGCGTAAAGTTGCAAGCACTCTTAGGAAGCATAAACAGTTTTTTTCTGATAAACAAAGAACTCGTTTAACACCGCATCACTCGAAAATCCCACACATGTATGGGTTACCTAAAATTCATAAAACTGATGTACCTCTTAGGCCTATAATTAGTTCTCGCGACTCACCGTGTAGGGAACTGTCTAAAGTCCTCCTGGACATCCTAAAACCATTGGTAGGAAAAACTGACTCGTACATAAAAAATTCTAAAGACTTCGTTGAAAAGTCAAAGGGCATAGTGCTGGCTGAGACGGATAAGCTGGTTAGTTTTGATGTTGAAAGTCTGTTCACGAATGTCCCAGTTCCTGAAACCTTAAAAATAATCGAGTCTCGGCTCGAAAAAGATGAAAGTCTAACTGAACGTACTAAACTTCCTGTTAACGTCATTATGGGACTGCTTGAATTGTGCACTCAATGTAACTATTTTGAACTAGAGGGTAAATTATACCGTCAAGATGAGGGGATGGCCATGGGGTCGCCATTGTCACCTATCTTTGCTAATATCTTTATGGAGGAGTTTGAGCAAAAGGCTTTGTCTTCGGCTCAACTCAAACCGAAGATTTGGTGGAGGTACGTCGATGACACCTTCGTGGTATTTCCGCATGGAGACGATGAACTGAAAGACTATTTAGGGCATCTTAACAGTATTTCTCCTTCCATCCGCCTAACAATGGAAGAGGAAGTCCAAAACAAACTAGCATTTTTGGATGTGTGCGTAGAAAAGGATAGGGACACGCTTAGGACAACTGTTTTCAGAAAAAAGACACACACAGGGCAGTACTTAAATTTTCAATCAAACCATCAAAAATCTGTCAAAGAAGGGGTAGCTTACTCACTATCAATTACTCACTTACTCACTAGCATTTGCTCAAATCAAGATGTATTAAATCAAGAAATCAAAAAAGTAGAGCAAGATTTGGCTAAGAATGGATACCCTCAATCCGTAATAAGAAAGTGCAAAACCCGTAGGGCTAAACACAATGAGTCAGAAAACATTGAAAAATTCGTTTCTATGTCAATCCCTTATGTGCCGGGATTATCGGAAAAAATTAGGAGAGTTGCTAGGAAGTTCAAAGTTAGAACCGCGTTTAGGACACAAAACACTCTTAGGCAATGTCTCGTAAAAATCAAACCAAAAAATGGCACTCAGGGATAAAAAAACTGTGTTTACAGAATAAACTGCAATAGTTGCTCTAGGCCGTATTATGGCGAGACAAAAAGACCTTTAAATGTTAGAATCAAAGAACACAAAGATAACACGAGGAAGGGCTTAGTGGATAAATCAAAAATTGCTCAACACTGCTGGTCTGAAAATCACCAGATGAATTTTGACGAAGCAAAAATAGTACACCGCGAACCTCATTTTTTCAAAAGAAAACTAATTGAAGCTTCATACATAAAACTAGCAGACCAACCAATCAGTCAATCTTCACTTGAAATAAGGCCAGTATGGCTACCAATATTAAACAAAGAATTGAAAGACAGGGAAAATAAAGTGTCAGCAAATAGGGTAATTACTAACAATTCTGTTCAAAATTCTCATAACATGTTAACCCGTAGCAAGGCCAAGGGGCAAAATCAGGTTAAAAATTAACTAAAAAAAACACAAACAGGCACACGGAATTTGCATATCACATGTCTCTGTTTCAGGTTTTCGCCACCGGTAGCGCGCCGTGATTTGGTTGGCTGTGGCGCCGCCATTTCCGTTGCCGCCGCCATTTGCTTTCCTCCCACCAGTCTCAGCTCAGCTCTGATTGGGTGTGGACGTGCTCTCTCCTGCCTGGTGATTCTTGATACCTGTGATTCCTGTGTTATTTTGTGTATTGTTTTTATTTTCAGCTTGTTGTTTTCGTGCCTGCTTTTACAGTTCTCTGTTTTAGCTGTGTTTTTCTCCAGGTTTTCCTGGCTATGTGTTACTAATCGTGTTATGTTCTAGGTTTTCTTCCACCTGAAGACGGGATCAGATTCCAGATCCCGAAACGTCGTGAAACTTGTTTTTTACTAATCAGTGATGGCAAATGTCCGCAAAAATCCTAATCAAAATATAAAATCACCATCACCAACAATGAATTTCAAACAAAGAACTGTGGGTACCCTTTGGTCATTATGAACTGCATAAATAACATGCACTTCATATGGGAAAATGGAGTTCTTTGACCATAACTAAAAAACTAAAAAAGTTAGAATACTTGTGTAAATTACAAAGTTGTAGGAATTTTGAAAACCTTTAAAATTATATGCTTTTTGGTATATGTTGCTATTTGTTTTTTTTTAATTTCAGGGCTGCCAACATTTTCAAAAAATAATTTTTTTTCAAAATTTAAAATTTTTTTAAATATTGTCATGTGACATATCATAGTAAAGATGAGTTACCAAGGATTAATAATTTTGAATCAGAACTGAAAAATGTAGAGTGGTTTGAAAAATACAGGGGGTTCCGTAAATATCGAAAATCTTCACAAAAATGGCCGTCATTTTGAAACGGCTTGAGATAATTTAGTTCTGTTTTCACCAAAATGTTTCTTTTAACAAGACCTTTAAAATGATATAATATTTGCTGTAGGTTTACTTAAGAAAATTTTGAGATTCGAACCCATGACCTTCATTTCTGGAACACCCTGTACATGAATTGCGATGAAAATATTTTTAATGAATTCTTCATGTGCAAATTAGTGGTATTTTATTTGACGTTTCTATGTCAAACCTTTCTCCCGCTACATTAGGTGGACGGGTGGTCTGACTCACCCTGTATATATATATTATATGCAATAAATTACAAGAACTGTATCTTAAATATATATATATGCAATAAATTACAAGAACTGTATATTAAATATAGTAGTCCTTAACACTGAATAAAAAAACATATATATATTTTTTGTTGAGCGACGTGTTTCGTCTTTATGGGCATTTTCTAGCTCTAAGTTTAACCTTACTTATTGACATATACAATAATATTTATATCATATGACTGACTGCTTCATTTTTTTCTTTTTTGGACCCAGTTATTACATTTATAGGTACATTATAGTTTGAAGACTGAAAAGGACAAAATTTTGTATTTCATAATGTATCTTGTATTAGCCTAAGAGAAAATTTTTTAAATCTTCTGATGTTTCGTATTTGGGCTGACAGAAAATTTTTACTTAGTTCCATAGACCAAAAATAGCATTTTTTTGTCACAATAAGTCTTGAAAACATAAAGCGGTAGCTCCTATTGAATTTTTATAACATATGATATCCAAGTATTTTGAAAAAGAAATATTTAAAATCCTTTCTTAGTATGCATCTAACGAAAATGTGCTAACATTGATGCCCCAAAATTTTAAAGTTTTCTTTAAAGAAACTGTGATCAGTGAGACGGTCAGTAAGGAAGTCAATAGTTTATTTATTTATTTTGTTGCTTTTAGCGAAGACCATAACAACTTTTCGTTTTGGGGCCCCCAGAAGAAAAAAACACCATTAATTTAAATTTCTGGATATATATATATATATATATATATATATATGTAGAATATGTATATATGCGCTCGCAAAAATGGTCCAATCGGAATGAAATTTGGCACAGGCGTGTAAAGTAGTAATTATACGAACGAATCCGAAAACCAGCCCGATAGGACTACTGGGTGGGACGTAAAGGGGGATAAAAACCCCCAAAAATGGGGTTTTTTGGGGTTTTTACATAGAAAAATAAAAATTCCAAAATTTTGGTCAGCATCATTGAATTCAGCTAAAAAGAACAAATTAGTATCTTGAATCATTGCTCTATGACCATTTTACCGAGATATTTAAAGTGGTAAACACAATACGTTGTCCCTATGTTAACCTTAAGGGAAATAAGTAAAATTCTATATCTCGCTTATTTCTCAACGTATCTTAATAAAACTTGGTTTGTGGCTTCATCTTGATGAGAAGTAATGTATTTTATTCTAAAATCCTCAAAATTTTCATTTTTGTGGCAGCAAACCTGCATACTCATTCCCCATGTTATTCTTGTGGAGATTACACAAACATGTCATATCTCGCTATTTTCGTTGGAAATATATTTTGCATTTGAAATTCGCTGAGTGTGCAGGCCTGCTGCAACGGGGATATTACATATTAGATAAATAATGAAAATATTTTATTAAAGAAATAAAAATCCCTTACTTTGATTCCTTTGTCGCTGCGTTACAAAAACTTAATTTTTAATTTATCAATTCTGTCTTTAGATCACTGAGGTACTAAGTATAACGTAAATAATGATATTTTAATACTTAGATCATGGGATGAGCTTTTCACAAGAATGTTTGGCCATCATAATGTGCACTAACTTTTTTTTAAAGTGTAGTTTTCACACAAAGCATTGATCTTTCTGTTATTAAAATTAATATTTTACTTGGGTAATACAACTGTTACTCAGCATTTACAGCCTAACTTCCTTTGTTATACAGGGGTACGGGCCAGGACAGGGTCCCCAAGATGAGGTAAGCTACTAGACGAAAATACCTTTGGTTCTAGTTGCGACCTGTCAAAGTTCACTTTACGAGACTAAGTACTGTTCCAATTGTTTTATCGTAAGAAATAAAATTCCCTGGTTTTATGGTTTTTGTTATCACTTCCAGTATAAAAAACCCTAAATTTAAATATTTAACTAGTTAAATTATTTAAAATCAAATATTTTATGCTTTCAAACAATGAATAGTATGATACTTGTGTGTGATTTTACAGTCATGGAAAAAAGATTACTATGAAGTTTTGATTCCTACCCCTAAGAAGGTAATAAAGACTGCGGTAGACATTCCGATAGATGTAGCCGAGACAGTAGGAGAAGACCTGGGCTTGTACCACCCAGATAAGACACCGGGACAGACAAGATCCGCTCCTCCTCCTACAATGGTGAGCGTTAGTTTTATATTGAACCTAAGCATTAGTTATAAATTTGTTATTCTAAGCGATAAATTGACGGTTTACTACGATATTATAGTTAGTTTAAATATGGAAATTTAAGGGAATTCCCCCTTTTGGGAAAAACTATACAGTAGGTCTCTTGGTAATACCTATAAGCACAGGGCCGTAAAACTTTTTGTTTTTGGGCCACCAGATATTAAGTGGGTTTACTCTTTGATATCACATTTTTTTAGGCTTAGCGACCCTTCAACACTTTAGTTTTGGGAATGATATCATTGTTTTTGTAATAGATAAATATAATTTTTTAATTAAAGGGTCCAGCCGGTTAAGATAGTGAAAACTGTCCCAGGCTCTTTTGAAAAAAAGAAAAACATCCTTAGATAGGTTATAAAAAAATAAATCTATGTTGACGTTTTTAGACCCCTTGACCTTCACATAACCTCAAAAATAAATAAAATGTCATGTTAGTCTCTCTTTTATATCTCCAAGGTTATTTATAGTAGAAAAATCCAACTTTTTTTTAATTTGTAGAGAATTTTATTGCCTAAAAAGGAGTATTTTTTAAAATTTTGGTTTCAAATTATATAATTTTCTTAAGTTTTTAATCTTTAAAATTTGATTAAAAATCAACCAGAGGAATAGCAACGCCAAAAGAATTCATACTATTATTTGGATGCTAAAAGATATTCATGTTTTTTTCAGAATTTCAAAAGTGGTGCATCACGGTCAAATCATCAAAAACACCTATTTTTTCAAGTTTTTCGTACCATAACTTAGTTTTAAGACCTGAAAAATATTTTTTAGCCTTTTTCAATGGTGATAAAAACCATTACAATTGAAAAAGAGGAAATATATTAAACATCGTTTCTTAAAGTCAACCTCAAGCGAAAAAATTGGGAGTTTTAAATAAAAAACGGCAATATTTCAAAAACGAAAAAATAAAATTCAAAACGAATAGCAGCATTAGAATCAGCGTGGAAAGTTAGCTGAAAATGATGGGTCACAACACCACCTTCCTATTTAAAATAACTTAACTCATTTAAAAATGGCAGATACAAAATGGCGGCCGAAAAATTTTAATCCGTTTAAATCATATGAACGTGAATAGAATATGAATGGCGGTGGTTACTTGTAATTATCTAGCGGTAGGCTGAAGCGACCCGCAGAGCTCCTTGACGCTGGACCCGGGCAAGCCGGTCTCGGAAGACTCGCTTCTCGAGTGCGTGAGCCCATACCTCCGCCCCGTACAGCAAGACTGACTGGACGGCAGTCATGAGCAGGCGGCGCTTGCAGGAGCGATGACCGCCGACATTGGGCATAAGCCTACCAAGGGCAGCAACACCCTTAGCGGCTTTGTCGGCGGCGCGCCGGATCTGCTCGCCGAAAGACAGTCTGCTGTCGACCATGACTCCCAGGTACTTTGCAGCAGGCTTAGTCTCAAGTGTGACGTCACCTATCTGCACCGGGAACACGGTGATAATCCTCTTTTTGGTGAGGACGACGACCTCCGTCTTACTGATAGCCAGGGACAAGCCGTGATCTCGCATCCACACGTTGACCTTGGTCATTACTACGCTGAGCCTCAGTTTTGCCTGCTCGACGTTCCTCGCCGCGATCAAGGCAGCGACGTCGTCAGCATAGCCAACGAGGCGGGTCTCATCCGGCATGTCTAGCCTCAGCAAGCTGTCGTAAGACACGTTCCAGAGATCTGGTCCGAGAATGGACCCCTGCGCAGCCCCGGAAGTGATGGGAATGCGCCGCTGACCTTCGGTAGTGTCGTACAACAGAACGCGGTCTGACAAGTACGCCTCGATCATACGCAGGAGGTAGGAGGGAACTTGGAACGTATGCTCGAGCGCATATCGCTCCACCTGGTGGAGTTGAAAGCGTTCTTCACGTCGAGCGTGACGAGAAGGACCACGCGGCGCGATCAGTGGTTGTGGTCCTCCGCCCTCCGCACTGCCTCAACTACCTCCTGGAAAGCGTCGATGGTAGAGCGACCGGATCTGAAGCCGTACTGCTGCGGGGACAAGTCCCCCGCAGAGACAATGGCCTCGGTCAGCCTGACGCGCAAGAGCTTTTCAAGCACTTTCGCGGCCGTGTCGAGCATACACAGGGGTCGGAAAGAAGAAGGGGTCCCCGGTGTACTCTTCGCCTTCGGGATAAGAACAAGGCGAGCTACCTTCCATGAAGAAAAGAAAACGCCTTCCGCCAGACACGCGTTGAACATGTCGAGCAGAAGCCTTGGATTCACCTCCGCAGCGAGCTTGAGCACCTCCGCCGGAATGCCATCGGGACCGGGCGCTCTTCTGGGTCGTAGGGATCGGACGGCGGCGGTGAGTTCCTCTTCCCGGAAAGCTGGGAAGGCGCCTACCTCTCCGAATTCCCTGACTGGCCGAACTGGGTGGCTGGGAAATAGTGTGTCGACGACGGCGGCCATGGCTTGTGGTTCCATGACCGCAGGTGGTGAGCGAGCCCCTAGCTTCTGGGTTACAAGTTTATAGCTCGTCCTCCAGGGGTCGTTGTCGATATCCTGACACAGCTGTTTCCAGCACCTGACTTTACTCCGGTTGATGGCACCGCGGAGCTCTCGGCGGGCCGCTCTGTGCTCAGCCGATCTGGCATTTGCATCAGGGCGGTTCCTGGCTCGCTGCGCAGCTCGTCGGAGACCAAGGCATCTCCTCCGGAGTTCCGCGATTTCAGGCGTCCACCAGTAAACCGGCTTCTTCCTGTGGCGGCGGGAAACTCCGGGCATCGACTGCTCACACGTGGTCGCGATGAGTCGCATCGTCGATGCTGCCAGATCTTCGGCACTTGTGAAATTCACAATGCTCTGGTCTTTAATTACTTCTTTAAAAGTGTCTTTGCTCAGACGACTGGTATTCCAGCGTCGAGCCAGAGGAGCAGGTTCAGCGCGCAAGCGCGCTCTCGGGAAGGACCTTGAAAAGGATCGCCTGATGGTCGCTGGAGGAGTAGTCCTCGCAGACACGCAAGTCGGAGATCCGCTGGGCAATCCCTTCAGAGGCAAGGGATATGTCAGGGATCGTCTCTCTGCACCCCGGACGGCGAAAGGTGGAAATGCCGCCCGTGTTGAGGATACAGAGGCCCGACCTGGCAGCCGACTCGAGGACGTAACGTCCTCGAGTGTCGGTCCGCGGGGAACCCCATTCCACGGCTTTGGCGTTAAAATCGCCACCGACTATGACCCCGCCAGAGGTGTAAATGATCTTATCCTCGATGGAATCGACCATGTGGCGGTAGTCTGCGATCGGTTGGTTAGGCGTGAGGTAACAGGAGAAGGTGGTGAAACCCCTGCTCCTCACCCAAACGAAGCCGTTGCCCGATCCAGAATCGAGAACAGCCACCTTCCCGAGGTCCAAGATCCAAATCGCCGCAGTGCCGGAGGGATCCGAGAACCACTGCTCAGAGCGTCGGTTCTGGTACTGCTCACTGAGAAGCAGTAGGTCAGCACCCTGCTCCGTGACGAATTGGAACAGCAAGTCGTTTGCTGTCCTGCTCCTCTGCATATTAAGTTGCAGAACACTGATAATTTCTGTTGGTTCTGGCGAAGCTCCTGGATGGCCCGCCTGTACTGCCCGCAACGACCAGACCCAGCGGAATGCTTGACCTCGTTCCCCTTCAAGCCGGCTTCTGTACACAGGACACAGGACAACGCTGCGTTGCACGCGCTGGCCCTGTGGTCCTGGCCGCCGCACTTGAAGCAGAGCTTGCTTCTATCGGGTCCAGAGCAGCGATTAGCGACGTGACCGAACCCCAGACATTTAAAACATCTGGAGGCCACGAGCTTCTCGCGAACCCGACAGCTCACGTACCAGATCTTCAGGTGGCCCTTCTCCAGGAGCTTCGCAGCTGCTCTGGCTCCCAGCGTAAGGATCGCCACCTTCTGGCCTCGAGCATTCGCCTTCGAGACGAAAGTCTTCACCTCGACGTTTTCGCCGATAGCGGATTTGACAGCTGCAGTCACCTCCACCTCGGTCGTCAGCTCGTCAAGGTCCCTCACCTCCAGCGTCGACTTGGGCTCGAGAACGCTGACAGTCGCGTTCGCCCCCAAGATGTTCTTCAGGTCTTCGCTGAAGGCGGACTTGCTTTCGGAGGCGTCCCCGAGTTCGACCAGAAGATCGCCGGCTCGGGTCTTCCTCATGGCCTTGATAACGGCGCCCTTCTCATCGGGCTTCGCTTTGCTGCGAATCTCGCCCAGCACGTCGGCGTAGGATTTCCCCTCCGACGGCTTGATGAGAAGAGCGTCTGGCCGCGTCCTACGTGACCTCTTCTTCGGCGCCTTCTTGTTGTCCTGAGGGCCGGGCTGGCTTCTGGGCTACTGGGGTGGGACTTTCTTCTTCTTCCCCTTCCTCTTAACGACGTCGGTCCATTTCTCGGGGTCCGACGTCTCCCCTGGACCGTCACCTCTGGGTTTCTTCTCAGCCTCCGGTTAGGCGGGGCTGGAAGCAGCCCGTTTCCCACCGGCCGGCTGAGCCTTAACACGCAGTGATGGTGTCGTCTGCGTCGAAGCAGTCACCGACTCGCACGACTGCCAAGATTTCCCCAGCTGAAGGATGTGGTTAAGGCTAGTCTCCAACTGGACTATGCCTTCCTGCACATCCCTGCTGATGTTCTTCTGCCTGCCGGTCGCGGCCTTCATGACAGCGAGGGTGGCGAAGCACTTTTGGAGGTGCTCCTCCTCCTGCTGCCTGGCAAGTGCAATCACCGCCTGGAAGGGGGACGGGTCGGTGTGCATCGACTCAACGCCGCCGGAGGATGCTTGCTCGGTGAGGACCGGTGTTCTTGTCACCGAGGCAGTTGGTGTCGCTCGGCCTTGTGGCGACCTCGCGACACGAGGCTTCCGGCCAAAGGGGTCTTCTACCTCGAAGTCCCCACTTTGAGAGGGTAGGCGAGGAAATTGCTCCCTCTGGTTCGTTTTTGGGGTTAGGGTACCCCGGGAAGGTTCTTGCACCTTTTGAATAGTTTTTTCTTGTGAACCGCTCATAATGTCTGGATTAGCCCCCAAGACTGGGCGTTTGTTACCCCCCAAAACAGTGCCCCAATGTGTATGTCAAAACCGACCCGTCGCTAGAGCAAATATATCCGTGTTCGACCGCCTCCAAAACACCGGCGGTCCCAGACGAGCAGTGGCCTCGGCAGAGCCCCCCCGTGACCCTATCCGGTCGCCAACCGGCACCACCACGGCCAAGGGGATTTTCGCCGGCTGATAGGGCAGCCAGGTCAGCTGGCTGGGCTGACCCGGGCCCATGTACTATCCGGCAGCCTGGGAGGTGCAGAACCCAGTTTTTAAGCTGTACCCTCTGCTTGTCCTAGACCCCCAGCGCAGTGGAGGCTGAAGAACACAGAGTCACCCCGGCAAGTAGGCCGGAATGATTTAGAAAAAACAACCGGGCTATTGAAATGAAACGGAGAATGCAGTTTTGAAAAGGAGACGCGAAAAAGGATCATTGCGTCCCCCTCCCCTTTTAGTCGGCTCTTACGACAAGTAGGGGATACTGTTGGACATTCTGTCCCGGCCCAACACGGGAGCACATCCAATAATGGATACTGTAACAATTTTATTTTATTTTTTTAATTTTCTTTTTTTTGTTACTTTTGCTCTAGCTCAGTGGGCGGGGTGGGTAAGTTGAGGTTCCAGCTAGGGTGAAGTACAAGTCCAACGCTGTCCAAATTTTCAAATTTATTCAGGGCGCCACCTTGTTTCGGATGTCCGCTCAATGGATCGTAACAAGGAATCGGTCCACTCCAAGTTGGGGTACTCCACCGTGGTAAGCAGGTGTAAGGGGCCACCAAAATATGCTCTAAGTCAATTGGCCGTGTGCACATATATTCTGATATACTATCTGAATTATTAAATTCTATCATTGGCTAAATCAACTGCAAAATATCTAAATGAATAATAAAAGCAAATTTATGTTTGTCCAATATGCAATGGTTGTAAACTAATAGTATTACACCATGAAGAAAATATTCAGCAAAGTATGTGATAATTCTCTTTAATTTATATTTAACTCAAATCTTATCAACAACAGAAACAACTTGAAAGAAATTGTCACACTTGGAAATCTGAACTATGAACTGAATAATAGGATTTTATCTGCGAAATATTTGAGAAAATTTACCAAGTCATTTAAAGTTCAACTAAATGTTGATTATTTAATCACTGTAATACTGGTTCACCAAGTTATTCTCTATCAGTCACCAGGACTAAATCAACAACAACTTTAGCAGACAACTTGATTTTATTCTAACCATTTCAAAATAAAGACATCATAATATCATTGGCAATCAGTTCCATAATTAATTCAGAGAATAACTCTCAACAATAATTTCAGAATTCTTAACAATAATTCAAATACCAATATTACTTGCACCCAACAATGCACATTATCAATCATTAATTACTGTGGTGGCCACCCATACTGAAATATTTGAACACAGATAATACTTGAAAATAATTAACACAGATACATAAATGAAACATGAAGTCCTGAAATCAGGTCAATCTTCATGAATCAAGAATCCTAAACTAAATATATGTGAACTGTAACACACAGCTTAGTGGGCGATGCAGGCGATCCGCAGGGATAGTCCTTCATCAGTCCGTTGATCCCAAGTTGGTTCCATATTCAAAAAAGTCACTCAAAAAAATGTAGGTCACCCACCAAAGTGAAGATTTCTCTGAGCTCAGAAACACACTAGTTCGCACGAACCGGGAGCGCGCATACGATAACCCGCATAAGATGAGTCGATGGTGTCCAATAGTCGCCCACCAGTAGCATCCAGTAGTTGCTGACCCAGTAGTAGTCCACAGAAGTAGCCAGCAGTCCAAAGGTCGCAGGTACAGGGGACGAGGAAAAGTAAAACCCTGCACAATGTACCACCTTTTATAGCCTAGGCCCTTGATTTATTTAAATATTTTGTTTAGCTTCAAATTATTTTTTGTTATTGAAGTCACATTAAAATATGTTCAGCTTTCAGGTGCAAAAGTTTTAGTAAACTACATGAAAAGAGAGAATCAGTATGACAGTTGAAATACATTTTAAATATTCAAAAATAATTTGCTTAAAAAAGAACGAGTTTAACAACAAAGTTATTCCTGATAACAAACACACAAGATAAGATTAAGTCTGATTTTAAATAATAATCGATTAAAATACAAAATATTTCTGAGACAAAACATTGAATCTGTTATCTTGCTCAAAATATTCTCACTATTTTATAAATTCACTTTATCCTGTTCCAGATAAAATACGCAAGATAAACTCTTAAAATAATATACAATAATTGTGTCCATCAGAAAAGGAATATTTATTATTTTGGTTATCTTAAAATATGTAGGCTATTCTCAGAATAAACAAACTGGTGAGAGAGAGCGAAAATATCTAGGCCTACTGTATAGAATAAACAAGGAAGTATGAGAACAAAGACTGACAAAACAAAATAGTCCAAAATAAAAACACTAGGCAAGGTTGCATTCCTTTATATCTCACAATCTATTTTACTACTTGCCACTTACTGAATAAATTACTTGACACAGTTACTAATCAGCTTTTGAGGTTAACATTATTACTTGGATAGAAACATTTTTATATTATGAGACAACATTTAATATCTTGACATTTAATAGAAATTTAGGTGCAAGAGGAATATTGTTATTCTAAATTTATAAATCTACCAATTTGAAAAACAGACAAGAACAGTACACTTTTATATTTCACTACTTTTAACCTTGGCACTTCAGTTAAAGAAGCTAAATATTTTAATCAGCCTACTTCACTTATGAATATATTTTTATAAACTCACAGCTAGTATATTTCCCAAGAAAAGTATTTGCTATTTTCTTGCAACCAAAATCATTATGGTTCTGACATGAAAGATGATGCAATAATTGCAACTTGTAAAAATGCCTTACATAAATTACATAAAAAGAACGAACATACAATTTATGAACACATAAAAGAAATCATTATTTAGGTAAAACAAGGTATTAAAATACAATAATTCATATTTTGAGCATATTTGATGTCTGAACATATTATGTTTTATGATCTACCTCATGTTAAAACATTCACGAACTGACACGGCAAATTGACTATTTCGACGGATTAGTTTTCAGTAATTATTTAATCAGGGCCAAAAACTAACATGATTTACTTCATTTCTCACCACTCATAGCAATTTTTAAATTACGTTAAGGGCACCTGCTTACCTCTAATAATTTATTCCAAGGAATGATGTAAATCCACCGCAGTGTAGAGGGTCTGTCTTCCGTCAGCGCTGTTCACCAACTCACAGATTTCCACGCAGACCATGTCACGGGATCCCTGGAAGTTTCCTTATCAGACGGCAGGTTCTAACCTGGGACGCCGGAACTAGTCTGTCGGCCGACCGATGAGTCACTCACGGGCAGTAACTACGACGAAATACCCTTCTTTCAGGATTTCCAAGGCGCCTGACTTGGCGGTTAGGCAGTATGCAACACATTATTGACTTGATATTGGTATCCAAACGCCGAAGGCTAGCACTTCAACTACGATAATTCCATGGGGTGATCAGGCCCATAATTGGATTTAGTGGTCAAGCCGAGAATAATGTTACAATACCATTTAAGTCGAATCAATCCCTTAAAAATTTTTGGGATATTTTATTTGGAAAAATTCTACCAAAATGAAACAAAAACTCTCTTGAATCTCATTTGACTAATGATGGTCCCAGTTTTAATTTAACCTGCATTATTATAGTTTTATAATTTTTCATTCTTAAATAAAATTGTTTTCTTATAAATAAAAACGAGTTGACAGCAATCTAATTGAAGAATACATTTTACAATTACAGGCTAAGATCTGTTTTCATGAAAACGAGTAAGATATATTGAATAAAGTTTAAATCCACGTTAAAGGCTAATAAAAATAATGTATATATAGCTAAAATAATGAATATATTGTTATATTTTTTATTTTTTTAACCTTAACATATAATATAATTAGGATTGCGTAAAATATTGGAGGAAAAGTCCATTTTTAATGTGAATACAAAATCCATAATATTGATTATAATCGGACTTGAATATTTCTCTCATACTCAACTTCTTAGGCCACAAAACAACTGACTTCTAAGGTCTTTATGTATCCCTACCTATATCTTCTGTGATCTAAGAAATAGGTTCTTCCTTATGAGGGAAGTTTACTAAAATAATAGACACGCAGAAAACCAAACTTGAAATTGCTTCTGTTTTAGCACCCAACATGTGGGGATGACATGGACCTCACGCCCACGGTAGGCCAAGGGATACAGGCTCCACGGCCAACCCAGGCACGGGCCCACTCGCAGGTAAACCTTGAATTTAATTTCATATAGTCTACCCTTTGAAGCACATAGTTTGCCCAAATATTTCTATACACATGAGAGAGCTGCTACTACCGAAGAAATACGATGTAATTAAGTTCTTCTCTATAGGGGGAAATTCGCTAAAAAAACCCCTACTGAATGAAACAACAAATAGGGCTTGTGAGTGAGTGTCCTACTGGTAAAATTATTGTTTATTATTTCTTTGGGTAATTATCCAACTATATGTCTATATATCAAAGTAAACACAAACACAAATTTATAGTCCAGTCGCGAAATACCGAAGACGTTTACTTCAGTAATTATGAGTCAGAATTGAAATTGTGTGAGTGCAAAAGATAGGCAGAAAATTTATACTGTTTTTTGCCATCTGATGAAATTAATAAAATCCTCAACAATAACCAAACCATAGTATAAATAATAATAAACTTGAATTCTAATAAAAAATAGAGTGAAATAGAGTATTGGATCGAAACTAGGACCATTCGGTAAAGATTATGATATTACATTAAAGTGTATTCTATAACGAGAAAATACAGTTTGCTCGCTTAAATATGACGAAGAGTTAAACATTTGACCATGAAAGGTGAAGAAAGAAATACATTATGTTGAGAAATCCATTATTTCAACCATCCAATGTACTAACTGATGTACAACTGGAGTACGACAGGATATCATATTAATTGTGTTTTTACTGGTGAATAATTTTGGTATAAAAGGAGGGAAGGAAAGAAGAAGGAGGGAAAATGAAAGAAGGGTAGGAAAGGAAGGAGGGGAGATCGTGAGAATTAATAAGAGGAGGAGGTAAAAGAGCTAAGAAGATAGGAAGGAGGGAGGAAAAACGGTGGTTAGGGGTCATAGATAAACTGATCGGATGACTTAATTTCTGATTTTCTCTTAAGCAATTACCGGATGAATCTATAAAGAAAACCCTAAAATATTACTAAAATTCTAATTACTAATCAAGAATTTAAGCCATGCCATGAATACACGTCTGAGGTGTGGTAAGAAAATTAGTCAAAGATCGAGTCTTTGTGTCTCGTTTTAGGTTCCTGTTCATTTACTGGTGCATTATATGTTTACATGAAAATATAGTTAGAAACGCATTGGTGTGTGCAAAAATCATTTTCAAAATTAATTTATCTCAATTATTAATTTGAAAACGGTTGAATTTTCAACCACTAGGCGATTTCTAGTGTATATAATTAAAAGGTACAATTTACAGGTTAAAAGGTTTGTGTATATACAACAAAATGTAAACCAATGCAGCCAAATATTTTATTGGAGCATCGAGTAAAACCAAACACAAACATTTTCTGGTTGAATGTAGGCGATCTCTAGTATAAGTATGAGGTTAAAACTCAAATTTGCTATCCATTGTCTTTAAAATCGACAATCGCTTAATTGTTATACCGGCTAATTAAATAATGTTTTTTGATTCAATTACAGACAACACACCACGAGACGAAAGGTGTTCTGAAACGACCTAAAAATCGAGTGACGATGAATCGAAAAGTAGTCAAAGTGAGGATCCCTCCGAGACCGGAAGAGGGCAAGGAAAACCAGCCTTACGTGTACAGGCCGGGGGATCCCGAGTACGGCGTGGAGGAGGACGAGCTGCAGTCGCCCACAGGCAGATGCTGGGCACATGCTGCCGGCCCCGGCCTGACCCGAGCTGGGATCCCCGGTGAAGATCTAGTATGTTGTGACTCGCTTCTATTCTTAGAATTTTAATTATTTTGGTATCCTGCCCCCGGACTGGTGTGACTTAAAGTGGTTTTAATTTACAAGGTCCGTCTCCAGTTCAGACCAGTCCAGACCTGGTTTCGACATTAAGTTTTAGCGAATTTCCCCTATAGGGAAGAAGCTATTACCGTAGGTCTCATGGTAAGACCTAAGCCCGAGACCATAACTTTTCGTTTTGGGGCCATCAGAAGCAAAAAACACCATTCGTTCGAATTTATATATATATATATATATATATATATATATATACATATAATATGCAATAAATGACAAGAACTGAGTACCCTTTGTTAGATTTTATTTCCAACCGACATGTTTCGGGATCTAAGCCCATTATCAAGGTTTTTTAAAAGTTACATAGTCAAGTTGATGGTTAGATAGTAAAATTCTATTTTACTATCTAACCATCAACTTGACTATGTAACTTTTAAAAAACCTTGATAATGGGCTTAAATCCCGAAACATGTCGGTTGGAAATAAAATCTAACAAAGGGTACTCAGTTCTTGTCATTTATTGCATATTAAATATAGTAGCCCTTAACACTGAATCAAAAAATCATATATATATATATATATATATATGTCTGTGAGCACGATAGCGGCCGTAAATATGGTACGATCTTAATGAAATTTGGTACAGACATGTAAAGTGGTAATCGATTGGACAAGTTCGTAAACCAGCCCGATCGGACTATCGGAAGGGGGGGGGGGGGGTAAAGGGGGAATAACCCCCCCAAAAATGGGTTTTTTAGGGTTTTTACAAAAAAAAATTTAATCAAGTTGTTATTGGCACCATTGGATTCGCCTCGAAAAACAAACAATTTAGTATTTTGAATTATTGCTCTATGTCCATTGGTTACCGAGATATTGAAAGTGGTAAACACAGTACCCAGATAGCACAACAATGAAAAAATCACGTGAAAATAACGTTTTCTTTGAACATTTTTAACGTGATTTTCACGTGAAAAAAAGTAAATATCACGTTTATTTCGCGTGAAAATATAGTGAAAATGTCACAACTTTGGCCGTGTTTTTCACGTGAAAAAAATACGTGAAAATTACGTTTTCATTTCACGTTATTTGTATATATTGTACATTTTTCACGCAAAAATCACGTTTCTATTTCACTTTATTTTATCATTTTTAACATTTTCACGTAAAAATTACATTTTAATTTTGTTTTATTTTCACATAGTGTACATTTTTATGTAAAAATTACGTTTTAATTTCGTTATGTTTTTCACATATTTGAAATTTTTTGGTTAAAATTACGTTTTATACACCTTATACCTTCACCATCTTTAACACTTTTTACATAAAAACATTTTTGTTAATTTTATGTTCAAATAACTACTTCAAAAAAATGTTAGCATGAATAGCATATTTTTATTCAAACTCATTAAAAAAACTTAAAAGTCAACATATTTGAATTCTGTGATATTTAACAATAAAAATGTTGTAAAATTTACAAATTACTACTAGGCCTTATAACCAAGGAATAATACTGAAAAAGTATTACACCAAACACTGTTGTTTTAAAGAGATTGTATATAAATATTATCAATTATTATCGTTATTATTACTATATATTATTTCAAAAAGTAGAACTAAATACCCATTAATCATGGTTTAATTTAATGCTAAGCACGAATAAAACCACGGAAAAAGGGGATTTTGTTCTACTTTTTGTAATAACCATAATATCCCTTATCAGTGAATCTGTCTGAAAAATATATATAATTTCAAACCATAATATCCCTTATCAGTGAATCTGTCTGCAATATATATATAATTTCAAAGTGAGCAGTTATTTTAACTTATTCTTGACTAATTAAGGCCTTGTGAAATAAATAGAACGATGATTGAATAAATTTATGTATTGACATGAAAAATGTTAAAAAATTAACATATACTCAATACAGTATCGGCTAAGTTCTTTTTTTATTAAACCTTAATAGGCCAACACAACATTAGTTTGTACGCTTCCTCATGTTCCATTTTCAACTCCATCTTCCACAAAATCTTGCTTCCTGTAAATCAAAACAAATCCAATTAATATTATAAAGCAAACTAATATCATAATCAAAATTTACTGGGAGACTACACTGTAAAAATATTTTTACTTTGGTCTATCAAGAAAAGCCATGCAAACTCGGTATAGCAGGCAGGAGGTTACTGGGTCAGTGAATTAATAATTACTGTTTTATGGGGAATAAAGGCAGGAAATAGAGAAATAATAGTATATTTCACTATTAGTCTTGATGTGAAATGGTACTTTAGTGATGAGTTGTGAACAATACATTTCATTATGATGCAAATAAGTAACCAAACTTATAAAAAATCATCCAAAATTTCATAATTTAGTCATTTCTCTATAAGAAAACACAATAGGGCTGAACTGTCTATTTTACTTTAGAGCCAGCTGGTTGAACTGTCAAAACCGGAACTTCGTTTGTTTGGGTACGGAAATGCAAAGTTTGGGTAACAAAAATCCGCTGATCATTATTTGTTTTGATGTAAGGAAGTCGAGGGTTTTCGTAGATTTCAGCTGTACGGTAACGGGCAATCTTTGTATACAGAGTGATGAAAAATGCTTTCTGAGGTCATAAAAACGTTAAATAAGTTTAAACTGTTTTATTGCAATCAAATATATGGTAATGCTATAATAAGGAACTTAAAGTTTCACCTAAATTTATTTTGAATTGCTGTTTTAGTAAGTAGACTTCCTGGCAGGTTATCTGTGTTAGTTAACACTGGGTTTGCAATTTATCGTGGCCTATTTATATCCAATTCACATTTATAGTTTTTCACTCCAGGAAGAAAGCTTGTAGTTACAATACATGCTTGCTTACCTACATTAGGCCTAAATGCAAATTAGTTAAAAATTAGCAAAAATGTCTAAATACCAAGAATATTTGCTACCTAACATTATTTGTCAACCTCGGAACATCATATCGTCCAAGAGAAAACAAACCTTTGTATCATTATACCATAGTTTTTTTAAATTCCTTACACACCACATGAGAATTTCTGCAGATTGATGAAACATCCAAATGAAAATAATCTTTAGTGTAACATCGATTAAAAAATTAGAGCCAATAAGTAATCTGAAGAATGTTATGGAGTTTTCCGTGCGCTGATCATAAAACATCATAAAAAATATAAGACAAAAAGGAATCCTAAGACACCCACAGAAAGCAATACTAAAAACCTACCTGAATTTTTTCTCCTTAAGTAAGTTGTGTTTTGAAGCCAATTCATAGACTGGATCGATTCTCACAATTTCTCCAAAAAGCCTAGAAACTTGTAATCTTTTCTTGGTGTTAAAAATGTAACAGCAAGCTCCTTCCTAAAAGAAACACAAAAAAACATAAAATTACAAAATAATCAAACAATATTAAATTGCAGATAAACAAATGTAAATTGCTTGAAGGCTACTTCAATATTTAAAAAGTTAAGTTGGCTAAGGTGCTCATTACCAACGTTTCCGAATAGGCGGGTGCAGTTTTCCAAGCGGTCTAAATTTTATTGGAAATAGGCTATCAATCTGAAACTTTTATACGTCTGTAACCGAAATTAAGATTATTCAATTTCATCGAGAACAAATCAAAACGCTCTAAAAAACATCAATATCTAACCTAAATAAACAAAATAATGTAATCAAATGCATTAAGGTGGAGTCTGATAAGGTCTCACCAGATGGGCCTACTCAATCAGAGTAGCCTACCTATATTTAAGTTAGGCCTTTGATAAGTGCTAGTGACGGGCAAAAATAAACAGTAGAAGTAAAATAGGTAATATGCTTTAGCAGAACGAAATATAATCAGAGGTTATGCAGTTGGTGCGTTTCATCTTGAGCTTAGGCCTATTCCGTTGCCGAAGCTGTCAAACATTATTTATTTATTCTTAATGATCTGGGGCACTAAATAATGAAAAAGTTAATCTCAACAAATATTAAATGTGATTAAATACAAATTACAGTAAATAGGTATATAGACAGCTATTAAAAAATGTTAACATATCAGGTTAACTTTAGGTATCAGCTATAGTGTTCTGAACATATTCACTCCACTCCAACCGCTTCAGGTGTAGGCCTAAACGGTTCCCATAGCTCAAGATAAAACGCCCAAACTGTATCCAACAAGAAGTTCAAAATTTAGTAATAAAGCTGAGGCTTAGGAGTTAGGGGGTACGAGTTTCATAGCCTATCTGATCTTCTGCCGTTTGTTCCTATGGCAGACGATTCAACATCTGATTTTCTAAGAAACAACATCGAACGCTCTACCAATAGTCGAAGTTCAATGTACTGTCTGTTGGTCAGAACTTAACACCTGTCTTTGATATCGATTGATTTGTTACTTTACGAAAATATGTTTATCGACAGTATTTTAGTACAAGATGGCAGATGATGAGAAATAAGGTAGTAAGTTGTGTTTAGTTAGTTAATTATAGGCCTAGTAGCGTTTTAATTTAGTTATTATATTATTAGGCGTATGTTTAATATAATTTTAGTTTTATTATATTTACGTTTGGTATGACTTGTTGTTTGTGAGAGAATCGAATGATATAGGCCTAGATATAATTGACAATGGTTTCGGTATTTGTTTGTTATTGAAGTTTCTTCACTAGCCCACTGATGGTTGTTTGTTAAAACAGTACATCAGTTAGTTGAGTTAAACATGATAGGTTGATAGTTAATATCGGATAACCGAAATCTGAACTGAGTACCCAAAACAGAACTGATCTTTGCCCATGTTAAATCCAATTGAGAAGTTCAGTTATCAAACCTATAATAAGCATTTAAGGTAAACAATCGACAATCAACATAAACCTAGAAGATCAGATATGAAACTCGTACTGAATTATCACATGGGAGTGTTTTGAAAAGGCTAGGAGAGTTGTTATGATATGCATAATTACCAAATTTGTATCAACTAATCAGAAAAACTATAATGGAATGCTGAAAGTTGAGGTTAGGTTATCTTGATTTCACAATAGATGACTAAATAAATATCCAAAGTATAAACTTACCAAGAACGATGAAAGCCCGTAGTAGGGTTAACTCATTGTTCGCAGTTACTTGAAGACCGCAATTAAGTCTAAACTTCCACTTTAAAACCTTAAAAGCCGTTGTTATGACTTTAACTGAAACTGAGGCCAACGGCGTCTCACTCCTCACTCCACACTCAGGCTCCAGTTCAGTCCACCGCACCGCACCGGTTTGTGCCGCGGCGTCGTCTGAGGGGAGGTTTGTCTTGACACAATTCACGATTTATGGCCCATATTATTTTGGCAGGGTGATTTAATTTTTTTTTATAATTTGAAATAAATAGCTTTTATTGTGTCAGGCACTTTTTTAAATAGTAAACTATTTTAAAACATAATAAGTATAACGAATAACAATTTAACAAATAGTATAATAATTTTATATAAATAATTCATAACATAATTATTTATAAATCCATTAAATTTTTAAAAATTATTTGTTATATTTTTGAATTTTAGTTTGGACTAAATAAACGATTACTGTAGAATTTGTGTATTTTACGAGGATGATAGTTTTTTATAAGCGCACAAGATTAATCAAAACGTATAAAAATCGAAATGAAGAAACAAGAAAATAAAAAAATATAAAAAAGTTATATTTGTTATTTCATTTGATTATACTTTTGATTCATATTTTTCCCGTGAAAATAACGTTTTTAATTTCACTACATTTTTCACTTTAAATTTTTTCATCATATTCACGTAAAAAATATGTTTTGCTTTTTACTTTTACGTTTTTTTACTTTTTTCACGTGAAAATAACGTTATTTTTACAATGTGTGCTGACTGGGTACGTTGTCCCTATGTTAACCTTATGGGGAATAAGTAAAATTCTATAACTCGCTCATTTCTCAACATATCTTAATTAAACTTGGTTTGTGGCTTCATCTAGATGAAATCAAATGTATTTTAGTCTAAAATCCCCAAAATTTCCATTTTTGTGGCAGCAAACCTGCATAATCATTCCCCATGTTATCCTTATGGGAAATAAAAAAATTTTATATCTGCCTTATTTTTGAACATATCATAATAAAACTTAGTATATGGCTTCTTCTAGTTAAGATATACTAAATAATGAATTAAAACTAACCAGTTTCAACATACCTGTTGCAGCAAACCTGCATATTCATTCTACATGCTAACCTTATGGGTAATAAAATAAGTTGTGTAATTCGCTCATTTCTCAAAATATACTGATAAGAAATGGCATGAGGGTTCATACAGTTAATATCTACTTGATTATGGCTTAAAATATCCAAATAATCAAATTACCGAGGCAGCAAACCTGTGTACTCTCTTTCCCAATGTTAACCTTATGAGAGGTAAATACAATTGGATAGCTTTCTTATTCCTCAGCATATCTTGATAAAACATGTTATGTGGCTTTATATAGCTTAGATATATTGGATTGTAGCCTATAATACCTCATTTTCAAATTTCTGTGGCAGCAAACCTGCATTTTTCCATACTAATCTTATGGAGAATAATTTATTTTTGAATACCAATTGTGGGCATTTGGCAAATCACAGGATGAGGGAACAGGGCTCAAATTAAATGTTTTAATGTCAGGGACTCAGGAAAAGTACTGTAATTTCTTAAAGTTTGCTAGAAAACAAAAAATAACATAAAATAACTGCCATTTAAGTAGCATTGGGATCTAAAACGTCTGCTTTGTTTACATTAAAACATGTGAGCTGATGTTTGATTCAAAGCCACATGGTGGATACAGACATATGGCTTACTTAAAGGCCAGATAACTAAATATGTCAAATAAATGTACTGTAGCGAATACAGATTTTACTGATGATGTTTATGAAATTTTTTACTCAAACTTAAACAGCTGGTCATTTCCCCATACGATTAAATTGGAAAAGCCAGCTGTTTTGAAGTTTTGAACATTGCATTTTCGTGCCAAGTATAGGCTATTATTTTTTATAGCCTGTTGATCTTGAAGCCACTAGGAGAGTATTTTCGCACGCTTCCTTTTGAATGTATATTGATTTTACTTGATGCGAGACTTCATTTAAATTATTTATTTATGCACTTGAAATTCGCTGAGTATGCAGGACTGCTGCAACGGGGGGATTGCTGACTTCACATGAGCATTGCACAAACTTAGTGTCGAAACCAGGTTGTGATCTGTCGACAAATCATTGGACTGGAGACGGCCCAGGTATATTAAAACCACTTATAGAATTTTGATGTTCCATACATTTTTGTATTATTTACCCTGAGAATATCTTTTTTGAAGTTGCATAAGAATTATAGTTTCTAATGGTGTATATTTTAAATTTAAAATCCCCTACGTAAAAAGGTAAATTGTTTTTCCTTTTCGGTAAAGAAATATTGTTTTGTTCGAGCACAACAGTTCTATGATTATTTCAAACAATACTCGTACAACCACTGAAACCAGGTACCAAGTATAATACCAAGTAAGATAGTAGTGCAGAAGAATTAAAATTTTACCTTGAAAGCTGAGAAGATTATTGAAATATAAAGGAAAAGTATGAGAACTGAAAAATATGCTTTGATAAGTTTAAAAACCTAAGCTTCTTTGCGCTTGAGAGTTATTCCTAACAATAATGGTAAAATGTAAGCAATATATCATTATTGGCTATGTAAGCAGAAATTATTTGTGGCAAAATTAGGTAGTGTCACGAGCACGAAATACGGCGGGTGAGTGAGGGCGCTGCTGGCAAAATCAGCAGTATTTTGGTTGTCAATTAGTCATATGATTTAAGTTTACAAGCACACGTTTACATATGAAAGTTTTGCTGCAAGCTCTTATGCAAGATTCTTCTAATTTCGTGCAAGATTCAGACTAGCAGGAATCAATAATAACTGTCAGCTGTAGACAAAAATAAAAATGTAACGATACGTAATCTTTTGTTTTGTTTTTGTTTGTTTTCGGAGATTTCATAAGTTAATTCATCGAATTACGAAATTATATTATATTTTTTGGTGATAAATTGTTCAACACTTAATTTACATAATTACTCAATTTTAACATATAACGGTTTTTGTTTAATCAGTGTGCAATCTATGAACATTAAGCCTATTTTTTGCAATCTCTCTTATTTTGCCGAGTTTGTTTTGTTTTCATCATGGAGTCAGGAGAAATGCAGTTTGAGCCGCCCAAGGAACGACGGTTACAGGGAATTTTCCAAAGTGACCTCAAGTAACAAATCAAAAATGTGGTTGTAAACGTTCTTAGTTTTGCAAACAAGTTCAGCAGACGAAAATAATCTTGAAGCTATTGACTTCAATAAAAGCCAAGAACTGACATAAAAAATGTGTGGAATTAGTCTCCGGCCTGTTCAAAGGTGTGCCCGAGAAGTAAAAGAGAAAGTAGTGTACCTCCTAGAAAACTATACTCCCGAGTCCCGAGAGAAGCGATTCGCACATTGATAAATGACTGATTGTGGCGTAGTGAGGGAGGCAGTTTTGAGATTTTATGACAGGGGAGATTTACAAACTGCTCAAAATGGCCGCAAGGAACACAAGCCAGAGAGAATTAATTGGCTACACTGGTAGTATCTGCTCTGTTCGACGGTTTTTTGTGCCTTAGGATTCAGGTACAAAAAAGCCAACGATGGACGCAAATTTCTGATGGAGAGTAGTCGCCGCTCGTGCGCGGTTCTTGCACAAAATGCACTCGCTAAAGCAGAAACCAATACTAAACGACTGGGTGTACCTCGACGAAACTTGGGTGAATCAAAGTCACTCCAGTAAGTTTATCTGGCAACACTCGGACAAGAGTGGAGGATTGGAAGTACCGACAGGGAAAGGAGAGCGATTAATAGTGTGTTACCATAGTCAATGATGTCATGCTGGGAGCGCAAAAGGGTTCATCCCTCATCGCAAGTGTGTTTTTCGTTCTAAGAAGAATAGCAGTGACTCAGAAATGACCTATCCCTATTCTAAATATTCAGAAATGAACTAACTATTCGTTGATCTGTCCCAAGTTTTGAGCCTAAATCGAGTTACTTTTAAGAATATAATTTTTGTACATATTGTGAGTAGATTGAATAAAACTTTAACACAAATTACTTACTAATCATTTCTTAATTTGGTATTAATGAAATAACAATACCCCTATTATGTTATAACATAAAAATTACTTAATTTGAAACCTCCATTCACACAAGTCCGGTACGGAACCGTTACAAATGTCCCATACAAACCAGAAAACTTCAATATATTTCTTGAAGTAATCATTGATAAACATTTAAAATTAGCATTAATTTGTTAAGAAATATATCTTTCATTGCTCTGTATATTTTAAAATCCTCTTTTACAAATATAATAAAAGATTTTATCAAAACTATGATGACGTGTAATTTTGTGGAGTCCCGTACGAGACTAGCCTACTGTTAATTTTTCCAAGAAAAATAAAGTGTTTGAAATGTTTTCAAGACACATAACATATTATAGGTAGTGAGGTATGAGAAGGAGCTTGAGTTTGAAGTTTCAACAGAGGAGGGGAAGAAATTATTGTAATTTATAAATCGACACACAAGCAGAAATATATCCTGGAAAACCAGATTAAATATTTGTTAAAGTCCATAAACTAGTTGTAAACATGGCCTTACCATTGATTATCCACATCGACAATCAATATCAATGTCGATGTCGATAATCAATGGCCTAATTGTCCCGTGTGGAACTTGGAATGGCTGAAATAATTGTGCAACCAAGCAAACATATAAACATACAAGCTTGAAAAATTGTTCGTATAAGAGGATAACATAATTGTTTTTGTTTTAGGTAAATTTTATAGCCTACAACTATCTTTTTATAAGATTTTATATGATAAGAGTTTTTTTTTATATGTAGGCCTATTTGGTAGCCAATTAGAAAATTAATTTAGGTTTTGGGCTCGGGTTTCCGGGTGAAAGACTCACTTGCGGTTGGCAATGCTGTTTTGGATCGCAGACGGACAAAGAAAACTTTTAATGAAATATTGCGTCAAAAACTTGCATAGTGTAAAGTCCACGAAAAACACAAACAAGATGTTGACAGCTCAACATAAACATTTAATTTGCTCTTTTCAGCTGACTTTTAGCAGAAGATTTTGTGTGTTTCCAGTTTTTGCCGCCCGCCGTATTTCGTGCTCGCGACACTAAGTGTCGTTCTGTTCGTTTTGTAACTAAATTTAGGAAATGTCCTCCCTCATCCTTCTCGCACGCTAACAAGCTGTTCTTGCCGTAGGTGAAGAAGCTTTAGGCCACCTACCAACTGCTGGACTTTAACATATGTATCAAGCAGCCTAATACTTTCGTATATTTCAATACTAGGGCCAAAAGTAATGCCTTTCATGCGAGGTTAAGTTTTTCCACCAATGCGTTAACTTGCAGGAGTGCCATGGCAAGTTATTAGTTAGACGAATGAAAATCGGTATTGGTAATCGATTAACTATTACGATACAAGCGATAACTCACTATTAACGTGGCGCTTACGCGACGTATTCACGTTTGTAGCTTTACTGCGCATTGTAAAAATGAACATCTGATTATTTTCTCTCTATGGGGAAAATAACTTCTTCAGCCCGGCAGTGCATGTAATGAAAACTTCCGTTTTCACAGCGATAAAAAGAAAAGTAGTAACCTACATTTCATTACTAGTACCGAAAGTTTGCATTTTTCGGTGCGCGCCTTAGTTTCCGAATTGCACGTGTGAGGCGACGGCATGTTAAAGTAAGTTTAATGGGAATAATTGAAGCAAGTGCCCGAAAATCACTTTTGGTACAAGTTATGAGCGATACTTTTAATCACGACGCAAAAATAAACGATATCAGGAAACTGACATACTTTCTCCCTTAAGTCAATTAAAACAAAAAACTTATTAATAAAATAAAACAAATAAACAATTAATTAACACACAATTACATGCAAAATTTTATCAAAATCGGTTAAAAATTAACGGAGATATCGGTTTTTGAATATTGTCCATAAGAATAGCTCTGAATAACGTACTGCCTTTACCACGAAACGAAAATATCAGTTATCTCCGGAATTAGTTGACGTAGACTAATAATTCCGGGATTATTAAAAAAACTAGATAATTTAATTTTTCAAGCCAAATTTATTGGTTGAAAGTATATTTACTTTAGATGTCACAGATTTTGTGAAATTTGAGAAATATGATTTTTTTATTTAAATAATAAAATTTTTTAATTTATATGATTTTTTATTATTTTTGTATATGGTTTTTTTAATTCCCGTAATTTTTAAACCTGTATTTTTACAGAAATGCGAATGTTGTGATTTTATTTGTCATCTTAGGAACAAAAAACTTTAATGTTTATCAAAATCGTTAAAGGTTTTGAGAAATTTGGACTTTTGTAGTTTTTTAGGGGTTTTATGGGGTGAATACCCTTAAAAATAAAAATACCTCCGTTGCAGCAGACCTGCATACCAGCGAATTTCAAGTGTAAAACAACATATTTCAATCCAACATAGCGGGATTTGACATGTTTTTGAAAGCTCCATAAGAATAACATGGGGAATGAGTATGCAGGTTTGCTGCTACAGGTATGTTTAAACTGGTTGGTTTTAATTCAATATTTAGTAGATCTGAACTAGAAGAAGTCATTTACCAAGTTTTATAAATATATGTTGATAAATAAGCGAGATATAGAATTTTACTTATTTCCCATAAGGTTAACATTGAGACAACGTACTGTGTTTACCACTTTCAATATCTCGATAACCAATGGACATAGAGCAGTGATTAAAAATACTAAATTGTTTGTTTTTTTGAGCTGAATTCAATGGTTCCAATCAAAATTTGACAAATTTTATTTTTCTATGTGAAAAACTCAAAAAACCCATTTTGTGGGGGGGGGGGGTTTATCCCCCTTTACCCTCCCTTCCGGTGGTCCGATCAGGCTGGTTCACAAACTCGTCCGAGTGATTACCACTTTACACGTCTGTACCAAATTTCATTAGGATTGGACCATATTTACGGCCGCTATCGTGTTAACAGACATATATATATATATATATATATATATATATATATATATATATATATATTCGAACGGAATGGTGTTTTTTGCTTCTGGGGACCCCAAAATGAAAAGTTAACATGGTCTCGGACTTAAGTCTTGCCATGAGTACTACCGTAATAGCTTATTCCTTTAAGGAAATTTGCTAAAAAGCAAAAAATAAAAAAAGTCTGAATATATTATCATGGTTAAAGACCTACATGCCAAATATCATGAAAATCGGACTACTGGTGTCGTCTCTAGCTTTGTTTAGACACACACACGCACACACACACACACACACACACACACACACACACACACACACACACACACACACACACACACACATACATACACACGCGCACGCACGCACGCACGCACACACACACACACACACACACACACACACACACACACACACACACACACACACACACACACACACACACACACACACACACACACACACACACACACACACACACACACACACACACACACACACACACACACACACACACACACACACACACACACACACACACACACACACACACACACACACACACACACACACACACACACACACACACACACACACACACACACACACACGCGCGCGCGCGCGCGCGCGCGCGGATGACGGACGGACGGAAAGACACCACCCCGAAAACGACTTTTTTGGATTCAGGGAACACTAATATTTCCACTAAAAACTCAAATTCAAAAATGTTGACGAAAACAATACTTTCTCCATATACTATGTATAGAGGGGAGAAAGTAATACACATATCAAATACCACATGCCTGAGTGAAAAAAAGTTTATTTTCAAACTTATTTTTTGTGACGGAAATTTATACATATTTGAAGGAATTTTAAACACACAATATGCTAACAACACAGAGAAACCATCTTATGTCTATTTCTTTTTACATTTAGATAGTTAAACAAATTAAAAACAGCTGATATACAATTTAAAAATAAGTAGTATGAAATTAAAAAAAAACTTAAGAAAATGACCTAGTCTGGAAAAAATTCTGTTAATTTTGAAACTTTGCACACTTATTCAGAAGTACCTAAGGATGAAAATACCAAAAGTCCTGGAAAATATGTAGTGAGCTCTAGAGGCAACCGATGGAAGCAGGGTACTTTTTTGGATTTTCGTAAAAATCTCGAGAACCGTTGGTCAGAGGAAAAAAACTTTAAATGTCCAAAATAAAGCTAATTAAATTTTCTACAAACAATATGCCTTATATTTTCTTTGTGCGTCTAACGGTTACTGAGTTATAGAGCACTGAAAATAAGGATTTTTCGGCGATTTCCCCCTGAAAATGCTCAATTTTTAGTTTTTAACATATAAATATAATCTAATTTTGGTGGGAACCATGATATTTAGCTCAAAAAACAAACAGTTTAGTATCTTGAATCATTGCTTTATGTCTGTTGGTCACCGATATAATGAAGGCGGTAAACACCCATTACATTGTACCTATGTTATACTTATGGGAAATAAAAAAGGTCTATATCTCGCTTATTTCGCAACATATAGCAGTAAAACTTGATTTGTGGCTTGATATAGTTGAAATATATCTTAGTAGGGCCTAAAATCCCCAATTTTCACATTTACGTGTCAGCAAACCTGCATACTCCATTATTCGTATGATTCGTATGCAGGTGAGTATGTAGGTTTGCTGGTTTTGTTTTGATATCTTTAAGGACTAAGGCCCAGGATCGTCCTGAAGGGATTTTGGGAGTGCTTTTAATAGTTCCTTTGGTTGCCATTAGAAATAGCTACTATGGCTACTAACAGAATACGAAGGATCCTAAGAAACAACAAGAATACGAGAAGAAAAAAATAATCTCCCGGGCAAATCTGGGGTTATCAGCTAGTAATAAATTAAAGGGATCGGGTTTTTCTTTGGTTTTTATTCAATGATTATGTGCTTTTGCTCTTACGGGAAAAAATTATGATCACATGTTGTGAAGGGATCCAGAATATTATATCAGAAATTTGATTGCAGGTAAGACATGCAGTCAATGATGCCCAAGGGTTAGCCGAAAATGTATATTCCACAGCTACGGATACAGTGGTAATTACTTGTTTAAGAACAGATTTAGTAATTGATTACTCTTTTTAAGCACATTCCACAGCTACGGATACATTGGTAATTACTTGTTTAAGAACAGATTTAGTAATTGATTACTCTTTTTAAGCTTATAATTGAATAAAACAAAACCAACATTGTTTCGTGTTACGGGGTTTTATCAAAACTAGATAGCTCGAAATCGAGCAAAAATCATAAACTTATGTAACTTATGTAAGTTAAACTTCATTAACAAAATAACTACTGAAACATTTAAAGTTAATAATCTACCGCAGGAGTTTCTGGTAAACGTAAATGATTTTTTAGGGAACACCTTCATTTTCCCATGTCCTCTTTTTTCTGAAATGTATATTTTAACACCGACAAAATATCACGCTCTGCTTACAACAACACGTAGCTGACCGAGAGCAACACTGGCGCCGTGAATAATGACTTCCTTTGTTTAGGGATTGCCGCTGCACCTTATTGATAATTATTGCCAAAACAGATATTGTAGGGAACGGCTGTCTTTATAGGCAACATTTCCTTTGTGACAAAAACGCGTAAACGACGCACTACACTATGAGTCTTTTCATTCTTGAAATGCAACCCACCGCAATGAAAACATTTTTAGTTCATTGGTCTGAGGTTGGAAGGAGCATCAAATGTTACATCGGGAGGGCGATACCAGCGGTTCTTTCCTATTCCACCGACCAAACAATGTTCGTCTTCTTCTTACCGGTGGCATTATAAATATACCAAATCCAAAAATAGATTTGCTCAGGTTGATATCACTTTAAAAAACGCTATGGGATATCGTAAACTACATTGTAAAACTGGTAACTGCAATGTTTAAGAGCTTTAAAAACTTCACAACATAACCTAAATCTATCTATACTATTATAAAGAAGAGGTGGTTTCTGTATGTATGTATGTATGGAACAAGTAAACTCGAAAAATACTGAACCGACTGGGTTAAAATTTCACACAGAGGTAGATCTTGAACCTGGGAAACATATAGGCCTATTAACTTCCTTAAAATCCCCTCGGGCTACGCCCCGTGAACGGCCTTAGCTTCAATGTTTACATTTTATAAGGATGTAAACATTCAAACACCGAAATTTAAACAGCTGTGGATACTAAAATTTGACAGTTCAAATAGCAGAAGCAAGATCAGCTGTAATTTCTGCAATCTGTGGTTTACCCGTAGAACTAGTTTGGCCATATGTTCAGTTTGTAAACAAAGTAAACTGAGCTTGATCAAATGTCGATGTATAGCGCCATTGTTCCGAAATTTCAGTCCATTACTGTACTTTATTGACGACCTTTTTTAAAATTCTGAGACTTGTTGACAAATCTACATAAAATGCCCTTCTATTTGATACCTCAAACGTTAAAATCGGTCCAGCCGTTATTGCGGTTGGACTGTGAAAAGAAAACCGCTTGCGTATTAATATACAAATAGATAACATTCAGAGTTTAGGTATATTTGCAACCACTTTCTTATGTTTATGAATTCTAATATTTCTTATGTTTATGAGTAACATACAAAATGAGCTTGCACCATTTAGTTAAAATAAAAAAGTGTCAAAATAATTGTTGATATGAGTCTCTCTTTTATTATACTATGTTATACCATATTTCAATGTTTAAAAGCAAACATCTGCGATTTGCGGTTTTTAGTTTAAAGATTCATTGAAGGTATAACATTTATTAGGGTTAGGGTTTCGAGCGTGTTTTTGAACGAAAATCGGTGGAGTAAAAGCTGGTTGTTGTGGACTAGTTGTGTTGATTTTGTATGATTTTATGTATAATTAGAGACCCAGAGTAGCAATTGCTGCATTTCAGCTATTCTGACCTAAAAAATATTAAAAGCAGTAAAAAATTTAAAAAAATAATTTTTAGACCGAGTGGGGGATAAGACTACTGATATGAACACTGTAGCAATAGTTTGATTAGAACATAGCTGGATCTTTGACAGCCATTGAGGTAGAGCCGTCAAAGATCCAGCTATGTCAAATACCCAGCTTAAGGTAGATTCTTACACGTCTGATGCTTCTTCCAACGTCATTGGAAGCTGTAAAATAGATCCTCAAAAGCTAACTGAATTTTTTCCCAGATTGAGATATTTTGTTTTATTGGGACGGACTCAAGGGTAGTCTCTATCTTAAATACCCAACAAATTAAAAAAATAAAAATTACTTTTTTGAATCTAATTTTTTATACTGATTCTTGAATGTGGAAACAAAATTTCAAAATTTTAATTATTTTTTTTATGGTACGAATCTCAATTTAGGCCTACATGTCGCTACGCGCATAACAATACAGCACTTTCCGGAGAAAACTCGTGATTACTAAAAGTACCATTTTTACTCTTTTCAGCGAACTAAAATTTACATTCCAAAAGAACCGCTTAAGCTTTGAAATTTTTTTATAGTTATCTAGGTTAAATTATCAACAAAATTAGGCATTTTAATACTTTTGGATTTGTTGCTGTTTTTTGAACAAGTTGAGAAAAATTACCAAAAATTGAAAGATTTTCCAAATTTTGTCAGTACATAAATAGTAAATGTTAACTTGCCATCTTCATAATACATGGTTTTAAAGTAAATTTAATGATAAACAGAATGGCACTTTACAAAATAAATTATATAAACGGTTTTTTATGTATATTTTAAAAAGGCTTGCGAAAACCACTAAGATTTATTTTTAGGCTCCATGAAATTTTTTCCGATTTTCTTATTGAATGGTGATTTTTAGATCAACTGAAGAGTAAAAAACTGTTGCTTACTCAAAAAACCGCTTTAATAACCATTTTAGCTTTTAAGGTAGAGGTTTCCCTTAGGTAATTAAAAACGTAGATAAGATTTTTTAAAGATTTAAGATATATATATATATATATATATATATATATATATATATATGATAGACTGGAAACATCCAGTCGTTACCAGTTAAGAAAATTAACTATTTCAATAATGAGATACAATGTTGTCTACCTTTAGCAGATATATCTCAATTGAAACAAAAATTTGGTTTGGTGTCGGTCTTAGTTTGTGGAGAATACTGGTATAATGAATATGATTAATAGGGCTTACCGATGGATGTTATAATGTTAATTGTAATTTGAGGTGTGATCTAACCATTGCTTCTCTTTTCTTCAATAGCATCAAGGGGCGGGACTTGCGGAGGGAGGGGTAGATCTGGTAACAAAACATATCCATGATGCAATTCAGTTTATGGAGCATCAAGTCAAAAAGGTGATTTAGAAACTGAACGTGGATGCAACGGCCTTGAAGTGAGTACAGTAATAATCTTGTTATTAGAAAATGGCGACTTCATGGATCAGTTTAGTTTTTCCTGTGTTTATGCGGTTTCATTTTTTTATGTTCTTTGCATGGGCATTTTTCAATCTATATTGTTCAAATAGGTTCTCGACTTCTCTTCACAGCATATCTACCCCAAATGTTCTATGTATTGATACACAATCATGATTTACGAATCCTTTTCACAAAACCCCTGTGTATAAATACAGAAAACTCTAAGCATACCTTTAGAAAACTACCTTCCTGTAAATGTGCACGATCCCATTAAAATTTACTGAGTTTTTTTGAGAATTGCAGGAAAATTATTTAAAATAATGATAAAAATTGACAAGGGCTAAATGAGTTGCCATTTTTGTTACGGTATAACAACAAAATGTAAACAAATGCAGTCATATATTTTATTGATTTAATTAAACCCATATTTATTTTATAGTTTCATTTCGACCAGTGTAGTCCGGTCGTCGAGTCATGTAACCTTGAAGTAGGGCCCGACTCAAATTTGAATTGATCTGATCTGATCTGTATGTTAATCGTTTTGTTTTATGATGAATTTTTGTCCTTAGTAATGGTGCTCAATTAGATATTAATGCTAGTCGCCCCTTGTGTTTAATTTTTGTAATTGTAACTCTTTTTCATATTGTTATGTATTTATAATTTGTGTAATAATACAACTATGTCAACTTGTCGAATTTTTGTATTTTGGTATGACATTTTTAATTAGTTATTTATCTGTTGTATTGTGAAATATTATTTATGTTTTTATTCTATTAAATACTTTGTGTTCATTCGATTGTGCCATGTAGTTTAAGCATTTCTTGTCTAGGAGTAATTGGTCTGTAGCATTCTGATCAGCATGCAGCTTCTTAGAATTATTAGTCGCCACCTTTTGCTATGTTGTATACGATCATTGTAAAATGGTTTCAACCGTGGAAATAAATAAATAAATAAGTAAATAAATAAATAAATAAAGAAGTAAATAAATAAACTAATTAATTAATAAAACACTCATCTAATCTTTTGCTTTCATTTAAGCCGTTGATAATGTTAATACGACTGAAGATCTTTGCTAATTCAAAGCTTTCTAATCAAGCTTAATTTTCCAAATTAAACTATTTGTTGTTTTATTTTTCTTATATCTCCAGATCTAATCACAGTTTTTTAAGTTATATTTCATCTTAAATCATAGCAAAGATCAGATGAGTGTTTTAAGACAAACCTATATTTAAACTTAATTATGACCTGAGATATAAACCTTTACCTTATTTAAACCTTACGTGAAAATAAATTTTGTGAATCAACATTTCATGTTTAATGCATGCAGCTCATCTCTGACGGGTCTTTTTAAAGTTCCATGATAGAATAGCCTCTGGATTACTAAATATTAACGGAAATGGTTTAAATTACCTTGCTTCTGTCGAGTGATCCTGTTTTGATATCACACTACCACGGTTTTGACCCTCTTATGGGTTCATTTTCAAGTGTTGAACATTCATCAAGCGGTCATCTTCAAATGTAGATAATGTTGTCAAACTGTTCAAAATTCTTAAAAAAACACAAAAAGACATATAAAACATCGAACACGGAACACGAACGACACTTACTGGCCAGTATTTAAAACTAATTACAGACGCGTGCGGAGCCGGCGGGTGATGAGTCATGACTGCCGAGCTGCTGATTTTTGTCGTTGGATGACGTCACAGCTTGTTGGTCCTTATCACGTCTGGGATTTGTTTGAAAACCACCATCACCTGATATTGCCATAGCCCTATTATAAATTATGTTGGATTCGAATGAAAGTTTGTCATTTAATAAAACTGTGGATTTTCCTTTGATGCTTTGTATATTACGTAATCCTCAATGGTGTTCATAAAATTTCGCTTGTTACAAAAGTGGAGTATTTCTATGTTTTTTTTCGATGTTGGAATAGTTATGATTGGAGAAGATAATGTAATTTGCGTAGGCTGACTCAGTCGATTTACGGGGTAAATGCTCCTTGAATTAGTGAGGTGGCTTAGTGAAATTACCGTTATCTGGCGGATAAAAGCGTCAAATTTGATGTGAGGGTACCTTATGGTGTACTAATAAATTTTAGCTTAGGAGCCCTTTTAAATTTTTAAAACTTTCCAAACACGGTGCCAAAATCCAAGATGGCTGACAAATATATTGAAAACATTTTATTTATGGGTATCCAAGCTAATATTTCCCAAGATATCGATTTCAAACCACCGCCTTACTTGCTGAGTAGTAAATACTTCATTTTGATTGGGTATTAATTTTTGGTCTCCATCTTGGATCCGCCATATTGGATGCAAGATAAGATAAGATATTTTTTTAATTTGAATGTAGTATTGCGACACATCATGACAGACTAGATTTTCACTCTGATTACAATGCTGAAATCCGTTTTTTTTTAAATATGCATTCGTTAAAAAAGATGCTCAAATAAAAATTCACCCCCATACATTTGTTATGGACGTTTAATATTTTTAGCATTTTTTATAATTTTTCTTATTTCTCTCATTATAATTAAGACATTTAGTTATTTTTATTCTTAAAATACTAAGTGAAATAGCGGCTCTCTTTTGAGACATTGATAATCAATTTCGGACGAGTGACAGATGAGCTATAAGGCTTAGTAAGAACTCAAAAATAATTTTTTTGGAAATTTGGTTTTAATTAATCTCCGGTTCTAAATAAGGTATTTAGTTCATTTAGGTCTTAAATCACTCAGTAAACCAGCAGCTTCCAGGTGAGCTAATTCTCAATAAAATCAGATTAAAGTTTAGGTGACTTATGAGTTTTCACTCTACATAAAGTCGTTTTATTTACAGTTATAGTTCATGAAGGATTTCATTTTACAGTTCATGAAGGATTTCTGTAGTTCCAAAGAGGACTCAAAAATCATAAAGGTCTTAATCGACTCTGTATACTATTGGCTTTCATTTGAGTCATAAATTATTTGAATAGATTGAGTTTCAGGTGAGTTGTGATTCAAAAACCCACATAAAATTAAATGTTTCAGACATTTTGGTTTTTATAAAGACTGATATCATCAGCTCTAGGACAGTTATTGAGTTCTGAATGCTTTTAAAAGACTCAGTAAATTATCAGTTTTATTTTGAGACTACGATCACCCAATTCGGGCAAGTTCAGGGTGAGATATAATTCACTATTAAACGTAAAATTTAAAAATAACTAATCTTTATGTCGTAATGAGCCTTAAAATCCGTTTACAACCTAACAGATTTTACGTATCAATATTTCAAGGCTAAAATGAACTAAATCTCTCATTTAGAACTGGATATATAAATACTTGATTAAAAACAAATTTTCAAAAAAATAATTTTTAAGTCCTTATTAAACCTTATAGCTCCTCTGCCACTCGTCCGAAATTGATGATTAACATCTCAAATGAGAGCCGCTATTTCACTTAGTATTTTAGGAATAAAACTAACTAAATATCTTAATTACAATGAGAGAAAAAAAAATTATCCAAAAAAATGCTTAAAATATTAAAGTCCATAAGAAATGTAAAGGGGTGATTTTTTATTTGAACATATCTTATCAACCAATGAATATTTTCGAAAACGAATTTTAGCATTGTAATCAGCGTGAAAATCTAGTCTATAATCATGTGTCGCAATACTACATTCATATTTTTTTTAAATCTTTCATCCAATATGACGGATCCAAGATGGCAACCAAAAATTAATACCCAATCAAAATGAAGTATTTATTACCCAGCAAGTAAGGCGGTGGTTTGAAATGGATATCTTGGGAAATATTAGCTTGGATACCCATAAATAAAATGTTTTCAATATATAGGATTTTGGATTAAGATGCCGTGTATGAACATTTTTTTAAATTCAAAAGTGCTCCAAGGCTAAAATTTATTAGTATGCCCTTAGGTAACTTCATGCCAAATTTGGTGCTTTTATCCGCCTAGTAACGGTATTCTTAAAGTATAGCCCTAAGCAACCACACTAAATCTTTCGGCCAGAAATGTCTAAAAATAAAGTAAAAGTTTCGTTTGAAACTTCAAATAAACTTTCCTCTTTGTTGAAAAATGGCAATCACACTAAGAATAAAAACGACAATGATAAGAGTGGCATTTATAAAATAAAATGTACGAGAGTCCTAGTTTTTATGTAGGCCAGACCTCCCGATCGTTTTCTAAAAGATTCAAGGCATTTACCCCGTAAATCGACTAAGTCAGCCTACACAAATCACCTTATCAACTCCAATCAAAACTATTCCAACATCGATAAAAACTTAGAAATACTCCACTTTTGTAACAGGGGAAATTTTATGAACACCATTGAGGAATACGAAATATACAAGGTATCAAAGGAAATCCTTAGTTTTTTATTAAATGACAAATTTTCATTCCAATCCAACACATAATAGGGCTATGGCAATATCAGGTGATGGTTATTTTCAAACAAATCCCAGACGTGATAAGGACGAACAAGATGTGACGATCAGATCCATCGACAAAAATCAGCAGCTCGGCAGTCATGACTCATCACCCGCCGGCTCCACATGCGTCTGTAATTAGTTTTAAATAGTGGCCAGTAAGGGTTATTCGTGTTTCGTGTTCGATGTTTGTATGTATTCTTTTTAAGAAATTTGAACAGTTTGACGAATTATCTACATTTGAAGATGACCGCTTGATGAATGTGTAACACTTGAAAATGAACCCATAAGAGGTTCGAAACCGAGGTAGTGTGATAACAAAACAGGATTACTTGACAGAAGCAAGGTAATATAAACCATTTTCGTATTTAAATGATTATTAGTTCAAACTAAACCCATTACACCTCTGAATCTTTTAAGACAAAAACGAACTTTACAATGTAAATAGAACCGGAGATAAAATAATACAAAACGAAAAAATAATATATAGTTTAATTTCGAAATATCCATAAATGTACAGGAAAGAATTTTTAATTCTGAATACTGTATCTCGAGAACAAAACAGTATTTTTAAAAACGGATTGCGGCTTTGTGATCAGAATGGACATCTAGTTTGTAATGTGCTATGTGCAACATGAAAGAATTTATTAGGTTTTTTATTTTATTTAAATCAATTTCAACTATTATATCTCAGGGTGAGTTCTTTGCCGTAGCACAATCCACTTTTAGGCTATCAATGATGCCCTAGCTTATAAGTTCTGAATGTAAGTGTGTAATTAGTGTGCTTAATTCGGTCACACAATCATTTAAGATGAAACAGTGATCCGAAAGCGTAGTTTTATAAAAAACGCAACATCAATTAAGATGCAAGAGGCAGTTGTCTGCTTTTTATAGCACCGATCAGCTGGGGATGATCACATGCTCACCCTACAGCCGATGAAACTTTGGTACTATACAGAGGCCACTATTTTTAGAGAGGTGTTTTCAACTGGATACCAAAACTGACTACATAATTGGAGAGGACATACTTTATTTGACTTACTGTCGAAATTTGACATAATTATGATGAGTGGTCTTTGTGTTATGCCTCCCAGAAGGCAGCGATGTCGGCGAGGTCATCGTCGCTAGCGGCAACACCCGATCGCCACCCTTATACAGCGCGCTGCGGCGGTTATGTTGGGTTAGTTTATCATAAATATATTCATAGAATAGGTCACATACTACTATTCCTACTAAGGACTTTCCTCGTTTCGTTAAAAATAAACGATACTGGATGAGTCATACGTTTGCCCGCCAAATCCTGTAGGCAAGTGATGCACACACTCCGGCCAACAACACGACATAGGCCTACTTAGAGGCGATTTGGCGGGCGAAGGTATGACTCATCTGGTATCGTTCGATTCGTAACGAAATGAGGAAAGTTCTACCAACGTATTTATGATAACCTAACCTAGCAGTGCTGCCTTGGGAAGGGTGGCAGCACTGGTTACAGCAAGACGTCTACTCAATCCATGTAGCTCAGTTTTAACAACTTTTTAATAGTTTTTATACATTATTTTGACTTGAAAGCTAGTTAAATATGATTAATAGTGCACAGAATTTATGATAATTACTTAAATTTTATTGAGCTCAATATCATTACGCCACAACATCGCAGAGAAGACGGCCGACTCCAAGAAGCAGCTAGATCCGCCAATGACCCCGTTTATACTGATTCCAAACCAACATTTTTCCTGAATTTCCTGACTCGTTACCTCACAATTTCTCTCTTACCTACTGCTAATTTCGATTTAAATGATTGTATTTTGTGTGCCTTTGTTCTTTGAAAATTTGATAAAACAGCCTGAAATGAATGTCAAATCTTAACCATATGAAGCTTAGCTTAGAGTTTTACAAGTAGTTACATGATTGAGTTGGATTTCTAAACTAACGGGCCTTAAAAACTGAAACTAAAAACTGAAAAGGGAAAAATAAAATCATCAAAGCTGACATTTTAGTTAGGCCTAATTAGTTCTTCAGACTCAACATTTTTATGAACAACATAAATAGCCTAGGCCTAGTTAAGGATAAGTTAGACATAAACTTTGTCTCCAAGTAAGAATCTCTCAGCTACATGGATATCGTCTCCGAAGAGGGCTCCTCACCGCAGCATTGCAGCGTATGCTCTGGGGAAATATTAAAGGATGACCGAGTCGTGGTCTGCGACTCATGTGTTGCATGGTATCACGCAACCTGCGGTTAGGTAAATGATAGAGTCTACAATAGGATAAAAATGGCCCCACAAGCCAGACAGTCCAATGGAAATGTGGTATGTGTAAGATTGGTAAGACTAAACACAGAAAGCCATCCTAGCAAACAAAGCGTAATGTTACTAATCAAAAAGCGTTGATTGATAATGACCCTAGCCTAAATGTGGACCTAAATGAAAAATTTAGCCTAGGTGTAGATGTTGAATTTAGTCTCAATGTAAATAATAAACTCTGTCTTAATGTATTTGATGAATCCAGCCTAAATGTAAATAATAATGAATTTTGCCAAAATGTAAATGTTGAACCTAATCTTAGTGTTAATAGAGAAGCAAGCCTAGATGTAAATAGTACTTTAGCCTCTAATGATGTTGATAAAATGAAGGCAGAGATTGATCAGAGGGTGAGCCTGGTCAAAGTTTTTTAAATCTCAACCAAAACTTAAATTTACTAGGCCCAAAACCTAGTAGATTCAAATCAAGCCCAGTCTAACGGTTAAACCTCGGAAGATGAGGCCAAATCAATGTTTGATGATGAAGGACCAATTGATCATAATAATTTGACTCATAAAGCATACAATGACTTGTGCTCTGATCTTCAAAGAGTAACCCAACAACTTACCCTTTCCGGACAAGAAAATATTGCCTTAAATGAAACAATTCTAGATAAAAAGGACAATTTTATAACTAAAAAGCCGATTGAGTTATTGTAAAAAATATCATACAATCCAACCTACCCTACAGGCTAATTCATCTAATTGGCCTACCTCACAGCGATATGTTAGATTCTCGCTGAATGAAGAACCGTGCAGTATTAATTTTTTTAAGCCGAGTGACCAATCAAATAATGAACTATGTGAGTCTAATCGTGTAAGTGCAGGGAACGTTGTACCCACGCAAAATGATACAAATAAATCATGTCAGTCTGGTAAATCTAATCGATCTAATAACTAAGAGCAGCCTAATAAACCAGAACAGCCTAAAAACAAGAACAGACTAATAAACCAGAACCACATTACAACCATTCCGACTCAAAAATATTAATTATTGGTGACTCCATGCTTAAGAATATTAAAGGCAATATAACCAATGGAAAAATAAAAACTGTATCTATTCCAGGTGCTATGATACAAGATCTAAGTAAATACCTAGCTAATAATGAAGCTTATATAGCAGATATAGTTCTTGTGCATATAGGAACTAATAATATAGTCCATTCAAAAACAACCGATCACGTAATGCGACCCCTGTAGTACATGCTCGAGGCAGCCAAAAAAGTTTAAAGATACAATCTGGATAGTGCATGGGATAATATACCGAAGGGATTTATCCAAGACGGTCATTGATGAAATAAATAAGGCGTATGCCTTTATGTGTGATGAGCTTAAGTTGGTATACCGAGATCAAAATAGTACAATTACGGATAGAGGGCTGGCGAGAGATGGTCTTCATATAAACAGATATGGAACTAAACTCCTTACAAATTTTATTTTGGCGGACGTAAGCCCAAATGATGTCTTGTCATACCACAAAGAATCTAGGCCTACTCAAAGTAAAAATAGCAAAGAGGCCCCCGCGTCAAAACTTGATATTGCGGATCAATCAGTAAATGTGACCCCTACCCCACAAGAAGAAACATTTTTGCAGTTGATGGATGATGACAGCCAACGGCAGCATCAGGAAAAAGGAGATCAAGACAATCTATTAGAAAATGAAACCCAGCCTACAAAAAATGATGCAGTTTTACAAAATGAAACTTCTGAGAATAATAATCTTTCGTCCCAGCACCCAGAGAGCAGAACCCAACCTAAAGAAGAATGTTATGAGCGGGAAAAAATTCACCGGCCAAAGCAAGAGACCGTGTCTGCGGATGATATGGTCTCTTTTCAACTTGATTTTAATCCAACTTCGGATGGTCATGGTTTTCCGACTCAGCGACTAGGAAATCCGATCAGCCTACGGTGACGAATATACAACTGGAAACGGCTCATCAGTTGGAAGATGTGACCCAACCTACAGTACAAGAAGGACTTGGATTGACCGGGCAAACGGAAACAGACACCGAAACTGCGGAAGCATGAAATGAACCGTCAATGACGGACATTTTAACTAACAGAGTACATCCCGGGCCTAGGCCTAACTTGAATGAAGAAAAAAGCTTATCTCAGACAATGTACTAGCACAATACCTAAATAGCTATAACAATAATTCCCTAACCAAACCTGTCACTTCTAAAAATAATTTGATAATATTTTTTCTAAACATACAAAGGGGACTTCAAAAAAAGATTGACTTGCTTTCCTTAGATCTACAACAAATAAGACCTGGTATCCTTATGATAGCAAAACATGGGTTAGGCTCTAGTAAACAGAAACTGGTAAAAATTCCAGGCTATATTCTTGTCAGCGAATTTTCTAGAAATATTCATATGTGGTGCGACACGGCAATTTATGCCTCAGAAAATTTTAATCATGAATGTCATTCTTTATAGACCCAGCTCTACTCTGAAGAACTGTCATGCGAAATAGCAGCTATTAGTTTCAATATTAAAACAAATAAGGTTATCCTGGTTATTTTTTATAGGCCATCATCTGGTACAGTGGATGACTTCCTTAATAAATTTGACAACTTTCTTAGTAGCCTAACTATCGGCAATAAGAATATGATTATCATGGGTGATGCTAATATAAACACCCTGGTTGATTCGAACGATCTTACTAAACTTCAAAACTTGCTTAAACAGCATTGTTTAACCTTAGAAAAACTTCCCCCGACAAGAAGGACAAAAACCTCAGAAACTAGTATTGATGTGTGCATAACTAATTATCATGACCCTCAAGTTCAAGTTTTAGACAACCTATTTTCAGACCATAGTGGTATTACTTGTACTATGCACCTGTCGATAAATGTACAAAATAATGAAAAGTCATTTGTTAGACACTTAACAAGAGAAAATCTAGATCTTATTAAAAACAAACTCTCCAAAGAAGATTGGAAAGGCGTTTTTACTGCAACGTCCTGTGAAGATAAATACAACATTTTCATCAACACCATAACTTATTACCTGGATTTTATCTGCCCTCTAAGATTAAAAACCAACCGCAAAAGAATGTCACATGCTGTCAGAATGACTCCTGCACTTGAAAATATTAAGAAAGAAACACTAAAAGCTAAAGATAAATATCCTGGAGGACAAAAACAAATTCTGTGAACTAAAACGAAGTTATGACAGACGTTAGGCTAGCAAAGAAGGAGCAAATAAGGACCCGAATATCATCTGCTACAAATAAAACAAAAGCAACCTGGAAAATTATAAATGAAGAAAGGAATAAAACTGGCTCGACAGGAAAAAATATTAGCCTCAAGATTGACAATAAAACCGAAAATGACCCAAAAATCATAGCTGACTATTTTAACGACTTCTTTACAAACCTGGGAAAATCACAAACTAGGCCAACTTTGACACCCAATAACAACATGGATAATGAATAATTGACAGCTTTTAAACCTATAACAAAGGACTTGCTCGTGAGAAGTTTTAAACTAATAAAACACAAAACATCCTCAGGTTTAGATGGAATCCCGGGAAACTTGATGCATCATTGCAAAGAAGAAATTCTTGTGCCTCTTTTAGACATAATAAATTGTTCTATTCTCAAGAGCTCAGTACCCTAAAAAATGAAAATATCTTTAATTCACCCGATGTATAAAAAACTTCAGAAAGACGATGTCGAAAATTATCGTCCAATAGCCATGCTACCCACAATTTCTACCTATTGTACAATTGCTACCCACAATTTGAGCTGATGGACGAATATGACTTTGTAAATGACTATTCGGCAACGTTTTTCCCAACGTTTAATAAGCTGTAGGTTAAGTTCAATGAATGCGAGTGTGAGTGAATGTTGCGTGAGTGTGTTGCCCGTATCCCGGCCGCCGTTGTCATCGGCTCTTCGCTGCCTGCTCCCCGCACGTCGCCGCCGGCGCTGTCGTCACTGATAACGCTGCCCCGGCCCAGCGCGCGCTTCCACCGCTTCCGTTACCACAGCTTCTCTGCCAAACTCTCACACCCTACCCTAACTTCTTAAAGGCAGCTCATGTAAATGCACTATCACTTTTCTGTCATATCGATGAATTCCGCTTAATTTTTCAATGTTCTTCTGTCGATATTATTCTAGTTTCTGAAACCTGGTTAAAACCTTCTTTGAGTGATAAAAGTGTTGAATTAACCGGTTATAATATTTTTAAAAATGATCGTCTCCATAAGGGAGGGGGCGGAGTTGCAATATATGTTAAGTCACATCTTCCATCTGTAATGCTTTTATCTTCCGACACAACGAGAGTTGGTCGACCTGAATATATGTTTCTAGATATATGTGTTAATCAAACACATATCCTGCTCTGTGTCTGCTACAGAGCACCCAACTTAGGATTTCTGGTAGAATTTGAGCATGACTTGGTGGATTTGATGGCTCGCTACGGTCATGTTGTTGTGATGGGCGATTTCAACCCAGACTTACTTGGACCACCTACTTACGACCAAAATTCACTGACTAATTTGTTTTTTTCCTGTGACATGACTATTCTTCCTTTACAAGCCACACACCATACTGCAACTGCTGACACACTGCTGGACATCATTGCTGTTAGTGATCCTTCCCTTATCGCTCACCATGGTCAATTTTCAGCCCCTGGTCTCTCCAAACATGACCTCATTTTCTGTGTCTATAAGCTTAAACACCCCAAATCCGGCCCTCTGCATATCAAATACCGAGACTATCAACATCTAAATCAGATTACTCTTCTTCAGGATGCTGCAAGTGTTCCATGGCAGGAGGTCATCCAGGCACACGATGTTGACAGTATGGTCAATCGATTTTATTTCTTTCTATCTAATCTTCATAATAAGCACTGTCCTTTAGTATCAAAACGAGTTTCTAAGCCGCCTGATCCTTGGATTAACGAGCTCATTCGTCAACTTCAAAGGCAAAGAGATGCAGCCTTCCGTAAGGCCAAGCGTACCAAGCTTCCTCTAGACTGGGCCAATTATAAAAGGAATCAAAATCAACAACAAATTAGGAATTCCAAAGCCAGATTTTATTATAGATCTTTTTCCCAGAAACAATCTACCAAAGTTTTATGGACTAAATTAAAAATCCTTGGTGTTGGTAAGTCAGTGAAGTCCCATGTCATGTCTTTAAGTCTTGATTTTGTGAACGATTTTTTTGTTAATGTCCCTATCTCTGCCTCTGGAGCTCGTGATCACGTTAATGACTTGCTGTCAAGGCCTCTTGATTTGCGAGTAAATCCATTTTTCTTCACTTTGGTTAGTGAGTCTGAAGTTCACAAGGCTATCATGAGGATGACTAGTAACGCAGTCGGCGCCGATGATATTCCTATTAGGTTCATTAAAGAGACTCTTCCGGTTGTACTCCCCATCATTACCACAATCTTCAACAAATCTTTAAGAACTCATATTTTTCCTTCTATGTGGAAATCCGTAATAGTCCGTCCGCTTCAAAAGTCATCTTCATCTAAATCTCCTTCTGACTATAGGCCAATCAGCATCCTTTCTGCTTTGTCTAAATGCCTTGAAAGAATCGTTCATCACAATTTTCTGCTTATCTTGAACAAAATAGTATTCTATCCAACTTTCAATCTGGTTTTCGCTCCAACTCCAGCACTACTACAGCTCTTCTGAAAATAACGGATGATATTCGTTTTGCAATGGATAATAGACAAGCCATAATTCTGACTCTTTTTGATTTTTCAAAGGCATTCGACTGCGTGTACCATCCTCTCTTGCTCCTTAAGATGCGGAAAGCTGGATTTTCTGATGGCTGTGTTGACTGGGTTCAGTTCTACCTATCTGATCAACAGCAGTGTGTTAGGGTTGGAGACAACTCATCCAGCTGGAGACCAATCACTAGGGGTGTGCCCCAGGGATCTGTACTTGGGCCACTTCTGTTTTCACTTTACATCAATGATATCACAGAACAGATCACTCACTCTCAATTTCATCTTTATGCTGACAATTTACAAATTTACTCCCACTTTTCAGTCAATGACATGGACATCACAGTTCGGCAAATCAACTCTGACATTGACTCAATCACTCGCTGGTCTAACCAAAACGGTCTCAAACTGAACATTAACAAAACTCAAACTATGATTGTCGGATACCCTAGACTCATGACTAAAATAAACTTACGTACTGCCCCCAGACTAAATGTTGATGGAAAAGACCTTGAATACTGTGACAAACTAAAGAACCTTGGAATTCAAATGGACAAACACTTGAAATGGGTTGACCAAGTAAATGTTATATGTAACAGGGTATTTGCTGGCATTCACAGCATCAAACGTTTTGCAGCTTATCTTCCTCTGAATCTGAATATAATGTTAGTAAAAACCCTTGTGCTGACTCACTTTAACTATTGTGATTTTGTCATTGACGACATGACCGTTGAGCTGTCGAATAGACTTCAGCGAGCTCAAAATTATTGTATCCAGTTCATTTTTGGCTTGAGACGCAGTGATCACGTTACGCCTTATTTCGACTTATTGTCATTATTGAAGTTGAAGGAACTCCGTGAATTTCATTCTCTCCGTCTTTTACATTCAATAATAAGGAACAAAGTTCCAAAGTACCTCTCTGATAGATTTAAATTTGTTTCTGATATTAGCAGTCGCTCTACTCGAAGGGGCTCTCTTCTTTTATCTATTTCTACTCATAGAACAACAGTCTATAATAAATCATTTGTCGTTTCTGCCTCTAGACTTTGGAATTCTCTCCCTGATCCCATCAAAACTCGGGAAAGCCGCGCTCGGTTTGGGGCTGAAGTAAAAAATCTTTTACTGCAAGGTGGGCGGGAGTGATTGCTGTGGCCCTGGTGTGGCGGGATATGGGGTAACTTAGGTTGGGTGAATGTTACTTCATTAAAGTTGAATTTTAGTTCTATTGAAAATTGTTAATGTTCTTACGTCTGATTTGTTTTTGTTTACCTACCATGTTATATATTTAATTTTAGTCGAAGTTAAGTGGTGAGAGGACTTGCTAGTCCTAACTTCGCTTCGTTAATAAAGCCTTTTTTCATTTCATTTCATTTCATTTCATTTCATTTCATTTCACTTCATTTAATTTCATTTCAATTTCTAAATATTTAGAAAAGGCCATTTATTTACAGATTGCAGATTACCTGACAAAATATAACAAACTTTACCTAAATCAACACGGCTTTAGAAGTGACAGGTCCATAAATACAGCTTTATCAGATGTCTTAACGTTTATTACTCAAAACTGGGAGCAGCATAACAAGGTTTCAGCCATATTTTTAGACTTAAGGAAAGCATTTGACTACTTGGATTGGAATGTTCTCATAAATAAGTTAGAAAATATAGGAATAAAAAATCAGGCTCTAAATTGGTTAAGAAGTTATTTGTCGAATAGGCAACAAATAGTAGAAGTCAAATATCAACTGAATGGATGGAATAACGCAGCCAGATCAACAACACAAAACATGAAGAACGGAGTTCCGCAGGGATCCGTATTAGGACCTTTGTTTTCCCTAATTTACATCAACGATCTGCCTAAAAGATTACCAATATACTCTAATTGTCTTATGTTCGCTGACGATACCACGCTTGTAATCTCAGGTAAAACTTCACAAGAAATGCAAGAGAGAATAACCATAACTACAGACCAGACCGAAACAGCTCTAAATAACCTGAAATTAGATATTAATCATTTAATCACTCAAAAAGCTCACTCATAAACTTCTCCACCAGAAATGCAATAGTACAAGATAAAAACAATCCTAAGTATAAAACAATAGACCACACAAAATTTCTAGGAGTCACAATAGATCAAAACCTTACCTGGAGAAATCAAGTTGAAAACCTAATAAAAACTTTATCAACAGCAGTTTTTGGAATAAAAAGTATTAAAGAAATTGCAGGAAAAGATGCAGCACTTACAGCATATCATTCTCTCTTTGCTTCTCACGTTAGGTTTGGTATTATAGCTTGGGGTGCAGACCCTATTTCTCTTATAGAACAAATATTGATACTTCAAAAGAAAACCGTCAGAATAATCAACAACCTTCAACCTGAGACACATTGTAAACCATTTTTTAAGCAAGATAAAATATTAATTGTCAGCTCTCTTTACATTTATGAAACAATCATCTTTGCCAAACAAATAACACCAATAGATTCAACTAGAAGCTCTTTTCATAACTACAGCACAAGAAGAAAGTATGACTATAACCTTCCATACAACAGACTTAAGAAATCTCAAGACCATCCAATTTACACAGGCTGCAAACTATATAATGCTCTCCCACATGCTATAAAATTAAAATCAGGCTCACCAAAGTTTAAGCACCTCTTAAAGCAGTTCCTAATAGACCATCCTTTTTTCAAAACTCTCGGAATTCCATGACCTAACAGCATACCACCACCTAACCTAACCTGACCTGAGTCTTTGACTCATGACATTTTCACATTCTCATTTCTTCTTTTTTTCCTTAAATACCATGACCTACACCCAGTCTTGAGAACAGTGGCGGTGAAGAGGATAAGTTGTAAGTTGTAGTTTTAACATAACCGCCGTAGCGCGCTGTATGAGGGTGGCCTCCGTATTATACCAAAGTACCCCTTCAGTCTATTATCACAGGATTGCCATTATTTCATATCATAAATGGAAACGTAAACATTCCTTACACCTATTCTACAATTATTAATATTAAATTGTTAAATATGGATTATTATAACTTAAAACTAATAAAAATACATTAAAATAATTGAGTACAGAGTGAAACAAATATACATTAAAATAATACCTCACCTCTGCTAAAATCCACGATTGAGCGATAAGTAAGGGAGCAGAATGAACATGAAAACTTGGTCTTGATGTCTTGATGGGGACTTGTTGAACTTCCCCGCCGTAATAATTTTTGAAACTCAGTAACAATTGAGGGGGCGAGAGAGGGGAGGGCAAGGGGCCCTGTCACAAAGCTTCAGGGATGGTTGAACTTTGTTTGGCCAGCCGGAGCTGCAGCTATCTGCTAGACCCAGCTCATAAGAAACTACAATACTGGTTGATCAGGCCTGCATGCCTAGAGTTAAATTCAAATTTCCCTTTCAAAAAATTATTCTGGCTTGCTTCTATTTCTTGTTACAAAATATTATTCTTGCATAAAAATAAACTATTATAATGTTGAACATGAAACAGAATGAAACAGTTTGGCCAAGAATAGTTAAAGTCTAAAATGCTCGATACATTTCCTAAACAAAAACTAATTAATTCATATTTTAATCTTAATTTTTCAGTACCTATTTAAATTATCCGTAGCCTATTTTGTTGACAATAAATGTACACATATTAAGTTATAATATACTTCATAAAACAAAATTAAATTCATTAGTTTCTCACGCATGTTTGGAAAAATAGCGTACAAAAGTTAGGATTTAGCTGAAACCCCCCCTTAACGCCCCTTAAGGGCCCCTTAAGGGGCTTAATGCCCCTTCTTGCGAGGGCGACAATTTTCAAGAGGGTGGGTACAATGTGCTTTATTCTCGAAAAACACACAACATTTTCCCCAAATCTGCAATAGTTACACATCCAGACCATAAAATGCATTATATTAAAATAAAAAGAAATATAAATGTCTATTTTATTACGTTCTGCTAATAATGCCTGCATCACGGTACCTGCAACCATGCATGCACTAGCTGATTGTTGGAACGTACATACATGCTTAATTCTTAGACGTCCTCACAGCTGATTGTTGTTAATGTTAATCTTATTTGGTTATTCCTGCCACTAAATCAGCTGTTAGTGCCTGCAATCGTTGAACTGTTATGATTATGATTAATTGTTAATTTGTTTTATTTCATCATATAAGTTTTCTAATTTTAAATTACTTTAAGTTTCCTGATACCGTTTATTTGATTATTTATTACAATGTTATTCTTAAGGGTTTTCTTCGGCTCCCGGCGGGAGACGTTATTCCCAGTAGGAAACTAATTATTATTTTACTCATGCATTACAAGGAGTAAAAAGTGTCTAAACATAGCAGCTGGGGGAAAAAAGTCTTTTTATGCTCAAGCAATTTAAACTACTTACAGCACAAAGTAAAAATAAGTCTTTAAGTTGTATTTCAAGTCACGAAGTATTGTCAGCTGCCGGCTAAGACAAAAAAGTTGTTATCTATAATTATTGGGGCCAAGTGCGGTGGAAGCGCGGTGGCAAAAACGGCTAGTGCGCATGCGCGACAATGCGTCGCTAGACCGCAGCACTGTCATTCTGCTCCCAGCCGTCAACAATAGCGTGTCACTACATGTCGTCCTAAAAAAATTGACCGACGGAACATTGACTCTAATTGACGATTAATGATCTGTTTTAATTCTATTCAATAACATAAAATATTTCATTAGTATTTATTAAAGCGTCTTGACTCTGAACAACGATTGACACAGAAGCAGTAACTACGTGCGAGCTGCCGAATATACGCAGCCAGGCTAGTACACTGTTGGCCGCCGCTGCCGCTACTACTCACCTCTCCTCCCAGCCTACCCACTCCCCACCCCATGCGCGGACTGGGCCCCAAGAATTGGCGCCAGTTATACTTTTGTATACAAAATTTTTATTACTCTAAAGGAAGGAGTGTGAGTATTGTAAAAGTTTATGAGACGAACCCTGAAACAGAAAATTATTTTTACACAAACAATATAATGTATTAGAATATTTTGACGCACCAATCCCTAATTGAGTGTAATTAGATATGACGTCTGATAACACAAATGTTATTTTTAGGAAAAACGTTTTCTAAAAAGCTTACAAGCAATATTTGTTCTATTCTCTATTCTTAAGTCTTTACTTAAGAAGAAGTTAGTGAGAAGTTACTTAAATACTTATTTCTTGATCCTATAGCTTTGTCGGAATTTTACGTACACGATCAAAAGATTTCTTTTAATTGCAATTGTTTTGTTTTCTAGGCTTAAATAACCACCAAAGCAGACTAATCACGTGATACTGGAGTGGAGAGAAGCGGAAAAATATAAAAAATTAAAAACTCTCAAAACAGCTCAAAGAACCTATTGTTGTGTCTAAATATTGGTATATTATATAAGAGTTGTCAAAACATTTTGTGGTTTCATTTTTATTTTATTTGTTTTACAGTCTATTCCTTTTTACTTTCAGGAAAATATTAAGTAGATCATTAAGGGTAAATGCTGGAAATGTATGATTTCCAGCTTGAAATTACTTTTATGCCTAGTGCATGTAGTGAGGAAGGATAACGATCTGAATATTAATATAGAATACTAGCTGATCAAGACGGTTTCACCCGTGGAAAAACATAAAGACTTCCTCTGTCTTTTTTAGGATTTAATTTGTCATACTTTTTAAGGTTGCCATGACAACCTTATATTCTTCCCTATAATTTAACATTAAAACTTTGAAGTACCATAGGGCGAAACCTTTTGGGAATTTACAAAACCGTTTCTTAGTGTGCATCTAAGACCCATGGGGAGCAAACGTGCCAAATTTCAACTCTTTAGGTCTTATAGTTTTGGAGATTTGCTGTCCGATAGAAAACCCCTTCTCCTTTATCGATGAGTGAACGAAATGAACGAGTCTATGTATCAGCGGAGTTGAAGATTCGTTGTCCGTCACTGTGTGTGTTTGTGAGTGACTGTGTACGTAACGCGATAACTTACAAAACCGCTGCACTAATCATTTCCAAATTTCGCATAAACGTTTAGTATCTCACAGGGAATATGCCATTAAATTATGAAGCATATTGGTTTAGTATTTTTTGAGTAATTTTATATTTTAACTTGAAAAATCGTCATAAGTTTAACATTGGGCAATAATTTACTTTAGTAAACTACGGGATACAAATAAAGATTGTTTCCAAATAAAAGGAAAATAACAGTGGAATTTAGAAAGAAAATTATATCACGAAGCACTTCAATAATACGCTACATGCCTTTCAATTTTCAGGTTTTTTAGACCACGTTAAAATGTTTATTATTAAAAAAACAAAGCCTAGAAATATAAAAATTCAGATAGATCATTTCTGTTTTGTTGCCGTAGTCGAGATAGTTTACATGAGTGACGCTAGATGGAACCAACAGGAACACGTTGTCATGTTCTTTTTACTATCAGCTGATTCCATATATTTAAGAGAAAATATTTATTGTTTGTTTCCCTTAGTTAAAAGTAATAAAACGTCAAAAAACAATGAGTAAAGATACTATTGCATATATAATAGTACATTGATGAAACAAATGTGAATTTTACCCCAGCAAACGCAGTTTTTGTATAAAATTGCGATAAAAATATATTTTTATGGCGCAAATCGAATTAAAAACAAACTTTTGTACCAAGAAGGATGCATGCGATCAGTTATATTAAGACAAATTAAATGTGTATGAAATTCAATTGAGAATGTAGGATGTTGTAGATGTGTAGATTAATGATTTGTTTCCTACATAATTTTATTATACATAATCAAGCACGAAATTCAAAAAATAATAATTAATTTTGCATACATAGTAGTATAATTAGTTTTATAATAATAAAGTCAGGATAGCCAGATTCAAAAATAAGAGGATTAGGTCGCGGATCCATGGACGGCTCATCATTGGCGCCGTCCTCGTGACCAGTTATTCCGCCCCACACAAGCGGATCAAGAACCCGAGCAAGAGCTCTAGGAGCTTCCGTAGGCCAAGGCAAAGAATAAGCAGAAGCTAAATAAAACCGAAAAGGCGGTCCAAAAGGCGAGGATCCAAAAGGATAACAACCCGGATCTCTGCGCCACCAAAATTGTATATACGAGACTGATTACGAATGGGGTTGTTATCGTTGCTGGACGGAAAATATGCCCCTGGCAGATCCAGGTTTACTGTGGATTTATCCAATGACAATGACTACTTTATTGTCCCCCGCCTCCTGGGTGATGAATATGCCCGTGACTACGCACACGGGGTTAGATGGTTCGCTTACTTCTTTCTTTAAGTACCCTAAACAGTAACCTGTAGTGATTTTAGAAATTAAACAAATGTAAATGGCATTTTTCCAAAGTAAAATTGTCGCATAATTAAAACAAATGCAGGTTTACACGGTAGAAAAAAAAACATTCAAATCATCATGGCTTTAACCCCCCCATGTTCTTTTGTAAACAACCACTTTGGCGGGAGGGCGTGGGGCGAAGCCCTCCCATGTCCTTTTGCAAACAACCGCTTTGGCGGGAGGGCTTGGGGGGCGAAGCCCCCCCACGTTCCCTTTTACAAACAACTGCTTTGGCGTGTAATTAGTCGCTGATAGGTTTGTAGAGCTAGGTTCATTTAAATACTATTAGCAAAAAAGCATGTTAACCATCATGGCTTTATAATCATGGGCAGTTTAAGGGGAGGGTGTGGGGGGGGGGCGAAGCCCTCCATGTCCCTTTTTAAACAACTGCTTTGGCTTGTAATTAGTTGCTGATAGTTTTGTAGAGCTAGGTTCATTTAATACTAATAGAAAAAAAACATTTAAACCATCATGGCTTTTTAACTATGGGAAGTGGAAAAGAAGGGTTTGGGGGGCGAAGCCCCCCCTTGCCTCCTTGCAAACAACTGCTTTGGCGTGTAACTGTTTTAAGTCGCTCATAATCTTGTAGAGCTAGATTTACACAGTAAAAAAAAACATTCAAACTAATTAGGCTTCTTAATAATGGGCAGTGTAATGGCGAAGATGTGGGGGGACGAAGCCCCCCATGTCCTTTTGCCAACAACTGCTTTGGCGGGAGGGCGTGTGGGGTCAAGCTCCCCCATGTCCTTCTACAAACAACTGCTCTCCCGTGTAATTAGTCGCTGATATTTTTTAGAGGTTATTTGATTTAATACTATTAGAGGGAAACATTTAAACCATCATGGCTTTATAATCATGGCCAGTTTAAAGGGGGGGGGGGTGTGGGGGGGGCAAGCCCCCCCCCATGTCCATTTGCAAACAACTGCAATTGCGTGTAACTGTCATTAGTCGCTCATAATCTTGTAGAGCTAGCTAAATTTACACAGTAGAAAAAAGCATTAAAACTATCATGACTTCCTTATCACGGGCAGTGTAAAAGGGGGGTGTGGGGGGCGAAGCCCCCCCATGTCCATCTGCAAATAACTGCTTTGGCGTGTAATTGTTATTAGTCGCTCGTAATCTTGTAGAGCTAGATTTACACAGTAGGAAAAAACATTCAAACTATCATGGCTTCTTAATCATGGGCAGTGTAAAGGGGAAGGTGTGGGGGGCGAAGTCCCCCGCAAGTCCTTTTGCAAACACCTGCTTTGGCGGGAGGGCGTGGGGGGTGAAGCTATGTTTATTTAATACTATTAGAAAAAAGCATTTGAACCATCATGGCTTTAAAATTATGGGCAGTGTAAAGAGGGGGATGTGGATGGTGTGAAGCCCCTCATGTCCTTTTGCAAACAACTGCTTTGGTGGGAGGACGTGGGGGGCAAAGCCCCCCATTTTCTTTTTACAAACAACTGCTTTGGCGTGTAATTAGTCGCTGATAGGTTTGCAGAGCTAGGTTTATTTAAATACTATTAGTAAAAAAGCATGTAAATCATCATGGCTTTATAATCATGGGCAGTCTAAAGGGGGGGGGGGTGTGGGGGAGCGAAGCCCCCCGATGTCCTTTTTAAAACAACTGCTTTGGCGTGTAATTAGTTGCTGATAGTTTTGTTGAGCTAGGTTCATTTAATACTAATAGAAAAAAAACATTTAAACAATCATGGCTTTATAATCATGGGCTGTGCAAAGAGGGGATGTGGGGGGGGGCAAAGCCCCCCCCAAGTCCTTTTGCAAACACCTGCTTTGGCGGGAGGGCGTGGGGGTCGAAGCTACGTTTTATTAATACTATTCGAAAAAAAAGCATTTAAACCATCATGGCTTTATAATTATGGGCAGTGTAAAGAGGGTGGTGTGGGGGGGGCGAAGCCCCCCCCCTATGATCTTCTTACAAACAACTGCTTTGGCGCGTAATTAGTCGCTGATAGTTTTGTAGAGCTGGGTTTATTTAATACTATTAGTAGAAAAGTATGTTAACCATCATGGCTTCATAATCATGGCGAAGCCCCCCCATATCTTTTTTAAAATAACTGCTTTGGCGCGTAATTAGTTGCTGATAGCTTTGTAGAGTTAGGTTCATTTCATACTAATAGAAAAACATTTAAACATGAAAAAACCATTTGGAAAACAGTTGGAAAACATTTAACATTTAAACCATGGGCAGTGGAAAGGGGGAGGTGTGGGGGGGCTTGGGGGGACGAAGTCCCCCCATATCTTTTTAAAAACAACTGCTTTGGTGGGAGGGCGTGGGGGGCGAAGCCTCCCCATGTCCTTTTACAAACAACAGCTTTGGTGGGAGGGCGTGGGGGGCGAAGCCCCTTTATATTCTTTTTACAAACAACTTCTTTGGCGTGTAATTAGTCGCTGATAGTTTTGTAGAGCTAGATTATATAATACTATTAGTGGAAAAGCATGTTAACCATCATGGCTTTATAATCATGGTCAGTATAAAGGAGAGGTCTGGGGGGCGAAGCCTCCCCATGTCCTTTTTAAAACAACTGCTTTGGCGTGTAATTAGTTTCTGATAGTTTTGTAGAGCTAGGATCATTATTTATTACTAATAGAAAAAAAAATAAAACCATCATTGCTTTATAATCATGGGCAGTGTAAAGGAGAGTTCCTTTCCTTCATGTTCCTTCATGAAGGAGGAGTTCATGTTCCTTTGCAAACAATTGCTTTGGCGTGTAACTCATATTAGTCGCTCATAATCTTGTAGAGCTAGATTTACACAGTAAAAAAGCATTCAAACTATCATTATTAAAGTGATTAAGTGATTGAGTGATTAAGTGATGGATTCTTAATGTTGGGCAGTGTAAAGGCGAAGGTGTGGGGGGGCGAAGCCCACCATGTCCTTTTGCAAACAACTGCTTTGGCGGGAGGTTGTGGGGGTTGAAGCCCCCCATGTTCTTTTTACAAACAACTGCTTTGGCTTGTAATTACTACTTAGTACTAATTAGTCGTTGATAGTTTTGTATTGCTTTGTTTATTTAATACTATAAGAGAAAAAGCATGTAAACCATCATGGCAGCTTAAACCATCATGGTGTGGGGGGCGAAGCCCCCCCCATGGCCTTTTTGAAACAACTGCTTTGGCGTGTAACTGTTTTTAGTCTCTCATATTTCTTTAGAGCTAGGTTTACTCAATACTAATAAAAAAAGCATTCATACCATCTTGGCATGTTAATAATGGGCAGAGCATATCAGGGGGGTTGCATACAAATGCTTTGGCGTGTTTCTGTTATTAGACGCTCATAGCCTTGTAGAGCAAGGTTTACTCAATACTATTAAAAATAAACGGTATCAGGAAACTGACACATACTTTCTCCCTTCAAGTCATTTAAAACCAGAAAACATTTAAAGTAAATTAAAACAAATTAACAATTAATCATCTCACAAATATATACCAAATTTTAAGAAAATCGGTTAGTAAATAACGGAGGTATCGGTTTTTGAATATTTGCCATAAGAATAATACTGGACAACGTACTGCAATTACCGCCAAACTAAAATATCGATTATCTTTGTAACCAGATGACGTAGACTAATGATTCAAAATACTAGATTATTTAGTTTTTCAAGCCAAATTTAATGGTTGCAAGTATATTTTCTTTAAAAGTTACAGATTTTGTGAAATTTGAAAAATATGAATTATTTAACTCTTAACCCTTTCGGTCCCAGCGTCCATGATCATGGACACACATTTTAGACAATTATTTGAAATACTTTCTATCAGTTTACATCGTTCCAGTCCATTTGTCCTGGTTCATGGACTCTTTAAGAAGGGAATTTTTGCTTTTCATCAGATTTTAGGTTGGCTATCCTGATATCATATGTTGTTTGTGAGAGCATGTCTGACCATCAGTGCAACAGAGCTCGCAAGCTCTTTTTTATTACTTATTTGGCAATACCCTACATAAGTTAACGTTATAAAAATGTAACATTAGTAATCTAAAAGGATCAAATTAACTTCATATGCATTAGTTATGGAATGTCATTCATTATTTTTGATGCCACAATTACTTACACTTATGTGTCCCAGAACGTGGACAATGTGACTCAACAGGTTCTTGATGCTCATCTAACCTAAAAAATCACTGTCCAAGTTCATGGACAAAATTGTACTGAGCAGTGAGTGGGTGCTCTGTTACTGTAAAATATATTTACAGTATATAAGTAATATTAAACCATAATTTTTCTATTATATTGTAGTTTTTATTTATTTTAGGTCTTAGACAAGGGCAAAATTAAAAAAAATTGTTTTATTTGTATTTAATTGCTAAATTTGGGGTAAAAAAATCATCCCAGTCATTTTGTCCATTTTCATGGACAGTTTATATTTTTATATAAATAATTTACCAAAGAGGTAACAAAGCTTTTGTTTATTTTTCTTATATGTTTAGAAGGTAAAAAATATTTTCTTTTTTCCTATTATATTTTGTGCTTAGGGTAAATCTGATTTTTAGTGCGCAAAGTGTGGGCTTGTCGAAAGACAAGGCCCTTTTTATGATAACCATAAGAAATATTGTAACAAATAGGCTCCAAAATATATCTTTAAGGTTATTAGATGTTTTTATTCTCAATAAAACAAATTTTTTCAAGTTTTATATAATCTTTATTTTTTATTTTTGACTAAAAAACATTTCATCCAGTCACTTTGTCCATAATCAAGGACAATTTAAATTTTTTAAATAAATAATGATAAAAATTATTAAAAATTATTTTTGGCCTTCCAAGACACTAATTAACAAAATACAAAAGGAAAGATTTTTTGTTTCATTTTTGAAGTGCTGGGACCGAAAGGGTTAAACCCCCATAACTTCTGAACCTGAATTTTTACAGACATGCGGGTGGTGTCATTTTATTTGTCATCCTAAGCACTAAAAACCATGAAATCTTTATCAAAATCGTTAGAGCCGTCCTGAGAAATTTGGATTTTTGTCATTTTTTATGGGTTTTTATGAGGTAAATACCCTTAAAAATCAAAAATTCAAAAAAATGAAAAATACGCCTGGAGATACCACGGCTTTATACCTACATGCCAAGTTTCATGAAAATCGGGCCACTGGTGTCGTCTCTAGCTTTGTTTACATCCACACAGACACACATACATCCGCACACAGAGACAGACAGACAGACAGACAGACACCACGCCAAAAACCACTTTTTTGGATTCAGGGAGCACTAAAACGAATATATCCACTAACAACTCAAATTCGAAAATTTTGACGAAAACAATACTTTCTCCATATACTATGTATATAGGGGGGAGAAAGTTAAAGAAAGACTCAAATCATTATGGCACGTTAATCATGGGTGTCGTAATTGGGGGGTGCGGGAACCAGGCCCCCCATTTCCTTTGGCAAACATAATTTATTAGTGGTTCGTAGTTTTGTAGAGCTAGGTTTACACAATAAAGAAAAGCGTTCAAACCGTCGTAGCTTTTTAATCACGGGCGGAGTAAAAGGGGTGGTGTCTGGCCGGGGGGGGGGGGGGGGGGCGAAGCCCTCTCATGTCCTTTTGCAAACATAATTTATTCGTCGCTTATAGTTTTGTAGAGCTTGGTTTGCTCAATTCTAATAGGAAAAAACATTTAAACCATCATGGCTTGTCGAACATTTCGTCAGCTGTTCAACAACAAAACACAAAAAACATGTTGTCGCCTCAGTGTGTGGCTCTACAATAGCATGTATAGATAGGGACATCGATGAGTTCCTCCCCTCTTCTGCCGAAACCTTAATCTCAAGCGTCAACTGTTGCTCACCACCTAGAATTATTGGCACAGCATCATAGGCCAGTAAAAATATGATCGAGCCTGGAAAAAATTCTTGGAAAGCTGGAAATCGTGTTAATCTTCCCGTTGTTCATTCAGGTAAATGAATGTGAAGTTTGACCCATTTATCCTGGTGTGCTTTCGACCTGGTACCTCAATATATCAGAGTTTTGGGCCATTTTTATTCCTTTGTAAATATATTCTACATGAAATGTTTGAATACAAGAATTGTAGAGGAAAATTCTGCATTTATTAGGTACCTTCTGTTAAAGATACTTTGAATACTAATTGATTTATGGTAAGTTTAATAAAAGGTTTTGGCGAATTTCTCTTTTAAGGAAAATGCTACTACTGCAGGTCTCACGGTGAGACCTAAGCCTGAGACCATGATAACTTTTACTTTTGAGGCCATCAGAAGCCAAAAAACACATACGTTCAAGTCTATATAAATATATATGTACGAATATAGATGTATATAAATATATGTATACCTATTGTTTGCTCGATAACTCTCGCAATAATGGTCCATTATTAATAAAATGTGGTACAGACGTGTAAAGTAGTAATTGATTGAAAACCAGCCCGATCGGACCATCGGAAAGGTGGGCGAGAGGGGTTAGAACCCAAAAAATAGGGTTTATTGAATTTTTCATGTAGAAAAATTGAAACATTCTAATTTTGGTTTATACGGTTGAATTCAGCTCGAAAAAACAAATAGTTTAGTATTTTGAATCATTACTCTATGTCCATTGGTTACCGAAATACTGAGAGTGGTAAACACAGTATGTTGACCCAATTTTAACTTTATGGGAAACAAATAAAATTGTATATCTCACTTGTTTCTGTACATATCTTAATAAAATTTTATCATATGCATATCACATATTTCAATGATAACCTGATTTTTGAGAACATAAACAGAGAGCATAACTGTCTACAACGTCAGATGGGTAAATTATTAGCTAAACAACTTATTTTGAACACTGTAGTTTTCAAACGCGCACTCACCCGCCTAACGCGGTGGTAGGAACTGTAGAGAACAGTGTTTCTCAAGCGGTGGTACGCGTACCACTGGTGGTACGCGAAGACCTTTCAGATGGTATGCAAGAGATTAAAGACGTAGCAAAAGTAAAATACTAGGTTTACGGACGAACGCTGACCCGTCGCAGAACAGTAAAGTCGTACTTAACGCCTTAATTAAGTTTTTCACTATCTGTTTTGGTCATAACATGCCAATTTCGTACCATATTTTAGGAACTATTGTTACTCTTTCATTTCAATAGTAATTCTTTATACAGTTACTCCAATTACTTTTTACAATTACTAATGTTTGACATGAAAAATAATCTTTCCATTCTAAATATACTAGCAAAGTTACAGTGATAATTTGGTGGTATTACTATAATTTTTAGTTGTACGATTTACCAACCAAACGTAATTTCCATTTTGAACTCACAGCCTAATTAAGTCGATCTATGTATAAAATGTTTGTAATATGCCTAAGTATAGAATTTACATTATGAGATCCTGAATAGTAGTAGCTTGAAACAGCTGTTTTTTAATTATTTTGAAGTTTTTTGTCGCCTGTCTTGAGTACTGGTCTCAGTATTGCAATTAATTTTTAAAGCATTCGGGAAACATCCTGAAGAAAATGAAAAATTTATGAGATGGCTGATAGGTTCTGCTAATATGTCTGCTACATTCTCACTGAAAACCGGTATCTGCCGGTATCTGTGACCGGCAGAGTTTTCATTTTTTAGGTTCTTCATGGAATTGATATTTCTTCGCTTAACGTCGGATGGAGAAAATACCCCCGTTGCAGCAGACCTGCATACTCAGCGAATTTCAATTGCAAAGTACATGTTTCAATCTAATACAGCGAGATTTGACACGCTTTTAAGCTCCATAAGAATAACATGGGGAATGAGTATGCAGGTTTGCTGCAACAGGTATTTTAAAACTGGGTGGTTTTAATTCAATGTTTAGTAGATCTGAACTAGATCTCACTAGTTCAGAACTAGATCTAGATCTGTTTGGTAAGCTATTTACCAAGTTTTAACAAGATATGTTGAGAAAAAAGGAAGATATTGCATTTTTTAATTTCCCATAAGGATATAACGAGGAATGAGTATGCAGGTTTGCTGCCATAAAAACTGTAATATCCGGGATTTTATACTAAAATACATTAGATCTCATCTATATGAAGCCACAAACCAAGTTTCATTAAGATATGTTCAGAAATAAGCGATATATACAATTTTACTTATTCCCCATAAGGTTAACATTGGGACAACGTACTGTGTTTACCACTTTCAGTATCTCGGTAACCAATGGACATAGAGCAATGATTAAAATACAAAATTGTTTGTTTTTTGTCGAGCTGAATTCAATGGTGCTAACCAAAATTCAATAAATTTTATTTTTCTATATAAAAAACTCGAAACCCCCATTTTTGGGGGGTTTACCCCGCTTTACCCCCCCTTCCGGTGGTCCGATCGGGCTGGTTCACGAACTCGTCCGAATAATTACTACTTTACACGCCTGTGCCAAATTTCATTCCGATTGGACCATTTTTGCGAGCGCTATGGTGCTTACAGACACACACACATAAACACACATATATATATATATATATATATATATATATATACATATATATATACAACGTCAGATGGGTAAATTATTAGCTAAACCAAATTTAATTCCGATCGGACCATTTTTGCGAGCGCTATGGTGCTTACAGACACACACACATAAACTCATATATATATATATGTGTGTGTATATATGTATATATATATATATATATATACATATATAAGTCTTATGGGAATAAGTAGAATTCTATACATCGCTCAATTCCTGACTTACATAAATACAACTTTGTATGCGGCTTCTTTTAGTTGAGATCTGCTGGTTTATGGCTTAAAATAATCTATTTTTACATTTCCGTGGCAGCAAACCTGCGTGCTCATATACCATGTTATTGTTATGGAGAATGTTTTACCATACTTATTTATGAATTTATGTTTATACTATTAATCACTAGGCTTTCTCTTATGTTGGAATTTGTATTTACACATGTTGAAGCATCATAATAAGAAGTTGTTATCCTCAGTAGAAGACGTAAAGTAAATTTGCTAAAATATTCTTCATAAGAATAACATGGTATATGGGCACGCAGGTTTGCTGCCACGGAAATGTAAAAATAGATTATTTTAAGCCATAAACCAGTAGATCTTAACTAAGAAGCCGCATACAAAGTTTTTCTAATGGAAGTCAAGAATTGAGCGATATATAGAATTCTACTTATTCCCATAAGGGTAACATAGGGACAACGCATTCTGTTTACTATTTTCAATATCTTGGTAAACAGTGGACATAAATCAGTGATTTAAGAGACTAAATTGTTTGTTTTTTTTCAAGCTGAATCCGATGATGCCAACTAAAACTTGGTTATCTTAAAAATTCAAGGTGAAAATTCCAAGAAAATTATATTTGGTCACCATTTTCTATGATGGCGGCTTTATTAATTGTTGCACAACAATATGTTAAATACAAAAGTTATATATCTTTTCAAACCATACATCTTTTGTATTTAGTTACCTAATGTAAATTCAATACTAAAAAAGTCCCAGTCAAAAAACTAATATTAGTGACCATTTTTCCAAGATGGCGCCTATATTTGTGTGTTTACAATAACAAAGTATATATAAAAGTGGTAGACATTGAATATATAGCTAACGCAAAAATGCGACCGCGTGAACGTTTACACGCGCTGATCGCCGACCCCGCGGAGTAATATGAACTACAATCATTACTGACTGTACCACGTATATAAATGAGCGACGACATTATGCCAGCCTCTGTGGCTATATTTAGTACTTAAAAGTGGAAAAGAGTGCTTGATATGCTAGTTAATACCATAATTTTAGAATAACTGGATATTTACTACGTCACACTACTTTTTCCGATTATTATTGCGGAGTAATTTTAGTAAGTATCTCGACCGCGAGGGCGACACAGAATTGCCTTTAGCCTCCTCTTAACAGAACATTCACTCAGGATTTTTCGAGTTTGAATTTTGGGGTTTCCTCTCGTAATATTGATGAAACTGTTTTTAAAGTATTTGAAGATTCGTTGAACACACAGCATGTGATGTACCTTACACGGAAAATATATTTGAGACATATTTAATCGCTGGTCTCTTTTGTATTTGAAATTATCTTTATTGTAATACATGGTTAAAAACGCAATTTTTCGCCAATTGTTAATTTTCTGGCAGTGGATTTGGTTTGCTGTTGTTTGGGAGTTCATCCAGTTGCGCGATAGTACAACAGCTCCTTGAGATAAAATTCTTTATGAGCTTGCCAAGGGCTTTACTTTGGACCAATTTTTAAGATTGAGACGTAAAATTACTGGAGATTTTGACAATATTTTATAAATTTGGTTTATTTTCCTTTGGATGAAAATGCGTTGCCCTGTGAAAATGCGTTGCCCTGTGAAAAAGTGTTGCCATGATTCAAGATTGAAGATTCAAGATTTAAGATTTATTTCCATTGTACATTTTGACATTAGAAACAAAGCTGATATTGTTTATTAATAATCATTAAGCTACTAAAAATATGTTTATAAATTGGCTATTTATTATTACAGGTAGGGGATTAGGGCATTTTTTAATCCGAGAAAAAGTATATTGTCTCCCTTGGTAGGGCTCGGGCATCAACATTTTCTCTCGTTCTTACTCCCTCAACTCAAAAGTATCTATTTCGTTAGACCGTTGCGAAAACTGTAATTTCCATTACATGTGTTGCAGGGATAAAGAAGCTTTATTATTTATCCTATAGGGAGAAAATGAACAACTGAACAGGATCAGCTGTTCGTTTTTACTGCAGTAAATTTGCACGCGAGTATACTAGGTCTGCATCGATGTGGGTGTGTATCGAGTATCGGTAGTCAGTTACAGTTAGTCCCACCCAGCACTAACTGAACTGAGGGTTTGCGTAAATGCTTTCTCCTGAAAAACAAAACATTTCTATATTATTTTTCACAAAGTAGATATTGTTACTGTAGCAGATTATCAAAAAAATAAAATCCCATTCAAGTAAAATCCATTATAATTAATATAACTGGAATTTATTTTGAGCCATCGCCACTTAATTTTGACTAAAACTGTGACGTAATTTTCGGGGGTCAAAGGAAATAGTGCGTGATCTCCTACCCCGAGAAATTAGTCACCGTGGGGATGCCTCGGAATCGCTCAGAAGGAGCTAATTCCAGGGTTCGTTTCAAGCTCGGAAGAGAATAATCGTGGGGCAACTTTCGTAACTACTTCACGCAGGGCTCAGAGCAACCGGACGCAACAATACAGTTCAAAGAACGAGTTGCCTCATCCTCGCCATCGTAAAATGAAATAATTTTGCCTAGAGATACGGAACGTCTAAGTCGCGCGAAGAATCACTCTAACGTTAGCCCCTGCTCACACCCTCGCTTGCTAAAGGGTTCCAATGAACAAGAGGCTCCACCCAACCGTCTTGGGTTACCACGGGCTAGGCTTAAAGCCGTAGCGTGACCCGTGACTCTTCACGGAAATCGTGAAAAATATAATTACATCGTTCCAGGGTTTATTCGTAGGCGTAAGGCCTAACCGAACGTTGTTCGTAACCGCTCAGAGCGTCATCCAATTAATAGTTTATTAATTGGGTTGCCGTGGCGTAGCACGTGCTCCGTGACTTGTCGCGACGTGAGTGCAAGTACGGAGTAGACGAAAAATTAAGTTACTGCACTGAGTAAATGCGACTAAATCGTCTAGTATTTAATGCTACGATATTTTCGTGAAGGTGAGGAAGGCTAGGCCTAACAATAACGTGAATTAATCTATGCGTCTATTCGAGAATAATCGTCTACGACAAACTCGGACAGGTTCGTGAGGACGCAGATTCGTCTAAAAGTCCGTAATTTCGTCTTTATCGGAATATTCCCGTGAGTCGGGTCGATGAACGTGTTAGTAAAGCTAAACGTTAAACAACGAAACGTTAAAGGCGAGGGAATCGCACTTCCGTATCGTGCTTGACCGTCGTCGCGTCGAGCGTCGTGTCTCGAGTCGTGTACGGCTCGGCGGCTGGTCAACCAATAATCGCCACGAGGAGCCCAGTCCGGGTCCTCTCCCCTCCTGGATTTCCCAAAGTAGGGGTAGTCAGCTGTTCACCCCGTGACGTAAGAAACAGCTGATCGCTGGGTAGCCAGTCGGAGAAAAGAAGCCCCAAGATGGCTACCCTCAATGATTGTCAACAAACGCTACGGGGTTATATTCGGGTGATGCAAGACAAAACAAAGTGTTTAGTGGTCAATTGTAATTTATAACTGTCATTGCCATCGTAATTAAAGTGGTTTTATGGCGTACAGTGATTTGGTAAATGTTTTATTACCCAGGATATTCAGTAAAGTGGTAAATCAGTGTTGTGTAACTTGGGGTGGTCCTGGGTCTGACCTCTATCCTAGGCTAACCTTATAGGCTTAGACAAACGGGTGAGTCGAATAGCGTTTGTTTACCAGCTTAGTCGTTTACTTTTTACCCCCCACCGAAAAAGGCACCTTACAAAACAAAACTTTTGGCAAACCATCTTGGATGTTGGAGAGATGGTCTCTCTGTTGTCCGTGAGGTGCTGGATGAATTTTCTACACATCTTCACACAAAACTTCTGTCTGCACGCACTTCTTCTTACTTTTTAGGACACATGTTTCATTTTCAACTATATCACTCATCTTGGATCTGTTACTTATTTTGAAAATAAAAAGAATAAGCACCTATAAATTTACTGTATAAAGTACAACATTTGATAAACTTTGTTTTTCAATTCATTGTCATATTCAACCTTAACAATGAAGGAATACGTAAAATATTGTGAACGAATACCAAGAAGCGTAAATATGCACACACAACAATTAATTTCGTATACAAGCAACTGTTTCTCTTGTAATTTTAATCCTTTATATTTTTTTCTGATTCATGGAGATTTTTGCAATTATCACCTGTGCTGTCAAGTATTGTTTATTTACTTCATCATGGCATTCAAGAAATAACAAGTCTAATTTTTGCAAGATTTAAATTTCAAAATTTTTGTATGTTACTGGTGGTTTCACGACACTTTAAGGTAAATTTATAATTTACTAGGATTCTGTAAACAAATTTCGCATTTTGATATTTTTTCTGGTTTTGAAAAAAACACTTACAGTTCGAAATAATTATACACTATTACTCAAAACTCACATTTCACGTGAAATTAAAATTCTAAATAATAAAAATGTTCATCGTAAAGATGGACCGTTCAGGTTTCAACATTTCTTTAGTTGCTTTGTTTGAAGTAATTGCACCATCCTTTGTTTGGATTTTGCTCGATAGTTTCTTTTGTTGCCAATATTGCGTTGTGACGGATATTTCCTGGTGGGAGAAAAGATGATCGGTTACACTGGTACACCGAACCGCAGGAAATCACGTCACGGGTTGTCAGAGGCCTTGGAATCGCTCAGCTAGGTCGCTGGGATAATTCCAGGGGTCGAGGATCGAAATCACAGTAGTTATCAGATATTCAAATATGAGAGCTCAATTATATTCAACCTAGATGACATTCAACTTAGGACAGACTAAATCTGGAAACACCTTCTAAGTAAAATGCCCTCGGCTGTTTTCCCTAGCTCTGTGATATATCCAGAGTTAACACTAGTTACCCATAGTTAATGTTTACCCTAATCAAGAAACAACATTAAACTATTTCGCTAGTGACCAATAATTACAGGAGCAGGACAAACCTTACACTACTGTTGCACGGTAGGTTTGGACAAGACTAAGCCTGTTACGACAGCAGGAAAATCTAGGACTGAAACCCGTAAAATCACCAATTACTCCAACTTGGTTACACAGAATTTAGAAAATAGCCTATCACAAAGGAAAACTAAATTATAATCGGCACCAAGATAATTAATTTAATTAGTCTTGGTTACAGCCAAGAGATGAGCAGGATAGGTCTCGGAACCCTATCCTGCGACAGTTTCAACGCCAAGTCTGAAAACTGGCGTTTAAAATAAAATCGAAAAACTTTGAGAACAGAACGCTGTTGTACCTTTAATACCACAAGGTATAGGAAGACGACGAAGTCAGCTCTCGAAGGTGGTTGAAGTAGTGGACGGGGAAGCGACGCACGAAACGACTATCAATCCGAACACTAACGTAGCACCGACCAGAGTGAAGCTCTTATCAGGTCCTCGTGGAGCCCACTTTCCGCTGAGAAAACCCACCAGCTGACCAACGAGCTGGTTAAAGGGTAAAAAAAGGCTCTTCCCGTTGCTGTTTTTCATGGTCCGCCAGAAAACAGATTGGCGCGCTCGGCGAAAAGAAGAAGCAGCGCAGGCTCTGTCGTCGTCTGCATAACACAGTCATGACGATGTCTTTCGAGGTTATGTACGTTGTTTACACACAACAACATTTCCACTCGCAATATCGTGTTTATTGGAAGAAGTGATCTAATTACGTGTCCAACTCAGTGTTTACATTAGAGTATAGTCGCCGTTATACGCTTTAACACTTTGCTTTCCACATCAAACTCGGCGATCGGAGTCGGCAGTTATGAGACCGACTAGGTTAGCCTTCCGATGGTGATAATTAGGGTTATAACCATCCACCCCAACACCGTGAGTTACTTAATCACTCAAAGGGTTTAAGTTAGGGAAATAGCGGTGTTTATACTGATTGCCAACACTCCCTCCATAGGCTGGACATAGGCTAGGTAGGCCTAGGCCTACTGGTCCCATGACTAGGCCTAATGAGCCAATTCTTACCCCTGTGCAAATTAGGCTCATTACAGTGTTACAAAACCGTTAAGTTCTTGAAAAAGCAACATAAGGTTTCCACGAGAAAATACACATTCTGTCACATACATACCAGCTTTGTCATGGGTTTGGCCTAATGACTGATTTATCTTTAAGGCCAACGCAAGCTTCAGTGGAAACTCCAAACCACTGGAAAGGCCATGGTTTTGTTAAACAGCGTTACATCTTTTCGGGGTAAGATGGATTTTTTACCAAAATAAATCCAAGAATTCGAACGACATTTATCTGAACTAATGCAAACGCAAAAACATTTTTTAAATAAATTGTGGACGTTGCCTAAGCAATTCGTTGTCACTAAGTCGTATTCCTCTCAGTTAACTACCATAGTTCATCGCAAATATTAAAGGGCCATCAATTCCAGAAATTGAATGTCATCTTGAAATAGCCTCGCACAACAGAAGGTTACCGGAAGTATTTATTCACGTATTCTTGCCCTAACATTATCTTAGCGATATATAAGTTGCTTCCAGTATAAATCGCTAGGTGGTACAATGTTCCTCAGACTCTGCTGTTCAATCGGTCTCTGTCTCTTGGCAAATTTGTGGTCTTGCCGAAGGTTGCACATATTTTCCATAATCTTAACTTCTCGCTTTTCTCTTTGCATTCTTTTTCTTTCAATTTCAGGGTTCAAAACTCGTCTCCGAGGCATTACGAATAATGCAATACTCTTTACTATTAAAATGTTACTTCATAGCTGAAAAAAAACCATTAAACATTAAGGACAAACACCACCATTAGCGTCTTTAAAAATTAACTGTGTAAGCCATTTCGTCTTTTATTTATAGTTGCACACGATCTTTTACAGATTTTTACAACCTTACTTTGATTAAAATTTATCTTAACAGGGTAATCAGGCGTTAAATTACAATTCACATTTAAAACTGTCATAGTGCAGGTTGGTCGGCATTGGACCCTTAAATCCGCCCTCAAGAAATAAATGAAAGGGTAAAGTTGCGACACGAAGAAAGAAATTACCATTTGCCGTTGCGCTAGATCATAAGCTTTAAAATGATAGATCGATCGTAAAAACTGTTAAGTTTGTTGGTTGAAAGAGGGATGGGGTTGAAGACGAGGAACCCCTTATTTTGTCCATTAATATTTGCATCTATATTTATATTTTATAACGTAAAGGAGAAGTGGTTTTCCAAGAAGCAATGAGTTTTCAAAGCTATAAGACCTACAGAGCTGAAATTTGGCTTCTGCAGGCTGATTTACACGGGTCGAGTTAGACGGTCGAGCAAAGCTGGGAGAGTGAGTGGTCAAGTAAGTTTTCGGTTTCACTCAACCACATTTTAATAGATACGATGATACATTAAACTCACTAACAACATTTGGTACGGTTGCAGACGAGTACGACAAGTTTTCTGAATCTGTGGAAATCACACGTTAACGTCACGGTTGCCAGCTTTACCCTTCTAAATAAAAAAATATATATAAGCATAAATGTTCATAATTAAACATTTAGAAGCGTATATAACGTACGTAAGACTATATTACTTACGGGGACGTCAGACAGCTCCCCAATAATGAGTGTCTGACGTCCCCAGTAAGTAATGTAGTCTTACATTTGTTCGCGCAGCTCAGGGGCTTGACTTGGATCATCTATAAGAATAAAAGAGGATGTTGGTATATATATACTAGAAGAACCCGTGGCTTCGCTCACGATAAAAATTAAACATACACTATCACCCATCAATTATATAGTTTTGCTTTCCCACTTATTTTTCTTGCTGTAAAATCTACTTCTTTAAACATATTAAATGTACTTCCATAAAACAAAAAGTTTTTAGAAATTCGCTCTTAGTACGCATATGCTACGACGGGGGTATTCTATTCCTGCCTAAAGTGCCTGTCAATATAAAAAATGTGACCATATCCAGCGCCCCACCGACAAAGCCCCAAATGGTGTTGCTGCCCTGGGTAGGCTCATGCCCAATATCGGCGGTCCTTCCTCTTGGAAGTGCTGTTTGCTTGTATCGGCTGTCCAGTCGATCTTGCTATCAGGTGAAGAGGATTGCGCTCACACACTCGAGAAGCGAATTTAATGAGACTGGCTCACAGACAAACGCCGAGAAGCATTTATGGTCGTTTCTGCTTAACGCACGGTACCTGAGCTTGCCCTGATGATGATCATGGGGCACGATATAAGGAATGGCACCATTTGAATCTGCACGCATATATGTAGCATAGCAAGGCCACACTGTGGGGTCTTGAGCATAGTTACCCTTAATTAGAACTTTATTATGCACCCCCGTCGAAGCAGACATGCGTATTAGAAATCCTATTTCTTTCCTTCATGAAGGCATACGCGTTAGAGGAACCATAGAACATGGCTTGAAATTTTATTCACTGTAAAAGATAATTTTCTCAAGGTTTTAGGGTCTATCTTGAACAAAAAATTACAATTCCACTTCAGCAATTATTAAAAAGTGCTGTCTTACGTTTTTAGACTCTATACTGAACAAAAAGATTGAATGAGCCGTCCCGGCAATTTTTTTAAAGTTCTGTAGATAAAATTAATACTTTACAGTAGCACATTCTGCCTCCTTAAACAGCAGGTTGTTGTCATAAAAAAGAAGTCCTTCGAGTATAATTGATCAGTGATCACAGAAGTCCTTCAGTAATATAAATTATTTATTTTATGTTATACTACGTACCAGCATGTTATATAGTGTATTCCACTTAAAATATATTCAAAAGTCTTAATTCATTAACCATGTGGCACCAAGTAACAAATCTTCATGTAAACAAATACAATTAAGTAGCAGAAAGAAACACCATTAATTTACATCACCTGTTTTAAATTTTACTTTCACATGTTTTGTTAGTAAACAAATCTAACTCAAATTCTTTAAAAATCCCTGACATGGGTACCTTTAAAACGGTCCCAGGGCTAAGCCCTGAAAGTTATCACGAAATTGATGGTGTATAAACCTACTCCATGAAATTCTACATGTATGTACCAGGTTTTGTGGCCATCGGTCCAGCGGTGTTTGAGTTTATCAGTGCCAACTAAATATATATATCTATAAGTATAAAAGAGGATGTTGGTATATATATATATTTAGTTGGCAGGGATAAACACAGAAACCGCTGGACCGATGGCCACGAAACTTGGTACATACATGTAGAATTTCATGGAGTAGGTTTATACACCTTCAATTTCGTGATAACTTTCAGGGCTTAGCCCTGGGACCGTCTTAAAGGTACCCATGTCAGGGATTTTGAAATAATTTAAGTTAGATTTGTTTACTAACAAAACATATGAAAGTAAAATTTAAAACAGGTGATGTAAATTATAATGGTATTTCTTTCTGCTATTTAACTGTATTTTTGTTAAAATGAAGATTTGTTACTTGTTGCCAGGTGGTTAATGAATTAGACTTTTGCATTTTTTCAAAGTGCAATACACTACATAAAATGCTGATAATATGTAGTATAACATAAAATAAATAACTTATTACTGAAGGACTCCAGTGATCACCGATCACTTATATTTGAAGGACTTTTTTTTATGACAACTAACTGCTACTTAAAGAGGAAGAGTATGCTACTGTAAATAATTAATTTTATCTACAGCACTTTAAAAAAATTGCCGGGGCGGCTCTTTCAAACGTTTTGTTTAATATAGAGTCTAAAAACGTAAGACAGCACTTTTTAATAATTGCTGGAGTGGCATTGTAATTTTTTGTTCAAGGTAGACCCTAAAACCTTAAGAAAATGATCTTTTACAGTGAATAAGATTTCAAGCCATGTTCTATGGTTCCTCTAACACGTATGCCTTCATGAAGGAAAGAAATAGGATTTCTAATACGCAGGTCTGCTGCGACAGGGGTGCATAATAAAGTTTTAATTAAGGGTAACATATGCGAGCAGATTCAAAGTGCCGTCGAAAAAGCCAAGGGTGCCGTTTTATATAGACAGGCACTTTATACAGGAATAGAATACCCCCGTCGTAGCAGACCTGCGTACTAAGAGCTGATTTCTAAAAACCTTTTTTGCTTTATGGAAGTACATTTGATATGTTCAAAGAAGTATATTTTACAACAAGAAAAATAAATGGGAAAGCAAAACTATACAACTGATGGGTGATATTGTATGTTTAATTTTAATCGAGAGCAAAGACACGGGTTCTTCTAGTACTAGTATATAACGTAAACTACAACGCTACTCGACTCCTCCAAACTGATAACGCCAGGCGAATTAAGCATGCGAGCAGCAACTCGCCCGACTAACTCTTCCGCCAACTCGACTCGTGTAAATCCTCAAATTTTAGGACAAACATGCAAACTGAGAAACGTGTTCATTTAGGTCTAAGCCTTACACTACTCCAAATTTTCAGTGTTAAATTGAATGGAATATTAAGCAATTATCATGACCACCTTATTACAGACCAATTGAACCGGACTAGTAGATACGTGCTGCCCAGCAGCTGTGAAGTGAGGAAATAGCTGTAAGTGAGTAGAATAAAATGTTACAGCTGTTTAACACTTTTCTTTGTATTTGTGCTATTAGGAAAACTGTTATAAAAAGCTAATATTTTCCTAACATTTTCTCACCAAAACCTCATATGGGATTGTTGGGTGTTTAAGCCGGTAATTTAGACTTTTTGTGTAGACAAAGTCTTGGAAAATTTCCTAATAGTTTTGCGAGACCAAATTGATCACCTATAGTCCTAGACAGCTGTACTGGTGGGTTGCAAAATGTAGAAACTCAACAAATCTTCTGCTAAAACTCGAGATTTTGTTGAGCTATCAAAACACTGTACCCAGGGCAGCCGACACAAGCAAAACGCACTTGCAAGAGGCACATTAACACTAAACTTTTATTGCATACGGTACCGAAAGTTATCTTGAGCTATTGTGTGTAATTTTTACATATATTTTAATGAGACCTTGAAAACACTGTACCCGGGGCAGCCGACACAAGCAAAACGCACTTGCAAGAGGCACATTAACACTAAATTTTTATTGCAATACGTGTATATAGATTTTCCCCGTGTAAATTCCTTCGGGTTGTGTAGAAGTGGTCTCAACCCATGTGAGGTTAACTATAAGGCCTTTACTGTTGTCTCTTTTTGATTATGGTTTTATCATCAATTATTTCTTGAACTCCCATCATTCAAAATGCATAGTTCCCCTCTTCATCTGGTTCCCAATTTTCTCCCTTTAATTCGTTCACACACTCATTCTAATGTCTACAACATTTTTTATTTAGGGCTCTGCCAACCTTCAGCGTTATAGGTCATCTTAATGCCATCCCTGGATTTAATCCATGCTTCTTCAATACTTGGCATTTAGGACTTGCTTGTACATAAAAATATTGTTTTCCCTTTTTGTGGCTGGGAGGCCCATAGTCAAAACTCAGTCTCCTTCAAAACTTGAATAATCGGTTATGGATAACTAATTACTTCTTTCATAAGGTATTTTTACTTTTTTTATGCGAACCAGTAATCATATCTCCCATGCTATCCTCCTTATTCCTAATCCTGCATATATCTTGTTGGAGTGTAAAACCCTTGTTGGAGTACCACTTATTTGGAAGGTGTAACACTTTTAAAATAGAGCTTCTTATTCGTTTGTGTCTGTTTTTAAAGATCCTTTAACAGGAATTTCTTTTGAACAGGCAGTTTGAAGTAAATATATTTGTTTGATATTGGTGAAATGAAATCTATTGGTTTATTTTATTAAGTATTTTATATTTACTTACGAAAATTATTTTAGGTGCCTAAGTGATTTATTTCCTACAACAGATTAAAAGTTTTAATATATTTGAATAATAAAAATCCACCTAGATATTAATGCTTTCATAAGGTAGTTGTTGTAAACTGAAAAAATTACCAATATACCCCCGTTGCAGCAAACCTGCGTACTCAGCGAATTTCTAAAGAATTATTTTTTATATGGGAGTTATTTAATTTATCTAAGAGACAATTTTTCAAACACCTTATGTAATTATTGCAAAAAGTATATTATATAATAATTGAAGAGCTTACGATATAAAGAAAATAATCATGGGAATCACTTCGGTATCCACTCCAGTAATACCCTTTTTGTTATTCTTATAATTATCAGTCTAATATTTTTTTGTAAGTGTATACTTGTTATAGTATAAAAATGTAAGCAAACATACAATCAATGATCTAAAATCAGTCAAAATCAAAACAAATAAAATAATCATATTAACAAATTAAATCCAAACATATGATTCATCTTAAAATTTAAAAAAGCTTGTTGCAGCAAACTGGCATACTCAGTTAATTTTTAAATTAGATATTTTTTATATGTGGGCATATTCTAAATTAGTTAGGGAAGTTGTTGTTTTGAATATTTAATTTTGTTTAAATATTAATTTAAGTAAGTAATTTTTTTCATTCATGTTCTTATTTCTCAATAATTATTCATATTCTAATAATTTTTAATTAATGTATACTTGTTATAGTACATAAAAGTTAGCAAACATGTTATCAATCTATTCAGATCCAAGGAATAAAAACAAATCAATCATCACAGGAACAAATTAAATTCAATCATATGGTTTGTAATATAATTTTTTTAATCCCATTTTTGGGGAATTCAATGAAAAATGTAGGTATTTATACCAGAATTTGGATAGTTCTTGTCCCTTCAGGGGACAATGTACTGCATTTAGCAGATCCAATATCTCAGTAACCGATTGATGTAGAGTAATCATTCAAAATGCTATATTGTTTATTTTTTTAAGCTGAATTCAATTTTGACACTTAAATTTACAAAAAAGTAATATAAAGATATTAAATCCTAAAAATAGATTTTATTTTGTCAAAAAAACCCTCCTTAGAGTTAACTTATCGCGCTGGTTTTCGAACTCAAAGTAATAAATGTCACTCTCGACGTATGTACCAAATTTCATCGCGATCGGACCTTTTTAACAAAAGTTATCGCGCCTACGGACAGGTATATATATATATATATATATATATATATATATATATATATATCCTTATATATACACTGTAAAAACTAAGGTACAAAGTTACACTTAATGTGTTACAACTTTTCACCTATAAAAGACCATTCTTAACCTTACACTGGCTTTAGCGATCGTTTACAGCAGTAAAGGTGTTAGTTTAAACTTACTAGCGAATTAGTAGTAAAAGGGTGTAGACTTTCACCGAGTAGCACCTTTAGCCGTGTAAATCAACACGGTATTTAAAATAACCGCCTAAAGAGACCCATAATGCTGCGGGACTCAAGGATTGCGCGGTTTTCTTTTCTCTCTCGCTGTCCGTCCACCTTCACAACACACACACACACCCACACCTGGTGGGAAATGCAGTTTAAACTTTTAATTGTGTTTATCTAGTTGTGTTGTGTTTAGTGTTTTTTGAATGAGTTTCTTCCTCTTTCAGAAGGTATGTTTATGAAGCTATCTAACTGTTTCTAAGTATCATGTCTCCTAACCTTTCTGTTACAGGAGGTTTGTTAAGTTATAAGAGTTAAGGATAACCCCAAACCCTAGGGAAGAGTGAAACAAATTTGTTTTGCCATTACCTAGAGAATTTTAATCGTCACGCTAATGCTAATATAAATATTCTTTTCCTTCATCTGCGCGTAAATTGGGCCTATTAAAGGATCTTTGTATTTAGACTCTCTTTACGTTCTTAATACAGAAATAACTATTTTTGTACACACTTAACCATGCAAGCCATTACAGCACTTGATGAGACTAATACCTTTAGAACTGTTTTATTCCTGTGGATGTAGTAGGCCTAAATTATGTAGCTTGTAGTTGATCAAAGTACAGCATTTTCTACAGCAACCTTGTATTAAGTTTGGTCAGTTTATCGCACTCTTCTAGGAATTATAGCAAACAAAAGTCTCGAAAATGTCTCAAACATGATTAACGAGTTAATAAGGTAAATATGCATTTTCCATCAGTAGGCTACTGGTGTCAAAATTGAATTTTTTTCAAAATGTTCGAAATAACGCGTTGATTCCGGAACTGATAGTTTTTTCGGTCGCGATCGGAAAATCCCGGAAAATCGGAAAACCCCCCAAAAAAAGTTTGTCTTGAAAGTTGGTCATGTGGGTACTTAAATTAACCGGGAGAGCGAGCTGAAAAAGAATATGCAAGATTTCAAGATCTGATGTATATTAACGGAGTTATAACTGGAAACGCGCTGGAAATCAAAGAAAATCGTCTATAATGGTATATTTAGAGTTAGTTACTGGTATTTTGGGTCATATTTTGGTAGTTTAGGTAAGGATGAGATTTTATGTAGAGTTAGAACATATTGGGTTGATAAGTGGTGGATAAGGTGAAGTTTTGATAGGTTAAGATAGGTGATGTTTGGTTAGGTTAGGTTATGTTTTGTTAGGTTAGGTTATTTTAGGTTAAGTAGAGCAGTTCAGGTTTGATATTAGTTTGGTAATGTTTGGTTGTGTTCTGATATTCATGTTACAATCCCATGAACTTTATCGTTAGCTGAATCAATGGCTATAAACTAAACCTAACATAATTTAAACGTAACATACCATAACCTAACCTAACTTAACTAAACCTGACCTTAATCAACCTAAACTAACATAAAAATTATTAATCCAACTTATTTTAATGAATTCTACATAAACATAACCCAAACTAGACAAAACATAAGTAGTTTTACAATTCTCCGATGTTTTTTTGCTTTATCTCCGTTACTGTACGTTAGATCCTAAATATCCTTACATATTCTTATTCAGCTTGCAATTACGCTTAATTATAGCACCCACATGATATATTTTGGACAAAGATTTTTTTTACTTTTCCGAGAGTTTTCCGACGCTTTTCCGGCCGTAACTCCGTTAATATTGGTCGGATCTTAAAAATCCGTGCATATTCGTGTTCCGATTGCTCTCCCGGTTAATTTGAGTACTCACATGAGCAGTTTTGGAAAACAAATATTTTTCCGTTTTCCGATTTTCCGGGCTTTTCCGGCCATGACCGACAAAAAAATATTAGTTCCGGAATCAGCACGTTATTTCGAACATTTCGAAAAAATATTCAATTCTTACACCAGTAGGCCTACTGGAAATGTATATTTACCGTTAATAAACATTACAATTTGCCAGTTTATATGTAAATCTTCATCGCTCATATAAAACCTGACGATCTGCGCCTTTTTGAAATTATGATAAACCTATGTAGCCTAACCTCATTAAGGGGCTATTTGTAAGGTATTACAGTATCTCCTTCTTACTAACAAATACCTGCATTGCAAATCAAAGTAAAAATACAATTTACAGTAAAACATTACAAAGTGTAACCATCACAAATTAAGAGGCAAGGGTGTTTCCTTGTGAAATTTAATTTTAAATTAATTTATCCTCATTATAATTATTTTTAAATTTTTTTATGTACAAGTACTGACTCTTTATTGAATAGAAAAAAATTGCAAGTCTTAAGTTGGCAGCTGCATGTCATCCTTAAACAAAATGTTTTACTGTTAAGAGAAGGTTATATCTTAAAATAGTGCAAAGTTACACTTTTGGAAATGTTACTTTTACACTATATAAGATTAATTTAAGTGTGAAATTTAACTTTTAATGGTGTTAGGTGACACCTTCAAAGACATAAGGTTTAGCTCTTAAAAGAGCATTCTCACACTGCAATCCTGGTTAAGTTACACAACAGAAAGTGTAACTCTTCCATTTTTATCAGTGTAAAGTCAATCTTAAAGGTGTAACTTTACAATTTTAAGAGTAAACTTTCCACCAATTAGAGACGAACCTTTCTCTTTATAAAGTGAAACATTACCTACTTTGGGGTGGCATCCCAGCTGCCACCTTTTTAAGTGTAAACTTACTCATTCGTTTTTACAGTGTATATATGAAAATGAACGAACGGTGTTTTTGGGGTCTGGGGGCATCAAAATGAAAAGTTACGGTGGTCCCGTGCTTAAGTCTTACCATGCCGCCTACGGTAATAGCTACTTCCCTATAGGGGGAAATTCGCTAAAAAAATAACTAAATGTCAGAGACAGAAGGCAGATATTATAGTTTTTCTCAAGATAGCTGTTTATTCAAATAAAATAGTTTAGATGTAGCATATGTTTGGATATAGCAGTTTAGTTTAGATATAAATAGTTTAAATATAGCAATGTCCAGTGGGGCAAAGGACATTGACCTGATGGCGATGAAAATTATTCCATGGCTTCTGCAGGAAATTCCCTTTCAATGACACCTCAATCATCAGATCGATTCACAAATAAGGGAGCTTTGCTGTACACAAGACATTCCTTAGGGAATTAGTATAATAGATTCCGAATAAGGCACTCACCCCACTAGTGCGGCTGGGCAGAACTCAATTTAAGTTCATGGAAGATTAGATGTTACACGTTCACAATTTAAAACAGCTAGTTTTGCTCCTGCCCTTTTTTTTGTATATGTCATCTGGAATTAATTGGGCTTATTTCTTAACATTCGTCTGATTGAATGTATGCGCTGTTACAGCTTACTTACATAATATGACAGACATAGTTTATTTACATCGCTGATGATAAACTCACAAACTTTCACACATAATATTATGCTTGGATTACTTGAATTAATACAACTACGAAGCGCGAGAGGCTAACCTCTTCAAGACAGACAAAAATGCACGAGTAGTTCCGAAATATCCGTAAATTCCAAAGCCTAAATGTTACTATCTAGTGGACAATCAATAAATTTAAGACAAAATACAAACAACAACAAACCAAATAATCTATCCAATAAGAAACGACGTCGTGACAAAAAAACCAAAATGCTCCAGTCAATTATGTACCGAGTGGGATCTTACAAATAATATTGGGTGGTTTTCGTTTTTTTTCTGAGGGACATGCCTGGTGCTGGCAATAAATTTCCCTCCCTCTCGTGCTTCATAGTTGTGCTAATTCTACTATAGAATATACAACCTCATGAGGAACGCATATTGAGGCTTAGATGTAAAAAAAACTGTACTGTATTTTTGCCTTGGAAGGATAACAAATTACGTCATTTAATGGATTGTAATTATTTTAACGAATTAATATCTTTTGATCGTGAACAAACCCAAAAGTCCGGTCTGAACCATTTTTATTCATAAACACGCAAGCTTCAACGTGTTCCTCGTAAGTTATACACAAATTGATGGTTAAGTTGGTTTCTTTCTTTAATATAGGTTTATACTACACAATTACAACAATTCCCTATTTTATATTAATATTTTTTCAGGTTAAAATGTGCATTTGAGAACGCAAATTAATAAAATGGTAAGTGTACAAACAAAAATGTGATGTAGTCGTAAATTAAACCCTCTCATCATAATGAAAATAGACATTATCTTTTAAAAAATCGCCATACAAACAGATTAAATGACATTTGCAACAGGAAGAGGGTAACGAGGAAAGCGAATAATGCACGAGTTAGACTTTTACGTTTAGTTTATCCGTCAATTATCCCGGAGAAAATTTACTTGTTGGTTTTAAATTCATTTTTATTACTGACATAGTACACATGATGTAACCAACCCCTCCGTACCTTTCAGTTTTTATATCTATGGAGAAAAAGTCATTGACGACGCAGAGCCGCCCGGATTTTTTGTTATTGAGTTCATTTGGAGCTGTTATAGGTAAAGGCAGATAACTTTGATTCACAATTTTTCCATCATACAGAGAGCTCTAAAACCAGTGAGCTTTATAACAGCTCTAGGACGTGTTATTGAACGTATTCAATAACACGTTTGCTGTATAAATTATATAATGAATTATTTATTTCTGTTAAAACATGATTTAATATGGTTAGTAGTCATCAAGCTGATTTATTTTAAAGGAAACATTTTTGCTACGCCTATACACGATTTGGTTGAGCGATGTCGCAGAAAAACAGCCGCTTGATTTTATGTGGAGCGATAGAAAGTTTTATCTTTTGTTTCTTATTTTTTGTCGTCGAAGAGCTCTCGAAAGAAATAATTTTGGTATATAATCGTATGGTGAGATCAGGCGCGAAAAACTTATTATTTAACGGTGAAGGAAAAGAAAAAAACAAAAGACGAAACGTTTTATCGCGGCATTGTGCGGCCGGTCTTATGTAACAAATAAACAATATTAAAAAATGCCAGCTGATCTATTGACAGATAAAGCATAGACAATATTATTGACATCTGCTTAATTTCCTCATTCAGGCTGATGTTAAGCTGTTCTCCAAACATGGCAGACAGTAATACAACGTACATCGGGGAGCCACTCCCATCTGCGACGTGGCTCGACCGACCAGTAACAAGCAAAAGTGGTTTGTGTGTTGAGTGAGTAAAGTAAATCATTGTCTCACGAGTGAAAATGTTAACGCCTGAGCTTGTCGAGGACATCAATTTCCACGAGGAAGACGATGTGCTTTACTCTCCAAATACACACAAAATTTTTCCTTCGCCTACAATAATAATTATTCTGACCATAATAAACATTTATTTTATTAACTGGGTAAGCAATAAAAAATATTTTGTTTTGTTCTGCTATTAGTACCTGAATTTGTGCAGCTATGGGTAACTCAGGCCCCGCAACGCGAGCCACCGGCAGTAGTTGCGTTTAAGATTTTGCAGGGGCGATGGAGGAACGCATCCTTTGCCAGCCAACTTGTACTGACCGTCTAGTTTAATATTAATTGTAATTACTTAATAGTTATAGCAATACATCTATCATAGCAAGCTTAACCCGTAAAACTGCTCCCAAATCCGTGCGGTTTCAACACGGTTAACAATACAGTTTCGCGCTTTTTCTCCCAACACCCCTTCAATTCGGCTGGCTGCAACCCCAAAGCACAGCTGCGTTGGCTCGGAAATCACTACACGAGCCTTACGGGGAGCGCGCTACCCAGTGGTTTTTATTTACATCGATGGCTAGAACCACGTACCAGCGATCAGCTGATTGTTGCAACGTTCTTAAATGCTTAAATCTTAGACGTTCTAACAGCTGATTGATGTTAATGTTTAACTTATTTGATTATTCCTGCCACTAAATCAGCTGTAAGCGCCTGCACTCGTTGAGTTGCAACATATTTGCATAGGTGCGTGAAAATTTGAATGCGCTCTGATTTTTTATTTATTGATTTCATTGTTATTCTCTTGGGTTTACTTTGTCTCCCCACGGGAGACAAAGTAATTACTTTAATCCCGCTGATAGACAAATTATTATTTTACTCACGCATTACAAGGAGTAAGTTTTACCAGCATTATAAGTTGGGGAAACGTTTACCAGCCACAAAAGGGTATTATCTTTTTCAGCTTTATACCATCTGAACATTTAAATGCAAAGGGATGGTAATTCTATTAAATACATTTAAATGTATAATGGAATCAGTCCCTAAAACAAACTACTAAAAGAATAAACAGAAAGAAACCTTGGAGATTTTTTATTTGCGACCAAAATCAAAACACATTTTTACAATATGAAATAACTTTTTGAGCTTAACAACTGAAATGTACAGGAATAGGTCAAGGTAATAAGTTCAAGAAAATTATAAAAGTATAAAAAGTATAAAGTTAAAATTATCTCCTTATGCAATTGAACAAATGTTATTTATGTAGGATATGAGACAATAATTAATTCAAATACCCCCGTTGCAGCAGACTTGCATACTCAGCGAATTTCAAATGCAGAAGAAAATATTTCAATCCAACATAGCGAGATTTGACATGTTTTTGTAACCTCCATAAGAATAACATGGAGAATGAGTATGCAGGTTTGCTGCAACAGGTATGTTAAAACAAGTTGGTTTTACTTCAATATTTAATAGATCTTAACTAGAAGAAGCCAATCACTAAGATTTATTAATATTTGTTAAGAAATAAGGGAGGTAGAATTTGTTCTCCCATTACGATAACATTGGGACAACGTACTGTGTTTACCACTTTCAATACCTCGGTAACCAATAGACATAGAGCAATGGTTTAAGATACTAAATTGTTTGTTTTGGAGGGGGAATAAACCCCTCCAAAAACCCCATTTTTGGAGGGGTTTATTCCCCTTTACACCCACCGCCCCTACCGGTGGTCTGATCGGTCTGGTTTTCAAACTCGTCCGACTGATTCACACTTTACATATCTGTACCAAATTTCATGAAGATCGGACAAAATTTACGGCCGCTATCGTGCTCACAGGCACATATATGGTTAGATAGATAGATATATAGATAGTTGTATAATAACCCCCGTCGCAGCAGACCTGCATACTTAGTGAATTTCCAATGCAAAACAATCTATTTCAATCCAACATAGCGAGATTTGACATGTTTTGGTAAGATCCATAAGAATAACATAATGAATGAGTATGCAGGTTTGCTGCTACAGGTATATTAAAACAGGGTGGTTTTAATTCAATATTTAGTAGATCTGAATTAGAAGAAACCATTTACCAAGTTTTATCAAGATATGTTTAGAAATAAGCGAGATATAGAATTTTACTTATTTCCCATAAGGTTAACATTCGGACAACGTACTGTGTTTACCACTTTCAATATTATATCGGTAGCTAATGGACATAAAGCAGTGATTTAAAATCCTAAATTTTTTTTTCGAGCTGATCCCAATGGTAATAACAAAATTTGATAAATTTTGTTTTTTTATGTTATAACCTCAAATAATTCATTCTGGGGAGGTTTACCCCCCATACCCCCCCTTACATTGGGCCGATTGGGCTGGTTTGCGAACTCGTTCAAAGAATTACCTTTTTACATGTTTGTACCAAATTTCATAAAAATCGGACCATTTTTACGGCCGCTATCGTGATCGCAGACATATATATATATATATATATAAATTATAACGAATGGTGTTTTTTGCTTCTAGGGGCCCCAAAACGAAAAGTTATCATGGTCTCGGGCTAAGGTCTTTCCATGAGTCCTACGGTAATAGCTTCTTCCCCACAGGGCAAATTCGCAAAAACACGTTTTTAGCGAGTAAATAAGGTTGTTTTGATAAAAAAAGTTTTTATTAATAATCTATATTCTTCTATAAGTATAAAAGAGGATGTTGGTATATATATATATATTTATTTATTTATTTGGCATGGATAAACACAAAAACCGCTGGACCGATGGCCACGAAACTTGGTACATACATGTAGAATTTCATGGAGTAGGTTTATACACCTTCAATTTCGTGATAACTTTCAGGGCTTAGCCCTGGGACCGTCTTAAAGGTACCCATGTCAGGGATTTTGAAATAATTTGAGTTAGATTTGTTTACTAACAAAACATATGAAAGTAAAATTTAAAACAGGTGATGTAAATTAATGGTATTTCTTTCTGCTATTTAACTGTATTTTTGTTAAAATGAAGATTTGTTACTTGGTGCCAGGTGGTCAATGAATTAGACTTTTGCATTTTTTCAAAGTGCAATACACTATATAAAATGCCGATAATATGAAGTATAACATAAAATAAATAACTGATTACTGAAGGACTCCAGTGATCACTGATCACTTATACTTGAAGGACTTTTTTATGACAACTAACTGCTATTTAAAGAGGAAGAGTGTGCTACTGTAAAGAATTAATTTTACCTACAACACTTTAAAAAAATTGCCGGGACGGCTCATTCAAACGTTTTGCTCAATATAGAGTCTAAAAACGTAAGACAGCACTTTTTAATAATTGCTGGAGTGGCATTGTAATTTTTTGTTCAAGGTAGACCCTAAAACCTTAAGAAAATGATCTTTTACAGTGAATAAAATTTCAAGCTAACTTCTTTGATTCCTCTAACACGTATGCCTTCATGAAGGAAATAAATAGGATTTCTAATACGCAGGTCTGCTGCGACGGGGGTGCATAATAAAGTTTTAATTAAGGGTAACATATGCGAGCAGATTCAAAGTGCCGTCGAAAAAGCCAAGGGTGCCGTTCCTTATATTGTGCCCCATGATCATCATCAGGGCAAGCTCAGGTACCGTGGAAACGACCATTAAATGCTTCTCGGCGTTCGTCTCTGTAAATTGGCCTCTTGAGTGTGTGAGCGCAATCCTCTTCACCTGATAGCACGATCGACTGGACAGCCGACACAAGCAAAACGCACTTGCAAGAGGAAGGACCACCGATATTGGGCATGAGCCTACCCAAGGCAGCAACACCATTTGGGGCTTTGTCGGTGGGGCGTTGGATATGGTCACATTTTTTTATGTACAGGCAGTTTATGCAGGAATATAATACCCCCGTCGTAGCAGACCTTCGTACTAAGAGCGAATTTCTAAAAACTTTTGCTTTATGGAAGTACATTTGATATGTTCAAAGAAGTAGATACATTACATACATTAGATTTTACAATAAGAAATATAAATGGGAAAGCAAAATTATATAATTCATGGGTGATAGTGTATGTATAATTTTAATCGTGAGCGAAGCCACGGGTTCTTCTAGTATATATATATATATATATATATATATATATATATATATATATATATATATATATAATATGTGTGTGTGTGTGTGTGTGTGTGTGTGTGTGTGTGTGTGTGTGTGTGTGTGTGTGTCTGTGAGCACGATAGCGGTCGTAAAAATAGTCCGATCTTAATGAAATTTGGTACAGACGTGTAAAGTGGCAATCCTTCGAACGAGTTCGTAAACCAGCCCGATTGGCCCACTGTAAGGGGGAATAATGGGGGGTAAACCCCCAAAAATGTTTTTTTTTCGAGTTTTTCACAAAGAAAAATAAAAATAATCCCATTTTTGTTACCACCTTTGAATTCAGCTTAAAAAAACAAACAATTTAAGGATATTTTCCGTTATGCGTATACCACTGTTTCAGGTTTGTTTTTCAAGCTTGATTTTGGTAACATGTCAACCATCATTAACAACCGGATTCCATCATTCTACCATCAACCATCTATCATCAAATCATAAATCTAGTGTCTCGGTTGCACCGGGCAGTTGACAACTCCAACGCGCAGCGGCCAGACGGAGGCATCAATAGGTACAGGGTACAAGGTAGGTGGTAAGTTTGGCTAGGATAGGTTAGGTTAGGTTAGGTATGTAACCTAACATAACCTAACCTAATCTAACGTAACTTAACCTAACCTAACCTAAGAAACTGGAAGTGGGACCGCTTGACGGGCAGACGCTGGCCTCTCGTGTCTAGACAGAGATAACGGTAGATAAGGTAACGAAACCGCAGGTAAAATATTCTTTCAAGGAATTTCCACTTTTAAACGATTAATAACAATTATTTGACCTAGTTTTTGGTGCTCTGTCAAATATCAAGCTTGAGGGGTAAATTTGGAATGGTGGTATACGTATAACGGAAAAGATCCCAATTTAGTATTTTGAATCACTGCTCTATATCCATTGGTTACCGAGATATTGAAAGAGGTAAACACAGAACGTTGTCCAAATGTTAACCCTATGGGAAATAAGTAATACCCCCGTTGCAGCAGACCTGCATACTCAGCGAATTTCAGATGCAACACAACAAATGGTATTTCAATCCAACTTAGCGAGATTTTACATGTTTTGTAATCTCCATTGGAATAACATGGGGAATGATTATGCAGGTTTGCTGCAACAGGTATGTTAAAACTGGTTGGTTTTAATTCATTATTTAGTAGATCTTAACTAGAAGAAGCGATATACCAAGTTTTGTCAAGAAATGTTAAAAAATAAGTAAGATATAGAATTTTTTTTATTTCCCATAAGGATAACATGGGGAATGATTATGTAGGTTTGCTGCCACTAAAAATTGAAATTTCGGGGATTTTAGACTAAAATACATTAGATCTCATCTAGATGAAGCCACAAACCAAGTTTTATCCAGATATGTTGAGAAATAAACGAGATATAGAATTTTACTTATTCCCCATAAGGTTAACATTGGGACAACGTACTGTGTTTACCACTTTCAATATCTCGGTAACCAATGGACATAGAGCAATGATTCAAAACACTAAATTGTTTGTTTTTTTGAGCTGAATTCAATGGTGCCAACAAAGATTCGATAAATTTTATTTTTATATGTAAAAAACCCAAAAAACCCATTTTTGGGGGTGTTCATCCCCTCTTACCCCCCCTTCCGGTGGTCCGATCGGGCTGGTTCACGAACTCGTCCATTCGATTACCACTTTACATGTCTGTTCCAAATTTCATTAAGATCGGATCATATTTACGGCCGCTATCGTGCTGACAGACACACACACACACACACACACATATATATATATATATATATATATATATATATATATAGATATATAGATAGATAGATAGATAGATATATAAAAATTTGAACGAATGGTGTTTTTTGCTTCTTGTGGCCCTAAAACGAAAAGTTATCATGGTCTCGGGCTTAGGTCTTACCATGAGACCTACGGTAATAGCTTCTTCCCTATAGGGGAAATTCGCTAAAATTCTATATCTCGATTATTTATCAACATATCTTGATAATACCCCCGTTGCAGCAGACCTGCATACTCAGCGAATTTCAAGTGCAAAAGAACATATTTCAATCCAACATAGCGAGATTTGACATGTTTTTGTAAGCTCCATAAGAATAACATGGGAAATGAGTATGCAGGTTTGCTGCTACAGGTATGTTTAAACTGGTTGGTTTTAATTCAATAATTAGTAGATCTGAACTAGAAGATGCCATTTACCAAGTTTTATCAAGATATGTTGAGAAATAAGCGAAATATAGAATTTTTCTTATTTCCCATAAGGTTAACATTGAGACAACGTACTGTGTTTACCACTTTCAATATCTCGGTAACCAATGGACATAGAGCAGTGATTCAAATTACAAAATTGTTTGTTTTTCTGAGCTGAATTCAATGGTGCCAACAAAAATTTGATAAATTTTATTTTTCTATGTGAAAAACTCAAAAAACCCATTTTTGGGGGGGTTTATCCCCCTTTACCCCCCCTTCCGGTGGTCCGATCGGGCTGGTTTTCGAACTCATCCGAATAATTACTACTTTACACGCCTATGCCAAATTTCATTCCGATCGGACCATTTTTGCGAGCGCTATCGTGCTTACAGACACACACATATATATATATATATATAGATATATATATATATATATAGATATATATATATATATATATATATATATAGATATATATATATATATAGATATATATATACAAATTTGAACGAATGGTGTTTTTGGTATCTGGGGGCACCAAAACGAAAAGTTATGATGGTCCCGCGCTTAGGTCTTACCATGAGACCTACGGTAATAGCTTCTTCCCTATAGGGGAAATTCGCTAAAACTTGTTAAATAGATTCTTCTAGTTCAGATCTACTAAATATTAAATTAAAACCACCCAGTTTCAATATACCTGTAGCAGCAAACCTGCATGCTCATTCCCCATGTTATTCTTAAGGAGCTTACCAAAATATGTCAAATCTCGCTATGTTAGATTGAAATATGTTGTTTTGTATTTGCAATTCGCTGAGTATGCAGGTCTGCTGCGACGGGGGTATTAATTGATATAAAGTCCTAGGCCAAATAAACGTCAGTCCAAATGATATTTTAAGGCGTACATTTAACTATTAAGGATTTTTTTTCAAATGACAAACTTTTAATTATATAATATCGTGTTAATCATGTTGACGTTGAGTGGCAGTTAGTTTCCAACCAATAAATTCATTGTATCTATTTATAAACACAATTGGGTTTTTATCTTTGGAGTCATAACTTGAAACGACTGAACGGATTTTAAGGTATTGTGATATAAATTAAATCTTCATTCTGTATATAGATTTTTTTGTTACGGCCACTTTGAAGAAAGAGCTTTACGTAAGCACAGTAAATGGATGAATTCCTTAACAATGGTGCTATCCATCAACGTTTAATAAAACTGTATTTCCTTCATTGAAATATACTATAGACATGGTTTGAAATAATTGTGAAAATTCACCACATATCGCAGAACATTTATAAGGAAATCATTCTTATTTGCAAGTAAAGCTGCAACAGAGTAACCCAGTTGAGATTGTAAATATAGTACAATGAATGGATCTTATATTATTTGATCATCAGTTAATGTTGCATGAGATTTATTGATTTTACCGAATAAAAATCCAAATCATAATAACTGAGGTCATATTTAAATAGTATTGGAATAACCCTTACATTTTTTTTTAATTTCAATAATTGAATGCCTTCTTCCAAAGTGAAATATCTTTTATATTTTTTCAGCCGCCTTACCATACAGAATCGCAGTTTCATGGGTGTCCAGAAGTTAGTGATGATTATGATTATGTTCACGTAAGTAATATATAAGTATATACAATCTAATGAATTAAGGTTGTGACCGTGTTTTCTGTGGGCCGTTCAAATCTTATCCTACAGTGCCCAGGATAGTTCAACTGCGGGATACGATAACCAGGGATCGACTCTAAAACTCAAATTTAATTTAGAAAACACGGAAACCACAATTTTGGGCATTTAGGAGAAGGCTCAGGTAGGTTCGGAGTCAAGACACTTGGTCTAATAACGAACTTTCATCACAGCCAACTCCTTGGGGCCTAATATGAACGATTCCTATATTCAATTGAGCGTGCCAAGGGGGTCAGAGTATGATCTCTGGGTCCCTCGGCCAAAGTCCGTACCGTCCTTCCTTCTACAATAAACCGTCACCAAGGGGGTCAGAGGATGAGCTCTGGATCCCTTGGCCTTGACACAAACGGGTAAAATACCTTAAATCCCAACTACACCGTAATTACCGTCGGCGGTCAACTGTCACTTACGGCCAACTATCACCAAGGGGGTCAGAGGATGATCTCTGGGTCCCTTGGCCTTAACAAGACTAACAATACCGCCAAAACCCGACTAGAACCGAAAATAATCACGGCGGTCAACTGTCACTCACGGCCAACTATCACCAAGGGGGTCAGAGGATGATCTCTGGGTCCCTTGGCCTCAAACAAACTATTATAACCGCCGAAACCCGCCTAAAACTGAAAATACTTACTGCGGTCAACTGTCACTCACGACCAACTATACCCAAGGGGGTCAGAGGATGATCTCTGGGTCCCTTGGCCTCAAACAAACTATTATAACCGCCGAAACCCGCCTAAAACTGAAAATACTCACGGCGGTCAACTGTCACTCACGACCAACTATACCCAAGGGGGTCAGAGGATGATCTCTGGGTCCCTTGGCCTTAACAAGACTATCAATACCGCCAAATCCCGACTAAAACCGGAAATACTCACGGCGGCCAACTATCACCAAGGGGTCAGAGGATGATCTCTGGGTCCCTTGGCCTCAAACAAACTATTATAACCGCCGAAACCCGCCTAAAACTGAAAATACTCACGGCGGTCAACTGTCACTCACGACCAACTATCACCAAGGGGGTCAGAGGATGATCTCTGGGTCCCTTGGCCTCAAATAAACTATTAAAACCGCCGAAACAATTTATTCCCACACTATCGCTCCTAGCCTTTGCTGTCAAGGGGGTCAGTGTATGCCGCTGGTTCCCTTGAGCAAATGGTAAAACTATAAACCCATAAAAATAATTTTTATACCCTTCTACTAGTATCCACCCTAACCTACTAGTCTCACGGGGGTCAGAGGATGAGCTCTGGGTCCCTTGAGAAAACTACTAAGTTGTACTCCCTCAAATATTTAAACTTTAGTCCGCAACAAAAGTTTCTTAACAATTTAGCGCAAGGGGGTCAGAGTATGTCTCTGGGTCCCTTGAGCGAAATTCAACTCTAGAACAACGACAAATAATATCCAACTCCCTACAGGAAGCTACAAGGGGGTCAGTGTATGCCGCTGGTTCCCTTGAGCAAACACAACTTTATTATACTGTTTATTGTGGACTCGAATGATTGTCAAATGCCCCTACTACTATGTAGAAAAAATAATAATAAGAGCGGCTAAGTATAACGTCTAATATAACAGCGGGTTTTACTTACTCCCGGAGCGAGTGTGTTCACCAAGTGGCGGGTGGAAGACGAATGAGCGACCGGCCGGCTCCTCGAGTTTTGTTCCGACTTCCCCCACTCCTCTCCGGGCGCGCGACCCTAGCGCTCGGCGGTGCAGCGGCGACTGTGGAAAGCTTACCACTCCTGATGCGTCACCACTAGACGTGTAAGTGGAAAACTATTGGGTGACGTTGTTGCTGTACTTTCACATTAGGCCTACTAGCCGCTCGAAAGCAAAATAATCTTTCTTAATTTTGATTTTAACCATGAAATGAAATTTTACCAAACAAAATAAAGGGGTCTCATTTTTTTGACCGTCACAAGGTTATCAGTAACGAGCATCTCCCAGTCCATAGTACTCGTAATTTTCGTCTGAATTAATACAGGAAAAAATGTTTTCAACTATAACATCTTAAATACCCCTACCTCCTTTATGGAAATGTTCATCCCAAAATATAGGATTGGCGACTATATTGTTGGGGACTGCTAGCATAAATCGGGAGACTGTGAAGTCATCTATGCATCCCTCGTCAAGCTTTCGACGAAGGACTTTGCTGTGCGAATGTTTGGTCAAATCTCCCTTTAAAACCTGTGAACCTTTTCCAATCCACGAATGTTTATTAGGAAACAAGACGATAAGAGTAGTTTATGTAACGATTGTATTATGAATGCCTTTAAGCCACGAGTAAGATGTAAGTTAAAACAAGAGCGAAGCGAGTGTTCTAAATATTTCACGAGTGGCTTAAAGGCATAATACAATTGTTGCATACACTTCTTTATCTACGACCAAAAATATACAGGGTGTCCAAAAGCAACTCCCAATGCTAGAAAAAAGTTTAAATCTAAAAAATAGGTCTTTAAATAGGCCTACAGATTTTTTTTAAAGCTTACTTTACGTTCAGATACAGTACGACCATTGAATTTTTACCATACTATTATAAAATTGTGAAAGAATAATTTAAATAATGTTTTCATTCCAGCCGCGAAAGTGTAGAGTATGTGGGAAAACCAAAAAGTCAAGAGCACATGCGGGTCGGTCCCCTGGCAGGACGCGGGCTCTCCCCTGGCAGGTAAACTTTCATCAATAGACACTAAAATATGTATTCAAAGGACAAAAACCGTTTAAGATTGTTGCTTCACTTGAAGTAAAGTATAATTTGCTCCTAGCACCAAAAATTTGGCCAATATACTAATCGAAGGAAAAGTTTGCCGGAAAGCTAAAAAACTGTTTTTAGTCACTTCTAAACTTCAAGCTAAATGTTCCCAAGGGCAGGGTGCCACTCGAGGGATAAAACAGGTTGTTCCAAAACGGGGGGCTTAGCCCCGCGTATAAATTTCAAACGTCCTAAAAAGACCATTTGATGAATACAGAACTTATTCCTTGCTTTCCTTGATAACGTCCTCGTACAGATCAGAAGTATATGTTGACAGGGCAAATGTAAGGCGAAAAAGGTAAATGTTAGGAACGGTAGGAATGTAAATACCCTCGTTGCAGCATATCTGCGTACTTAATGTATTTCAGATTATATTTTGATTTGGATTTTTGCGGACATTTTCCATTACTGATTAGTAAAAAACAAGTTTCACGACGAAACTTCGTGGACGTCGAGAAACTTGATTTTTACTAATCAGTGATGGCAAATCTCTGCAAAAATCCAAATCAGAATATGAAATCACCATCATCAACAAGGAATTTCAAACAAAGGATATTTCAGATTGTTAAAAACATATTTCAACCTCAAGTATCGATGGTAATAATTTTTTTATTTCTTCCATAGTATTAATATAGTGGGTAATAGTTTGATTATCTAGCAGGTTAGCTGCTAAAGGTATGCTGATGTGGTTACTGAGCAACAACATAATAGTCCAGTCAAAACAGGGTTTGATCTGGAAAAAATTCCGTTAATTTTGAAACTTTGCACACTTATTTAGAAGGAACTAAGGATTAAAATACCAAAAGTCCTGGAAAATATGTGGTGAGCTCTAGTGGCAATTGATGGAAACAGGGTACTTTTTTTGGGTTTTCGTAAAAATCTCGAGAACCGTTGGTCGGAGGTGAGAACTTTAAATGTACAAAATAAAGCTTATTAAATTTGCTACAAAATTATGTGGTACATTTTCTTTGTACCAAAAATAAGCATCTTTTTACGATTTTCCGCTAAAAATGAGCAAAATGTTGTTTTTTTAGTTTTTATCGTATGAAAATAAAAATTATCTAATTTCGGTGGGCACCCTTAAATTCAGCTTAAGAAATCTAACAATTTAGTATCCTGAATCATTGCTTTATGCCCGTTGGTCACCGAGATAATGGAGGCGGTAAACACCCCTTACATTGTACCTTTGAAATCCTTATGGGAAATGAAAAAAGTTCTATATCTTGCTTATTTCGCAACATATCTCAATAAAACTTGATTTGTGGCTTGAAATTGTTGAGATTATATCGTACTAGGGCCTATAATCCCCAATTTTCACATTTACTTGTCAGCAAACCTGCATACTCACCTGCATAAGAATAATACGAACAATGGAGTATGCAGGTTTGCTGACACGTAAATTTGAAAATTGAGGGTTTTAGGCTCTCATAAGATATATCTCAACTATATCAAGCCACGAATCAAGTTTTACTGTGATATGTTGCGAAATAAGCGAGATATAGAACTTTTTTATTTTCCATAAGGATAACATAGGTACAATGTAAGGGGTGTTTACCGCCTCCATTATCTCGGTGACCAACGGACATAAAACAATGATTCAGGATACTAAATTGTTTGGTTTTTTAAGCTGAATTTTATGGTGCCCATCAAAATTAGATAATTTTTATTTTCATACGTTAAACACTAAAAAAACAAAATTTTGCTTATTTTTAGCGGAAAATCGTGAAAAGATGCTTATTTTTGGCGCCCTACAACTCGACAACCATTAGGAGTACAAAGACGATATACCACTTCATTTTGTAGAAAATTTAATAAGCTTTATTTTGTACTTTTAAAGTTCTCACCTCCGACCAACGGTACTCGAGATTTTTACGAAAAACCAAAAAAAGTACCCTGTTTCCATCAATTGCCACTAGAGCTCGCCACATATTTTCCAGGACTTTTGGTATTTTCATCCATAGGTACTTCTAAACAAGTGTGCAAAGTTTCAAAATTAACGGAATTTTTTCCAGGTTGGGCCATTTTTTAAGTTTTTTGACTGGACTATAAGTGAATTTATGACCACTAGACTGTTTGTTATAACCTATGAAATACCGAATAGTATGTGTCGTCCACGTTAAAGGTATGGAGTTTTTGAAATCTACGGCAAAACAACACGATATCCTTTAAACGGTTAAATCGGTAATTTTCTTCATCTGACTCAATGTTAAAAAACACTGTTTAACGTTTATCGTAATATTTTACCGTGTATGGCAAAAACTCCCTAATAAGGGGGTTCACACCCATGGTAAACCAATACGGTAAATAAAATGAGCTGATTTGCCACATACATCATAGTGTTATCAACTTCCGTTCAAGGTTTACAGTGTTTTTCACAGTATGACTGATAAAAGCTCTCTTACACACGAACATCTAACTTTACGGCCTTAGAGCGGAAAGTGCTTTTTTCTGCTTCCATAATATGCTGAATAAATTTAAGTCCCTAATTGCAGTTCTTATGAGGTTCAATAGTGATATCAAAAGAAAAAAATGACACTCAGTTCACAAACAAACCCACATTTTCTTGAAAACGTTTAATACATCATGTTGTTGTTAAAAATAGTTATGAATTTATAGCAATGAAAATTGTCTTTTAAATGTTGAATAATTTGCCTCTTTATTTATTTCTTATAGTAATAATTTGTGTTGGTTATAGTAAGAAGATAGCGTGATGAGGAGTTTCAATAATATATTTGCCAGTGTACATTGTAGATATCATCAAATGTAGAGAAATAAGATTGAGATATATAAGAAGAAGAACTTTTTTTGGAAATGTAAGAATGCTTTTTGATCCCATTCAACTTGCATATCCTCTCCAAAAACGTGGTGTGTGAAATAGGATTGAAAGAAGAATACATTGCCAACAGGCAAAGTTATATAATCATACAAAGGAAAAAACAAAGTAACATGAAAATGGACTTGAGGATGCTACTAAGTCAAACCACTAAATAATGTAGAAAAGCAGGACCACAATTGATTTGCAATATTGTTTTGTAATAACTATGAAAATAAATATATTATATTTATTAATATAATAACAACTTTATATTTTCACTAATGAAAATTAATTCTACCTGAGCTAATTTTTTCTGTCAAATTAATTACTATATGCATAAGCAAGTGTGAAAATATACCACTAGTTAGTTTCAGTTTTTTACTGACGTACTTTTTATCACGAAAATTATTAAATTGTTGAATGATGTTACAGTCAGCAGGGGAAATGGTTTCTAGGAGGCTTCCTGATTTAGACGACGTATACGAAGGAGTGGATAAGGCGAAACAAACAGCACACAAAGTATACCGAAGGGTAGGAGAGGAAATGGGTTTCATAGAACCCCCACCACCACCACCAAAGAACTTTTGGGATAGTGCAGCGCATGTAGTTGATAAAACAGCCGAACATTTGGGTATACGTCAGAAACCCAAACCAAAGGGGTTCTTTGAGAGAGGAAGAGATGCCATACTAGATGCAACGAGGATTATAGGAGAAGACCTGGGTCTAATTTCTCCACCTCCGCCTCCTCCACCTCCGCCACCTCCGCCACCTCCGCCACAACCGATCGAAGCCATTAAAGGAAAATTTAAACACGGGGTACGTACGAACAGGTTTAAATTTTCTTTTCTGCAAAACTAAATATTGTATGTGAAATGTAGTTTTTATTTGTATATTGCGTAGAATCTAAATATTTTTATTTGTTTACTTTTATAACACTAAATAAGCAATACGAAGCATATTTCAACACTCCTTATTTTGGCGGAGATGCCACTAATTGTTAATAAAAATAATAGCCCAAAATATTTTTGGTAAAAATATATCATATTAGATTCTAAAAAATCACATGAAACAGTTGTAGCTTAGTTGTAAATTGAGCTATATAGTGCGTATAGTCAAGGGCTTACGTTTGTTATTCCTTTGAAATATTTGTGACAACAACACTAATCACAAGTTATTAACATTAGCAAATCAAAAAGGTTCAATTTCGTTTAACTAATGGTTACAGTCTTATCCCTTACAATATCCACTTCACCCTGACTAAACAATCCATAACATCGTTCATGATAGGCTAATGTTTGGAGTTACGTTGACAATTAGAAAACCCCATTTTCCTTCATCAAGCAAATAGGAAATTGTGACTATCAGTAACGTAAGTCAGCTACAACATTTTGAGTTAGGGGTTAGCCAAACCTATTTTCTTAATTACAAGGGTAATTTACTGTATAACAACTATTAAATTATGTTTCTATAATCATTAATTATTTTGTTTGTTTTAGTGGAAAAAATTAGGAGGACTAGCTGGCAACCTTATAGGACAGGTAAATACAACTCTAACTTGTATTACCATGGACAATAAATGCAGAGGTATTTAAAGTAAATAGTAGTATACAATCTTACTATGTATCTGTTACTTTAGGAAAGATAAGTATGTAATTTTCACATACCATATTTGTATTATGGATTCACATGTATGGAGCCTTTTTCCGTTATTAGTGGAAGTAATGTGGATAACGATATAGGTACTGTATTTGAAATATTTAAAACATAATAACAAATATCTCAATAAAGATTAACAATAAGTAAAATATTACTGTAATGTTTTTTTATTATTATGCGCAGGGTAGTCAGTCCGAATTGACGCCTTCAAAAACAAGATCTGCGCCTTCTCACACTAGGAATATGGTGGTGAGTACTCCATATACTACGCTTGCCAATAGCCTCTATTTAATTTTCCTAACCACCTTGCTGTCAAGAACATTAATTTAGGATCGCATTCAACTAACACAGAAAAACCTACCTTAACAACAGTTACTCCTAGTTAATAAATAACATGATCAATTATTAAAAATCCTCAAAAGATTAGCATGAAGCAACATTTAATAAATTAAGAATTACCTATAATAATATATGGGATTTCCAAATCAATGAATTTCATAATATTAATTCTAAAATGTCAACTTTTTAGGAAAACCACATTTAATGATTAACCTGAGAAGTCTGACTTTATTGGACTAAATTTGTAAATGCTAGTTTCTAATTTAAGGAATAGTAACCTAATTGTAACGATGATTGAAACATACATAGTAAAAGTAAACAAAGAACGAGTGATTATATAGTAAATTTGCTTTCATGAAGAAGTAGTTGACTATTTCGGAGGATGACACCGCGCGGCAACATATCCTGGCGTTATTTTAACGTACAATATAAAACAACGTACGAACAATGAATACACAAACGTTAAGAAGGTCCTATGTTAAAATTTCTAATGGGTTTTTTAATTACGCATCTGGAAATCAGACAGCGCTTGTGGTATGGATAGAGAGAGGGCGATAAGCCATGGGGGGGAGAGAAGCCCTTTCTCTCTCCCACCCTCCCTTCCACGTTGGAGTTATAGTCTAAGAGCCAGTGGCTGGCTGACGACACATATTTTAAGAAAGCCTATAATTTTCTCATTTACTCTATTCTACCTACCGTTCATGAAAATGGGGCCCGTTAAGCCCACTTGCGGTAGGTTCGGTCTCACCCAAGGGTCAGAGGGGTGACAATTTGACATGAAACGAACATATTTTAAGAAGGCTGCCGTTTTGATATGTCACAGTATACACTTAGGGTAACTCGAAAACGGAAACGGCAGACGTCTACCGCGGTTGTGACGTCACGGCAGACGCTTTGAAAATGACCGAAAAAATCAATTTTTTTCTGACATAGTTTAAGAAAGCTGACATTTTGATATGTCAAAATATACCACTATTTTAATATGAAAACGGATATGGCAGACGTTTACCATGGTTGTGACGTCACGGCAGACGTTTAAAATTTAACATAGTATAATGTAAAAGTATATGGCCATAATCTTGAAATTATGCTAGATAATAACATGTGACTACCGTTGGTCATTATTGAGACATCTCCAGCTGGTTTTTATAAAAACAAAACTTTCGGCCACCATCTTGGATCCGCCATATTGAAATAAGAGACGCTATTTCAGATGTAAAGATAGTGTTGTGACCCATCATTTAGAACTAGTTTTTAACGCTGAATTCAATGGTGCTAACCAAAATTTGAAAAATTTTATTTTTCTATGTGAAAAGCTAAAAAAAAAACATTTTGGGGGGTTTTATCCCTCTTAACCCCCCTTCCGGTGGTCCGATCGGGCTGGTTCACGAACTCGTCCGAGTGATTACCACTTTACACGTCTGTACCAAATTTCATTAAGATCGGACCATTTTTACGGCCGCTATCGAGTTAACAGACAAATATATAGATATATATATATGATTTTTTTATTAAATTTATATAAATTAAAACCAATTGTGTTTTTTGCTTCTGGGGACCCCAAAATGAAAAGGTAACATGGTCCCGGACTTAGGTCTTACCATGAGTACTACCGTAATAGCTTATTCCTTTAAGGAAATTCGCTAAAACAACAAATTTGCCTCAGCCAATAGTGATCTGGCACGACGCTGGAAGGGTCTGTGATTGGTTATTACCCTCCCCTCTCAACTATCTCCATATCTTTCTCACAGCAATTGTGACGACTTTCTCGCAAAAGGAATAAAATTAATTTTCCTAACGACACGAGAAGTCGCCTCAGACCTATGCCAGCGGAATCGCTCGAGTCTGGCAGCTGGGTCTATTCCAGGGTTCTTTGAATGAATTTTGAAAAGGTACAGATTTCTACCAAACAAGAAATTATTTAAATTATTCAGGTGTGAACTCAGAGCCCGCAAACGCAACGCTATTGTACCATCATCATCGTTCACACCTGATGGTAAAGCCAATTGGAAACTGACAAGTTTAATTTGCACCAAATGGTTTAGCAAACAACCTAGGTATCTGAACCAAATAACGTACTCACGTTACCGGACACCACGGATCTCCCCTACACCACAGTTTTACCAACCACGGTTGCTCGGGTACCAACGCCACAGGTCACCTGCACACGTAGGTCCTGTTCTGACACGCAGGTTCCCCACCCGCGTCTAAGTGGCAAAAGGAGTCGAATCACCCCGTGACAAACGCGACGGGGTTAATTAAATTCGACGTGCGAAACGGCACCGATGATTCATAGGAAACGCTACGAATCGAAATAAAACTCAAACGAGTAAAACGCCGATCACAGAGTTCTGAGCTGCCGGCTAACACTGACTAGGTTCGTCGCGATGGAATCGCACCGCGGACTAACTCTAGTGACCCTACCGCACAGTTCAAGAACTAGGAACAGAATAATCCACCCGCTAATCCTCCGAGTTCATCCCTCCAAAACTTCCCCTCCAAGGAAGGGACAGCTGATCACCCCCCTTGCTGTGATTGTGTGACGTAGGACCACTGCCACTGGCTGATCGTCAGCTGTCAATCCATCTGACATCGCCTGTCGTCTGTCGTCTTTCACCTCAACAAAGCCAATTGAGGTTATGTTGCTCAACACCAACGATGTTTATTATGGCCGTTAAGGGGTTTTAATATTTAATCATACAACTGTGAGGGGCAATTATTCACAACAACAAGTGTCACAAGTTTTTTAACTATAACGTTTTATGAAATCAACTTCATGTCAACAGTATGGGCTGTGACACCGGCGAGAGAGGTCAGCCTTGTGTTTGGTTTATGGGCTTTCAGCAATGGTTAGCAGTGCACCTAGTGTGATTTAGGTTATATTTCACTGCATTAACCATTATTCATGAGCTGCCCAACTATGTCAACCAACCAAAGGATGGGCTAGGCTTATGACAAACAAAGGCCTAGGCTAGGGTTCAACCTAGTTAATCCTACACCAGGTAACTTTACCCTTTTTATAGCTAGGCCTAAGCGACTAGCCATAACAAATCTCCTCCTCTAGCTATTAATCAGTAATTTATCCCCCCCAACAAATTTGATCCGTTACACAATTAACATTGACGAGCTCAGGAGAGACGGAACGAAAACAGTGTTTGTCTATCTCTCTATATTTCGTGACGGCAAGCGCTGTCTGATTTCCAGATGCGTGATTGAAAAACCTATTAGAATTTGTCCATAAAACCTGACCTTATTAACGTTTGTGTATTCATTGGTACGAACCAAATAAAGGAAAACAAGTACGCTAGATTGTAACATTGAAATTTTTTTTGAAACCTCAAAAATATAAGTCATCAAAGTTCAAGTTTTTGGGTTGCTAATTTTTTAGGCTAATGGAACTGAAAATGTAAATAAGAAGTTTCCAAGGTGAATCGGTTTTAGCGAAATCCCCCTATAGGGGTAGGTCTCGTGGTAACACCTAAGCCTGAGACCATGTTAACTTTTCGTTTTGGGGCCACCAGAAGCAAAAAACATCAGTCGTTCGAATTTATATATATTTATTGCCCGATCTTAATGAAATTTGGCAAAGACGAGTAAAGTAGTAATTATTCGGACGAGTTCGTAAACCAGCCCGATCGAACCACCGGAAGAAAGGTAAAGGGGGAAAACCCCTCTAAAAATTATCCAATATTTCTTACCACCATTGAATTCAGCTCAGAAAAGCAAACAATTTAGTATCTTTAATCATTGCTCAATGTCCATTGGTTACCCAGATACTGAAAGTGGTTAACGCAGTTCGTTGTCACAATGATAACCTTACGGGAAATAAGTAAAATTCTTTATCTTGCTTATTTCTCAACATATCTTAATACAACTTGGTTTGTAGCTTCATCTAGATGAGATCTAACATATTTTAGTCTCAAATCCCGGATATTGCTATTTTTATGGCAGCAAACCTGCATACTCAATCCCCATGTTATCCTTATAGGAAATAAAAAAATGCTATACCTTCCTTAGTTCGTAACATGTCTTGATAACACCTGGTATATGGCTTCTTCTAGTTCAAATCTACTAAATGTTGAATTAAAACCACCCAGTTTTAACATACCTTTTACAGCAAACCTGCATACTCATTCCCCATGTTATTCTTATGGGGCTTAAAAACGTGTTAAATCTCGCTGTATTGGATTGAAATATGTAATTTGGATTTGAAATTCGCTGAGTATGCAGGTGTGCTGCAACGGGGGTATTTAATTTGTTATACATTACATGCAATCTAAATGTTTGTTTTAAGTTAAAATATCGAGCCGTGATAATGCTGCCGCGTTAAGTATTTACGCGGAGGAGAATATTACTGCATTCATCAATGTTTTGACGTAACCATGAATGGACACCTAAACTAGATCATCCAATCGAGATATATTTAGGAAATTATGAGTACAATTGGGTAGTTTTAGAGCGGCACGGAATTGCCTTTAGCCTCCTCCTAAGTACTTTGACAATAAAGGGGTAATATTCAGAACATGTGCGCTGTCAGTCAACATTGGATCAAACTCAATTTACTCTCTTAACAATGCAGTTGGTCTCATAGTTTATCACAGATTACAGCACTTATTACTTCCCAGGAAATCACGGCATCTCATCTAGCAATTCAATTAACGATTAAAACTATGTTGCACTTTTTATTTTCAGGCTTCTCAGTCTATTGATATGGCTGTATTTGAAGTGGCGTCAAACTTCATCCAGTGTGCTGATGTAAGTATTTAGTTCAACTGTTTGCAAATAAACCGTAAGAGTCCACTTTCATTTAAAATGGTTATTGGTTTATGCCAAAAGTATTAGGAGTAACACTTTTCAAGTAACTGTGCATGATGGGACTAGTATAGTAGAAATAACAGAAAAATTAGGTGAAGGTAGAAGTATTAGAACAAAAATGACTCCTGCCGTAAATGGTAGGTAACATCTCCTAAACGACATATTAAAAATATACATCCGTATCTCCATGGGAAATATGTTATTTTAGCAGCCATCTTGAAAATGGTTTCAGAAGCATTAAATATTCAGGAAATTATTGCCAAAGGTAATATATATTAAAATTTTGATGAATTATATTACTGGCGATGATTGACACCAGAACTTGAACTTGAACTTATTTTGTCTCAGTTCCAAAGTAAGAACTTCACTTTGGATAAAAAAATGTTCGCGGCCATTTTGGATCCACCATGTTGTAGTATATTTTTTTTCAAATCTCAATATAATGTTATGACACATCATTACAGACTAGGTTTTCACGCCGATTGCAATACCGAAATCCGTTTTTGAAAATCTTGATTCGTTTTTAAGTTATACCCAAACAAAGAATTTCCCCTATGCAATCGTGATGTATGTTTCGAGCTTAGGACATTTTAAAGAATTTATTAGATTATTTTCTTGATATCCCCGGTTTTAATCGAATTATTAATTCCATTTAGTCTTGAGACACTAAATTATATAATGGCTTTAATTTGAGAAACTTGTCATTTAAATCAGAGTAGAAGGAGATTATTTATCATTTATAATTTAACTTAAAATTTGATTTTTTCGAAATTAAATTTCAGTAAAATTTCTATGTCTCAAGCTCTAGATGAGATAAAAAGATTGATCTGGTCTTAAATCGCTCAGCAAATAATTGACCATTTTGCTAGCTTTTGACAATATTGAATCAGGCGAAGTCCAGGAGAGTTACGATCGTTCATTCACTTTAAAATATATTTATTCACAGAATTATTGTTCAGTCCAGGGCATGCACTTTAAATGTGATTTGAAATTTGTTAAGACCTTAAATCACTCACATTAGTTTTAGTTTTAATTTCAACTATTGATCATTCAAATCGCTTGAGTGTGAGGCAAATGACAAGCCTTTAAATAAACAAGAATCTTTTTAATAAATGAATTATATATTGAATGAAGTATTATAACTCACCAGACATATGTGTATAGTTTAGAAAAAGAAGCGTTTATAGCGTTGTGTGAAAATTATTATACGAGTCCAAGGCCAAGGGACCAAAGATCACCGAGACAACACCTCCGCCGTCACCGTGTCGTCTCGCCGGTACCGTGAGTGCACGCGTGCGGAAGAAATTATATTAAATCGACATTGCGCGGCCCGTTGACCGACCGGTATCTATATGTTTTTATGTAATGTGTTGTTTTTTAAATGTGTGCGTGTACGTGTTTTGTAAACTTTCGAAAACGTCGTCATCATGACAGATTCTCTACTCTCCACTGACTACTACGTGATCATGACACAATATGTGTTAAAACCTAGGTCGTAATAAAACGGCTAAACTTTGGACTGAGACGGAAACAGGTAATTTAAAACCATATGTATACCCACCAGTCCAGGGGCAATAAATCCAAAAATGAATAAGTATGAAATCATTAGCTACTTCCTCTAAAATATATTTATTTATTTCTGAATAGCTCTTATTAGTATATTTCTCAATTGGAAACCTACCAGCAAGCTCAGTAAAATACCTAGCAAGTTCAGAGAAGTATGTATAAAAATTAAAAGAGGTAATAAGGGTATTGAACCTTTTTTACTCGTGAATTTAAATGAAACCCATAAGTCTCTCAGCCATCAACTCTATACTGGAGTGAAAGGTTAGGTAAATTCAGGAATATTAGTTTTAGGATATCATTTTTTCTATCATAGCCATACCCAAAATTGAATTATTTATACTTTATTATGCTTTCAGTCAGCGTTACAGGAGCTGGATCGTTTACGTTAGAGGGTGAGTACAGTTTCATGATCAATTTAAACAATAAGTACCTGGTGGACCAAGCCTTGCTCGGTTTTTAGCGAATTTCCTTAGAAATAAAGCTATTACCGTCGTTTTAACAGAACAGAATTGACAAAAATATCCGTTCAGGGTAACCTCAGCAATCATATTAATATTTATATTAATTGACAGGTTTTTATGTGTACTTTCTGGGTATGAAGTGAGTTTATTGTGAAAACGCATTTTTACCTGCAAAAATCACGATTTGTTTCAAAATTTAACATGGGCTTATATGGGAAATAGAATATTCATTTTTTGAGTTTTGTTAGCACGATAACTCTCGTAAATATCCTCCGATCGTAATAAAATTTGGTACAGACATGTAAAACTAGATTCTCTTGGACAACATACCCAAAGTGGGGTAAAGGCCCCATTTTACCCCCCAAAAATGGGTTTTTTTTGAGTTTTTCAAATTGAAAAATTATATTTATCCAATTATTGTTTGGACCCTTGGATTTAGCTGGAAAAAAACAAACAATTTGTATTTTAAATCATCTCTCTAAGTCCATTGGTCTCCGAGATATTGCCACTCTGTGTTTTTAGTATCAGGGCAGCAGAATTTTTCCTACTCTCTAAGCTATAATATATAAATATATCACTTGTTTATTATTCTTTTTTTCGTAATAATGGATTCATTACTGGATATTTTGTACTTGGAAATTCGCTGAGTACGCAGGTTTGCTGCGACGGGGGTATTTATGTTTATCAGTTAATCTAATTGCTATAAAATATTTCAGCGTCATAAAATTTATAAATTAAAATATTTTTATTACTTTATGCAATATTCATGCCACACGCTGTATTGCAAACAGCTGTTATGATTTCTTAATTTGTTTACACTTTCCTTGTTTATTCCGTTGCTATAACGACAACTCATAAGGCCAATGTTAACATTTTACAACTTTAAAGTTAGTTTTATTACGTTATTAGGTTTTCTCCGGCTGAGGTATCCGCATAGAACACGTTTTTGAGACATAAATTCTTTATTTCCAGACTTTGAAGTAAATCCTCGGAGCCGTTTTTGAAATCGTTGTGCAAACAAGCAAGCAAGCAAGCATACAAGAACGGACAACATTGCTCGTATAAGGGTATAGGAAGGATGAATCTGGTTAGGCTAGGCAAGGGTAGTTTAGGTTTCAACTCCATTCAAACCGTTGTGAAACTGGCAGTCACCCGCAGCTTTACGCCAGGAAAAAATTCAATACACTACCGTAGAATCGTATATTTAATTTCATAAGGCGATTCTTTTTTCAAAATTGTGGGCGCCCGGCAAGTCGTAGAAAGATGGGAGAGGGCTCAAATTAAAGGTCTCTATTCCGTGATGGCGGGAAAAATACTGAAAATGCTTGAAGTTTACTAGAAAATGAAAAATAACGTAAAATATCTGCCATTTAAAAAACATTTGGAGCTAATAATATCTGCTTTGTTTACATGAAACATGCGATATTGTTATTTTACTCTAAACCATGTTCTAGATGTTAACAAATGGTAGATTTAAAAGCCAGTTTATACAGGTAATTCTTACTTTAATTAAATAAGAATTTTTTTTTAATTGAAATTTTTCCTTATTAGGGGCTTATGCCCCTACAAGCCACTAGTTAAAATAAAAAATGTATAGCCAACTCACTAAAAATACTTGCAGTCATATAGTTGCTCACTTGCAACAACTGGCAGAAAAAGGGTTTTTTTCAAACAAAACAATTTTTTCCATAATTTTACTCATTACATTTAACTCAGAATTTATCTTAAAAAATAACTGTGTATCAAGTTTTGTAAATCGGTTACTTACGCATTTATAATGCTAAATGTAGTACATTGTCTATTGAGATGTTTGAAATTGCTCTCAAGCGAGAAGAATTGTTCAGATCTGAGGTTGGAATACTCATGAAAATACCCAATATTTTTATTAAAATCACCTAAAATCAGTAAATATTACTTGAGATTAAGATTATAATTTAGACCCCACGATTCATTTTTGACATTTGGTTTGACAGGAAGAAAACTGAAGACTCAGTTGATTTTTGTTCATTGGTAAAGTATACTAGAATGCAAATGTTATAAGAAAGCACAAACCATTAAGAATAATAAATAATCTATACCTATAAAAGGCAAAGCCCTCACTCACTCACTCACTCATCACTAATTCTCCATCTTCCCAACAACCCAGAAGGCTGAAATTTGGTACACTGTTTTTGTAGACACTAAATAGGAAAACTCAGTAGTTTTCATCCTGATCTGACCCTCGGACTCCGCCACAGACCCTCTTAAAGATCCCATATTATCCTTATGGTAGAATATAAATTGATGAAATGTTTATATTTAAACAGATGTGAAAAAGCAAAAAAAATAGTAAAATGTCAAACCAGCTGTCAGGAACAGAACATAAAATAAATTACTGACTAGAGATACTTATAAGACCTTTCTTCCCTGTAACAGCTGTTATTGAAAGAGCTAATTCAAACCATGTACTATACTTCATTCAGCGAGAGTGTAAAGTAAAGCCACACCTCCTGCATCAGCTGTAATGTTGGCAGGCTGTGTCACATGAGTACCTGATGTTATAGCTACAAATCGCCAAAGAGCTTTATTAAAACCTGGAGCTGGAACTGGATGTCTGTTGACAAAGCCAATTTTGGTTATGTTAGTTTGCAGTGAACATAGAATGCACGTGAGCTTTACAATAAGTAAATAAATTGTCCACAAGACAAATTAATGCTTCCACACATGCTTAATTTATCATTCACATCATTTAGTATTCATTCAATTGAAATCACTAAGGGGAATAGCTGTGAACCATCCCTTGGATCATATGTACTGCCTCTTCTCTGATTGGTTCTTTTCTATACAAATGTTATTTAAAGGGAGGGGCTTTACTTTACACTCTCACTGAATGAACTATAGGTTGCCTGTTGCTCGAAATCGAGCAATATTTAGGCACTGATAAGATCTATTTTATTAATATTTTTATTATTTTTAATTATTACTGATATTGCTTCAGGATCAGCTAGGTAGTTGCGCATGGACAACGTGATCAATACCATCTGCATCTCGGATTCGGTCTTGTTCATCTATAGTTAATAAAATACGTGTTTGTTATAACCCACGTTTCTAAAAGTGCATTGCCTATATCAGCGTAATAGCATTTCCAAATAAGTGTTTTTTTATTCCTGATATCAGCTCCTTAAACTTGCTGTGAAAAACTCTTGCTATTAAATCAGGTCTGAAATGTTCAGACTTTCCAGGTTCCAAATCCTCAGTTATTTCGGACCACCTAGGATTACATGTCAGTGTTGTGAGTAAGAGAGGTTTCCCAAACCGTTGAACGATAGCTATTGCATCTAGGTTGTTTTGGTTCATGTTTTGTGGAGATCCTATAAACAAAGAAGGGAGGATTACCCACCCTTCCAATACATAAGTTATATTGGTTAGCTCATTGTTGGACAAAGGCTGTTACATTTAAATACATATATCTGCAAATCTGCACCCAGTTAGCTTTGATGATTCCGAATAAAGTCAAGTCGAGTGCCTTCCATCCACACATATAATCAACCACCCAGCCATTATCTCCATTTGGATATAAAAAAGGATAGGCCATGGGATCAAGAGAAGGTTCAAGAACTGAAATACGGCGTAGGCCTATACAGTTAGTTTTTGAGCACACTGCTAGGTTTCTCTCACCAGGCGGAGCACAGTCAGCAGCCCGAAATGTATTTCCTACATCCGTCGTGGTTGCTTGGTTGTATCGTCTTTGGTCTGTATCTTTGTCAATAACAACGTACATGGTAAAATCATTGGCGCCAGTCTGTTTACATATCTCAGCCAATGTTTTAGAAGAGCAAACATATTGGTTCACATTACTCAAGTACTTGATTTCCTACATTACATGTCTGATACAATTTTTATTTGCTTCAATTACAATTCTTTGGTCGGTTGCTGCATTAATTGCATATAAATATACCTGGGCGTTCTTAGGTTGATGATTTTCTGCAGGAAGTAGAGTTCCAATTTGATGATAAAATTTATCGTTGATTCGAAAATTAAATATACCTCCTACGATGGATTCATCAATATGTGCTTCAGGACTCACCATCACATATGCAGAATTGTAGGATCTGATGTTGTTTAGGTAGTTCTTTGATTTGTTTTTTGTTTCCCTTAACAAAAATTGACTCCATCAATGAGATTTTTGATGCATTTTTCTTGGGCGTATTCTTCTAAAATCACTTTAACTTTATGGCAACACAGATTAGATGTCCTTAACGTACCAGTTTTTTCAACCTTTAGATGTTTTCCTCTGCACTGATTACCTGCTTTCACCATTTTTTTATAAATCAATATTGATAATAATAATAATAATTTTTTTTTTTTTTTTTTTTTTGGGTAGGAGGTGGAATGCGTTTACGCACACTGAGGGGCTCGTTGTCCCCTCAGTAGTGTCGGACTCCCACGAGCTCGATGTCCCGTGAACTACCGACTAAACCACCTCCCTCGGCACCGAGGACACTAGCCTGGAACTGTTTCACACATTACTTCGGGCTAGGCCTTTGATATTACGCCGCTAGGGCAACCTCCGTGGGGAAATGCTGAGGATTAAGGCCGATCGAGGTCGACCTTTTTCGCCCGAAGAATGGCCTGGACGTAGTGCTGGACACAGTTCCAGTTGCCCTCTCCCTGGAGCATAGCTCCGACGATGTTGTTTGGGCTGACGACCACGCCGATCTCAGATGAAAGTGAGGCTCGGCGGACGTGCCAACGGTCGCACTGAAAAAAGGTGTGCTCGGACGTGTCTGAGATGCCGGGGCAATACAGACAGTCCGGGCTGGCGACTTTGCCCATCCGGTGTAGATAGGCTCGGAAGTACCCGTGTCCAGAAAGAAACTGGGTCACGTAGTAATCGACCTCGCCGTGCTGCCGCTCCACCCATGGTCGGACGGATGGTATGAGCTGGAAGGTCCAGCGTCCCCTCGGCTCGGCTTCCCAGTCGCGCTGCCAGGAGTCGAAGCTGCGATCGCGCTCTTCCCTGGCAGCTGTTTCCCGGCCCACTTCAGGCCTCCTCCGGTAAATCGCCTGCCTCTCCCTCGCGAGGAAGAGGACGGGGATGACTCCGGCGATCACCATCACAGCAGGCTCGGAGACTGTGCGGTAGGCCGAAGCGACCCGCAGAGCTCCTCGACGCTGGACTCGGGCAAGCCGGTCTCGGAAGACTCGCTTCTCGAGTGCGTGAGCCCATACCTCCGCCCCGTACAGCAAGACTGACTGGACGGCAGTCATGAGCAGACGGCGCTTGCAGGAACGAGGACCGCCGACATTGGGCATAAGCCTACCAAGGGCAGCGACACCCTTAGCGGCTTTGTCGGCGGCGCGCTGGATCTGCTCGCCGAAAGACAGTCTGCTGTCGACCATGACTCCCAGGTACTTTGCAGCAGGCTTAGTCTCGAGTGTGACGTCACCTATCTGCACCGGGAACACGGTGTTTATCCTCTTTTTGGTGAGGACGACGATCTCCGTCTTACTGATAGCCAGGGACAAGCCGTGATCTCGCATCCACCCGTTGACCTTGGCCATTACTACGCTGAGCCTCAGTTTTGCCTGCTCGACGTTCCTCGCAGCGATCAAGGCAGCGACGTCGTCAGCATAGCCAACGAGGCGGGTCTCATCGGGCATGTCTAGCCTCAGCAAGTTATCGTAGGACACGTTCCAGAGATCTGGTCCGAGAATGGACCCCTGCGCAGCCCCGGAAGTGATGGGAATGCGCCGCTGACCTTCGGTCGTGTCGTACAACAGAACGCGGTCTGACAAATACGCTCTATCATACGCAGGAGGTAGGAGGGAACTTGGAACGTATGCTCAAGCGCCCACAGCATATCGCTCCACCTGGCGGAGTTAAAAGCGTTCTTCACGTCGAGCGTGACAAGAAGGACCACGCGGCGCGACCAGTGGTTGTGGTCCTCCGCCCTCCGCACTGCCTCAACTACCTCCTGAATAGCGTCGATGGTAGAGCGACCGGATCTGAAGCCGTACTGCTGCGGGGACAAGTCCCCCGCAGAGACGATGGCCTGGGTCAGCCTGACGCGCAGGAGCTTCTCAAGCACTTTCCCGGCCGTGTCGAGCATACACAGGGGTCGGAAAGAAGAAGGGGTCCCCGGTGTGCTCTTCGCCTTCGGGATAAGGACAAGGCGGGCAACCTTCCACGACGAAAAGAAAACGCCTTCCGCCAGACACGCGTTGAACATGTCGAGCAGAAGCCTTGGATTCACCTCCGCAGCGAGCTTGAGCACCTCCGCCGGAATGCCATCGGGACCGGGCGCTCTTCTGGGTCGTAGGGATCGGACGGCGGCGGTGAGTTCCTCTTCCCGGAAAGCTGGGAAGGCGCCTACCTCTCCGAATTCCCTGACTGGCCGAACTGGGTGGCTGGGAAACAGTGCGGGGGCCGACGACGGCGGCCATGGCTTGTGGTTCCATGACCGCAGGTGGTGAGCGAGCCCCTAGCTTCTGGGTTACAAGTTTGTAGCCCATCCCCCAGGGGTCGTTGTCGATATCCTGACACAGCTGTTTCCAGCACCTGACTTTACTCCGGTTGATGGCACCGCGGAGCTCTCGGCGGGCCGCTCTGTGCTCAGCCGATCTGGCATTTGCATCAGGGCGGTTCCTGGCTCGCTGCGCAGCTCGTCGGAGACCAAGGCATCTCCTCCGGAGTTCCGCGATTTCAGGCGTCCACCAGTAAACCGGCTTCTTCCTGTGGCGGCGGGAAACTCCGGGCATCGACTGCTCACATGCGGTCGCGATGAGTCGCATCGTCGATGCTGCCAGATCTTCGGCACTTGTGAAATTCACAATGCTCTGGTCCTTAATTACTTCTTTAAAAGTGTCTTTGCTCAGACGACTGGTGTTCCAGCGTCGAGCCAGAGGAGCAGGTTCAGCGCGCAAGCGCGCGCCCTCGGGAAGGACCTTGAAAAGGATCGCCTGATGGTCGCTGGAGGAGTAGTCCTCGCAGACACGCCAGTCGGAGATCCACTGGGCAATCCCTTCAGAGGCAAGAGATATGTCAGGGATCGTCTCTCTGCACCCCGGACGGCGAAAGGTGGAAATGCCGCCCGTGTTGAGGATACAGAGGCCCGACCTGGCAGCCGACTCGAGGACGTAACGTCCTCGAGTGTCGGTCCGCGGGGAACCCCATTCCACGGCTTTGGCGTTAAAATCGCCACCGACTATGACCCCGCCAGAGGTGTTCATGATCTTATCCTCGATGGAATCGACCATGTGGCGGTAGTCTGCGATCGGTTGGTTAGGCGTGAGGTAACAGGAGAAGACGGTGAAACCCCTGCTCCTCACCCAAACGAAGCCGTTGCCCGATCCGGAATCGAGAACAGGCACCTTCCCGAGGTCCAAGATCCAAATCGCCGCAGTGCCGGAGGGGTCCGAGAACCACTGCGCAGAGCGTCGGTTCTGGTACTGCTCACTGAGAAGCAGTAGGTCAGCTTCCTGCTCCGTGGCGAATTGGAACAGCAAGTCGTTTGCTGTCCTGCTCCTCTGCATATTAAGTTGCAGAACACCGATCATTTCTGTTGGTTCTGGCGAAGCTCCTGGATGGCCCGCCTGTACTGCCCGCAACGACCAGACCCAGCGGAATGCTTGACCTGGTCGCCCTTCAAACCGGCTTCTGTACACAGGACACAGGACAATGCTGCGTTGCACGCGCTGGCCCTGTGGTCCTGGCCGCCGCACTTGAAGCAGAGCTTGCTTCTATCGGGTCCAGAGCAGCGATTAGCGACGTGACCGAACCCCAGACATTTAAAACATCTGGAGGCCACGAGCTTCTCGCGTACCCGACAGCTCACGTACCAGATCTTCAGGTGGCCCTTCTCCAGGAGCTTCGCAGCTGCTCTGGCTCCCAGCGTAAGGATCGCCACCTTCTGGCCTCGAGCATTCGCCTTCGAGACGAAAGTCTTCACCTCGACGTTTTCGCCGATAGCGGATTTGACAGCTGCAGTCACCTCCGCCTCGGTCGTCAGCTCGTCGAGGTCCCTCACCTCCAGCGTCGACTTGGGCTCGAGAACGCTGACAGTCGCGTTCGCCCCCAAGATGTTCTTCAGGTCTTCGCTGAAGGCGGACTTGCTTTCGGAGGCGTCCCCGAGTTCGACCAGAAGATCGCCGGCTCGGGTCTTCCTCATGGCCTTGATAACGGCGCCCTTCTCATCGGGCTTCGCTTTGCTGCGAATCTCGCCCAGCACGTCGGCGTAGGATTTCCCCTCCGACGGCTTGATGAGAAGGGCGTCTGGCCGCGTCCTACGTGACCTCTTCTTCGGCGCCTTCTTGTTGTCCTGAGGGCCGGGCTGGCTTCCAGGCTGCTGGGGTGGGACTTTCTTCTTCTTCCCCTTCCTCTTAACGACGTCGGTCCATTTCTCGGGGTCCGATGTCTCCCCTGGACCGTCACCTCTAGGTTTCTTCTCAGCCTCCGGTTGGGCGGGGCTGGAAGCAGCCCGTTTCCCACCGGCCGGCTGAGCCTTAACGCGGAGTGATGGGGTCGTCTGCGTCGAAGCAGTCACCGACTCGCACGACTGCCAAGATTTCCTCAGCTGAAGGATGTGGTTAAGGCTAGTCTCCAACTGGACTATGCCTTCCTGCACATCCCTGCTGATGTTCTTCTGCCTGCCTGTCGCGGCCTTCATGACAGCGAGGGTGGCGAAGCACTTTTGAAGGTGCTCCTCCTCCTGCTGCCTGGCAAGTGCAATCACCGCCTGGAAGGGGGACGGGTCGGTGTGCATCGACTCAACGCCGCCGGAGGATGCTTGCTCGGTGAGCACCGGTGTTCTTGTCACCGAGGCAGTTGGTGTCGCTCGGCCTTGTGGCGACCTCGCGACACGAGGCTTCCGGCCAAAGGGGTCTTCTACCTCGACGTCCCCACTTTGAGAGGGTAGGCGAGGAAATTGCTCCCTCTGGTTCGTTTTTGGGGTTAGGGTACCCCGGGAAGGTTCCTGCACCTTTTGAATAGTTTTTTCTTGTGAACCGCTCATAATGTCTGGATTAGCCCCCAAGACTGGGCGTTTGTTACCCCCCAAAACAGTACCCCAATGTGAATGTCAAAACCGACCCGTCGCCAGAGCAACTATATCCGTGTTCGACCGCCTCCAAAACACCGGCGGTCCCGGACGAGCAGTGGCCTCGGCAGAGCCCCCCCGTGACCGCAGCAGGGCCCTATCCGGTCGCCAACCGGCACCACCACGGCCAAGGGGATTTTCGCCGGCTGATAGGGCAGCCAGGTCAGCTGGCTGGGCTGACCCGGGCCCCTGTACTATCCGGCAGCCTGGGAGGTGCAGAACCCAGTTTTTAAGCTGTACCCTCTGCTCATCCTAGACCTCCAGCGCAGTGGAGGCTGAAGAACACAGAGCCACCCCGGCAAGTAGGACGGAATGATTTAGAAAAACAGCCGGGCTATTGAAATGATTCGGAGAATGGAGTTGTGAAAAGGAGACGCGAAAAAGGACCAGTGCGCCCCCCTCCCCTTTTAGTCGGCTCTTACGACAAGCAGGGGATACTGTTGGACATTCTGTCCCGGCCCAACACGGGAAAATAATAATAATAATAATAATAATATTAATAATAGTAATAATAATAATAATAATTCAATTCAATTCAATTCAATTCGTTTATTTTCTCGCATGCGCAGTTTTGTTTACATTGCAGTGCTTTTTTTCCCTCTCTAGCTATTATAGCTATTTGAGAGGAATTATATTATATTTCTTACATTTTACATTTTTTTAAACATTCAAACGATTATGTACTAACAATGTACCATGAATCACAATGGGAATTTATTTTCCAGCCAATAAACAGATATTTTATAAATTTAACATGCAATAAATATATTAATTAATAACGATTTTATAAACTATTTTTAACAACTCAGGAAAAAAAAATAACAACAAATCAATAACATGTATAAATTAAATTATAGCTCCATAAATATAACAATATTCAGACAAACCACAACTTTCCTTATATACTACCCTAACTTCTATTTTTGTTTCATTCTCTATGTCTCGACAGCTACAGACATGCATAACAAACTAACCTTGAAGAAAACTAATCAGCTTTGTTTGATCATGAAAAACTCATGCAATGTCACAATTACATTTCTATGAGAATACTTAACTTTTTGCAATAAATGAGTTGTTCAAATGAATATCCCTTTCTTGTGAATCTTTGATTGGTGTAGTGATTGGTATTTGTGCTTTTGTGTAAATCTAACTTTTATTTAGGCCTAATGCTAATAACTAACAATGGGTACTGTAAGCCTAACCAGGATTCATTTAATACATTGGCAGGTATTTTTGTGTATTAATCTAGTTTTACATTGATACTGAGGTTTGCAAAGCAACAATGATGTTGTGCGGGTTTAACCCTAGGTCTGAAAATGGGTTTTAGCCTAATTTATGCATTTACGACCTGTAGCCTAGGCCTAGTCTTAGAAAGCCTCATATTCAAGAGCTCATGCTTCTGAATCAAATGCCCTAGTAAACTAAGGACTATTTAAAAAATGAATTTTCAGTTTAGTTTTAACTTCATTGCTACTTTGCAATGACCTCAGTTCAGCTGGCAGTGAATTTAGCAAAGAAGGAATTCTATATTGAGGTACAAGTTTTCCATAGTTGTTGAAATGTCTTCCTGTCCTGTACTGCCTCTCTCTCAAATTATACCTGACTTCATTTAAATCTCTTAAATCTTCTTTAAAATAATTTCTTACTAAGTCAGTGTATTTTCCTAAAGATTCTAAAGACATGATCCCTAACAAATCTTTTGACACACCATTAAATAATACATTCACTATTCGATTTAACAGGTTACTTAGTGGTTGCATTATATAATTAGGGCTCAGATAATATATGGTTATACCATAATAGATATAACATTGGACCAATGAAAAATAAATAATTCTCTTTGTACTTATAGGAAAGAAACAGCTTATCTTAGAACACTTATACAGAAAAACTCGGAGAATCTTAACTATACCAGCTGTATGTGTACTAAACTTCATATCAGCATCCAACTTAATTCCTAAGTGCTCGATAGTTTCATGCCAGACAAGAGGTTGACACAAACACCTATTTCTTCTATTATTTCTAAGGCAATCCGTTATGTGACACACTAATCTGCATTCTATGTTGTAATTTATTCTAGGGTTCTTAAAAACTATTGCTTTGGTTTTCTGAGCATTTAACTTAATTGAATTGTTAAAAAAATACATAGCAGCCAAGTCTAAATCATGTTGTAAATTTCTCATGCCTATTATTAAATCAGTATGAACCATGTAAAAAATGTTGTCGTCTGCATACTGTAATATCTTACTATTGAATTTAAGACTAGCTAGATCGTTAACATATATATTAAACAGTGTCGGAGACAGAATACTCCCTTGAATTAATCCACATGTTTGACTGTATCCACTACTTATGAACTTTCCTATGCTTACATGTAATGTTCTATCTTTGAAATAGTCTTCAAATAACTTAAGCAATTTTCCTCTTACCCCTATTTTATTTAATTTATTTAACATCAACTTATAATTAACCAAGTCAAAGGCCTTTGTAAGATCTGTTGCTACCGCTACAACAAACTTGTTTTCATTAAGTGCTAGATTAATATCAGTGGTTAAATTTTCCAATAAATCTACAGTAGATTTATTTGGGATAAAGCCATATTGGGATTTATTAATAATATCAAATTTCAAAAGAAAATTCTGCAGCTGAAGGCCTATGTAGTGTTCGAGTATCTTTGTTATTACTGAGATTGAACCAACTGGCCTATAGCAATTTAAATTTTGTCTAGAACCCTTCTTATATATAGGCCTAAGATGTGTTGTTTTCATCAATTGAGGTATAAGACCTGTATCAACTATTCTTTTTATTAAATGCAAAAGTACCAGTTTCAAATGAAAAGCATTATTTTTTAAGTCCTGGGCTCTAATTTTGTCTGGACCTGCAGAGGATTTATGATTAAGTTTACTTATAGCTACGTACAATAAATTATCATTAATACTGATCAGGTTCATGCTTACACTATTTCCTATTGTATAATTGCCTCGATTGAAACTTTGAGCCAAATCAAAAGGTTGCCCTACCATTTCAGCGTTTACTCCTTCGATAGATTCTTTAAAATTTACTTTAAACTCCTCAGCTACCCCTGTAACTTCATTATCTTCATTTATCTTAAAGCTATCTTTAATCCCCTCTAGTATGCTGGGTTTTTGTTTTTTGTTCAAAAATTGGTTAATAGCTTCCCAAGTTTTACTGCTATTATTGAAATTATTTGAGAAAAGCCTAAAATAATAATTTCTTTTTTCTACTCTTAATTTGCATGTTAACTGATTTCGAGCCCTTTTAAATGCATTCCTTAAAGCTAAATTATATCTATCTCTCTTTAATAATCTCCACAACAGATTCTTTCTATCAACTAAATGTTGTATATTTTTGTTAAACCATGGATTCTGAGCTCCCTTCTTGTCTGTATTTATTTTAACTGTACACTTATCATATATATTCTTAAATCTACTTACTAATTCATTATATATCTCTGTAGGCTCTCTTAGATCTAGTAAGGGCCACCAGTTTTCATTTCTGATCGCTTCGTTAACCTTCCTAGTCACAATTATTTCTTTTAATTCATTTACATCCTCTACATTTATTGACTTGTGAAATTCTAACCTGATGCCTGTCCAATAGTGGTCTGCTATTTTATTTTCCACAATGAATGATTTGTATACCTTATCTTGAGTTCTTATATTTATATGGTCTAAGCAAGTAGATACCAGAACATTGTTATAAAACTCTACTCTTGTAGGCTTCCTTATTGTATTATAAAATCCGTTGGAGTATAGGCTGTTAAGATAATTTTCACATCCATACATGTTTGTTAAATAACAAATATTAAGATCACCTAGCATTATAGCATGTTTTTCCTTTTTTATTATATCTGAAGCCAAAAATGCATCCAATTCATCATTAAAATCATTAACATTTCTGTTCGGTGGTCTGTATAGGGTAGCAACAATTACCTGTTCCCCCCTGTAGCATACCTTAATACATAATAGCTCAGCAGATTCAAATTCAACAGGTATGATTTTAACATCTAAATATTCTTTATAAAAAACTATAATTCCACCCCCTTCTCCAGTTGGCCTACATTTCAAAATATTTTCAAAGCCAGGAATTGCATAGGTGCTACCCTCTGCAGCCGTTACATTAATTTCACTTAAGATAACTAAATCTACCTTATTTATTATAGAACTTAGGCTAATTAATAATTCATCCCAATGTTTTCTGATGCTTCTTATATTTGCACACAGAATTGCTAGGTTATCTGATGCCTTTGAGTCTAATATTACCTTTGCTTCCTGCCACCCTTGAAAGGAGGAAAAATTCCCATCATTGTCGATATCGACTTCCTCGATTTGAAAAATGGTTTGTGGATTTGGATTTAAATTGAAAAATGAAAAATTCCTATTTATTTAATGCAAAAAAGATCTTACTGAACTAATGAAAAAAGTGCCTGTTTTTGGGGTGGTCTTAAGGTCATGCTTACTTTATATCACATTTTTCAGATCAGACTCTTTCACTATTCTAATTGCCCTAGAGTTATAGTCTTTCTTCATAATAATAATAATAATATTTATTTGCTTTGACAAGATTTTGCATCAGCATTACATTCATTATACTTAAAATTAAACTTGGATTATGTTGACTCTATATGCTCTTCGTTCGGCAAGCGAACGTTTCTCATATAGTTGCGATGAATAGGTTTTAAAAGGCGGATATTCCTATTTATTCTAATTGGTGGTATTATTGTGACTTTTCTACCTGTTCCATTTTTAAAAGTTGTTTCTATTTGATTTGAACAGTTTTGCAGAATCAAACATTAATTTGTGACAGGTAAATTAAAACAAACCTTAAACACCAGCTGATTACATTTGACTTAAATTGCGCATATGGTCAATATGTAAACAAATCCTATCTTGCATCTATACTTATTTAATACGCTAGGGGTTTTTTTTGTGACCATTACTCCTCCGAAACTACTGAGCCAATTTAAATAATTTAGGTGTCGTTTGAAAGAGCTTGGCGTGAAGTTTTGCAGGAAATAAAATTTATGAAAGTTAGACTAAAGGGAAGAGCCCTAGACGCCCTTAAAGTTTCATATTGGTCCTTAAGATTAACATGGGAATATAAGTTTGAAACAAAGCAGCTGAGTGGAATAAACAAAGATTTTCAGCAAAGCTAGGTGTTTTGGATGGAATTGAAACCAATGAATATATATCTTGAAGCAAACTTTAAACACTTATTTATGAGTAGATTTAGTAAACCATTTCAGTTTGGCTCAAGATTGAGACGGGATATATTTAATATACTGAATTACAGGAAGTTTTATTATAATAATGTAAACCCTACAATACAAAGTGTAGTTTTTTAAAATAATAATTCTACAATACCGGTACCTATTTAAAACAACCTGTTTAAAATCACGTGTGTTTTATGAATAAATTTACTGTTGATTTTTAAATAAATATTTTTATTTATTTTATTATCATCCCAAGAATAATTATTTTAACTAATAATTTATACATTACAAAGACACCTAGAGAAGCTCGATCGAATAAACAATTTACTTGGAGGTGATGGTGAATGTTAATGTGAAGTGTTTGTGAGTAATGATCTAAAAATGAAAATGTAAATTTTTCATAAAACTATTTTAATTTTGTTCAACTGTGAAGTGCTGACCATGAGTGATGTAAACATTAAACAATATTTTACCAGTTCTTTTTGCATTTAGTGATGTTCTGTGGTTGTAGTAATGATGCCCCATAAACTAAATTTATCTATAACTTAACCTAAATCAGATTTTTTACATGTAATGTTAATGTTTTTCTTTTCTAACTTATTTGTAACAACAATAATGCCACAAATCCAAAGAAGGCATTTACGCAGAACTCATGAGTATCAACGAAACGAAATTAAAACAGTGCGCGAACAAAATCGTATGGATACGAACATTGACTCATGTAAGAGGTTGGCCCTTTACTTTCGGGCCCTTGGAAAAAAGGCGTTTCTTGTGAAGCAAAAAATTTTAAGACAAGCCAATGGAAACAATAACACTGCGTATAAATTGAGCCGTCACAAATGGAGGCTAATTTTGCAAAATAATACGTGACTCTTATTGAGAAGCACGCTTTCACTCGATAGACAGACAAACAAAACATCTCAAAACTACTTGAAATTTTTAAAATAATTTAATTTTGCATTTGTTATGGTGAGGGTGAGCTCAGAGTCTCACCTCGATGAGTCTGTTTGATGATCTATATAATTTTCATATAGATAAATATCTTTATCTCAGAACAGTTAACCTATCACCAGAAGACAGCATTCCAAAGTAGGCCTATGCATAAATGTACAGTTTGACATTAAAACTTCAACCGAACATAGACAGATGGAGTTAAAAAAAATTAAACAAAAACTATGAAACACATTTAATACTGGAGACTGGACTTTATTTAAATTAGGTAAATGTTGAAATCCGTTCGTTTAGAACTTTAGAAAAATGGCAGACATATACCATCAGTCATGAGAGGATGATGTCTGTATAAACATCTTTGGAGACAAAAATTTGGATGAAACACGAAAAAATATTGCAATTACTACATACGTTGCTGCCATTTTCCGTGCAAGAGATGGATTATCTTCAGGAAAAAGAAATTTGGTTATTTTGCTCGATTTCGAGCAACGGGTTTACTAGTAAGAATAATAAGGTAACTTTAAGGGCCACTGGTTCGAAACCCTTAACATACATTGAGCTCATTTTAAGGGACGCACAACTTCAGAGTGAGCTCTTTAAAATGACACCTAAAACGTCAAAATCGGTTGAAAACTGTAGGAGGAGTTCTACTCACAAAATAATCCCTAGCAAATTAACTATGTATAGATTTTATCTACATCATAAAAAAATACTTTGCCTTTGTCTTTTAGCGAATTTCATTGATTTTAGGTCTCACGGCAAGACCTAAGCCCGAGACCATGACAACTTTTCATATTGGTGCTCCCAGAAGCAAAAGACACTATTCAATCTATATTTAAATCTGAAAACTCAGTACATTGTCCCTATGGAAAAATTCTACATCTCGGTTATTATTCAACATATCTTGATAAAACTTGGTATGTGGCTTTTTTGGTTCAGATTCACCTGATATTGTTTTAAAACCATAAAATTTTTGCATGACTGTTGCAGTAGTCCTGCATTCTCTTTCCCATGTTATTCTTATGGAAGAAATAAAATAAGGTCATGCACATAGTCTGGAGGTCTGCTGCAACGGGGGTATTTTTGTATTCAAGATAGACCCTAAAAACCTTGGAATTTCTTAGACATTAAATCAAGGAAATTTCTACGTTTTACGTACATATACTTTCATGAAACAGAAAAATGCTTTAGGATTCTCTAAGTACGCGAGGTCTGCTGCGACGGAGATATTTATATTCCTGCTTTAGGGCCACTATATATCATGCATGCGAGCAGATTCAACGATATTGGGCATAAGCCTTCCCAGGGCAGTGGCACCCTTGAGGCCTTTATCGGCGGGGCGCTGAATCTGCTCACATGTATAGTAGATAAGGCCAAATAGAAATACCTCCTGCGGGGGGCAGCAATAGAATAACTCCAGTCGCAGTAGACCTACGGACTTTGAGGATTCATGAAAACATCTTTCTGGTTAATGAAATTCCATCTTCTTTATATTTGTCCAATACCACTGACCTAACACTGCACAGCCCACACTACTGGGATTAGAACCTTGGACCTTTGCAGGGACGATCTTAAGGGCGTAAGCATCCGCTAAGAACGGGGTTTTTATTCGAGGTTTTAAGGGTTTTTGCGGGGTAGGTTTATAAATTTTCCTACGCAAGTGGAATGGATGATCTTTTGTTTAATTTTCAATGCTCATTCAACAAGCAGGTGATTCAGCTTCACATATGGATACGACCTTACAGCTGATTTATAATTTGGTTACTTTCATAATGGTTTTATGGTTGTTTTGTTGGTTTTTAGGTGATATGTACGATATAAACGTTAAATTTAGTTTAGTTAGTTGAATTAAAGTCGCCTTACGTTTTTGTACCTTATATGTTTAATCATTAACTCAGTATGTGGCCCTATCTTCATTTAGGCAGCGGGGGGGGGGGGCCGCCCCCCCGCCGACGATAAACTGTACAGTTTTTATCGTGAGCACAGCCACGGGCAACTGCTAGTCCTATACATATATATATTATTCTGAGTTATCTTTATAAATCAGAAAAGTAAACATATCTTAAAATAAATAATTTGAATGAAATGTGTTTATTGTTGTATTCATCTACCTGTATCATTAATAGGCAAGCACGATATTTGTGATCCTTTTTCTCAGCCTGTGGGCAACTAAGCAAAAATATAAGCACCCCATTAGAAAAGGTAGGTGTGTATAATCACATTATAATTTACTGCAGCTTTTGAGAATTGCAGAAAAATGAATTTAAAATTATTTAAAAAATAACATGAGATTTAGAAGTAGCTATGTTGGTTTTGGAGAAAACTAAATAAATATAAATAAAATCAGTCACATGTTTTATTAAAGGAATGAATCAAATATTTTCTGCCTCATTTTAATCTATATTTATAAAATAGGATGTTGTAATTTAATTTGCCCCCTCTACAATTTTTACTTTCTTTTTTAGCTATACATAGTATATGCAAAAGTATTGTTTTCGTTAGAATTTGAGTTGTCGGTGGAAATATTAGTTTTTGAGCTCCCCGATTCCAAAATAAGTGGTTTTCGGAATTATGTGTGTGTATGTGTGTGTGTGTGTGTGTGTGTGTGTGTGTGTGTGTGTGTGTGTGTGTGTGTGTGTGTGTGTGTGTGTGTGTGTGTGTGTGTGTGTGTGTGTGTGTGTGTGTGTGTGTGTGTGTGTGTGTGTGTGTGTGTGTGTGTGTGTGTGTGTGTGTGTGTGTGTGTGTGTGTGTGTGTGTGTGTGTGTGTGTGTGTGTGTGTGTGTGTGTGTGTGTGTGTGTGTGTGTGTGTGTGTATGTGTGTGTGTTTTATCAACGATTTCATAAAATTTTTATGATTTTAGTGCTTAAGGTGACAAACATTATGATACCACTCACATGTCTGTAAAAATTCTTGTTCAAAAGTTATGGGGAGTTAGTGTTCAATAATTAATATTTTTAAAATTTCACAAAACCTGTAACTTATAAAGAAAATATAATTGCAACCATTGAATTTGGCTTGAAAAATAAAAAATCCAATATTCTGAATTACTAGTCTACGTCAACTGGTTGCGGGGATACTGTAATTGACAATTTAATTTAGCGGTAAAAGCAGTACGTTGTCCAATGTTATTCTTATGGGAAATATTTAAAAACAGATATCTCCATTGATTACTAACAGATTTTGATAAAATTTGATTTGTATTTGCGAGAATTGTTAATTGGTTTTACTTCATTACATAAGTTTTCTGGTTTTAAATTACTTTAACTGAGTAAGTATAAGTCCGTTTCCTAATACCGTTTATTTTGTTTGTTAAGACAAACAATTCACCTTTTGGGAAATTATACTAACTTAACCTAAATTATTTTTTGTCGATACCAAAAATGTTGAGTGTGCCCCAAAAATATGGGATTTTGGGGGCAACCCAAAATTTTCAAGTGCAAAACCCCCTTTTGAGTGACCCCTTATTTTAAAGAGCTATAAAAAATAGGCAAATGGTGGAGACTGGAGGTATCTAACGTGTTTTTATTTAAATTTGCAGCTCGTCGTAATTTTGAATATATCACATTCCTGAAACCTATCGACTAAGACCTTTCGAGTTTGGTGACTTAAAAATAAAACAATCTTTGGAAAACTATTATTGAATGAAAAATTATTCTCTTTTGGTGATATTTAAAATTTTGTTTGTCCCCAAAAAATGGAGGATTTTGGGGAAAACTAAAAATTTGCAAATATATTTTAAACCCCTTTTGAGGGTCCCCTTATATTAAAGAGCTTTAAAAAGTAGGCGAATGGTGGACGTTGGAGTCCTAGCGTTCTTTAGGTCACCAAAGGTGAAATCAAAACTCAAAAAGTCTTAGACACCGGGTTTCAAGAATTTGCTATATACAAAATTTTTTTTACATGCTGCCAATTTGGATAGAAACACGTTCGAAACCACCAGCCTCCACCATTCACCTATTTTTTTAAATCTCTTTTCAACTACTTTACACCGGTATATATGTATATATGGGGCGTAGCCCGCGGGGATTTAAGGAAGTGAATTTGCCTATGTACGTTTCTGATATAGTAACTCTATTCCTGCAAAATTTCAACTCATTTGGACCAGTATTTTCCGCGTGGTTGAAAGTCAGATATTCACACAAACATCCATACTTTCACATTTATTTATTCTATATATTAATACGCTAGCGGTTTTCTTTTCACAGTCCAACCACAGTAACGGCTGGGCGGATTTTAACGTTTGAGGTGTAAAATTAAAGGGTATTTTATGTAGATTTGTCAACAAGTCTCAGAATTTTAAAAAAGGGCTTGACTAAAGTACAGTAAAGGGCTGAAGTTTCGGAACAGTAGCGCTATTCATGGACATTGAAGCAAGCTCAGTTTACTTTGTTTACAAACTGAACATATGGTCAAGCTCTGAAATAAACCACAGACTGCAGCAATTATAATAATTTTTTTTGAAAAGAGCAGTTTTACATTTACACCTGGTTTGGCTTTTTTCAACAGTTTTCTTTTTTAAACGATTTATTATGTAATTTAGGATATGTTATGAAGTTTTAAAGCTGTTAAACTTCGCAGTTACCAGTTTTACAATGTAGTTTACGATATCTCATTGTGTTTTTTGAAGTTATATTAACATGAGCAAATCTATTTTTGGATTTAGTGTATTTATAATGCCACCGATCAGAAGAAGACGAACATTGACTGGTCGGAGGAGTCGGAAAGAACACGATCACAACCGCTGCCGCTGGCATCACCCTTCCGATGTAACATTTGATGCTCCTTCCAACCTCAGACCAATGAACTAAAAATGTTTTCGTTGTGGTGTGTTGCATTTCAAGAATGAAAAGAGTGGTAGAGATAATGCGTCGCTTACGCATTTTTGCCACCGAGGAAAAGTTGCCTGTAAAGACAGCCGTTCCCTACAATATCTGTTTTGGCGATAATTATCAATAAGGTGCAGAGGCAATCCCTAAACAAAGAAAGTCATTGCTCACGGCGCCAGCGTTTGCTCTCGGTCAGCTACATGTTGCTGCGTGTTAGAATATACATTTCGGAAAAAATAGGACATGGGGAAATTAACGTGTTCCCTTAAACATCGTTTACATTTAACGGAAACTCCTGCGGTAGATCAAATTAACATTAAAAGTTTCAGTAGTTAAGCCATAATTTTGTTAATTGATTTAGCCCTTTGATTAAACTTTAAAAGTATATAAGTAGGCTGATTATACTTCATTCTTTTACTATATGACCTTTGCTCGATTTCGAGCTACGTGTTATCTAGTAATATTAATAATAGGATATATTTGTCCTTTTCGTCCTAACTCAAATGGTTTACTTCCCAAATCCCTAAAGGGTTCACATATCAGCCTTGAGCAAAGTTATTGTTTACATAATATTAAAGATACTTGAACAGGTGATCTTTATGTCGAATTGGTTTTAGTTGAACTCATTTCCCAGATTAAAGCACATGTAAAAAAAGATTTTAAAAGCAGGCAATTTTGTAAAATTTAGAACCAGCTGGGAGGAATAAGACATAAAACAAATCATTGACTAAAGATACTTGAAGAACTTTTTTATAACAGCAGTTATTGTTATTTAAAGAGGTAGAGTGTGGTACTGTAAACTATTAATTCAATCTACAGCACCTTAAAAAATTGCAGGAACGGCTCATTCGTTTTTTTTTTTAATATAGAGCCTAAAAAACATAAGACAGCATTTTTCAAAAATTGCTGGAGTGGCATTGTAATTTTTTTGTCCAAGGTAGACCCTAAGAAATTTAGAAATTTCATTTTGACAGTGAATAAAGTTTCAAGCCATGTTATATGATTGAATATATACACTTTGGTTGAAGGTATACTAACAAATATATCTTGTTGTATATAAGGACGAATTTTACCAAAATATTTATATCCGTTGGCAACAGCTGAACCTCCTTTTGCTCAGTATCCACAGTTATTAACACTTCAGTTTATTAACTATCCATCTTGAGATAATGCCTTACGACCATTAGAGCAAATGCTAACTTCCATGTGTTAGATTTTTTAGGACACTCTTTTACGGACATTTTGTATTTGCTGTATCACTATTAATAATAATTTGTTTTCTTTTTCAGACACATCTGCTTCAAGCGATATACGTGGATGGTTGGATGTAGATAATGCTATATCTTTTCAAATGAATGAAGTTCCTTAAAGATGTCGTGAAATAAAGTGACAGTAACACAAATTTCTTTCATATTCATTTATGTATATATATATATATATAAAATTTGGTTTTTATTTTCCGAGTCCGTCCGGCTCTTCTACTCGACCAATTTTCATAACTGAGGTCTTAATTTAAATTAACCTTATTAATTAACAATACGTCTAGTTGGATACCTGGTTGTCCGCGTATCCGCGTAATAAACAAACCTTAAATTAAAGGTATGCACGCGCAGATTTGCCATCAAGCATCCGCATTCATTTATCTGCCGTATTACTCGAGTTATACACAAAAGCAACTTCCTCCCTGAACATTTCTTATGGGAGTTAAATATGGTTTCCCTTTTCCAAGTTTTTTTGGCTCTTCTACTCGACCGATCTTCATAATTGAGGTCTTAAATTAAAGGTATGCACGCACAGATTTGCCATCAGGCATCGGCATTCGTTTATCTACTATATTACTCGACCAAAAAACATTATTTTTTTCCCGGGATTTTGAATTAAATTTAAGTTATATTTCCCCAGTTCCAATTACGTAAATCTGAATGTTTTGGTCTAAGAACCTTCAGCGAAATGCCACCTCTCATTTCAGCTATTGATTATTAAGATCGGACGTACCTGAAGCACGCTGCTGAATTCCAAACAACACAAAAAAAATTGTTTTTCTTTTCCGAGTCTGTTTGGCTCTTCTACTCGACCGATTTTCATAAATAAGGTCTTAAATTAAAGGTATGCACGCAAAGATTTGCCATCAAGGATCGGCATTCATTAATATACTGTATTACTCGACCAAAAAACATAAATTTGATTATTTCCCGAATTATGAATTCAGTTGAAGATATATTTCCCCAGTTCTAATTAAGTAATTCTATATGTTTTAGAACCTTCTATATGCTAAGAACCTTCAGTGAAATACCAGCTTTCATTTGAGCTATTGATTGTTATGATCGGACGTACCTGAAGCACTCTGCTGAATTCCGAACAACACAAATCTTTTATATAAATAAATAAGGTTTTCTTTTTCTGAGTCCGTTTATGGTCTGATCTCAATATAATTTGGTACAGACGTGTAAAGTGGTAATCAATTGGACGAATTCATGAACCAGCCGATCGGACCACCGGAAGGGGGGTAAAGGGGGATAACCCCCCAAAAGTGGGTTTTTGAATTTTTTACATAGAAAAACAAAATTTATCCAATTTGTGTTGGCACAATTAAATTCAGCTGAAAAAAGAACAATTTAGGATTTTGAATCACTGATCTATGTCCATTGGTTACCGAGATAGTGAAAGTGGTAAACACAGTACGTTGTCCCAATGTTAACCTTATGGGTAATAAGTAAAATTCGATATCTTGCTTATTTCTCAACATATTTATCTTGATAAAAATTGGTTTATGTCTTCATCTAGATGAGATCTAATGTATAATAGTCAAAAATCCCCGATATTTCCATTTTCATGGCAGCAATCCTGATGTATTCTTATTCCCCATGTTAATCTTATGGAGTTTACAAAAACACGTCAAATCTCGCTGTGTTGGCTTGAACTTTGTTCTTTTGCATATGAAATTCGCCGAGTATGCAGGTCTGCAACGAGGGTATTTTAGCATGGTATACAGTTAGTTTGTAAAGTCGTATGTGCCGGGCTGACATGTCATTGTCCCGAAAACTTAAGTACAGAATATCTCATGAAAGTCCTACGTTTTCCTTTGTGGAACAAATTATTACCAACTTGGTAATTAATCGTGGTTTAACTGGTTTTCTGAAATTCTAATATAACCGGGCCCAGCTGTATGCACCTAGCTCTTTTTCAACTTAGGCAAGTGTCGGGCAAGTCACATTGAAGTTGTAAAGATACATTGCATGTAACATTAATTTTGTAAATGAAGAATTATTTGATTTGAGTTGATTTTGTGTCTTAGTACCAAAATTTACTGCTGCGGAGCAGCGTGGGTCCTCTAGTATATATATAAAGGAGAAGGGGTTTCCTAACAGACAGCAAATCTCCAAAACTATAAGACCTACAGTCAGAAACTTGACAAATGTGTTCCCTTTGGATCTTAGATGCGTACACAGAAACGGTTTAACAAAATGTTATACGGGTTAAGCCCTATTGCACTTCAAAGATTCAATGTTAAACTATGGAAAAGCTTAAACGTTGTCATGGCAACCTTATGAGGTTGTGGAACCTCTATGTTTTAATTTCTTTAAATGTCATATGTTTTAATTTCTCTCAAATGTCATGTATTATAAACATATGTTTTTATGTTATTGTTTAATTTTGTAATTTGTAAATATTAGGATTTTGTTTTCCTGTATCTTTCCTGATTCTGAATACAAGTTTATTGTAAACCACTATTGATTTCTTTTTACTTAATTAATTTAAGGAACTGGGGTCGATAGCGGCACTACAATTTGGTGACCCCGATTAAATGATTATATTAACTTAATTTATTTTTTCAAAATTATTTATTTTTTAATTTACCTTGTCCATCACGTAACTCTACACCTTCGCACCTGCTTTTCGTCAAGCGTGGATCAGGATCTTTTGGATCGCCTGGCTCGACTGGAGGAGGAAAATCGGAACTTGCGTCTCCAAGTACAAGGCCTGGACCGCGGCGATGAACCAGAGGAACGACACGAAGCAGCTGACCAGCTTCCGCTCCAACATCAACCTCTACCGCCCTCGCCTGAGCTCCGACTTCAACCTCAGCCGCCCTTCGCAGATGACCCGATCCCGGCGAGACAACTCGCTGAACTTGGAATCCACAAGGTGAGTGTCAAACTACCACGTTTTTGGAGCGAAAATCCGGCACTGTGGTTTGCCCAAGTCGAGGCACAATTCGCCTTGGGGCGTATAACGAATGAAACAACCAAGTACTCTTATGTTATCTCGCACTTGGACGAACGTTACGCCTGTGAAGTCGAGGATCTCATAACAAATTCTCCTCCTCTAAATCCATACACTCAACCCTCAAATCTGAGCTTGTCCGTCGTCTGTCCGTGTCTGAAGAAAGGCGTATTCGCCAACTGCTGATGGAGGAGGAGCTTGGTGATATTACTCCTTCGCAGTTTTTGCGCTACCTTCGATCCCTTGTAGGCTCTTCTACAATAGATGATGGGTTGTTGAAAACAATTTGGATGCTACGACTCTCATCACATGTTCAGGGGGTTTTGCAAACTCAAGCCGGACAACCAGGTATCCAACTAGACGTATTGGCGCTTACCGCCGACAAAATACTGGAAGTTCAACCACTTAGCTCACTATGTCCTTTACCTAACATAAGGTCCTTAAATGCAGTTGCTTCATCATCTTCACAATCTGCAGTCCCTAATCTTTTTCAATTTGATGAAGTTTTGGAACGGCTATCCATCATGCACCTTGAATTAAAAACGATGCGGAATCAAGTTAACGCGCTAAGCAATGGTCGATCAAGAAATCGCAATCGTAGTTCATCAAACGGTCGAAATAAAAGGTGGTATGGTCGATCTAGCAGTCCAAATGATACTCGACAGACTAAATTGTGCTGGTATCACGAACGTTTTGGCAATAATGCTAAAAGGTGCCTCCAGCTATGTTCTTTTGAAAATTCAACAAACTCCAAAGGCAGTCAGTAATGGCGTCAACTGACTGTCACTCAGGGGGACGCCGACTACTTATCCTAGATCGCACAACAAATAAGAAATTTCTCATCGACACAGGTTCTGATATATGCTGTTTACCTAAATCGTTTATTGTTAGTCGACAACAGCGTGTAGATTACGAGCTTCGAGCTGCCAACAACACAACCATCCACACTTACGGGATGATGACATTAACTTTGAACCTCGGTCTTAGACGAGCTTTCACGTAGAATTTTATTGTTGCTGATGTTAGTACACCCATACTTGGATCGGATTTTCTAGTACATTTTGGCTTGCTACCCGATTGTCGCAACCAGCGACTAATTGATAGTGTAACAAACCTTTTTGTCCCGTGCCAAACGACTACGATCTCTCACTTTAGCATCAAGACTATATCTCCCGATTCCCCGATTTCATCAATATTAGCTGAATTTACTGAGATCACTCGTCCCTCTGGTACTCCTCGTAAGGTCAAACATTCGACCATGCACTTTATTAAGACAACTCCCGGTCCTCGTGTCTCTTCCCGCCCACGAGTCTTGCTCCAGATCGTCTCGTTCTTGCGAAGGCTGAATTCGACGCCATGTTGAATGATGGCACAGCACGTAGATCCGATGGACCATGGTCTTCGCCTCTTCACATGGTCCCCAAGAAGCCAGATGGTTGGCGTCCCTGTGGTGACTATCGTGCCCTCAACGCAAGAACCATCCCAGACAGATACCCAGTAAGACACATCCACGATTTCACTCATTCCCTTAGAGGCTGCAAGGTATTCTCCGTGGTAGATTTAGTTAAAGCCTACACTCAAATCCCTGTTAATCCTGATGACATCCCTAAGACAGCCATTACAACGCCTTTTGGCTTGTTCGAATTCCCCTTTATGTCTTTCGGACTCCGGAATGCCGGTCAAACATTTCAGCGATTCATTGATGAAGCCGTCTTTGGTTTAGACTTCTGCTTTCCTTACATAGACGACATTTTAGTCTTCTATAAGGACGAAGCAGAGCATGAAGGTCATTTAAGATCCCTATTCAAACGACTGTCTGATTACGGCATTCTAGTCAACGTAAAGAAAACAGTCTTAAGTGTCCCAAAGGTTACATTTCTTGGTTACGAAGTTTCAGCTGCAGGTACAAGACCACTTCCTGATCGCATCGAGGCTTTGCAACAATTCGCTCGCCCCTCCACTGCAAAGGGTTGCGCCGTTTTTTAGGCATGCTTAACTTCTACAGGAGGTTCATTCCATCAGCCGCAGAACATCAAGCACATCTGCGCGGCGTACTTTCGTCACTTCGAGGTAATCAACCAGTGAATTGGACTACTGAATTGGATGCTGCATTCTCTACTTGTAAGGAACATCTCGCCAACGCCACACTACTAGTTCACCCAGATCACAACGCCCCTCTTGCGTTGTTCTGTGATTCCTCTAACACTTCTGTTGGAGCTGTACTTCAACAGCTTGTTGATAATTCTACTTGGGAAACTCTCTCTTTCTTTTCCCAGAAGCTAACCCCAAAGCAATCTCTTTGGCCAGCGTATTATCGCGAACTTTTCGCAATTTATGCTGCTATTAGGCATTTCCGACATTTTCTAGGGGTAAATCATTGTATTATTTTCACAGACCACAAGCCTATAACTTTCGCCTTTAGCCAAAAACGAGAAAAACTCCCTCCAGTTCAACAGAACCAACTTACATACATATCTCAGTTTACCACAGATATCAGGCATATTTCTGGATCAGCAAACATTGTTGCCGAGAGTTTCTCACGTGTCGAAGCCCTCACAGCCAAAAGTGTCAACTCCGTGGACGCTAATACTTTAGCCCGCCATCAAGCAAACGACCCTGAACTACAGGAGATCCTAAGTGGAGACTCTTCACTTCGTCTGAGACCTGTTGCTATTCCTGGAACGGACCTTCAAGTATACTGCGACACAACAACACCAACACAACGTCCATTTGTTCCTGAACCCCTAAGACGGTCAGTTTTCACTTCGCTCCACAACCTCAATCATCCTGGCATTAAGGCTACAGCCAAACTCGTGTCAGACCGCTTTGTGTGGCCACGTGTCAAACAGGATTGCCGGAAATGGGCCCGCGCTTGCGAGCATTGCCAACGTGCCAAGGTAACACGTCATGTGCGTACACCTATTGGATCATTTTCACTTCCATCATCCTGTTTTGAACACATTCATATCGACATCATAGGACCTCTTCCACCATCCGGTCCATACAGATACTGTCTTACAGTGGTTGATCGATACACCAGGTGGCCTGAAGTTCATCCTCTTAAAACAATCACCGCTGATGAAGTTGCAGAAGGTTTAGTCACATGCTGGATTTCACGCTACGGCTCTCCCTTGCGCATCACAACTGACCAAGAACGCCAGTTCGAATCAGCTCTTTTTGGTTCCCTTGGTAAAACCTTTGGTATGGAACGAATCAGGACATGCAGTTACCACCCCTGCGCCAATGGTTTAGTCGAGAGATTGCACCGTCAGCTGAAAGCTTCACTAATGTGCCATCGTGACTCGTCCTGGCTTGAAGCTCTTCCTGTTGTTCTTCTCGGAATCCGCAGCGCCTTTCGCGAAGACCTCCACGCATCAACTGCAGAGTTAGTTTCCGGGCAACAATTGCGTCTCCCTGGAGAACTTCTGGATCTACCCAGAGAGGAACCAAGACAAGAAGACCACACAACGGATTATGTCGTCCGCCTGCGGCGTCACATGTCGTCCATCAGACCCAGTCCTGCTTCTTGACATGACAAACCAAAAACATTCATCTTTCAAGATCTTGACAAATGCACGCATGTATACTTACGAGACGACTCGGTAAGAAGATCACTACAGCCACCTTACACTGGACCCTATCCTGTTTCGGCTCGCCAAGAAAAGTTTATGGATATCAATCAAAATGGAAGAAAAGTAAGAGTGACTTTAGATCGGGTTAAGCCAGCATATATTTCCCAAGAAGATGCAAAGACTGACGTGAAGACTGGCCCAAGTATAGGATGTCATCGTAAACCACAGAGCCATGATCCAAGGCATCACTCCTCGACGGTGACTCCAACGACACCATATGTTACCCGATCAGGACGTACCGTCAAATCCAAATTACCGTGACTTCCAGTCTCCTCAGGGGGCTAATGTGGAACCTCTATGTTTTAATTTCTTTAAATGTCATATGTTTTAATTTCTCTCAAATGTCATTTATTATAAACATATGTTTTTATGTTATTGTTTAATTTTGTAATTTATAAATATTAGGATTTTGTTTTCCTGTATCTTTCCTGATTCTGAATACAAGTTTATTGTAAACCACTATTGATTTCTTTTTACTTAATTAATTTAAGGAACTGGGGTCGATAGCGGCACTACAAGGTAGGTATTAAAAATCAAATCCCAAAAATCCAAAGAAATTTGCCATGGGTGAAATCCAGTTGATCAGCTACAATAAGTAACTTTATGTAGAAAACCACTTATCCTTTATATATAGTAATAAACTATACTAGCAGCCCGCGTCACTTCGTGACTTATAAAAACGACTTGGTAAAGTAGGCTTTAGTTTAATGTTGAGTATGTATGGGTGGGGTTTTGCAGGGTAAAATAATTTTCAATTATGAACTGTGTAAATTTTTGTGATTTTTTTAGTTTCATACAAATATTTTATGTCATAGCACTGGAATAAAATTGCCAGTAATTAAACTTCTCATCGGGGCAAACTTTTAAAAATAACTTATTATAATTGACGCCAATTCTTGGGGCCCAGTGCGGTGGATGCGCGGTAGCAAAAACGGCTATTGCGCATGCGCAAAAACGCCTCGCTAGAGCGCAGCACTGTCATTCTGCTCTCAGCCGTCAACAATAGCGTGTCACTACATGTTGTCCTGAAAACATTGACCGACGGAACATTGACTCTTACTGGCGATTAATGATCTGTTTTATTTCTATTCAATAATATAAAATATTTCATTAGCATTTATTGAAGCGTCTTGTTACTCTGAACAACGATTGACAGAGAAGCAGTAACTATGTGCGAGCTGCCGAATGTACGCAGCCAGGCTAGTACAACGTCGGCCGCCGCTGCCACTAATACTCTCCTCTCCTCCCAGCCTACCCACTCCCCGTCCCATGCGCGGACTGGGCCCCAAGAATTGGCGCCAGCTATACTTTATACTCGAAACTTCGATATGGGTAAGAACTTCCTCACGGAATTTGAGAAGTCCATTTATTTCACCTGCTTTAGTCCATGTTTACAATTTTGTACGTTCTACACTTTGAAATTTCGAAGGTGCGTCAGCACTCATTTCACATTAAATGGGGGTTAGTTTACATGGATCTTCATTGCTTGGCGCATCTTCATGTCCCTGTTTTAGAGTTAATTCTACAAAACTGTAAGACTGACAGAGCTAAAATTTGGTATATATGCATCCCTTGGTTTCTTAGATGTGTACTAAGAAACAGTATTAAACAAATTAAGGGTTCAGATCCACAGTAGTTCATAGTTTGAATGTTAAACTATAGAGAAGCTTACGAAGGTGATATGACATGGCATCCTTAAGGAGTATGACAAATTAAATCCTAAATCTAGAGATTTAGTAACTTGAGAACTAATTCAAATCATAATCATATTATGTTGACATATAAACGAATGTGTATTTGAAATAAGTGTTTATTTATTTACACTTGGATTATTTACTTTTGTATTTGAATGATTTTGTGAAATTAAAAAGTCTAATCAAAAGTTACTTTTTGTATCTGATTACATGACACATGAATCTACCCTAACTCTAGATTCTTGTCAGGCTTATTCCATTTTGGTCTGTGCTGAGAGTGTGTAAGTACTCTCTTTGCCAGCGTTTCCAGATGTGACTTTTGGAACTCTGAGTAGCCCTCTCCTAAAGGCCACCAAAATGGGGAGCTCTTGGAGGGATGAAATGGAAGGTGATCGAGTTCTTTGCCAGAAAATGCTGATTGGGATTTTGTTGTACCAATTGTTTGATGGTGACTCTGATCTGACGAGCTGCACCGACAACGTTTGTGGCATTGTCGGAATAGAGATTAGAAACATACCCTTGACGGGATATGAAGCGAGTTAAACAGGCTATGAAGGCTTCTGATGTAAGATCCATAACAACTTCGATATGAACAGCCTTAGTTGACAGGCAGATAAATAAGCAGAGGTATACTTTCACGTGTTGAAGTCTTCGAGGTTTGTGTACTTACACATCGAAGGGTCCAGTGTAGTCAACTGCAGAGTTGAAAAAGGCTTTTGTTGGGGCTTTTCTAGCTTCTGGCAGACTTGCCATTTGTGGTGCCTTAAATTTAGGTTTGCATTTGTAGCAACGTATATAGCGAAAGATATGTGAGCGAATGGCGCTCCTGGCAGAATCCAATACTTCTGAGAAATCAGTGATTGTATTTGTTGTGGTCCACAATGAAGATAATGAATGTGGTAGTAGTCGATAGTCAAATTCGTAACAAAATGGCTTTTAGATAGGAGCACTGGATGTCTTGCATCATATAGAAGTGAAGAGTTTGACAATCTTCCTCCCACTCAAATTAGTCCATCCTGGTCGATGAAAGGGGAAAGTTTCTGAAGATATGTAGATAGAACTTGATTCTTCTTGATAGAAGTGAAATCTCTGGAAAATGTCTCCTCTTGAACTAGTCGAATGATGAAAACAGTAGCATTTCTTAATCCTTGAAGTGTTAGTTTTTCAACAGGATGGGGTTCTATTTCAAGGTTGGTAGAATGGTCTTGATGATCATGCTTCTTACGTTGGCAGCGAAGTACATAGGCAATGAAATTTATCAACTTAGTCCAAGAAGAAAACCTTTGTAGAATATCAAAATTTTGAGAAGCTTCAGCACCATGTAGAACTGCTTGTGTAGTATGCTTTATTTCAAATAGTAACTCCGTAGGCGTATCAGTGCAATCACTAGAAGGCCAAAGGCCTGGAGATGACTTCAGCCACAAAGGGCCATTCCACCAAAGTGTCTGATATCCAGATGCGTAATTAAAAAACCTATAAGAAATTTGAACATAAAACCTGACCTTCTTAACGTTTGTGTATTAAAATTGTTGATACCATGCTCAATCAGTGTTATAGTTATGGAACATTTTAACGAAAACAGCTGAATCAGCAGGTTGTTTTCATTTAATCCGAGCAAAGCTTGGTCCCCGGTACTTCTTATAAAATAAACCCTTTTAACTCAGCAAACATTTTTACTACCTAGAAAATAACCAACTATTATTTAAAATAAAAATATCTAGTGTTAGTGATTGATTTATTTTACATCACATTACAGTAATATTTCTTCAAGGAGAACACCTTTCGACTTGTTTCAACTATTTCAGTGCACAGCCTTTACAGCCATGTGGATGGTGTCTGGAAATAGATTTGGTTTACGCTTTATAAATGTAAGTACTAAAGATTGTAATAGTTTTATTTTTAAAGATTGTAATAAAATTCTGTAAATAACCCATACTAATCTGAAACATAGTTTCCTATCAGATTTACAAAAGAGTAAAACACATTCTATACTGATATATGTTGGAATCATGTAAAATATTCTCCTTCATTCAAACGAAAAGTCTTGTTTTAGTTGGGTTAAGATACTATTCCAGCACATCAACTTGAGTAAGCCATTGTAAAAATTATTATATTTAAAAACATTTCAGGCAATTTGTCTTACTTTATAATAAAGTAAGAGAAAGTGTCTAAAATCTATTGTAAATTTAATAAATAATTTTTAAGATTACTATTCTTGGGTTCTAAAAGAGATTTTAAATTGTTTCCCGATGAGGTCATCCGATGCTTTGTGAAGTACAGGGTGTTTTTTTTTAAAACGCAACCCATTTATAAAATTTAATAATGCACATATGAATGCGTAATGAGTATTGTTTTATTGATCTTTACATTTTACACAACCGATTAATTAAGTTTGATCACATGTAGTTCACATTATGTGCTCGAACAGTCCACCATTGGCATTTGTATAAAGTTATTCTCTTTCAATCAAATCCCCGAATATGAATTTGCTGTGATGCAAGGTGCTTCTTTAAATTTCTTGCATTAAATTTGTTATGTTTGTTTTGAGGTGCTGAATAGCTTTTGAATTGTTTTCGTAGAATAATTACCTCTTTACATGTCTGTGGCAAATTTCATTCAGATCGGACCATTTTACGCGAGTTATCGTGCTTAAAGACACACACATTAAAAACGCAACCTAAACTTGATTTTATCGGTGAAGGATTATTTCCCCACAAGATCCCTGGATTTGACCCCACTATATTATTATGTTCTTTGGGGATACATACAAAGTAAGGCCTAAAAAAAAGTCACATCATATTCAGTACCTCAAAACATACAAAACAAATGTAATGCAAGAAATTCAAACAGGTACCTAGCAACACGTGTTCGGGAATTTGATGGAGAGATCATAACTTCAAACAAATGCCTCTGGCGGATTTTTTGAGCATATAAGGTGAACTAAATGTTATCAAACTTAAATAATAGATTATATAAAACGCAAAGAACCATAAAACAATACTTATTTCATATTTATATATGAATTATTCAATCTTTAAAATGGGTTGCGTTTTAAAAAAAAAACACCCTGTATTTTCTGGCCGCACTCACCCAAAACATGGAGGCTGTGATTGGTGAATGGTTCTAAAAACTAATGTTCAAAATTTAAAGTGAACACAGTTTCGGCCCGTTTGAATTAATTTAAATATGAATGTAGCACAACTAGGAGTACGCTCCTGTGTCGCATATAGGTCGAATGATGTGTGGTAAAAGTAAATGAAGGCTATTAACTAAAAAAATAAATAAACGTATAATTAACTACTCATTAATAGATTAAAACAATCTTCGGGGTATAAATATGATGTAGTTCATATTTCATGAATTTTCATCAATTAATAAAAGTGTAGTTAGTTCACAAAGAGTGATTTTCAAGTCGAGTATAACTCACTTCGTTCGAACTATTGCGTAAACGATTAACAACTAACTGTTCTTTCGTTATAACAGGTGACAAAATAGTAATGAGGTGATTTGAAAAATCGGCTGCGTACATGTTCATATTATAGTAAAAGTTATAAAAAAATTGTTATTTATCATTACGCATATTAAAGCAGCCATGCGTTGTTAATAATACAGAATGCATGTCGGAAAGTAAGACCTGCGAATCAACAATAATGTAAAAGAAAATAAGTTTAGATCCAACATTTCACATTGTAACTTAGTAAAGCAAATTTCTCCCCGTCAGCTTTTAAGTTTAAAAATATTCCATTAAAAGGTTAGCGCCTTGTTGCTTGTGATGCATTTGGTGGCTAGTATTCCACACCTATTAAATAACCAGGAAATGTGTATTGTAAAGTGTGTGTGTATGGTGTTGTAAGTGCGTTGCTAACTTACCCCATCGCAGTCGAAATCAGTCCCTTGATGTTGCTGGTGGTGAGCAGGCTAAAAAATTACAAAATTCGAAATTAAATTAGCTTTTGTCACTAAAATATATTATTTTTGCACGATCGTTATTTTTTTGTTACAGTCTCTAGAGCAAGTCTGCACACAAGCTGCACAAAATGAAAATAACGATCGTGCAAAAATAAGGATAGTTATTTTCATTTTATCGAGGGATCAAACATAATGATCAATTGCTAAATGTAGAAGTTGTACTCCGCCTAATTTCACCACGCTGTGGCGATAAACCAACCCAATCAGTCCATTACAATAAACCAACTGCATAGCCGATTTTTCTTACTTTTTCGTAAAAATTGACCAGCAACCGCTCATCTGTTTTTACTTCACCCACGTGTAACCAAAAACGGCACAAAGTACAGTAAACTCTCGATTATCCGAGCCCCGGTTATCCGAGAATTCGGGTTATCCGAGGCAGCTCTAAGTTTAATATACGTTTTTATTTTCTTACTAAGCGTTGTAATAATGCTGAACAAGGGTCTTTATTTAAAATTCTATTATTTTAAACTCGAAAGAACTTCCATTGTCGTATTTACTGGTAAATACTATATCTAATCAAACATTGTGAAGTGGTCTTATTACAACCCAACCTCAAAACACACGTTAACTCCGTACTATCCGAAGTTCGTGTTATCCCAGGGTCCCTGGGTCCCGAAGATATCGGATAATCTGGAGTATACTGTAATACATTTTTACTTGATACACCAATTAAGTACCTCTTTTTCGTTAGTTTAGAGGATTTTACTACGCTATGTACCGTAACGGAAGCCGTTCAATAGAATAAAGTTAGCTAGCTTTTCTCACTACTGTAATAACCTCATGAATCAAATACACCCTCAAAGGGCTTAATTGGTATTCTTCTATTCAAAAAAAGATTTAAGAGTCGCGGACATATTGTAGCACGTAAAATTCCTCACAAACAAAAACGATACTTCATATCAGATATTTTATTTTGTTATTTGTGATCAGGAAACAAAAGTTATGTCAAATTGAAGTTTTTATAGATCCAAACTCCATTGGTTTTAAACTAATTTTCACCTACTAAACTGAATAAAAAATATTATAAAAATTTATTAATTTTGGTCATTAGTTGGTTTTTCGCAACTATCTGTCAACTGTGGTGAACGTGTATAGTCTGTCTAGTTCCAAGTTAAGCTGCTTTACTTCATTGAATGCCAAGCAAAATATTTGTATTCCTTATGTTTTTAGTAACTTAAGCTAGGTTAAATGTACTAAGCTAGGATAGTTACTGAGTACGTCTTTATAAAACGACGCGTTATTTCTTACAGTAGTATCATGACAATAGGAAGTTGGGACCCTAAGCAATTTTAAGTTCACGAATTTTGTAGTGTGGTGTTTAATTTGCTTAATTTTAACCCACTAATTAAACATTTTTGAAATGAATCACTTATCCACTTGTCTTTTTCAACATCTACTGCCACAGGATTAGATTCTTGTCTTACTTTGATATCAATAATACTTTAAACATGACTAGCAGCCTGCGTCACTTCGTGACTTAAAAACAACTTGGTAAATTAGGCCTTAGTTTCATGTTAATTATGTATGGAGTTTTGTGGCATAAAATACCTTTCAATGAGAAAATTGTGTGAATTTTTGTGATTTTTTATTTTCTAGACTAATTCTTTGTATTGTGTCATAACACTGGAAAAAAATTGCCAGTGATTGAACTTCTCATCGGGGCAAACTTTTAAAAATAACTTATTACTCTAGTCTTGAAATTTCAATATGGGTAAAAAAATCTCACTGAATTTGAGAAAATCATTTATTTAATCTGCTTTAGAAGTGTCTGTTAACGTTCTGCACCCCCTGATTTTTGCTGGTTTGTTTGGTAGAAAGAGGGTAGTCGCTTAACTATTTAGAGGGTTCTATATAATACATTGCTATTGGCAAAGCATACAGAACCCTCTAAGTAGGGACACCTTATGGAAAAATGAAGTTCCCACCGCCGCGCCGAAAAGAGAGGCGCCACTTTCATTTTTCAGTCCAATTGGAATTGTTGTAGGAGTTTACGGATCAAGCTGACTTTCCAAAGTCAAGCAGCTGGTTGTAATATTTTGCCAGTTGTATGGTATTTTGTAGTTTTGTATCTTTTACCATAATGTTTACCTGGTTTTGTTTACAAACATTCTCATTTTGACATTTTGAATAGTGAGTAGAAGCGCTGACTATACGGAACCAGCTTGAACTATTCCATGCATCAGCGCTCAGCGCTAATTTCTCCTCTGCTTTGCGGCGGCGGAACTAAAATAAATTAACATTGGATGTCCCTACTAGATGGTTCTGTATACATTGCTATTGGTTACCGAAATATTAAAAGTGGTAAACACAGTACGTTGTCTCAATATTAACCTCATGGGAAATAAGTAAAATTCAATATCTCGCTTATTTCTTGACATATCTTAATAGAACTTGTTTTGTGGCTTCATCTAAATGAGATCTAATGTATTTTAGTCTAAAGTCCCCGAAATTTCTAATTTCGTGGCAACAAACCTGCATACTCATTCCCCATGTTATTCTTTTGGGAATTTTAAAAAATCTCTAGGTACATTATTTCTCATCATATCCTGATAAAACTTGGTATTTGGCTTCTTCTAGTCAAGGTATATTAAATGTTTAACGTACCTGTTGCAGCGAACCTGCATACTCATTTCCCGTGTCATTCTTATGGAGATCAGAAAAAACATGTCATATCTCACTTTGTTGGATGGAAATATATTTATTGCATTTGAAATTCGTTGATTATGCAGGTCTGCTGCAACGGGGGTGTTTTAAAATTCAAGCTGGTGTACTTACCGATTTTGTCGGCCCGGGATTGGAGACCAAGGCCGCCTAGGTTTGAAAAAAAAAATTATAATTTGTACGTTTTAAATTGACAACTATTAGTACAACTATTGACAACTAACTATTTATTTAGTATTGTTGTTAATGACTATGTAGTTGCATCAATTGTTCTCTCCACGGGCCCCATTATACTAGGAGGCCCTGCAGTGCCATGCCACGCCGGTCGCCTGCCTTTTTTTGGTGCGTTGAATTATTGGAAATCTGTGACGTCGCCAAGCTGCCCAAGTTTAGCCTCCTATCTGAAGAATTCCCAAGAGCGGGCGCTGGTTGTTCGGTGGCACTCATCAGCCGCATATTGTAAGGGGAACCTTAGAAGACATATTAGTGACATTTAGTTACCGTATAAAGTCCAGCCAAAATTGTAAAGAAAAAGGGTGAAAAGAGAAAATGGTTCGGCAAGTATGGAGTTAAGATATGTTGTTAGGACAGAAAGTAAGAGTAAAACAACACCAACTTTGCGGCGGAAACGGGAACCGTTTGCAACCGGAGCTACAGCCTGTAAATGTGAATTTTTTATGCACTGATTTACCTTAGGTAAATATGTTATTTTCTCACCAACATAAAGCAAAATATGTAATTAACATAATAAATAGGATAACATTTCATACAACTTAGGTATGTTTGTTTTTATGGGCATAATACTGTTATAGTTACAAAATACTATTAGACTATAAATACAGACTTCTGTAAAAATACCTTTTCAGCAGGGCTAGTTGCTCAATCTTTCAATAAATTAAACATTTATATTTTAAAAGAAGTAGGTAAATTCAAATTCAAATTCTAAATAATTTTATTTCCAGTACATGCAAACTTGTTACAAAAATGATATGAAATTAACTAAAAATAAAATGGTTCAATAACAAGTATATCTATTCTTTTTTACACTTTCCTAGGGAAATGTAGCCACATGGGCCAAGGCCTGTGCGTGGGTACGAGTCGTTGTTCATTGTTCAATTGGAAAAATTTCCAATATGAAGATAATTTATTATTATTAAAAAAATAAAATGTTAATCAAGTATACGGGGATAGAAATAAGCATTTAATTTACAGAATAACTTGAAATGACATTTAGACTACGAGAAAGGCTGACTGGGCTGGCTAGGCTGGCTGATAAGTCCATTATTGTCAAGTTCAGTACAGTCAGGGTCAAGGTCGGGCAGTCCTGTAGCCAGAGGAGATTAAGAGTTCAGCACGATTCCGATTTCATATAACCGTTGATTTAAGAGTGATTTGTACATCCTAATTGAGCCTTCAAAATTTTTTATTGGTGCAGGAATATTTCTGAATAAAAATTTTTTATTGGTGCAGGAATATTTGTGAATAAAATATGAGCTATATAAGAGGAGTTGGTTGTTGAAAAAGATTTATGGACCTGGATTGTTTGTATTCCTATATTTCTTGAATGACGTGTAAAGTGCTCATGTGCAGTTGGATTAAAAATAAACTGTGAATTTTTCTTGTAATTGAAAAATAATTTGCTTTGTAATAAAAAATAGAGCATAAGTTATATTTTTGTCTTTTCTGAATCCGAATTAATTGTGATTCTGTTAAAATAATGTGGTTGTAAGGCCTTACAATTTTGAGGGTAAAAAGATGTAAAAGGAGGAATATTTTGGTTTGCTGCGTTGACCGACCTGCGAGTCAGCTGGACATTGGTTAGTATTTTCGCCACGCACAGCGCTGGCGACGCAGCGGAGTGGGGGAAGCGAGAGCGAGAGCTCTCACTCGAGCCGCTAGGACAATTCAGTCGACTACCGGGCGCAAAGCTGGAAACATCGCTCCTCCTCCGAACCCCAAGAAACAGTCTTGGGAAACTTCCTTTACGCGTCGAATTGGTTTAACGAAATAGTAAGTGCCTGACATTCTTTCAAATAATAATAATTAGTTGCGAGTTAATAAAGGCTAAAGTAAACGATTGGGATTTATTTGCGATTACTAGCATTTATTTGTTTTAGTTAAAAGAAAGTTATTTTCGAACGAGACTTAGACTCATTTTGGGTTGTAAAATAAATAAATGTAATTCGATTGTTGATCAGCGGCGAAACAGCTCTGAAGAATTAATTTCGTTGTTTTGGGAAGGAATTTGAAATAACTTTTTGGAGTAACCGTGTAATTAGCGACTTGTATTTAACGAAATATGAACAGGACTTGGGTGTAACAACTCAAGTAAATCTAAAGATAGGCTGTGTGGTAGGCTTTCCGATTCATTTTCAATTAAAATACCGAACAGGACCTGGGCGTAAAAGCTCTGGAAATAGGCCTCAGGCGCAACAGCTTTGGGTTTAAAATAAAAGTAAATAAAATCAAGACTCGTGAGGATTTACGTTCAGCTAGGCCCCAGGCGCAACAGCTTTGGGTTTAAATAAAATTAAATAAAATCAGGACTTGTTAGGTTTGACGTTTAGATAGGACTGGGGCGCAACAGCTTCCTGAATAAATGTTTTAGGCCGAATTAAGGTTTTCAAGTTTTATTAAAAGAACTCTAAAGTTAAACATTTACGTAGTGGGTGAAATAGGGGTTTCAAAGCCTTTGAGTAATTTTAGTTGTGATTTCAGTGGATACCAATTAGGGAAGAAATCCTCTTTTTTTATTTTCTTGATTGATAAAACCCAAAATTTCACCATTTCAGCCTTGACTTTATCAAAATAACTTGTTTTCAATTGGCAACATGAGCGATGATGAGCGAATTAAGGAATTTTAAAGCAAGTTATGTGTATAGTTCTTTGCTGAGCCCATTCTAAATTTAGTTTTTCAAATTAAATCGACCCTGGACATTCCAGTTATTTACGACTGAGTAAATTCGTGGCACAAACATGCTAAAATTTTACCCCAACCGAATTTGGCACGTTACATGGTTGAGTAAGTATTTGGTAAATTAATCTTTTTTTGACTATTTTCTCGAGTACTTTAGAAAAAACACTAAACGTGGAAATAGGTCTAAAATTCGTCATGTCTTGAACGTTATTATATTTATATAATGGGATGACTTTAGCAGTTTCGAAAGCCTGAGGAAATTTCCCTGTTATAAAACTAGTGTTATAAATATGATGCAAGGGAGTAATCAGATATTGAATGTTACTTTTAAGAAGGGAGGCACTGACTCTGTCAAACCCATGCGCTGAACTGCCCCTTAAACTGTTGACGTAGTGAATTACTTCAGTCTTAGTTACAGTGTTCAAAAGAAAGTCAGTAGTTGTCTCATCGACCACATAGTACAAATAGACGGAGCATAAGCCCGCGCGCGATGAAGCAAGAGATTGTCCTTAGTTGGTGACAAGATGGCGTACGTAAAAGATTAAAAATAGGGTATCAAATTAAAGGTCGGAATCTCACAATCACTATGGTACCAATTATAAATTTTTTAGAGGCAGTTTACACATCGTAAAAATCGATAACCTAGAAGCTTGTCCTGACATTTTGTAAGAGAAGCTGCCACCCGTAACGGATTGCACCTGTAACGTTCCTATGATGCGTAAACTGCTTCTGAACCATTTATAATTGGTACCATAGTAATTGTGAGATTCTGACCTTTAATTTGATACCACATTTGTATTTTTTAGTCGACTACAATTTTGTAAACAGCAGTTTAGGATTGATTTTGTTTTTATGCAGGCACCACACGGATAAACTCTCCCTCAATAACTAAGTTATCAAACAAACTACGGCAGCTAATTTTTTCAAAAAATATTATTAAAAAAATTCAACTCAGCAACAATTTTCACCGTTTTTTTTTACCCGGCCAAAATATAAACAAGTAGGAGCTGACTACCTTTTTCATGTCACGTTCAAAAGTTGAATAAAAACTTATGACTTTTTATCATTTTTTTAAATAGAACAAAAATTATTTTGGTAATATGATTGTTACCATTACTGTTCATAACTAAAGGGCTCTTCACATGCAGAATTTCAACCTTAAGCCTCAATGCTAAATAGTATAAACTACGAGTTATTTGAAACATGAGCACTGTCAGATTACGCGGTTTTAGGCGTCGCTTTGTGTTTCTAGTTTCTATACCGAAAGAATATAGCGGCCCCTGCTTCATTTGCTGCAATGCTATTAAGATAGGGATGCTCTGTCTATTTGTACTATGTGGTCAATGAGTTGTCTGAAAGTCTTCGTCATTAATGACAGGCTCACCACTACTGTCAGTTTTCGCTGCTAAATTTGCACCTACTTTTGAAAAATACTCATTGTACTCATTTGCAATAGAGTGACATTTGTTGCTATTGACCTTTGCTGTAGGGTTCCCAAGATATTTATTGGCAGGAAATGATTCTTTCTTTGATTCTCTCCCGGATATTTCATTTACTGTCTTCCAAAAGATTTTAGGATCACCATTATTTTTTAGAATTATGTCTTTATAATAGTTAATTTTCGAAAACTTTATTAATTGATTTAATCTATTCCTAAAGTTTTTAAAATAATTTTTAGATGGGTATTAAAGGTTTTTTTTTACATTTTACTTAACCTGTCCTTTTTTCTGATTTATGCAAGAAGGCCTAATGTTATCCATGGTTTAGTTTTTTTTCTTTTTGGCTGATAATTTAGGAAAACATTTAGTTAAACATTCAAAGACATTGTCAATTATAGAATAAAAGTTCTGGGTCCTCCTGTCAACATCTTGCTCCTGTGTAACAGTAGACGAGTTCTGAGTCTTAAGCTGTGTTAGTGAACATTTTTTTGTCAATATAAGTTCTTTGAAGTACGTCAGATGTAGCAGTGTCCATAGCACTGTCTAGTTTTATTTCCAATGTAGTGCTGTAATGGTCAGTGATGTGAGAGTGGATGACTCCAGCCTTTAAATCACTAATAATGTCAACAAAAATGTTGTCAATGCAAGTCTGGCTGTCTTCTGTCACTCGAGTTGCAATATTTATACAGCTATAGTGAACCCAACCCCAAAGTATTTAAATATAAGTCTACATGTCTATTGTGACTGTTTAGTATTTCTATATTAAAGTCCCTAACAAGTATATAAGTCTTATTTTTTTTTGGAATTGTAAAAATTCTCTATTTCTTGAATAAACAGATCTTTACTAGCTTCATGCGTGTTGGGGAGCGGCCTGGCATAGTGGTTAGAGCGCGGGCTTTCGATCTCGGAGGACCGGGTTCAAATCCCGCGATTCACCGATGGCATTTTCGCTTTGTGATAATGCCGTGACCCATTAGGCCTAGCCTGAAGTAATGTGTAAAACGGTTCCGGGCTAGGTCTAGCGTCCTGGGATGTGAAGGGAGGACAAAAAACTAGCTTCATGTGTACGATAACCAGCGAGAATACTAAAATTTTTGTTTCTGAATTGAAATTCTAAATTCAAACAGGTCAAAACCCCTGAAATGACCTCTTTAGACAATACTGACAAATTTCTGTTTTTATACACTAGAGTACCGTCATTCCTGTTTTGCTGTCGAGTAGTCCTGTGAGTGTCATATCCATCCAGTTCCAGTCCAGCTGCCTCACTATCAAGCCAAGTGTCACATAGAATAATAACATAAAATGTTATTTTACTATATTCTAAGGAGGAAAAAAGATTATCAGCATTTTTATAAAAGCTTCTTATATTCATATGAAATATTTTTAAATAATCTTATTTAGAAAGCATACTTTCAGAAAATTGATCTACTCCCGAATACTCCTCACATACTATAGAGTTCTCAGCAACAAAATCAGAAAAAATCAGTTTAAGAAAAAAAGGAACTATTAAAAATTTAAGATTAGTAGAATGTGGAAAGAAGAGCCGCTGGAAAAATGTTTAAGCTCATCCTGCGTCCTGTAAAATGTACAAATTCTCGTACCCATTACATGATTTATAATCTATTAACATTGTTTACAACTTAACAAAAATAAAAGATAAAAAACCAAAGGGAAACAGAATTTAATTTAAGAGATAAGGTAGAAAGACTTAACATCCAAAAGAAAACTATGAAAATGGAAAGCAGTTTGTAATTTATATGCAGTTGATGTACAGCTTTTACCGTTCAATATTCCAAAAATGTCTATTTTATAAAGTTTCTATCGGTATTTTTCATGATTAAAAAAATTTACTCTTAGATTTTCTTTCAAAACTTTTTTTCAAAACATACTAAAACAAACCAATACAATCATAGATTTATCATTTAAGTATCTAACATATTACCCCATGTAAAAATATCAACCTTATGCGATTTATTGTTTACTAAATAAAAATAAAACACCACAGGCATTGCTTTTGTAAGATTTTAAAACCAAGTGATTGACCAAATTGTAGAGAAAAATAAATATCTTCCATATCTTGAAATAGTCTATACTGTGTCAGCATTCTCTGATAAGCATTACTGATAATCATACTAGGATTTCCCTATGATTACTTGTGCACCTCTAAATAGAATGTCAACAAAAGATAATTTCAAATTAAAAGGGGTTTCCTTGAATTAAAATAAATCAGCTTCAAATTTCAGGAAGAAATAAAAATATAATTTATTTTTCTAACTGTGGGATCGGCGTTGAACTCATAGATTTAAGACGTAGTACAACATTTTTATACATATTTAAGGAAATTTAAATAAAAAAGTAAATTCTTTTATAAACCAAACTGCATTGTTTTCTGAGTAAATATAATATTTTACAAGAAAATATATCTTAATATTAATTTGTGATGTGGCACTGATTGCAAATAACTAATTATTTATTTACTTGCGTCGATGTAATCTCTTGATATTTTTTCTGGTGAACATGATTCGGCACTAGGCCATCTTCAGCACCTCGAAGAAAATCCTTTACAAGATGGTTAACCTTATGTAAAGGATTTCCTTCGAGGTGCTGAAGATGGCCTATTGACGAAACATGTTCACCTGAAAAAATATTAAGAGATTGCAACGACGTAAGTAAATAAAATAATCAAATGTATCTTGTTGAGCGGATGTGTAAGATAGTTATAAGTGTATTCAAGAATATTTTTCTGGTGAACATGTTTCGGCACTAGGCCATCTTCAGCACCTCGAAGAAAATCCTTTACAAGATGGTTAACCTTATGTAAAGGATTTCCTTCGAGGTGCTGAAGATGGCCTATTGCCGAAACATGTTCACCAGAAAAAATATTAAGAGATTGCAACGACGTAAGAAAATAAAATAATCAAATGTATCTTATGGAGCGGATGTGTAAGATAGTTATAAGTTTATTCAAGAATATTTAAATTGATGGATCTTTTCCGTTATGTGTCAGCAATCCTAAAATATTTTCTTTGACGTTGCAATGAAACAAATACCTCTTACCTTTATTCTGAAGGCCAGTAGCCGACAGTATCACTGATAATTTGTTGAAATAAGTCTTTATCCTTATTCCACCGACGCCACACAAATCCACACAAATATGAGTCAATCATGGAGGGCCGCGTACCGCACTGAACTTTATTCCGATGTTTTGCAAGCCGCCAGTTACTTTCTACCGTTTGTGTGTGGGCACCGGAGCTTTAGGTTAGGTTATGTTAGGTTAACCTAACCTAACCTAGCCTAACTACTAAAAAATACTAATCCCCAGTGGCGGCCGGCCCATAAGGACTCTCGGACGCCGCACCCAGAAGATTTTCAAACATACTGAATTAAATTAGTTTATATATGTATCCTATAAATGTGTAAAAACTACTAATTTTCATTAAACTGACCATTAATGATAAATTCATTTCAACTATATGCATCGAAATATGCTGCGAAAGTATTTAGGTGTCAACCGCTATTGGGCGTATATCCCGCGGACGCTGCCCGGAGCGTCCCAATCCTAACGCATGCTATCTTATGGCAAATCCAGCAGGCAGTCGTGAGGGTGCTCTTGACGTTACTGCCATGTTGTGAGATAGGGCGTCTCGGGCAGTGTCCGAAGATACGCGCGCATATCAGTAATCAGTGCAGCCACCACAATCGCTTTAGGGCAATAAGTAACTGAACCTTTGCTGCCGTTATGATTGCACGATTTATGTTGGCGCACCTATTGTTATTTGTTTCGGTAACCATAGCAACCCAAAAATCACTCTAACCTCCAAACCGTAACCTAAACGGTGAGACATGGGAGCTGAAGTGAGGTTATTTGTTTAGATGCTGTGTTTCATGTATCTATTTTACTCCAATGATTCGGTAATCAGGGAATGTGATAAGTGACTATTTTAATAGTGAATCCAGCGGATATTGGTAATGTTACAGACCATGAAATGTGAATAGCAATCGAAGGAAGGTCTAATTAATACACAAAATCCGTACGGTAATACTCTTTTAGTACTTAGTAGTAAGCGAGTCCTCCTGTTCATTTAACCCTCCAGCCGCCACTGCTAATCCCACCATTATAAAGTGAATTCCGCTCTGTTTTGCATCAATGTAAACTAATAGAAAATATTTTAAAATTGGTGACAGATAACGGAAAAGATCCAAATTGATTCTCAACTAATTTAATATTAAAAAACTTAACTTCTATTATTGTTTCTGTTAACAACTATAAAATAATTGATCCAAGAATATTAAATTGATTTCTAACAAATTTAATATTGAAACAAAAGTTAACTACTATATTGATACTGTTAACATTTATGAAAAATATAATGTGTTAACTTTTTGGTTGATACAACTTTATCTTAACCAAATTGTTTCTTAAAATATTTAAGCAATTTGTATACTTCAGTAAAATCTGCAATGAAATTGTTGTAATTGATACATAGCTAGATTGTTAAAATAAACTGTGCACTAATTTGTCTCTAATAATTGATCAGTAAAGTTGATCAAAAACAAGAATTATTGTTAGTCAGGTGAAAAAGAAAAATCAATCAACAAATTTTCATAAAAAAAAATTAAATATTAAAAAATCAAAATTTGTTTTGCAGTGAAAATAGACAAATAATCATATAATAATGTTTGAAAGTGAGTAGATTCTTAAAAGAAGCTTACTTGGTTAATTACTCTGACCAGATCTTCAATAGAGTTTATTCTAATGGCCGGTCCACCCTGGACCTTCCGCACTAGCACTTTGGCGTTGACCACCCAAGCGAAGACCAGCTTCCCTGCGTGAACCTGGAGCCTTGCCTTGCTGAGGAGCATTTTGGTGTAACCGGTCAAATGTTCGTTGATGAACACTGGGACATCTCGAAGTGACGAATGGATCTGTGCTGCGCTGATTTTCATCTTGACTACCTTCGCCGCTGTTAACCAGGCCTCTTTAGTGCGCCTGGAGACGAACTTTACTATTATTGATGAGTAATCTGTGGGGATCCCTGAAGCATATGAGCTATGCAGATGTCCTCCTCCTTAAAATGGACTCCCAAGACCTGAGCGATGCTCCGCAGGATATCGTACACATTTTCATTTGTGGTAAGCGATACTCCTGCTATTTCAATGTTGTTACATCGCATATTGCTGAAGGTCAAGAACCTGTTACTTCAGACCCTGAATTTCAGTTGCTTACTCTTCGTTGTATTTTTTCATTCTGTCCTAGTTATCTTTGAGTTATTTACCGTCAGCTTGAATAGCATCGACTCTAGCATTTATTGGCTGCAAATCTTCTAATAATATATCAAGTGAAGATTTCACTCCAGCAAATCTCTGGTCCATTTTTTATCCATACTATTAATGGCTTTCAGAATGGAATTTGTGTCCTCACATCAGAGACATTGCTAGTGTAATTTCCAGACAAAGAATCGCTAGAAGTACATACCTCACATTGTACAGTTGTATATGAGACATATATATAAGAAATAGACTTCCAATATATATGACATCAAAACTCATTATCTACCGCCATCCAAAACCGCAGTCCTTGTCGGCACTTTTGTTGACCGTTACCCCTCCCTTCCGGTGCCCTCTCCGACTCTCGTCCTTGTGAACTAAGACTGCGACCAGGACACATGCATCACACGATGGTCCAGAGCGGCGACTTTAATATCTACGGACATTCGATGTTCACCATGCATGCTTAAGTAATAGTTTTAAGGGGGTTAGCCATGGGAAACAAGGATAGGGTAATTTTTGTCAATTCAAATAATGTAGCCGATATCATTATTTCGGCGTGGGTCTTCTGCCCACGCCAATATCCATTTCATAATAATCATTGTATTTCATAGTAAACTCCATAAATGCTCAGTTTCAGTAATTAACTGATCTCTACAATTAATCGTCAGCTTAGGCTTGGATTGATATTCATTAGTTTAGGAAGGAAATCCTAATTTGAATCATAAATTTAATGACTTAGGTAACTTGTCAATACATGATGTTAGTGTTGGTAGATTGTTCCAATCCTTAGAATTTAAGTAGTTTAGGTTCCATCAAAGCTGACTTACGGCAAGGTCAATCTGGCAGACAGATCCTTCCCTTATGTATGTAAAATTGCTTCCAATCCTAAAACAGTAACATACATCCCAAACACTTCAGATTAGTTTCAGTTCAATAGTCATCCCGGCTTCGTAATCAATATAGAGTTCTCATTCACCACAATGTTCAGCTTGAGTTACCTTTATTTTCAGGACCTAATCCCAATGTAAATAGGTGACACCGACCTGTGAAACTGACCCCCGTTCTAGTCATAGCCTACCCTTGCCTGCATCACACCTAACCCAAACAAACACCACCGCTACAACTAAAAGAGACAGTTCAGCCGTATTGTGTATGCTTATAAAAATTACTATGTTTATGAAATGTTGGATGATTTTATTATAAGTTTGGTTACTTATTTGCATCGTGATGAAAAGTATTGTTCACAACTCGTCACAAAATTCCCAATGGGCTACTTTCGTGAGTAGTAGTGACATATCGTCGGTGTTATGTAAGAAAGGCGAAATCACCAAAAACCACTTTTTACAGGAGAGTAATTTGAAGTTTTGAACTTACGTTATAATTAGAGGTCCGTCTTGAATACACTTCTATACATGCTACTGGAACTAACAAGTATTAGTGTGTGTGCACAACAAGTTTCAAGGTCTAAAATTAGTTTTTAGGTCAATTATAACACTTTTTTCAACAGAAAACAGGATATTCGCCCATTTAACATAACTTAACTTTTAACTTTGGCATATTCGCCCTACTAAATAAGCTTAGGAATATAAGGTTGATTAAAAAGGCACAAACTTTCATTAATAAAATTTATTAATAAAACTGCAAAATACAAAAATTGACATTTACTAAACACTTTTTAAAATGAATACATTACATATTTTATGTTTCAGTAAGGTCGGCTTAAATTAATCACTTACAAACTAAACCTTCAAACACCTTTCATTACTATTCAATGTTGCTTTTTAGTTTCATAGCAATATTCCTACCATTTTTGCTCAGTTGATTACATTTTTTTCTTCTTCAGGTTCTTCTTCTGGTCATCCCTAGAAGAAGTTCTCCTTGTTTTCTTCTTTTTTGCAGGATCCCTCTCAATATGAGGAAGATTTCGATAAAAGGCGTGAAAGTCTGCTGGAATGACTCTTGAATCACATAGTTCCTGTAGGTCTTTGTATTTTTCCCACGATATTGGTAATCTCTTTGTATAAGCCTTTGGAAGTTTATCCACGCTAGCTACTGGAGGTCTCCCAGGTTTTGCCTTCATAAGTTTAATTTGTTTAAAGTTAATGTCCTCATAATTATACTTAAAAAATATGGTGTCACTATTTTCTTTTTCATAGTGGAACCATTTTATTTTCCTCCATTCAACTTGTTCTCCTTCTGTTGTATAGTATCTTATTTTATCCTTGTTATCTTCTGCTAACAGTGTCCAATCAATGAAAGACTCAAAAGTCAGTGTTATGACATTGTATGGTTTCGGTGTCTTCCTTGCCAACCGACAAACTGTGTTCCACTCTGCTGGGACATTTATTTGAACATTCTTCACTGATCTTTCTATCACGGAGTGCATTGAATCTCCTTCTTGCTCCGAATGACCGGGCTCATAAAAAACATGGTCGATTGACTTACAATGTGTAAGCCGAACTGTGTGTAGGAGGGCAGTTGTAAAAAACTGATTCAAATTCTGCCCTCCACAACTATCGCTCATCAAAAAATAGTGTTCGGTTTCAGGGTGTTCTTTAATGTAATTAAATAAACAAGTTCCTATTTCAGTAGAACCCCGGTTACCCTCCGTTTCGTTCCATAAATTACAAGTACCCTCCTTGGATATTAAGTCAAAAATTGTTAGATTATAAACGGCTAATTTTCTTTTATAAAAAATGGATGATACACTTCCTTTAGGACACTCCAAGACAGCCTGCAAGTCAAAGTTCAACACTGTTCTTTTTCCATTGCTGTCTTTACACTTATCAACCTCTTCCTTTTTTAGTTCTCTTGCTTTGTCTTTGTTTCGAATGTGTTTCAAATGATTTTCCTCTTCAGCTTTCTTTTCTTCATCTGTTAGTTGATAATAGCGATTGCAAGTTTTGCACTGGTCCTTTTTTGGTTTATGAAAAGTTAAATTACCGTACGAGTAAAAAAACTTCTTGTAGAGTGATTTTGAAACGGGTTTAATCAATGGTAATGATTTTTCTCCAGATTCTATCTTTTTGTTGTCTTCTTCGCATTTTTCTAGATAAAGATTATATAGTTTTTCTAGATTGAGCTGAGATGACAGATACAATTTTTTTGATGACTGACGGCAATAATGTGACTCGACAGCTGGTATTGACAAAATGTGCTGACGAGCATGTTGTTCTATGATTGGATCGGTTTTATTTTTACTTTGTTGTTTCCCTCTCATATCTGGCTGAATGATAACTCCTGTCATTAGCTTCTTAGCTAAACAAGTTCTCACAAATTTTTCAGAGACATCGAAAATTGACAAAAAAAAAGATCGGCATACACGTACACGCTCTGATTCATTCTGTAAGTAGTACTGAATAGTTCTTGTTTTACGGGACGGGCCGCCACGCTGTCTTCCAGGCTTAATTTCTTGTATACTGTTGGCTATATATTGTCGTTGCCTGTTTTGATTCTTATCATCACTACCCATTTTCCAAAAATCTTGGAAAAAATTATCCTTTTGATCATCAGAAAACTTAGAACTACATTTAAATGGGCAATTGGAACAGATGAAGTTTCTTCTTTTTCTTTCTTTTACTAAGTTCCCTTTTACATTAAAGTATTCTTTTCCTGATGCTCTCAACCCCTTTTTTTCTTCACGTTTAGCTAAAGTTGTTGCAACTTTTCTTTTCTTTCTGACGTTTCCATTTTCTTCATCCTCCTCTTCTGAACTAGTTTCATTTACTCCCATATGGATTTTTACAATGTGATTTCTTAAATCCTTTTTGTTCTTGAAAATTAAATTACATTGGTCACAAATGAAACCTTTTTCTGCGATAGTTTCACGCTCAGATAATATTATGTTATCCACATTAGGTTTAGGCTTAATTTTCATGTGAGCTTCCAAAATATGTTTGGACAGCACCTTTTTCCGGTCAAAATTCAGATTACAATGACAGCATACAAAATGTGTAGGCTTGTGTTTAATTGTGTCTTCATGTTGGTGTTCATTTTTGCTAACAGCAGCATCAGCATTTGGATCAACATTTTCATCGAGGGATAATATGTTAAATAGCTGTAAATTGTCAGGAATAGCCGTTTCGTTGGGTTGGCTCAAAAATTCATCTATCAGTTCAGACGTTGATTTCGAAAGTTCGGTTGTTTCTTCAACGATAAAATCAATCTGTTCTGAGGAGCCTGCCACATTTACCAAAGTTATAAGTCGAGGATTGTCCACTAAAGTGTCTATACTTCCAAAAGAAGATTCCCCTTGATAGTTGACTTCATTAGAAGTAACATCGATGGAGCCTGCCACATTTACCAAAGTGATAAGTCGAGGATTGTCCACTAAAGTGTCTATACTTCCAAAAGAAGATTCCCCTTGATAGTTGACTTCATTAGAAGTAACATCGATTTCTTCAGCTTGCACATCAATCAACTTGATAGGCCTAGGATTGTTATCTGGAGTGACAGTACTTTCAACAGAAGATTCCCCTTCATATTCGTTTTTATCAATAGTATTATGGGTTTCTTGAGCTTTAGGTAGTAGGCTCAAAATCTTCTGAGCTCTTGACTGGCATGCCATTCTGAATCTACAAATACAAGGTAGTATTAGTAAAAGAAACGATTTTCCTGTCGGGCGAATATCCCATCATGGTCTTTTAAGTGTGTAGCCTAATAAATGGTAGCCGGTAGCCTACTTAATAAAGGTGAGCTATTACGAACAATAGAATATTAACCAAGCACCATGTGATTATTGCGTTTAAAAATCATGATAACAGTCTTTAAGGTTAGTGTATTGTAGGTTAGTGTATAGTGTAGGGATAGCCATACTTAAGATACACTTTCATATTTTAAATCACGATAGCTCATAAATAGCCTATACTAATAATTTACACTCTCTACTCACCACTTTAATGATACAGCATGAAAATGAAGTGCACATAATAAATGGACAATAACTGCACAAAACATTTTAACAAAGTATAAACAAATAAACTCATCAGTTGTTTCCCACCACAGGACTGATTTCAATCAGTACTACCACAACACTTTTATTTCAACACTAAAAATCCTTTTAGATTTTTAACATTTATATGTTATATGTAATTTCTCCTTTATATAATACAATAGAAATTATTGTATAATGCATTAATAACAAATTATAGTTTAATTAATAACGCAATTTAATTGTAATTCGCCCTTATGATACTGTAACTGTAAAGCATAAATTTACCATTTCAGCTATGTATAAAGGGCGAAATGACAGTTCGCCCTTGTTACATCACTACAAAATCCTGGTAAATTGTTTATCTTTTATGCAATAAAGGCGAATAGACAGTTCGCCCTTCTTACGTGACACAAATATGGGAAACTCACATTCGCCCATATTACATTGGCTTGTTACTAGGCAACACATGAAAATACAAATATGCCTTTCTTACGTAACTGTTCTACTTGAAGAGGTGATTCAAAAAAGGCGAAAATGTCAAAATCGCCCGATTTGTTGAATTCGCCCCTCTTACATAACACCGACGATATAGTATTTCGTGTTTTATTTAAACAACATATTCAAAGCAATGTTTTCTCTTTCATGTGTTGAATATGCTCACAAACAAAATAAATCGCTAAGTACGTAGGTCTGCTGCAAAGGGGGTATTTACATAGTAAGCTCTGAGACTTCAAGATATGTAAATTTATGTATTAAACACATTTAGGCGGATATACCGAAATCTACAAGTTATTCTCTTATGCGTAAGATCACATAAAAATGTTTACTTATTATCAAGGGCACTTCCCGGACACACGGTGGGAGCTGATCGAAAATAAGAAAATCCCCCAAATTGGGATGAAAGAAAACAAGACGAGGACCAGATAAGCCCAGAAAAGAAGGAAGATTGCTAGCTAAGGCTGGAAAAGGAAGGCTTTAGCTCTGGAAGAATTATGGGTCAAAAACAGAGTCTCACAGCACAACAACGATGGCCTTATTTCTTGTCAGCTTGTTTGTTATAGGAGGCTCTTTCTAGCAATGCTCTTGCTAAAATAATAGTTTATATACATACAGAGTGATTGGTACTTGGTATGTCGAAATTTTTTGGGTGATAATACGGAGTAAATGGAGTCTAAATACAATAAACTGTTCGAAAATCTACTATTAATCAAATCAGTTACCTCCGTCCATAATTAATATTTCAACTAGGTGGACCCGTTAGGATTCGCACTATTTAATTAAATTATAAATGATCGGCTGCCTTCTATGCGCACACATTTCGTCAATCTATTGTAAAAATAGGTTTTCGGAACGATGTAGCGTGTTAAAAGTGGCTCTAATAGCCACTCATTAGGATACGTATTGCAGCATTGTAAGCGATGTTCGTTGTGCACTTCCTTCCAATTGAAATTATGGAAAAAGCAACAGGTCAGACATTGGGTCGAGGCAAAATTGAAGAATATGTACTCTTCTAAGTGGCATATCTTTCGGGTAAATAATTAAGTCACGCTCACACTTGGGAGTTCGCTATCGTTTGCTCTAAAAATAATAGCAACATCATTAGAAGTTATGTCGTTGTATCGGCGCTAATATTCTTTTCTATCTCTGACGTGCATTCCGCGTTGTGTATGCTGCTCACCAGGGGTATTTTTCAGAACGCAACTCTTCACGTTGAAAATTTGCGTTTAGGGATTAACTTTAACAAGTGTTCAGTTAAGCTGTGCATGAGTTCATTGCTGCAAGAGCCGTTGGCTTTGTTTAGCATTCTTTCTTGATCACCAATTTTGACGTCCGTCACAGATACAGAGCATAAAACAAATGTTCTCCTCACGGTTGTAAGGTATTATAATTGAGTGATAAATTGTTGCGTACAAATTTATACATGAAATCCATTGTTTTCTTCAATTTAATAGCTCTTTTGCTTACCGTTGCGAGTATAGCGTTCTTGGCCTTAATGTTTTATTTGTAGTTTCTGCTCAGTCTATCGGTACCAGTAATAAGACTTTGAACGTAATCGCTTCGTTGAGATGTAAGTAGATTTACTTTTCCCTTATGGCAGCTGTGTGAAAATCCTTTTTCTCTCCCTTTTTTTTCTCCTTGAAAATGTAGCGCGCCACATTTCTGACAGGTAATGCCATCCCGCCAAGTGAATGCTGCTGAAATCTTGAATTTGATAGTGCGATTTTGTCAGTGTAATTTTCCACTAATTGTTCCAGCTCCGCGTATGAAGCTTCTGTTTCCCTGCACACTTTCCCGTACGTTGTCCCGCCGTGTGCGAACATCTTTCCGTACATTGCCCCGCCGTGTCCGACCGCCATAAAACTTCTTCGTCGACTCGTTCTTAGCATGTTTGAAAGAATATAAAGTATCCGATCACAACAAATTTTCATCGTCTTGTTCCTTTTCAAATAAAAAAACAGCTGGGCTGAGTTTTAAACTAATTTGATAACCATTTTTTTTTCTAGGTCTGTGATCTATATAGGCTACTTTAAATCCCACACTACTGATCAGATGTTTATTTAAATTTTCGCTTGTCAAAACATGTTTTATTTAAAACTATCAGAACCCGTGGCTTCGCTCACGATAAAAATTATCGTCCAACCTTGATATGAAGAATCTAGAGGACTGAATAGAAAATATTTATATCAAGGAATATGTCATGTAGAGATATGTTTGTTTCATGGCGGAATGTAGGATAAAATGTAGATACCACAGTAGGATGTAGGATACCACAGTAGATAGTGAAGGTTTTCTTTTCACCGTTATAACTCGAAAACGGCCGGACCGATTTTAACACCAAATGTGTCGATTTTAAGGTACTTCCTTTTAGATTTACCATTACGTCCCTGGATTGCCTAGTAGGGCATCAATTAAGTACAGTAAAGGGCTGAATGTTCGAAACAGTTATGGTGCTATCCGTGGGCAGTATTTCAAACTCGATTCACTTAGTTTTTAACTTAAAATATGGACGGGTAGGAATAATTTAAGATCAACCACTGATACTAAAATTCACATTTTTGGCTATATTCTGTTAAAAACCTAGCCTAAATTACTCCAGTGAGGCACTTGTCCCACAAGCTTCAACCAATATTTATTTATTGTGCAAAATTATTTTATTATAAATCAGACTTGCAGGATTTTGGATCCGAAGAGACACTTGTCCCTCATGAACCCTTAATTAAATTTAAATTAATTCTTTAAAATAATATTGCGCTACCACAGAAATGACTTTTCACAACGATATCGGTAATTTAATTTGACGTAAATACTTATAAAATAACATTTCTCGGCACTCACTCAGACATCTCCAAGAGCTGCTGCGGGCGATAACGACACTGGCGACGTGCGACGGCGATCTTGACGCTACCGGAGCCACTGGACATCTGACTGACCCTTGGTTCTTATCAAACCCCTGAATTGCTGAGGTGGGGATAAGGGGAGGGAAGAGGAGAAAAATGACCAATCATGTCCACTCAACGTTTCCTCTAAAAATAAACCTCTCAAACGGGGCCCCATCACAAATTTCGTATTTTTAATCATTGCTCTATGTCTATTGGTTACCGAGGTATGGAAAGCGGTAAATGCAGTACGTTGTCCTAATGTTAAACTTATGGGAAATAAGTATGATTCTATATCCTACTTATTTTTCAACATATCTTGATAAAACATAGTTTGTGTCTTCATCTAAATGAGATCTAATGCATTTTAGTCTGAAATTCCCGAAATTTTCATTTCCATGGCAGCAAACCTGCATACTCACTCCTCATGTTACCTTTATGGAAAATGAAAAAATTCTATATCGTCATTATTTTTTGACATATCTTAATGAAACTTCGTATATGGCGTCTTCTAATTAAGATCTACAATATATACAGGGTGTCTGTAAAGTCCGTCACCAAACTCCATAACTTGGTTTATTGGGTCAAAATAAGCAAAAAAGTTCCGTGAAGGTATGTCCTAAAATGCATATTTACCCAGATATCCCCCATTTTGTATTTTTCACAAAATATTTTTTATCTCCGAAGTTTGTGAATCGATTTTTTTGAAACTTAGTATGTACCTATAACTAGTCAAGGTTAGGTAATGAAAAAATAATCAGCATGATCGAATGGTAAATTTCAAAATGGCGGCCGTTCAAAATCTTTAATTTGAAATACCGGAAAAAGGTTACGTAGTACAAAAAAATATGAAGAATAAAAATGTTTAGAAATTAAAAATTAATGGAAATTAAAAAAAATTTAATTTCCAGTCTAATGACACCAGAATTATGAAAATCGGTTAATAAATAACTGAGTTATGGTCAAATTTATCTACTGAGGCAGCGTAATTGACCTATGTCAGCGCATGACTCAATGCAACAATGGGCCATTCTCCTTCCAATTTATGCTGCCTCGTTGGATAAATTCAACCATAACTCAGTTATTTATAAACCGATTTTCGTAATTCTGGTGTCATTAGACTGGAAATTAAATCTTCTAAAACCTTTTATTCTTCATATTTTTTTGTACTACGTAACCTTTTTCCGGTATTTCAAATTAAAGATTTTGAACGGCCGCCATTTTGAAATTTACCATTCGATCATGCTGATTATTTTTTCATTAACTAACCTTGACTAGTTATAGGTACATACTAAGTTTCAAAAAAATCGATTCACAAACTTCGGAGATAAAAAATATTTTGTGAAAAATACAAAATGGCGGATATCTAGGTAAATATGCATTTTAGGACATACCTTCACAGGAACTTTTTTGCTTATTTTGACCCAATAAACCAAGTTATGGAGTTTGGTAACGGACTTTACAGACACCCTGTATATAAACCACCCAGTATATAAATATTGTATACATACCAATTCGTCGACTTTACAAAACCCAGATACCGCTTCTGGCATCATGGGTGGGACGTTGCCCCCGGGGTAGTGGGGCATGGGGCCTGGGTCCGGGTTTCGACATTCGAGTCCAAAACAGCAATTGCCTAGCTCAGGCATCCATCTTGTCCCAAAGTACTCGCACTGAAAAATAAAAACCAAACCGAGAAATTAAAAATAAATAGTATATTTCATTACTAGCCACCTAGGGCCTATAAAGTGACGCTTTTCGTGTAAGGTTAAGTTTTAAGACCGAGGCTGCAACCGAATTCGAAAAACGACCGAGTAACAAAAAGCTGCTTTAGGCCCGTGTGATGAATTTTATTTTTCGTTTTTCCGCTCAACACAACAGGCTAGTTACTTAAGAAAACCAAAATATTACCTTTAATTATAATAAAGGTACCCAAAGAGGCATATTGTATTCATATTGTTCTTGTTATTAAAAACAATCAGCTGATTGTCTCATTTCCTTGTTTATGTCGTTGATATTACGGTAACTCATAAGAACAATGTTAAAATTTTACAACTTTAAAATTCGTTTTATTACCTTATTAGATTTTTTCTGGCCGAGTTATCTGCATAGAACACGTTTTTTAGTCATAAATTACTTATTTCCTGACTTTGAAGGAAATCCTCGGAGCCGTTTTTGAGATAATTGTGCAACCAAGCACGCACGTACGCAAGATAACATTGCTCGTATAAGAGTATAGGATGAACGAACAGCTTACGTCCTCGAAATCAGCTGATTCTTTTTCTCCATAGGGCGAAATAGCTTCTTTGGGACCACAACACATGTAATAAAGATTGCCGTTTTCGCAGCGACATAACGAAAAACATTTTACAACATTAAATGTATGATTTCAGACTCCAAAATTGTACCGAAGGTTTAAAATAATGTTCCTTATTTAGGTATGCCAGTGGACACGCACTGCTCAATTAATATGAAAGTTTTCGTTTATTTTTGATTGTATACCTAATGTCTGCCGATAAAATAGTATATTTCGTAACAAGAGTTGATAGTGGATCATTGCATATTCGAGACCATATGAATGAATTACGAGAATGAATGAATGAAGAATGAAATGGTAAAGTTTAAAGTAAGCAATTTATGGAATTAGTATTAATGAATTTAAATTGTAGAGCTGTTTTGTGGATAAAACTGTTTTTACTAAATGCTAATATAACCAGAAAGTCAGAAGAATATTTATTTTGGAATTTTCAATATTTTTAATTTGTATGACCTTCATTTTGATTGGGAGTTCTGAATATGAAATGATTTCATTAACTTATAAATGTTATTCTTCAAATAAGTGATGAGAAAGAACTTTTAGAATGATTATTTTATTTGAGTACAACATTGATGAAGAAAAAAAAAACATTACAATAAAAAGGTAAACATGAAACATGTGTTTTTAATTAAAATACCGAAATGCCATTTTTTGAGCCAGACTTTTAACATTCTCCCCCGCCATTGCGATGAAAGAGCAATTGATAGAGGAATAGAGTTCCAGACGAATAGCAGATGTAGATGCACAAACACTGCTACATCTCCTTTGTAGAGTTTAGCTTTGCCTCCAAGCCGAGGTCTGATTAAGAACGGTTCCGAGTAGTCTACTCCAGAGTGAAGAAAAGGACGAGATGGAGTCGATCGTGAGGGCGGAAGCTGTCCCATTAGCTGTTGAGCTCTCTCGGAGCGATAGCGAGCACAGATTATACATTTCAGCAAATCTCTTTTAATAATTGGTCTTCCACTGATAATCCAGTGTCGTTGTCGAACTGTAGCTAGCGTGTTACTTGTTCCACTGTGGAGAGATCTTAAGTGGGCGTCATTTATCACCAACTGTGAGAAGTAGGATGTTTTTGGAAGAATGAAGGGATGTTTGGAGTCATAATCTAAATGAGATTGGTTAAGCCTGCCTCCAACTCTTAACAAACCACCTTGGTCGATAAATGGATTTAAGTTTATGAGAGGGCTAGATTTTTCCAATGATTTTTTTCTGCTCAATTTATTAATTTCCTTTTGAAATGATTGTTTTTTAACAATACCGACCAAACGGAGGTGAGCGGGATGTATTTCGTTTGGATTTAAGAAATGGTTAGTATAAGTTGGAGTAGTCATACTTGTGTTCGAGATGAATCGCATGCACCAAGCTGTCACTCAGACCAATTTAGATAAGTTTGAAAAGCGTTTTATAAATTCAGATTCTTGTTCCAAGCTTACAACATGGCATGTTTTGCTACGTCGAAGTTCAGATGATGCTTCCTCAAGTGGCTTAAACTTTTTAGTTGGCCTGTCATCAATATTTTTTGTTACCATTCTGGACCTACCCACCATAAGTTATGATTTCTCAGAGCTTTCGGGCTAACACCCCGTGATGCACAGTCAGCAGGGTTTTAACATCCATCGATGTGCCTCCAACGAGCAAAGGGCTCAATTTCTTGGATTGAACTAACACGATTTTGAACAAAGTCTTTCCATTTTGATGGGTGACTAGTTATCCAGGCTAGAGATATCATGGAATCAGTCCACAACCATGCAGTGGCTGATTGTAAATCTATGATTTTTCTGGTTTGCTTTACCACCTTGACAAGGAGTACTGCTACCATCAATTCCAGTCTAGGAATAGTGACAGTATTTTGATTAGGATTTTTGCGGACATTTGCCATCACTGATTAGTAAAAAACCAATCACTAATCAGTGATGGCAAATGTCCGCAAAAATCCTAATCAAAATATAAAATCACCATCACCAACAATGAATTTCAAACAAAGAATAGTGACAGTTTTGAGGGGTGGTACTTTTGTTTTTGATATCACAAAACTAACATTAATTGAGTCAGAGTTCGTTACTCTTATATAGACCACAGCACTAATCGCAAGTTTAGAGGCGTCACAGAACCCGTGGATTTCAATGCAAGAGGAATTGAGGAGTCCAAGATATCTTGGAATGGTTATAAGCGATACATCTTGAAAATTAGACTCTAGTTGATTCCATTTAGTTTGTAGGTGAGGGGGAAGAAGTAGATCGTCCCAATCAAGCTTGACAAGCCATAACTGTTGCATGAATGCCTTATATCTCACAACAACAGGTGCAAGAAAGCCAAGAGGATCAAATAGCTGTGCTATCTTAGATGGAACATTTCTCTTCGTAAGCTTGTCAATTTTTTCTCGAGATGGAGAAAACGTAAAATTATCATTTACCCGGTTCCATGAAAGACCCAAAGTTCGCATGACAGAAGCTTCATTTATCAATAGAGAGTTAAGTTGATCGCAATGAGTGGAAGATATGGATGAGAGAACCGATGGCTCATTGCTAATCCACTTTTGAAGAGGAAAGTAGCCAAGACTACATATTTCATCTACCTCCTTGGCAAGCTTTTGACATTCTTGTATTGTGTCTGCGCCACCAAATATGTCATCAACATACCTACCCTTTATCATCGTTTTACTAGCATCCGGGTATGATTGACCATGATCAATTGCCAATTGATTCATAGTTCTTAAAGCTAAGTAGGGAGCGTATGACAAACCATATGTGACAGTTTGTAATTAATATTTACATAGATTTCCATTCTCAAACCAAAGAATTCGTTGAAGAGGTTGATCGTCAGGATGTACCAGTACCTGACGATACATTTTCTCGATGTCGGCAGAAAACACAAACTTAAAACGCCTGAACCAAGTAATAACATCTGGAAGTTCAGTTTGGAGCTTGGGTCCACTATGTAGAATGTTATTTAGAGATTTTACTGAACTAGTAGGAAACGACGCATTGAATACAACTTTCAATTTGGTAGTTTTGCTGGACGGTCGTAAAACACCGTGATGAGGAAGATAATACACAGGAATAGTTGAATCTTCATCATGAATAACTTCACTCATATGATGAAGGGCTTTGTATTCGTTGATGAAATTTGAATACAAGGACCTATATTCTAGGTCAGATGAAAGACGATGATTTAGTTTCTTAAGTTGTTTGAGGGCTGATGATTTCGAATCTCCTAATCGATCAGTGGACTCTTTGAACGGAAGCCTCACTTCATACCGACCAGAAGGTTTCCTAGGGACAGTTGAGGCACAGTAGTCCTCACACTGCTGATCTGCTAATGATAACTTTTGATCATCATCTTTAACGATATCTTCCTGTTCCCAAAACCTTTGCATTATCTCATCAACTTTGTTTTCAGCAAGGCAATGATACATTGATGAACCTGTAGCACTATTTTTAACCCCAGTTGCACCTGTTAACACCCAACCAAATACTCTTGATTGAGCTATTGGAGTTGAGGGTGAACCTTTAATGAGTCCAGCGAGAATGATTGCACCATAGATGTCAGCACCTATAACTAGATTTATAGTTCCAGGGGTCATAAATTCTGGATCAGCAAGTGTAAGCCCATGAATATGCGGCCAATTTGATTGAGAAGGTGTCATAGAGGGCAAGTTAGAAATGAGTTTCGGGAGAATATGAACAGCTATGGGGCAGCTAACTTCGTCATTGAAAGTACAACCCAGATTCACGTTTGCTACTCCGCGAATTGTTGATGTGCGGTTTCCACCTATACCATTCAGAGAAATGGAGGATGATGTACGTTTGATGCGAATGGTTTGAACTAGTTCCTCACTGATAAATGATATTTCAGAACCTTGATCTATTAAGGCTCTGGTGATAATATTACTCCCATTAGGAGCTGTTACCTTTACCCGAGCAGTTGCTAGCAGGACTACTTGACGTGTATTTCCAACTATAGGATGGGAGTGGTTTGAAGAAACTTGAGTGGGAGATGAGATACCTTCCTTTGATTAGTCGCTAGATGTGGAAGATTGCGAAGGTGTGCAAAGATTAGAGGGATTTGAGAAGTTATTTACATCATGGATTGAGGTGTGGTGTCGATTGTGGCATTTTAAACATGAATTTTTAGACCGGCACTCTTTCAGGGGGTGAGAGCCAAGACAATTGAAACATAGTCTTTTGCTAACCAAAAACCCCTTCCGTTGAATGGGAAGCATACTAGTGTACTCTGTACAAGATGATAAATAATGATCCTTTTACACAGTTGGCAAAAGCTTTTATTCTTTAACTGCGTTTCAGTTACAAGAATGGTTTTTGATTTAGGTTTGATTAGATTACCTGTTTGGAGGTGCATCGGAGCCTCTTTATTACATGAGTTGGAAGCTTCGCGCGATTCCACATTCTCCAGGGCACGTACTCGCCCTTCGATAAAGGTTTGCAGATTGGCTAGGGTTGAGGGCTCTGTTGAACATCCTTGATTGAGTTCCCAAGCTGCATAGGTTTCTGGGTCGAGCCGGTGGACTATGAGGTACACGATGAGATGATCCCAAAAACGTGTAGGGGAGCCGAGAGCCGAGAGAGCACCTAAACACTCGTTAATAGTGGATATAAGGCGATTGAGTCCTTTCGCAGACTTTTGTCTCAGTGGCTGAATGCTGAAAATGTCATCAAGATGTTTATTTATAAGTACCCGCTTGCTCTCATATCTTGAAACGAGCTTGTTCCAGGCAGGAATGAAATTATCCCCAGTAACCTGGAAATTAGGTACCAATTGTGCTGCTTCACCTACCAGACTGTTTTTTAAATTGTGTTACTTCGCTACGTCTGATAGTTCGGGGTTAGATTTTACCAATGATGAGAATAAATCACTAAAAGGTTTCCAAGATTGATAATCCCCAGAAAAAGAGGGTAGGGATATTTTTGGCAAAATAGGTCTTGCCACCGATTGCAAGTATTGCAAGTCATTGTTCCCCCGTGCGCCTTCACTGTGCACACTACAAACAGATTCAAGGAGATCCAGCATTTCAGCTTTATTGACCATTTGCGCTTCTTGTGCTTTGCTAAAATGGTCTTCCAGGATGTAAGGAAGAGTTTGTAAAACCTCGGGTTTTTATTCACAAATACGTTCATGGTCATTGCAGAACTTTGACTAGTTTGATGCTAGAACGTCAATACTGTCTGGATTTGATTCTTAGTAATAGAATTTATGTCTTTAGATTTAAAAAAGCCTCTAGAGGTAGTAATAGATAGCAGTCTGGTTTTTTGTAAGTTTAGTTTCGATTCTAACGTCATGATGAAAATGTAGAATGAATCAGGAACAAACAGAATAAATTAGGAGACCTGAAGATTGAAGACTGAGATGTGATTTCGAGAAGAGGTCACCTGAGGTGGAGAAGAGCGATGTTCCCGGTGTAGAAGGACCAAAATCTTCAAATAAGTGATGAGAAAGAACTTTTAGAATGATTAGTTTATTTGAGTACAACATTGATGAAGAAAGAAAAATATTACAATAAAAAAGTAAACATAAAACATGTGTTTTTAATTAAAATACTGAAATGTCATTTTTTGAGCCAGACTTTTAACAGTTATAATTTGGAATAAAAAAATGTTTTTATTGTACTCGGGGAAGTAAGTCGGGGAAATGAGGTTTAGAACACCGGATATGGGATATGATTTATACAAATTTCAACAAAATTGAGTGGAAGGTTTAAGTTAGAGGTAAAAGATGTGAGTGTAAGGATGCGAAGTTTCGCAGGGTTCACCTTCTGGGTTGCAAATTTCTGGAGGGCACCTGTTGTGTCAACTGCGCCCTTTCGTCTGGAATCAACGATCTTCTTTTCACATGGCGTGATTCTCGCTTGTGAGACCTGTTGACCACCCACCATCAATCCAGCCATCAGGGAGCCAGTCGACGTTCCTAGATCCTGCGACTACCACGGCCACCACGAGCGAGTCTCCGACTACTGAGCAAACGGATGAACAACGGTCTTCGTCTTTAGTGCGATGAATACCCTTCAGTGTTTGTCTGTTGAAATAATAATTTGGGGCCCCAGTGTCAACGAAGATGAACTTTGATTCATTGGGCGGGGGATTTGCGTAGGCTTTTAGGTTTGATAATATAGGAAATTCACAGAACTCCAAAATTATATATTTCTGATTTATTTGATTTGATGTTGTCTAATGTATTAATTATAAGTTATTAGGTATTAGTTATATTTCCTCAAAATTGTTGAAACAGGTAGTTGACACTATTGCTTATCCACTATCATATCTTGCAAATATCACATTTCAAGAAGGTTTCTTTCCATCATCTTTAAAATCAGCTATTGTGAAATGTATTCACAAGAAAGGAGGTCCCACTATTCTTAACAACTATAGATCACTTTCACTGACCTCGACCTTTTCCAAAATTCTTGGAAAGCTCTTTTTGAACCGCCTACTTCCATTCTTAGAAAACAACAACGCGATCTTTACCGAACAATTTGGTTTCAGAAAAAACTGCTCAACCACTGATGCTATGTAGTTTTTTTTAAAATAATGTTTAGAAGCTCTCGTAGAGGAGATCGTAGAGAGTGTGTGTTTGGATTCTTTCTGGATCTTAGTAAAGCTTTCGACATGGTATATTACCCACTTCTCCTTGAGAAACTAAACACGTTTGGGATTACGTGAAAATCATTAGTCTGGGTGTCTTCTTACTTGAATGGACTTTCACAGTTTGTTCAAATTTCTCACGTTTATGAGGGTGGATATATTTCTAATCATATGTCTAAGAAAATCAATGTTTGTTCTGGGGAACCTCAAGGATCGGTCCTCGGACCGATTCTCTTCTTGTTGTTTATCAATGATATTGCTAGCAGTGTCCCTGGTATTGACCTTTGTTTATTAGCAGACGACAGTTCCCTGAGTGTTTTTAACAAATGTAGAGAGTCTCTCGAAATTAACTCTTTCATCATAACTAGTCAGCTCTTGCAGTGGTTCAGTGAGAATAATCCTCTTGTCAACAAGGAGAAGACACAGTTTGTTGATTTTAGGATGAAAACCCCCAATAGTTCATTTTTAGAGTTAAATTTTATGATTGGGGTTTGTTTAATAAAATCCAGCCAACAGACGAATTTCTTAGGGCTTGTCAATGATTCTAGATTAAATTATTCATCACACATTGATAAGGTTTGTAATAGTTTGATTAGCTGCTTGTTTCTTCTTCTTCGTCTATCTTTTTTTGCAAATAAGTAAATTTTGTTAGCGGAGTAATATGGATGTTTTCTTCCACATGTTACATACGGATTGGCATACGGAGTAATCTGCGGGATGAAAAGGCTGGATTCATGTAGGGGAATATTTTCATCCAACATCTCTTGACTTTTCCCTGCTTGTATATTTTAGAATGTTTGAACTTTTTGATAAAAAACAGACAAATTTATAATTTTCAAAATAAAAGTCATCATCATCTCCGCAAACAAACTTCTCCTTCCATCCTACGTCACAATACGACACTCTATGAAAAACTAACCTTTTACTCATTAATAAAACTAAACAACTCCCTTCCAAACAATCTTAAATCAGGGACCAATCTTGGCAAATTTAAAGAAAGTTTGAAACTGCTTACGATGTATAAAATGTGTACAGGGGATATTTTCATGCTTTAAACTTATTCTATTTATCTCAGGATTCTTATTAATCTCAGGGTGAGTCTTTTGCCATTGCTTGATTCACATATAGGCTATTTTATAATCCCTTAAAATGTATGTTTAAGGTCGCAGCTTCAGCCAGAGACCGAGCAACGCCTTCATATGTTAATGTTTATCCAGCCGCAGCATCAATTAAGATGCAACAGCAATTGCTGGACGTGTTCAGTGTAGATCAAGGCCGCAGCATCAGTTAAGATACAACATCAAGTGCCTTGGTTTTGTGCTTGTATTGTGAGTGTCACTAATTTTGTGTTAAATTTGGCCGCAGCATCAATTAAGATGCAACGGCAAGTGCCGAAAGCGTAGAGTTAAGGAAGCCGCACCGTCGGACAGTCAGGGCTAAGCAACCTTCGTGGTTAAGTAAAATAATATAAGTGTCATTAAGTGTGTGTTTAATTCGGCCGCAGCATCAATTAAGATGCAAAAGCAAGTCCGAAAGCGTAGAGTTAAGGCAGCCGTGCCGACAGACTGTCAGGGCTAAGCAGCGATCTCTATAATACAACTGGATCGCGCGCTGTAATGCCCGGAACAAGGCACATTTCGGTCCGGCCGCTCCCCCCACCGCTAACGGGTGCGCCTCGCCGCGCGGCCCATACACTTCATACGGGGCTACCGTGTTTTTATTGATATAAACTGAAGTAACTTTGTTAATATTTACTCAATTGAAATGGGGGTTTCACCATTGTACTCCTTATGAAATTACGGAGGTTGTTATGTAGTTTTACGTTATTACAAACACCATTGCAACGATATAAATGGAAGAAAAGGTGTGACTTGGTATTTTTTCTAGTTTTATGTTAGTGAAATATGACGAGTTCAACCGAAACTTTCACGCTATAAAACAATTATTGCATAGGCCTAATGCATTCATATGAGTAGAACAAAGAGTAGATTTTGTCCCCTGCTGTATGTATATAGAAAGAGATGTTTACAATTATCAGCCCACGCGCTGCCCGTGCGTAGCAAGTGGGTAAACAAAATCACTCAAAGGAGGTAATTCATGTCTCGACTAACGATGTAAATATACATCGATGGTCTCGACTTGTCTGTTTCTAACCCCACCCTTCATTAATCCTTCGTCCACCTTCTGAAATTCAGTTCAGTTGGTTTTTGCTGTTTGTTATAATTGCAATATGCCCAAGTCATCATGCCGAAATACTGCGCCGCGTACAACTGTTCGAATAATGCTAAAGACAAGTCGTTATCATTTCACCGGTAAGTAATATTGCTTTGTTAATACTACATTATTATTTTAGGTCTGAAATATAAATCCAAAGTCATGATTTAACTAAACTTCTGCATTTGGTATATTTTAAGTTTTGTTTATTTCTAATGTTATCAACATATTAGTTGGTTTCAGAAGACATACTATTTGCCTAAAGTGGAAATCGCTCTGCCATTCAATTGACAAACAGGAATTTAATTATCAAGGTCCAATGTCTAATATTCTAAGACACATTATTAGTTTTGTTATGTACTAGTTCGTAAATGTAATGTAAATATGGCATGTCAAAACTTTGCCACAACTGTTTTTAAGGGCCATAAAGATTTAGTGCAGCTGGGAGAAACCCCACATGAAGTAAAATTGATAAACATGATAGGATATTTGTTTTTAAAAATAAAGCTACACCACCAATCAAAACTGAGAACACTTGACAAAAACCCAAGTTCGGCTGGCCTTCGGCAAAAACTGCACAAGTTAGTATTGTTTAAGAATACGTAAAACCATTATGTAATTACTAATGTTATGAAAATATTATTTTTGTCAAGTAAATGGTTTTATTAATGTATTTTATACTTATTTGATGACCTATTTTAAGCCTTTTAGTCCTCATTTAATTTAATACTACAACCAAATAAATATATTTAATCACCACATTCACGCTTGCCATATGTATTTTATTAGTAAAATAATTTATATTTCCATGAAACTGAAAAACATAATTGTTATAACTTCATACTCGAACCAGAATCAATGCATAAACTAAATTAAATCAATAAAATATTAGCGAAGATAGCAGCTTTCATTCAACATGCAAAAATGTCTGCCGAATACAGTTTATAACAAAATGATTTTGATATAAAATTTATATCATTACCTCCACAATTTAATACAGATTGCAACTGTGTGAATTAACTGAAAATCAAGCAACTACGAACGAAGATAGAGTGGTTTTTGTGAGCGCGAACACGGTAGTCCCGTGTTAAGTGTATGGCTGCAGCGGTGCGGTTCACCCGTTAGCGGTGGGGAGAGAGCCGAGCTGCCGGACCGAAAACTCAGCACACAGCGCGCGATCCAGTTGTATTATAGAGATCGCTGGGGCTAAGCAACCTTCGTGGGTAAGTAGATGTTAGTGTCAGTGTGTGTTTAATTCGGCCGCAGCAATTAAGATGCAACAGCAAGTGCCGAGAGCGTAGAGTTAAGGAAGCCACGCCGACGGACTGTCAGGGCTAAGCAACCTTCGTGTGTAAGTGTATTATCTAAATTTTGTTTAGGCCTATTCACCAATTTCGCCCAACCTTTGGAAATCTGAAATTATTAATTAATAAATAAGGAAAATGTGAAATAGGGTAGATTGATCTTTTATTTCTGCTTGTGAAATACAATAAATACGATGCTCTTTATTTGGCTACAAGCCTCAAGTAACTTATTACAAATAAAAATTAAATATTACGATGCAAATTAATCGGGGATACGGGGGACTCTGCCTCTACCATTTCTAAAATAATCAAATACGAATATTAAGTTGATAATTAGTTCGGGGACATGGGGGACTCTGCCTCGACCGTTCCTAATAAAATATTCTTATTCCCTTACGGGAGATGCAATTGCTGACCTCTCACAGAGAGTGCAGCATCAGCCCGGAGACGAAATCTGTCTGAAAAAAACCGGCCGCAGGAGCGCCGCTTAAATAGCCCTGGTCAGCTGGGGATGGTCACGTGACCACCCTGCTGAGTCGCTACAATATTCTACATTCCACTAAGACAGTGTTACCAAAATTTCACATCTTAATTAGAAATGTAAACAAACCTGTCACCTAATTTTACAATTATTGCTATTAAATCCTTTCATATGAATTATTCTAACTTAAAACTAATAACTATTAATTATTTTACAATAGAAACAAAGTATTTACAAATGGGTAATGAAAATACAGTCTGTGTTATTATTTACAATGACGATAATCGGATTTCCTAACCTCAACGGTAAGTGAAAGACATTACATTTTCTACGCTTATTACGTTTGTTAACAAATTAAAATGGATATGAAATTAAACAATTTGATCAAATAATAAGAAATCTTAACCTAAGCCTACATAATAAACAAACTACAAGTCAAAATATGATATTACAGTACTTAACCCTTGGTAATCTAGGCTGGGCCTACTTTTGATACATTGCATGCTCTTGATCAAAAAAGAATATTACAGTGTTTAATCTTATTATAATGACGTATTTTGGGCATAATTTTATTTTTAATTCGTAGTTTTATTTTGTGTTTTTTGAAATTGCAGTCACCTGCAAATATAATGACGTCCTTTGTAAATGCTATAGTTATAGTCCTATGACAATAAAGAAGTAGACTTTGACTTTGACTATATGAGCACGCAGGTTTGCTGGGAAATGTAAAAATACCCCCGTTGCAGCAGACCTCCATACTCAGCAAATTTCAAATTCAAAAGAACATATTTCAATCCAACATAGCGAGGTTTGACATGTTTTTAGCGAATTTCCCCTATAGGGAAGAAGCTATTACAGTAGGTCTCGTGTTAAGACTTAAGCCACAGACTATGATAACTTTTAATTTTGGGGCCCCCAGAAGCCAAAAATAGCATTCGCTCAAATATATATATATATATATATATATATATATATGTGTGTGTGTGTGTATGTGTGTGTGTGTGAGTGTGTGTGAGTGTGTGTGTGTGTGTGTGTGTGTGTGTGTGTGTGTGTGTGTGTGTGTGTGTGTGTGTGTGTGTGTGTGTGTGTGTGTGTGTGTCTGTCAGCACGATAGCGCTCGCAAATATGGTGCGATCTTAACCAAATTTGGCGCAGACGTGCGAAGTAGTAATTATTCGGATGAGTTCGAAAACTAGCCCAATCGGACAATCGGAAGGGGGGATAAAGGGGAATAAACCCCCAAAAATTAGGTTTTCTGGGTTTTTACATGGAAAAATTAAAATACCCCCGTTGCAGCAAACCTGTATACTCAGCGAATTTCTAATGCAAAAGAGCATAATTCAATTCAACATAGCGAAATTTAACATGTTTTTGTAATCTCCATAAGAATAACATGGGGAATGAGTACGCAGGTTTGCTGCAACAGGTATGTTAAAACTGGTTGGTTTTAATTCATTGTTTAGTATATCTTAACTAGAAGAAGCCATATACAAAGTTTCATCAAGAAATGTTAAAAAATAAGGTAGATATAGCATTTTTTGGTTTCCCATAAGGATAACATGGTGAATGAGTGTGCAGGTTTGCTGCCACGAAAATGGAAATTTCGGGGATTTTAGACTAATATTCATTAGATCTCATCTAGATGAAGCCACAAACCAAGTTTTATTAAGATATGTTGAGAAATGAGCGAGATATAGAATTTTACTTATTCCCCATAAGGTTAACAATAGGACAACGTACTGTGTTTACCACTTTCAATATCTCGGTAACCAATGAACATAGAGAAATGATTCAAAATACTAAATTGTTAGTTTTTTTGAGCTGAATTCAATGGTGCCAACGAAAGTTTGATTAATTTTATTTTTCTATGTAAAAAACTCAAAAAACCCATTTTTGGGGGGGTTTATCCCCCTTTACTCCCCCTTCCGATGGTCCGATCGGGCTGACTTACGAACTTGTTTAATTGATTACCACTTTACATGCCTGTACCAAATTTGATTAAGATCGGATCATATTTACGGCCGCTATCGTGCTCACAGACAGTCGACTCTCGTTAACACGAACCTTGATATCACAAAATTCTCCATATCACTAATGTTTTGTTAATCCCCTTGGAAAAACCTGTCTAACATGAAGAAATTACTATACATAACACGAACTAATTTGTTGGTTATATTTTACCTCTATAACTAGAAGGGACACAAAAATTACCTCTATAACACGAATTTCCGTAGATAAGACGAATTCGATTCGCGCTTTACTTCCATAACTCGAAATTCACCTCCATACCACGAAGTTTTCAGAATGGACCTCTGTAATACAAAATCCTGGGTTCAGGATGCAATCTGTCGAGGAATCATATCCGGGGTCGAGCGCATGTTTTAATAAAAAAAATAATCGATACTGTAATTGTTTTTACAAAGAGGAAGATTACGGACTTTTTGATCAGTGGAATTAATAAAACTTAAAAGTTTATTTCTGTAGCTGAAGGAGATACGGTAAAGTTTCTTCATATTATTGGTATAATAAAATTTATGATCGATACTGTAATTGTTTTACATGTTTAAGCAGAGTAAGATTACGGACTTTTAAATCAGAATTAATATGATCTCATATGTTTTTGTGTTTTACAGGTTATTACATTATAAATACTGTATTTTTCATTGATATATAATATTTAAATAAGTTAAAAGCTTAGATTTGTCGAAAATGGAGGGTATAAACTACATTTTTCTTTACCTCTGTATCATGAATTTTCATTTGGCTTACCTCATTAACTCGAACTATACCTACGACGAACTATACGTAACACGAAGAAAAATCGCAGTCCCGTGGAATTTCGAGTTAGCGAGATTCGACTTTATATATATATATATATATATATATATATAGACATGTATAAGACCTTTTGAGTGCCTGGCGACTTCTGGCCTTGGAACGCTTATACGATCATAGATTCACGCGACCCTTTGAGTGCCTGAGTATAAATGTTATACCCATACATAATAACCACCTTTCCAGTGCCTGGCTTATACTGAAACCGCATTAGCGATTTTTTTAATGCTTGACACGCGAATACGTTTACGACCTTTCAAGAGCCTGGCTTATATTATAAACGAATTCGCGACTTTTTGGATGCTAGATGTTCCCGCGTTTTTTAGCTGGTATTTATTATCTTGATTGACCTTGGCCCTCCACGCAATCACTTCCGCTCAGTGTCGGATCTAAGGGGGGCCGGCGGCACCTTCACTGACTGGCTCCAGATAGAAAAAATTGACAATCTTGAATTTAAAGTCAAATTTTAATAATAACCACATACGGTTCACTGAGTTTGTTTTTGCTTGATAAAACCATAATAATAAACAAATTTATCAATTACCGCAATCTTACTAAACGTATTTTTGTCTAGTATAAAGGTATTTTTTTCATTAGAAGAAGCTTTACCTACACATGCCTGAGAGCGCATTCCTCTCCACCTTATATCAAGATCGACTGGAAGCCGACACAAGCAAACGGCACTTGCAAGAGGGAGGACCGCCGATATTGGGCATGAGCCTACCCAGGGCAGTGACACCCTTGGGGGCTTTGTCGGAGGGGCGCTGGATATGGTCGCATTATAAGTATAGACTGCCCTTTAGGCAGGAATAGAATACCCCTGTCGCAGCAGACCTACGTAATATGTGACTTTCTAAAAACATTTTTCTGTTTCATGGAAGTACATTTGACATGTCTAAAGAAGTGAGTAGAATAATGAATGGGAAAGCAAAACTATATTATTGACAAATTATATTATTATATTAATGCTGTATGTTGAATTCTTATCGTGATAGATCGGGAGCTGGGAGGTCAAAAATTACGTCATAAGGTGCACATATAAAAGCTATACCGTTTTGAAGAGGCATCCTGGGGGGTGTCAAAAATGGGGTTTTGAGCCATCAATCTGGGGGCTTTCTCCAAGGAAGCGGCAATGCTTATTCAATGTTAAATGGTGTAGAAGTTTTTAACTATACTTTGGGAAGGACCACTTTTGAAATAGCTACTCCCTTTACATATGCAATACCTGTACAATACTTTTAATGGTGTAAAAGGTTTTAGATATAATTCGGAAAGGACCACTACCGAAGATCATAGCAGTAAAAGAAATTTTTTCCCACGTGCGCCAATTACCTAGGCAATGTTCAAAGTAGAACAATGTATGAATGAACGATTCAGTGGCTCTGGTCAGCCGCCGCTGTGTTGACGTGACGGAATTTTTTGTTTATAAACAATAGGGTGCACACAGAGACGAGTCACTTGTCTCCCAGTCATAACACTCCTGATTCTAAATGAGGACGTATTCAAAAAAATTACAGGTAAAATTTGACAAAAATGTGAGTGAAAAAGTAAATGTGGCCCTATACTGGATTGTATGGGGGGCTAGCAAACCTCCCTCCCCGCTTATAATTTTTTTTTCATCGCCCTATACACGAAAGTACCCACGTAAAATGAGCTAAGAAAATAGGTTATTCCCACTACTGCTCGGCAAAATTACATAACGTTAACTTTCTGTGCATATGTGGTGGACGGAAAGTAACCGTTATGGGATTTTGTGGTGTAGACCGATCAGCTGTTGCATTACTGTACCTCGACATAAGCATGGAAACTCAGCGTTTTTTTTTTTCTTGATACTAAGTTGAATAAACAAAAATATGCATGTTGTTTAAAGGTTTTTCGATATCGTAATGAAAAATAATGTTCAATACTCATCTCAAAAGTGCTATTGCGGAGGTCGATAGCCTTTTCCATGCTCGGCTTCGCCTCGCACGTAAATGCAATCTCTCACCGCTAAAGGTCACTTTCGAGACTAGTAATGAAAATGACTAGTACTTTTCATTGAATAGTACTAGTCATTTTGTCAAAGATCTAGTACTAGTGTCAAAGATTTATCATTATATTCCATAATTCATTCCAACTTTCCTACCGAGTACCATTCGGAACCAAATTGTATGTTAGATTCGATACAACAGGCAATAGATTTAACTGCAACAATACAACCGAAAATGTGATTTCCCCGATAAATCGAAAACCAGTGGCGTAACAGATATTTTTCGCCCCCCCCCCAAACTTATTTTTCGGGCCCCCAATGAGTTTTTTAAACCACCGATAGAAGTTTTTTTTTCAGTAAATTATTGGTAATAATGCATAAAAGGGCGTGTTTACTATTTCGATCATGTCCTGACAGCTACATCCTTACATCACGATTGTACGCCACTTTAAATGGGCAAATAATAATAGGGCATTAAATGTCGTAAAAATCTGATTAAAGCAGGGCCGCCGAGAGGCTATGTCAACCAAATCTGAAACTATAGGGGATCGAAACGAGCAGGGTTTTTTGTTTGGGATTACTAGGCCTTGATCGGCAGGTTCATACTAACTTATAGGAAATAAAATTACACGGTGGAAAATTTACATTTCAAACTTAACAAGTGGAAATCACTGCAAGGTAGATCAACCATACTTTTGCGTGTATAACTGTATTGCTTGTGACTGACAGATCTCTATGGCACAATGTTTTCACACTATGAAACATAACACCTTCTCACGAAGCCCACCTTTCTATACCTCAACAGTATTTTGCTAGCAAAAAAAATACTCCAAATCGGCGTGATGCAAGATGAATGGAACAAAAGTTTTTCTTATTCAACTTGGGCATGATGGTGTACCATAGGGGGAGGGGGCAAAGTTAAACACCCATGAGTTTAATTATTTGGCATAGTTAGTTAACTGCCGTGTTTTCCGATCGCCGGGGTAAATGAGGAGAGTATAAGGTATCAAATTACACGAACGGCTGGAGAAAACCGTTGCACGTATATTCTGACCGCAGGAAATTGCAAAAGTATTGTAACATGACAAATTTCGTGAAAGAAGAAGACAGTCACATTTACCAATACAGGTAAATGACAGGATTTGCCTAGGACATGAATATAACGGGTGGAAAAGTCATGCGAGTTCACCGATTAAATAAACAGTCAATTTATTTTGTTATGCAAATGGAATTCTAAAAATTTGCTTAAAGGTTTAGTCCAAATTTTTATGTATTCGAAAAATAAGGAAAATTTATCTTTCAATTAATACGAATGTGTAGAGTTCTTTTGTATGTTTTTATGCCTCTAGACAACGGTAACTCAGCCTAAAATTGTGAGTAAGGAATAATTTTACAAATTCTCAGGGGGAGTCTACCGGACCGTCCGGACCCCTCTTCCGCTCCCCCGGTCTTGTTTCCTAGGCCCAGGGGCCCATGATGTTTATAGACTTGGGCCCGGCTTTGCCTCTCGTGGCCCTAGACAGCAGTTATCAGATGGTATTGCGGCCGGGGGGCTCTATAGTGACAACAAAAGCGCCCTTTTGTATTTGCGTTATTTTGGGAACGGGATTTTATGGCCCTATTGACAACTTAAATTAATTGGCTCTTAAATGACATGGTTTTCAATCGGTTAGCTCATCTTCGAGCCTCCGTTTAGAAATTGTTCAAAAGTCAAATCCAGGTGCTAGCTGACCTGTTTAAAGCCATAGCCCTCCGTTTGCCAGCTTAACAAGAGTCTGGCTTAACATGTAAAATGTGTTTCCCTTTTTTAAGAAAATAATATACCATTGTAAATTAAGTTGAGACTGACGGGCTAGTTCTAACGGTAAGATACTTTCCTTTATGGTGGGAATAGATTATTTTCTTCTGTCCAATAAAAACGCCTATTCTACTAATATTATAAGTATAAACATTTGTGAGTATGTTTGACGTATTAAGTAAGTTAGCTGACGACGTAACGACGTATTCATCTGTTAAGCTAACTACCAGCTACATGATTAAAAATACCAAATTATTTCTTTATCAAAAATATAAAGATCATTTTAAATGTACCGTACTAATGTTAATAGAGTGTGATAATAAAACAATATCTTTCTATTATTTTGAACGTGCGCAAAGCTACGGGTGACATTTAGTATGTTAATAAGTAAAAAACAATAATGCGGATATCTATTGATTTTTATTATTTAGTTATTTTATGTTTGAAATTGTATATTGATTATTGAATTGATAAAACACTAATTTATCCTGGGTTATAAAAATATTTAGCCCTGAATTATGTGGTGAAACTATTACTCCTGAGCAAAGGCTATTCATGGGATATTTTACAAACCCGCAAAGGCACAGCTAAAGAGAGAGAGAGAGAGATTAATAGGTTTATTTTAATATCAAATATATACATAACAAATTCTAGGGGGTCGATGTGCTGTGAACAAAATCTTAGAAATGTTTTTAATAATGTAGAAGATAACAAAACCAACCAAAAGTTTCACTAAATTTTCGTTTATTTTTATAGTCTTACTCAAATAAATGTTAATGATATTAATACTTACTTACATTAAAATTAAAGAAAATGAAATAAACCGTAGTGAATTATTAGTTAAAACACAGCACAACTACGAATGTGGCAGACTCGTATACCATCGTTGAAAAATATCAGCTGCTGGTCAAGTACGTGTAAAAACTTTCCAAACGAAAATTTAAGTTTTTAATCAATATATGACTAGGAAAGTACTCTTAATAAATAAGCGCTTATGTCGCTTAGATTCCTTCAAATCTTAATCCACCGTTTTACGACAATAATTGAAACTCTTATGCTCTGTAATACAAATTTCTGTATACTTTAATTCTGGCAAAGTCGTTTTATCAATTAAAAAAACCAAATCAAAATATAGAACCTACAAAATATAATTTTGACTATGTACTGACTGCATTTACGGTTGCCAGTTCATCATAAAATTATTTGAGCAGTTTCAACATTACAAACACGAAATGTATGAATTCATGAAGTTCGTTCCCAAAAGGAGCCCCTTGCACGTTTTCACGTCTAGGCGTCCAGCTTATCCAGCGACCTTCAGATAAAAAAGCCCGCCAATTGTTCGAGTCGTCTTTAATAAAAATATTTGACCTCTTTCTACCCTTGTCAAACAATAAAATATTTAAAAATACACCAAGCTATTTAAGAGAGAACCCCTTCGATTCTCTTTCCAGTAATATTAGGATACGGATAACCAATGGCTGAATAAATGTGTTTAACTTAATTTTAGCAGTATTATTATATTGCCTAAGTGTGAAAAGTTTAAAAACTTAAAATCAATTCCTAATTGCTTACCTAATGACTATCCATTTTCATTGGTCGAGGTGTTATTAGAATCGTCTTTGAATTACTCATTAATTGCAAATGTTTGCTTCCTATAACGGTTTTCATGAAATTTAATATCAATTTTTTAATAGTCGCCATCGTAAAATAGTTAAAGGGTGAAAGTTAAACTGGGCACTATTTTTGACGTCCTCCAAACTTTTTTTTGTTATTACATAATACATCCACACATCCACAATTTTATAAAGCGTTACACATCCACACACACGGACAGACAGACACTACTCCGAAAACCACTTTTTTGGACTCAGGGAGCACTAAAACGAATATATTCACTAACAACTCAAATTCGAATATTTTGACAAAAACAATACTTTTTCAATACACTCGATAATTCGACACTTAGTGGACTTGGAGGGTGTCGAAGTATCAAAATGTCGAACTATAGGAAGTATATGAGATTTCACATTAATAAAAGCATTCAAAATGAAGGTAGGTCATGTAAATGTCCTAAATTTATCAATTACCATAAACCTAAACCATTGCACAGCTATTTAACTAAGTTTTATCAAAATGTAGGTCCTAGTAAATATCACTGGACAAAATACTTGGGAGTCTTAAAATGTGTTTTGAGTGTTAGCAGTTGTTGAACTATCCAGAGTGTCGAAGTATTGAGTGTCGAACTATCGAGAGTCTACTGTACTAGGTTCAATATATAAGGGGGAGAAAGTAAAATGAAATACTTAATTTAAAATGTTTAGTTAAAACTAAGAAACAATTTTGAGAGGTACAAGGATAATAATTGAATGTTTTTTATTTGTAAATGTCTTTAATCTTTGAATCACAGAGAAAGGAACTTCTCTGTGTTTCCGTTATACAGCAAGCAGTTATAACAGCAAGTTTCCGTTATAATTCTCAACTATTAAAGCCTCCAGCCTAACTCTCGGGCTGAAAAGGGTATAGTTGAAGTGTAGAGTGGCCTGATAACTTTGTTTTTTGTTATAAATGCACTTCTCTTGCCTGTGTACACAAAGGTTGACAGTTATTGGTCGAGTCTGCTTACGTGCCGAGAACCCAGTGACCCAAAACAGAAGGACGTTGCGATAGCCGAAAGAAATTCGTTCGTTATCTATCGACTTGAACTTTTATTTAACTTTTTGAGGCATATGAAAACCCATGTTGATGTACCAACTTACCATATGAATTTTCGATTATATAATTTCATAAAGGAAATTTTTGCCCAAAAATAATGTAAAATTCCTGTAATTTAAAAAGCATTAGGATCTAAAAACGTCTGCTTTGTTTAAATTAAAGCCTGTAGTACTGATGATTGATTCAAAGCCATGTGCTAGATGTTGACATATGGCTTTTTTAAAGGCAGCTAACTATGCACGCTCAATTTACTATAACAATAAATATTTTAACTTTATTATTTTCCGATTTTATAATTAGGGGTTTGAGTATATCCATAATTTAAATTTATAAACAGTTGAGAACGTTGGTTTCGTTTACGTCATAAAGATGCCAATTTAATGCCAAATCTTCTATAGTTTACAGGGTGTTAAAAAAATGTGGGGCAATAATTTACAGATAATTTACGGAGAAATTTTAACTTTTCTACATAAAAACACGGTTCCTTAGAACATTATGTCTGATATTTGCATGTTTTTATTCAGAATATTTAAAAATTTCTTCATTATTACTGGTCTGATTGTTATAATCTGAATATCATCGTTAATTAGATAAAAATTCGCAACTTTTTTGTCATTAGTATAGTTTTTCTAAAATTTACGATTTTTAAGTTATTTAGCTTTAAAAACAAAAAATAGTCGCCATTTTGAAATGGCACAAAGGGGAAATTTGATACTTCTTACAAAAATAGTTCTTAATAGTGGTTACCCATATACCAAGTTTGAAATGTATACGTTAAGTGCTTCGTGAGATATGATTAAATATGTAAAAATCATAAACAGACACACAGACGGAAAACGAAGCACTTTAGGACCTATGTTTATATAAACTTTTTTGCTTATTTTGACCCAAGGAATCACTACGTAGATTATTGCCCCACATTTTTTGAACACCCTGTATAATTACGTAAGAGGAATTTTTGCTCCGATATTGTGGGTGTTTAGCAAGTCGCAGGATGATGGGAGAGGGCTCAAATTGAAGGCCAGATCCAAGAGACTCGGGAAAAATACTGAAATTTCTGAATACTGAACATGAGTACTGATGCTTGATTTAAAACCACATGCTAGATGTTGATATGGTTTGTTTAAAACCCAGCAAAATTGGTTGAACGTACTATAACAAATGACTGTTTTTTTTACTTTTACATTTTCCAATAATATAATTTTAGGGGCTTTAACCTTCTCACCATTTAAATAGCAAAAGGAAATAAATACGTCTGTTTTGTTACATTATAGTAGCTGATGTTGATTTAAAGCCAAGTGATTTGTAATATTAATACAATCGAATAAGCGCAGACTATTGGTAAAGAGAAAACTTCATTCATCGTTTTTAAGTCCCAGCTCTACCAGTTTTATGCGCGGTAGGAAATGGTCATGGTTTTGACTTAGCAAAAACAGAGTGTTGCACAAAAAGTGATTGAGTCAATAACAACTTTAAATTTTATCATAACAAAAAGGTTCACGTTTAAATTTGGCCAGTAAAAATATATTTAATCTTGAATCTACTAAGACAAAGCAGTAATTACTCACGGGCAACCAATAAAAACGTGTTGAGCGTAGGATAAAACTCAATATTAACTATTTAATAAGCTCGTGGTCTCGAAGCCTAACTCTCGTATGACGTGGAGTCGCCAACAGGAAACCATTTTCTGATTTCATCCTTACCTGCTTGCCTATTGGGTAAAAATTTAGCCTCAATCGGAGGTTTCCGCAATAAGTACCCTTTAACTGACCAATACGTTCTTTTGAACCAGGTGGAGGCTACACACGACATTTGTTTACATTTTTGTGTTGAATGTCACGAATTTCCTTGGAAAATAAATTAAGTGCTGCAATCTGTGGTGAACCTTAAGAACTTCTTCAAACCATGTCCATATTCAATTATAAATAAAGTGAACTGAATTTCTTTTGAGATCGACGGAAAGCGCCACTGTTCCAAAATTCAGCCACTGCACTGAAGTAACGCCCATTCTTAAACTCCTGATACGTGTTAGCAAACGCCAAAATATCTTTAACATTACTCATTAAACGTTTAAATTCGTCAAACTGTTCCGAGTTGTGAGTGTGAAGGAGACAATAAATATTCAGCATTTGTATTTCATTTTTAGGGGCTTTTGCCCCTTCAAGCCACTAGTTTTAGATTATTGGTGTAAGGATTTTCTATGCTTATACTCTAGAAATCAGGTATGTAATATAATGACAGGTATTCACCACCAATCGTGGTGAAATCAAATTTATTTGATATTGAAGAATGGTTAAAAAATAAACAGCCTTTGAGTCTTCCGAAAATTCAAGGCTAATGGTAGAATTATGAGTTAATGCAAACAATTTTTAGTATTGACGATTGATTGGTTAATTGGTTTTATTAGAAATTTTTATGATACAACATCTCTCTGAAATATCAACTATCCCGACCCTTTATTCTAAGACGATGCGACACTGCCAAATATAGGGTTGAATATCGAAAATATTTGTTTGTTGAGTGAGTAAAGTAAAACATTACTCACTCAACAAATGAGTGAAAATGTTGGCCCCCGAGCTTTGCGCCAAAAATTAATAATGCAAAAATGCACATTTTTACAGTCCGTGCTATCACATCATTGTGTAAAAATTCAATAACATTTATAAGTTAAATACTAGCTATTCCTAAACTAAACTTGAGGTTTTGAGGTGGCATGTGTATGTCTATCTTTTTTTGTGTCTTTCACTTGACTTAACCATATAATAAAAGACCTAGCGACCGAAACATTAAGTGTCATTGGAAATATAAAGAACATTACCCAAAGGCACGAGAGAGGGTGTGATTTATTTACAGTTTGTGTCCTTTAAGCCAAGGGGGGTTGAATTTTTACTAATTTATTGACAGTACTTCATTATAGACCTAGGCATCAGTATATACAAACGGGGACTTCACTCTAGACGATATTGAAAAGAAACAGGGTCTTCGTCATCGTTAACTCAAACAGAATATTTGGAATTCTTTTTTAATTCTTTGGAAGATGTAAACTGATGAAGGGCCAGTTATCAATGAGTGGATATGAAAAGGAGCAGTAAATTCGACTTATGAATTTTATATTAATTCTTATTGATTATAAAAATCTATGTCGTCACCCCCGGGGTCGATCGTTAACTTCGGTATGTGGGCATAAATCCACAAAACATATAAACGAAATTGTCATAAATCATTAAGCACTAAGCTACATAGAGCTCCTTTTTATGGTATATGGATCATGAACACATTAAATTGTGTATGCAAAATAATCAAGTGTTTTGAATTCTAAGTTTTACGTCAACCGGCAGCAGAAATAAATTAATTTTGTGTGATTCACGAAGTGCTTGTCTAATTATCCTTCTAGAGAGTAATAAAATATGTTCATCTCCAATATAATAGATATAATCTAGCTGTTAAAAAATATTCAGTTTAAAATAAAATCCATTTATAAATAGACGGTTGAGAGAGATTAGCAACACTACTACGTCCACAATAAGCCTGTCCAGAACAAATTTAACATGGGCTTTTAAAGAGCCGCTTAGTGGCAATCAGTCAATATTTCTCGCAAGGTTACACATTAATGTCAACATTAATATAAAAAATGCAATAAATGAATACGGTTCAGTGATATTTCCTCATAATTCTCAACTTTTGGTACCTATCTAACGCTGACTTCCGCGTTTGGTGTTGTGAGAATGTTAAGTCGTACTTTAAAAATTAATGAGTCAAATCATATGTTTTTATATATTTCTAGTTGAATGGAATCGGTTTAGCATATTCAAATATTTATAGTTTAGTAAGTATAGAAAAAAATTCTGACAAACCCAAAAATTCTCTTTCTTAGTAATATTTGAAGCAAAATTATATAATAATACAAATAAAAGTTAAAAAATGCACTAATAAGATCGTTTCAGTGACATTTCTTTAAACTGTCAACATTATGTATCTATTTACTAGTCAAACGGTACCAAACGTTTGGTACCAAGCAAATGCAAAGTAGCATGTTAACAATTAATGAGTCAAATCATATGTTTACATCTATTTCCAGTTGAATTTAATTGGTTTAACACGTTAAAATATTTGTAGTGTAGCCGATATGAAAAGAAAGTCGGACAAACCCAAAAATTCATTAAGTTAGGGCGTGTGCCCAAACAACCCCATCAAAGGGCGATTTTGGCCCATTGCAATAAAATTGAACAGCAACTCAGATATGTTGTAAGAGTTGTACATAACACTAGCAGAAAAAACAAACTATGTAGCTTATGTAGCTATATAGCTTAGATAGCTATAATAGCACAATAATAAAATTGACTCATTATTGATTGACTCAAAATTATCTAAAAAACTGTAGCGAGTATTTCATTAAGAATGGTATAGCTTGATTTGCATGCATGTCACCCTTATCCAAAATTATCAGATTAGCAAACTAATCTGGACTACCGAAATACAAGAATTAAAGAATTTTTCAAAGTCGAATGAAAAATTTCACAAGAAATTTAATGGTCTAATTAAAGAGAGAAAAAATAAACCTTTTATGGATTTTATAGGGTCCCTTAAGTAAAAGGTTTAAGTAAATAAACCAGTTAAGGAGGGAAACTAATCTTATCCTAAGTTCAGTTAACGGCTGAAGTATTGTACTAAACTAGTTTCTAAATATATTTCCTCAGTTTTAATTTTTAGACGGTCCAGGATTGGTCTTTTTGAGAACCCACGAACATTGCTATGAAATGAGAAGCAGTTTTATGCTTTTGTGATAGTTTCATTGATGAAATACCATGACTTGTTCTAAAACATAAAAAAGTACATAAGGATTGAAATGAAATGAAATGATATTCGTGAAATGAAATAAAATTAGTTTATTCCACAAAAAATAAGAATACATGCATAAATGTGAATAAAAAAAAGTTTATGGAATTAGTTCCCCACATGAGCAAACGCTTGTGTGTGGGGAACGAGTCAACAGTCATAACTGAGGAGGAATTACTTAATAATAAAAAATACAGAAAATCTATTATAAAAAGTGAGTGAAAATGCGGAAAAATAGAAATACCGGAAATGAAAAAAACATGCACATACGACTACACACTCCGACTTCAAAACGAAAACGAAATAATGAGCCATTTCACCGCAAGACCTGGACCATTCATGCACACTCATTCCGCAGGCACACAAAGCTCACTCGACTGGACAGACGGACCCACTCACACTCATCCATTCACTCTCACACACGCACAGCTGTCGTTCGGTTTTCTTGGAACTACACGTACGGAGAAGAAAATAAATCTTTAATGCGCTCGCGTCCAACTCCCAATAGCCATTTATCTACCATTTTTTTAAACGTTCTGATGCTACAAGGTGAAGGATATTTAATACTGTTCGGAAGACGGGGAAAAACTAAGTTAGCAACATAGTAAGAAGATGTTGTATTAACCCTCCGTCAGTGACACACGGAGTTTTCCTCCAGGTGCTTTTATTTTTGTAAAAAAATATGCTTTCTTACCAGTCCGCAGTCGCAGGAGTAACTGTACCTCACATGCCTCTTTCTAGGAGTCGGTTCGACCAAAACACTTTGTACCCACTGTTTGTACCAGTTACTATATTTGGATTCGAAAATATAGATTTTGAATACAAGTGACAAGTAACACGTTTTACATACCTATAGGGTTTCAAAAATATGTCAAGTAAGTTTTTTATTGCTTAATATTGATTATAAAAGGGTTACATTTCACCTTTTTATAATATACTAGCAGTTACCCGTGGCTTTGCTCACGATAAAAACTGTAACTCCCGCTGCCTAAATGAAGATAGGGCCACATTCTGAGTTTATGATTAAACAGATGAGGTACAAAAACGAATGACGACTTTACGTTAACTAACTAAACTAAATTTAACTTTTATATATTTAACATAGTACATATCAGCTAAAAAATCAACAAAACAACTATAAAACCATTAGCTGTAAAATCGTATCCATATGTGAAGCTGAACCACCTGCTTGTTAAATGATCATTGAAAATTAAACAAAAGATCATCCATTCCACTTGCGTAGGAAAATTTATAAACTTCAACCCCGCCAAAACCCTTAAAACTTTGAATTAAAAACCCCGTTCTTAGGGGATGCTCACGCCCTTAAGATCGTCCATGCAAAGGTCCAAGGTTCTAAGTCTTGTAGTTTGGGCTGAGTAATGATAGGTAAGTGGTATTGGACAAATATAAAGAAGATGGACTTTCATTAACCAGAAAGATGTTTTCAGGAATCCTCAAAGTCTGCAGGTCTGCTGCGACTGGAGTTATTCTATTGCTGCCCCCCGCAGGAGGTATTTCTTATTTGGCCTTCCTGTACTATACATATGAGCAGATTCAGCGCCCCACCGATAAAGGCCTCAAGGGTGCAACTGCCCTGGGAAGGCTTATGCCCAATATCGTTGAATCTGCTCGCATGCATAGTATACTGTATAGTGGCCCTTAAGCAGGAATATAAAATCTCCGTCGCAGCAAACCTTGCGTACTTAGAGAATCCTAAAGCAGTTTTCTGTTTCATGAAAGTTTATGTACGTAAAACGTAGAAATTGCCTTGATTTAATGTCAAAAAAATTCTAAGGTTTTTAGGGTCTATCTTGAACATAAAAATACCCCCGTTGCAGCAGACCTCCAGACTACGTGCATGACCTTATTTCATTTCTTCCATAAGAATAAAATGGGGAATGAGTATGCAGGTCTATTGCAACAGTCATTAAAAAATTTGGTGGTTTTAAAACAATATCAGGTGAATCTGAACCAAAAAAACCACATACCAAGTTTTATCAAGATATGTTGAGTAATAACCGAGATATAGAATTTTTCTATAGGGACAGTGTACTGTGTTTTCAGCTTTAAATATAGTTTGAATAGTGTTTTTTGCTTCTGGGAGCTCCAAAATGAAAAGTTATCATGGTCTCGCGCTTAGGTCTTGCCAATTCCATCAATGAAGTTTTCTAAAAGGCAAAGGCAAAGTATTTTTTTCTATTGATGTAGATAAAATAAATGGTTTAAATTAGCTCTTTCATTAACAGCTGTTACGGGGAAGAAAGGTCTTATAAGTATCTCTAGTCAGTGATTTATTTTATGTTCTATTCCTGACAGCTGGTTTGACATTCCACTAAATTTCTTGCATTTTACATCTGTTTAAATATAAACATTTCACCAATTTGTATTCTGCCATAAGGATAATATGGGATCTTTGAGAGGGTCCATGGCGGGGTCCAAGGGTCAGATCAGGATGAAAACCATTTAGTTTTCCTATTTAATTCCTAAAGATACAGTGAACCAAATTTCAGCCTTCTGGGTTATTGGGAAGTTGGAGAATTAGTGATGAGTGAGTGAGTGAATGAGTGAGTGAGTGAGTGAGGGCTTTGCCTTTTATACACGACAAACAGTGTAGTTTTATACATCTATACTAGATGTATAGATGTATAGATAGAGGTATAGATGTATAAAACTACACTGTTTGTCTATTATTTCAATACCCGGAAAAAAACTCCTTGAGTCACTATTCGTGTTTTAAAATCAAAGTCACCTACCAAGGGTTAATTGTTTTATTTAATCTAGGAGCAATAATACCTGAATTAAATACAGATTTTGTTAAATATGTCTGAGCCTGATGATGAAATAAAGAGTCGCGGTTGTTTATAAAATTAATACTTTCATGTACAGTTGTCGGATACTAAATACTTTGAATTCATCAAACAAAAGCAAAAAAACAAAAAACAAAACAAAACAAAACAAAAATTTAATACTAAGTAATTTTAAATAAGTTAGGTAAAGGTTAACGAATATCGTGAAATTTCACCGAAAAAAAAAATATATAATAGTGGTCTTTGTTAACTTTTTGAATGATTATTTTTTTAAATTGCACCAAATGTTTGTGACCTCTCTTGTGTTAATAGTGTTTAGGCTACCAGAACGACTGACAATTTCTTAAAGACGCAAACATATGCCCTGATTAATCTATGACTAGCGCACAATATAAAACATTGTTGACCGTGCAATGATATTCACAAGCATAATTTTTCTCGACCCTAAAATATTTTGTGAATTTTAGCGTGACTAGGTGAGAGGTAATCCCTCCTACCACACCGCTGCCGTAATAACGAAATTCGCGGGACTAACAAATATTATTCAAAATTCATCGGGTTAGTGAGCCGCAAGAAATCAGCCCACGGGATATACACCGAGGGCATACACTGCTGCGTTGGCCGACCACCTGCTACTCCCTTCCTCACCAGCACATTGTTTTCCACGCGGTTTTATTGCTCACAGCTCACAAAAGAGTCATCCCTAATCTGTCACCGCCCGACCAAGTCTTGTTATGAGCGAGTCTCGAGTTTATGGTGATTGATGTTTTTTTTTGGAATTCGTAAAGATAGTGAATGTGTGTGTATCGCTTCAGGCGTTTTGTTTTGGCATGCAATATTTTGCCTGTGTCGCAAGTACCGGTACACGCGAACTATGATGTCTTAATCTAAACGAACAGATTAAGACATCATAATGTGACCTATCGAATATGACAGTAGACTTGTCTTTGCATGGGTATTCGGTTTTTCCAATATTTTTTCTAGATGAACCAGTGGGTCCGAATGTATGCCCTCCGCGGTCGGGGCGTCCTTCTTGATAACGTAAAGTGTTAAACATGGTATAACACTTAAAATTAGGATGAAACGACACTGGAACAATAATATTCAGCGTTATTTTTCTATTCTTTGACATTTTTACTGTTACTCTGTCTTGAAAATTAAACGTTTTATTAAAATAAACTAGCAGCCCGCGTCACTTCGTGACTTAAAACAACTTGGTAAATAGGCTTTAGTTTCATGTTGATTATGTATGGAGTTTTGCAGCGTAAAATACCTTTCAATGAGGAAGTGTGTGAATTTTGTGATTTTATAATTTTCTAGACTAATTCTTTGTGTCACAGCACTGGAATAAAATTTCCAGAAATTGAACCTCTCATCGGGGCTAATTACGAAAAAGAATTATTACATTAGACTTGAAACATCAATATGGGAAAGAAATTCTTCACAGAATTCGAGAAGTTCATTTGTTTCATCTGCTTTAAAAGTGTTTTTATGTATACGTTCTACACTTGGAATTTTCGATTTCGACAGTGCAACAACATTATTCATAGAATGAGGGTTAGTTTACATGGATCTTTACTGTTTGGTGGGATTTTCACGTCTCTGTTTAAGAGTATTCTTTCCAAAAGTATTGAATCCTAATGTTAATTTTACACAAATGTACGTGTCAGTTTCTTGCATTCATCTTTGTTGGTTCTTAACAACAAACGGTAAGGAGTTGGAAAAAAACACTGATTTACTGACAAACTAACCTCTAAATAATATTTATAAAATAGCCATTCGCCGTAAATCAAATTATTCAACGCTCATATCGGCCAAGGAATTAAATTTTCAAACTGACCCGCTTTTTTGTTCTGCATCTTACAGTAAACACATGTTTGGCCAATTTTACCCAAGCAAATAACATAACCTTCTATGAAATGCCTCTATTAAATAGACATATTGTTACATTTCAAAATCGAGTAAAATAGAAAGGCTAACCGTTAACACTTCAATATCCTTCGCATTCCAAATACCAAATACTGTTTTAAATTTGTAATGCGTTTTAAAACTTGATTTTTTAATTTTCAAAAAAATGCTATTTTAAAAATAGAAACGTTGATACACGCATCTATATGTTGAAACGTGTATCAATGTGTGTGTGCACTATCAATAGTTTGTTAGAAAATCCCATCTCCAGCGCACCTCCTGAGTTACTTATGTTCCTTTTTAAGTTTACTTTTTAAGAAAATAAATACAATATATTAAGATGATTACAGACAATTGGCCTTAGTTTCAATAGGGCAAATACTCTTACTTATATTCTGTTGTCTTAAAAAACGTCACTATTTTTTAAATCAAAATCATATGAGGATGAATGTTAACTGGCTTTTGCTAGCCCCTCATTATCTGGTATATCTATGAAACTATTTCAAATATTGATCATCTGTTTTGTTACAAAGAAATGTGAATTGGAAAAGTTCATAGGTTCTATCACAGATAGTAGCACATTCGCTGGAATTTCAAAAGCCTCCTGTGTGAAGGCTTTGCATGGGATATTTTCCAAACCCACAAAAGGCACATCTAGAGAGTAATAGCTTTAATTTGATACCAAATATGTGTAGAAAAATTAATTTCTAGGGGTCGATTTGCTCTGTACAAAATCCCAAAAATCCTTTTAACAATTTAGATAGATTCAATTTTCCGAGTTTTGATTTACTGTGCTGAAACGGTTACGATTTGCTTGTTTGGAATTGACACAGCACCAGTAGATCTTAAGTGATGCTTGTCCTAAATTGAAAAATAAGATCAACAGTTTGGGACGAGGGTTTATAAATCCAAATATGATAAAACTGAGTAGGTCTCTATAAGTCCTTGAAACTGATTATAACATTGTGGTTGTACATATACTTATAAGAGGTATTGAAAAGCGCCATTTTGAGCGGTGGTGTTTAAAATATGGTGGTGTTAAAGATTTGGCGGTGTTAAAAATGTACCGAGCAGATCTCTTCCTCTGACATCCAATTGTATTTTTTTCATATTAGCTTATTTAACAAAGGTATACCGTAAACTCACATTTATTCCTTGTACAATCGCCACTTGTTCACAAAACATTACAGTTTATGTGTCTAAACCTATGTTTTTGACCACAAGAAGTCAAATTTTACCATTTCCAAAGTTTTGATTTTGCTTAGTTTTCGAGTTATTCGTGAAATGACGGAAAAACGCAAGATATAATTTATGAGCGCTATTTTAATAATTTTGTAACTGGAGGTTGTGTTGAAAAATTTCAAAAAAATTTCCCAATAAATCTCATCCCTCGACATCCAATCGTATTTTTTTCATATTACCTTATTTTAACAAAGGTATACCGTAAAATGGCATTTATTCCCTGAACAATCGCCACTTGGTCACAAAACATTATAGTTTATGTGTCTAAACCTATGTTTTTGAACACGAGAAGCCCAATTTTACCATTTCCAAAGTTTCGATTTTGCTTAGTTTTCGAGTTATTCGTGAAATGTCGGACACACGCCATGTATAATCTATAAGCGCCATTTTAATAGTTTTTTAACTGGCTGTTGCGTTAAAAATTTTCAAAAAATGTTCCGAATGAATCTTTTCCTTTGACCTATATTCGTATCATTTCATATTCTGTCGTTTCATAAAGGTATACCATAAAATAGCATTTATTTTCTGTAACATCGCCATTTGGTCCCTTATCATTACAATTTATGAGTCTAAACCTATGTTTTGGAACACGAGAAGTCCAATTTTACCATTCCCAAAGTTACGATTTTGCTTAGTTTTCTAGTTATTGGTGAAATGACGGAAAACGCAAGATATCATTTATAAGTACTATTTTAATAATTTTTTAACTGGCGGCGGTTGGATTAAAAATTTTAAAACAAGTTCCAAAATAATTTTTATTTTTCTTAATTTAGGAATAAATACTATTTCTAAGAATTGCTGGAATTGCAGCTCATTACAGTACATGATATACAATTAATTGTTCATTGACAGAAATTGTTCATATTTTTAACTTTGATTAATTGAATGTTTAATACCATACTTACTTATTTTTTTAGCATTACTAATTATATTGTGTATATTACATGTTTTACTTATTTTTTTGCATCTATTGGTTTTTTAAATTGCTTTGGACTCCACTAGTTTATATTTAAATAAATCATTTTGAACACTTTTTACAGTATTTACCAATGTTGTTACTTGTTTTGGGGTTTTAAGTGAAACATATGAGCATAGTTTGAGATAGGAATTTTTTCTTGGAATCTCCGTCAACCCTAGATTGATAGTTGAGTATTGCAAATTTCTTATTTTTTAATAAGATGTACAGTATCTCCCATAGAAGTAACATGTTGATGTTTAAGTTCAAGAGTAAGTTAATTCAGGATTTTAAGATAGTAAATAGACCTCTTTTCAGACATCAGTCATGATTACTTAACACGCTATAAGTATAATAGTCTATCAGTGTTATCAGTGAACTTACACCAGCTATCTCCCTTTAAATACTCACACGTGGCTTAAGGCGTTCCTGATACAATCGCTGCATAAACTCAGGTATAAACCACTATCAGAGTAAAGAAATTTAACCGCAATTTCACCTCTGCAAAATGAAACCTCTGTTTGTTTAATTTACAGTGATAGTAAAATAATACCTTTTTCATGTTTGAAACAAAAAAAAACTATAGTTACTTTTTCTTTTTTTGATACCTACTATAGAAGGACGACAAAGGAAATAAACGTGGAAATATATGTTTGTAGACAGTACCTAATAAGATTTTATACGGGGTTTATCTTTTTAAAATCTTTCCCCAACTGTAGGGAGTAAAAATATCTTAAAGAAAAGTTCGGCCAATGGAATTACTCAGACCCTTTTTTATTAGGAAAAAGAGCCTTTAGATCTACAGTAACAACCATAAAAATATCTATTTATAAGAATATAAATTATTGTTATACCAACAGATACAAGGGTCTCCGAGAATTATGGCAAAATATTTTAGTATATGACCGTAGAGGTAAAAATAAAAATAAAAGTTTATATAAACTTAGGCCCTAAAGCGCTTTGTTTTCCGTCTGTGTCTGTTTGTGATTTTTACATATTTAATAATATCTCACGAATCTCTGAACGTATAAACTTCAAACTTGGTATTTGGATGACCACTACTAAGGACTATTTTTGTAAGAAGTATCAAATTTCCACTTTGTACCATTTCGAAATGGCGACTGTTTTTTGTATCTTAAAACTGTAAATTTTAGAAAAATTAAACAAATAACAAAAAAAATTCAAAATTTAATCTAACTAACGGTGATATTACGATTATAATGATCGGAGCATTAATAATGGAGAAACATTAAATGTTCCAAATTAAAACATGGAAATTTCAGACAGTATGTTTTAAAGAACCATGAAGATTTTTTTGCTCTTTTTGTACAAACGGCTAAAAATCAAGCTTATTGTCTCTGTATTGTATTTTTAAATAAGTAAAGAAAACGTTATGTGGACAATCATTCATGATTATAAGCCGATCGTATAAGCCAAACATGCCTTTGTCACATATTCTATCACACACTCCAGTCCCCCGAAAGGTCGAATTTTTATAGGACTGGTTGAAGCCTTCAATAAGTGTCATTTGTATCTGACCGTATAAGCCCTCAAAATATCGCTTTTCATACATTTGGTTCCAGGCACTCTAGGCCTCCAAAAGGTTCGTCGACGATTTCGCGTTATACAGAGGGCTCAAAATGTCGTTTTCGTGTATGAAAATAGACCTTTTGACAGCCTGGTTTCAGGCACTCTAGGCCCTCGAAATGTCGTTTACCAGAGCGCTAAGCACTTGAAAGGTCTCATACAAGTATCTATATATATATATATATATATATATATATTATCAATAAAGTTAAATGTATGAGGGCTACTAATATTATTATTTTTAACATTTCAGAACACAGTACCCTGTTTTAAAATTATTTAATTAGACCAACATGTTTCGAAGCTTTAGCCCATGGTCACGGTCTTTAAATTATCTAACCTTATATAAACATATTTATATAGAGTTTTTATAAACACTTTGCCAAATAAATTCGTCAGCTGTTTTCAGATAGACTTGATTACTTTTATCTTTGGGTTCTGGATGTTATAATTTTTTCATATATTAAATTCTTCTTGTTTACTTGCATTTTGTTGATTATATTCTTTGGATCTTTTTTATTATGATGGTAGATATGGAATTCTTCTTTGATATCTAGTTTTCTGCCTTTTATTCCATATTCCAAAATTTCTAAGTCTTCTTCTATGGTTTTAAATAAATATGAAATTTAATATATGAAAAAATTATAACATCCAGAACCCAAAGATAAAGGTAATCAAGTCTATCTGAAAACAGCTGACGAATTTATTTGGCAAAGTGTTTATAAAAACTCTATATAAATATGTTTATATAAGGTTAGATAATTTAAAGACCGTGACCATGGGCTAAAGCTTCGAAACATGTTGGTCTAATTAAATAAATTTAAAACAGGGTACTGTGTTCTGAAATGTTAAAAATAATATATATATATATATATATATATATATATATATATATATAAGTAGATATAAAATACCATTTTCAGCCCAAGTCACTTAAATCCCACTTGAAAATTAAATTAGAAAAAAAGATCAGGAAATTGAACTTAGAGGAAAAGATCAGAAACAAAAAAATAATTCAAATGAAAAATATTTGATTAAAATTTGCATTTCGATTTTAATTTTAATAAAGAGAGAAATATCAGAAAATAAAAATTATTTCATACGCAAAATTTGCGTTTGAATTTCACCTTTTCCAATTTTATTTTCGTGTAAATCTAGTTTTAAAGTGAAAATTATCAGTGATTTTATTTTTAGTGAAAAAGATCAGAGCTAAAGATTGGAGTTTCGGTAATGGAATAAAGATCAGAAAATATAATCTCACAGTACATAGACTATAACAGTCAATGCTTGTTATAAAACTTCTGTGTAATATTACTTAATATTTTATACTATAATGTCCCCAGGGTAATGTACTTATGTTATCCTCTAGTATGTATCTCTTATCATCTTTAGGTGATAGCGCTTTCTTGTTCATCTCTAAACTATAAATATTGTGCTTGTAACTTCTGATCATGTTCATGTGCTTCATGATCTCTTTATTTTCTAGTAAACAGTATTTGTAGTCACTAAATTTTATGTCATTTTCAACAACATTTTTCTTCACACCTTTCGACTTTTTAACTCCTACCTTCTTTTCACGTTCATCATCACCCTCCACACTTGTTGCATACATCTTCGACCTTAACCCAACCATCTCTCTCATAATGAGGCCATTAAGTTCATCCTTCATTTTACCTAAGACTTTCTTGTTTACTCTGGGTAGTCCATATGTATTATCTTCAGCATAATCTGAAGTATCGAAATGATCAAGCATTCCTGTGGTATCCTTGTACCAATCTTCAGTAAATATTATGTAAATCAGCGAGTCGGTGTCTGTGTAGAGCAATCTTATCTTATCACCATATTTTGCCTTCATTATGTTATAGTGAAAATCATACATAAGAGTTTTTGACAGATCAAGAATGCTCATTCCTACGTAAATTGGCTTGTTGAACACCAGCTTAGTCTTAGCCATGTGAACTGCTGATAAATTCTCTGTGAAAATTGATCGTGACTTGAAGTTGGGCTTAGCGACTAACTTATCAATCTGTTTTTCTTGGGTACAAAGTCTGACGTCCACACGATTGCGGATGTTCTCCATTGTCTTTCCGAAAATACTGTTGTTCATGAGCTTGTACAGATCTTTCTCAAAGTCATTTTTAGCTTTAGTCCTGAGCTCTGTGTTTAGATCAATATATTTTTTCAACCAATTAGACTGACTGAAGCTAACAACACGGTGAATCTTTTTTAATCGCAATCCAAGTGACAAGTATAACTTCAGATTTCTGTAGTGTAACACATATTTTTCTTTGTCAAATAATGTAGTTACAAGCCTAGTCTCCTTAGATCCTGGTGGAACTTTGTGTTCGGGTGCCAGAGGAAGATCTCTGTGGTGGTCATGCAACTCCTTTGGATACTCAAGATCTACCTCTAATATGTAGCCAGTTTTTGAGTCATCAGGTATTGTAGTGACATTTATGTTTGAGTTACACCACTTGAAATTACCGTATGGCATGTATTGACTCATGGCCCAGCCATAAAGATTGTTGGCATCGAGATAAGTCAAAAAACTAGTGTCCTTTTTATTTTCATAGTCCTTCATATACTTGTTGTTTGCCTTAGCGTATCGGTGACAACACTGAGATACTCCACCTCTGATTCCTTTCTCAATCATCATGATCATGTCATAGTCAGTCAGCAGTTCAAGTTTTACTCTAGTCATTTTCAACATAGCACTCCATGACATACCAGGAAGTGTGTAATACCAGGCAGGATCAAGACCATAAGTCCTCAGGCATTCATCTCTGAAAGTTTCCATAACATCAGCTAAAATTAAGACATCGCTTTTGTTGTATAGTTGTGTGTAGTCCTGTAAAGTTTCGCACTGAAATGTGTTCCACACTTTCCATGCATGTTTATAGTCCTTACTGTCTATAGCTGCCTTATTTAATCTCTTGTAAAAATAACGTTTTCCTGGTAAAGTTGTGTCATTCATTTTCTCTATGGAATCCATGTAGTCATAAGGATAAACACCTTTGCGAGTTAACAAGTCAACCTGTTCACTTGAAAAATACTTTGAGGTTTCTCTGAACATGTCCTTAGGTGTTATCTTGGCTAATCCTTCTACACTCTTGCTTAAGAACTTGAATGAGTCTAAAAATCTCAGTGTCATACAACCTGGTAGACTGACTGAGAATGAGATGTATCTTTCCTCGTTATTTGGTATCACTGTTACTTGCTCTTGTAAATATCCAAATTCTTTGATAAATAAATGTGTGTCATAGCCAGCTAAATTATGTATGAACACAGGTAGAAAGGGAGGATTCTTGTAGTTTAAATTGCAGTTAGAATGTGCGGCTCCTCTGTATTTTCCAGTTAAGTGGTCGTAATCTCTTACCCGGTCATTGCCCAACTTATAGCTACAAATATGACAGTGAGTTGCTGTGACATAAGCTTGCTGTTCCTCCTCTGTTAGTGGTTCCATTGGCACAACTTTATCATAGATTTTCTTGATCATTAACGATTCAATCTCCATTCTCGCAGCGAATATGGTAGCTGCATCCAATCCTACGTAATCAAACAACTGGTTGTAGTGTCTGTCTGGTCCTTTCACATAATAACAGAAACTAACTGGAGTGTGCTTCTGATATTTTATGGTATAAGGTTTACTTTCATCCATCTCGTAAGGTACACCAGATATGTCTAGGATCTCTTTGACTAATATTTCTCTTATTTGACTAATAATCTGCATATATTACAAAGGGCACCCTTAGTGAATTGTTAAAGCCCTTAAATTTCACGTAATCTCTTCCTTTTTCAGGGAGTGTTATGTTAACAGCAGCATATTTTTTGCAGTCTTCTTCGTGGATACATAACTTTTCTTTACTGCTAAATTTCCCGAGACATCGATCGCAAATGTATATTGTATGTCCGTCTTTAGTCATTTGCTTCTGAACTAATGCTGACATATTCTTAATCCAGCAGTAATGGGAGTTAGATTCATTTTGCATGTAAAAAAGGTTTACATGTTTTTCTGATTTATTTTTTGTGATTAAAAGTGGATACACACAGCGTTTTTCATCATCATATCCAAAGACATTAACTGATACTCCTGATCGAATTTCAAACTTGGGGATATCGTGTAGTTTAAAGGGGAACTCAAAGCCATCAAGAGCATAGTCAAATTCATGTTCATGATTCTTGTACATATTTACTCTATCTGAATGTTTAGGTACAGGATGAAGAGCAGACAGAATTGACCAAAGAAAACACTTATCATCGTAATTTTTCACATTAATTATAGCACGCTTCTTTTTGATAAATTCTGGCAAATCCATGTAAGAAGATCCCCTAAGTGGCACATATTTATTCACGTTCAACTGTAAACTCTTGATCCTTTTTAGAGCCCAATTTGAACCTCTAGCATAAAACTCTTCCATTTCCCTTAAGATTTTCCCAGAAGCCTCTTTGTAAAAGTTCTGTAAATCTGTAGTTTTTAGAATTACGCTGTTTTCTGTCTTAAAATTTTTCTCTATATATTCTGCAGTTTTGCCAAGTCCTCGTTTGTAATCAGCCAGCAACACAAGATTGACTTTGAGATTCATTAGCTCAAGTTGCTCTGTTACTTTCTGGATAACATTATTTTCAGTATCCACTAGAAATTGAGATGGATCGAGTATACCAGTAGTGTTGGTTATTTTGAACGTCTTCAATCTTCCCTTGAACGCTGTTTCAATCTCTATAATTTTGTTGCCGCGTTTTCTCTCTCTGATCTGCTCAAATAAATCATCACTGAAGCTTAAGTCCTGCGCAACACTCTGTTTGAACTCTAGATTTTGTGGCTTCAACAGAACCTCAACAATTTCCCTCTTTCGAAATTTTCTCGGAGCTTTTAGTCCATTTTCCTTGGCTAATTTCCTGAGCTCATTCACTTTCAATCCTCTCAGAAATTCCTCATCAAATCGTCTGTATTTAGTCCTGTTAATTTGTTCTATAAGTTCACCTTTTTTCATGTATGATATTCCTCTGATGTTCAAGTCCTTTGCGATTTCCCGAAGATCCTTTACCTTTACCTGTTTAATCTCTGGTGATTTTGCCAAATGTTTCTTGGTCTTAGTGTGATGTGACCAGTTTTTGTAACTGATATTTCAATCACAATATTCACAATGTTTAGTAGCTACTCCAAGGCTACGGTTTAGGGAGTTGTTCATTCTTTGATTCATCATGCTTGTATTGTATTATACAGATAAAAATATTTATTCAATTTTATATTTGAATCTCAATCCTTTAACACTTCGTGTAGTTTATATGAGAACCTAATTCCTTTAACACTACTGGAGTTTCCCATAAGCCTCACGTATTTTAACAGATATCACCTGTTAAAATTAACCAAGAGAATACAATACAGATTTAAGATGACTTAAATTTCCCTGTGCAATATGGTTAAAGGCTAGTTTTCGTATTTCAGATTCACTTGACTTTTTAGGTATTTTAACCTTTTTTCCCCTTAAAATTTCTTTTACTTCTCTTAGACTATGGTTTGGGCTTTGACCTCCTAGTCCTAATATATTTGATGCAAGTTTTATCATACTATTTTCAAAGTGTTGAAATTCTTCACAAATTTTACTCAAAACTTCCCAATTTTCGAAGGCAAATTGAAATTCAGGTTTTTGAATGAGAGATTGAATCCCACCATGCTCTTCACAAAACTGTTTGATGCTCATTTTATATTACAATCCAGTTTCTTTAACACATGGGTTCAATTTTCAAGAACCGAGATTCTTGATAATAACATGTGAGAATTTACTTAATCAGATTTCTGGTAATATCGTAAGAGAATTTTGTCAGGGATACAACCACAACATATGCGACTGTATTTGTTCCTGTAATAGCCGTGGAAAAATCAAGATCAATTTGTATGTCGTTCTTTGATCTGTCGTTCGATATTGGGTGAAGCGAAGTATCAATCACAATCAGTGGGTACAACCTGATGAACTGATCTAACGATAAATGTACATCATCATCACCGAACTTGGATCTCCGAAAGTTCTGATACATGTCGTACATAATCATGTGTTTGTTGTTTGTGATATCTAAGTTCTGTGATTCCTGAGGATATCTTTCCTGATTAATTTTCACTATAGCATTTTTAACCTTACAATGATCAAATCCACATGTATTTTTCTTCTGGTTATTTGAACGATCGGTTTAAAGTCCGATGATGATAAACTGAGGATTGGTAACATTTCTGTATGAGTTTGTGATTTCAAAAGAGAACGTGGATCCAGTCACTCCTTTATGTTCTATACATTGCCACTGAAAATATTTGTACACAAGTTTATCGCTATCACTCAGAGTTTTAAGTGAATCCAGCAATTGAATTTTACTTGTCGGTGCGTATTCGACTATTGGGACTCTCAAAGTGAAACTTTCAAGTACAATTTTTCCATCAACAGGTTCAGTATCACCAACTTCTGTTCCTTTCCAGTGATATATTGCATCGTTATCTTCTGCACGGATAAATGAAATCTCAAAACCACCTTTAAACATTGGATAACGTAGACTGACGAAAAATCCGAGTCCAAGATGTCCTAATGACCCATACGCTTCAAATTTACCTCCACCAGTGAAATTGGAGACAAAACCACTTGAGTATAAAGTGTGTCTTTGACTTTGAGAATATGAAACCAACCCTTTGATTGTACTAGTGATTCCGGGATGTTCTACACTATCGATGAGATGGTTGTGTTTTCTCACTTCAACTCTGGAGAATAGAAATGCCGCAAAGTTATCCACTAGTTTTATTGTGGATCCATCTGCATAATCAGCTCCATCAGCCTTTTTCACAAGTTTTCCTGTGATGTGATACATAATTCTACCATCGTAAAATGAGTCTCCATGATCTACCTTAAACACAGTGTAGTTATTGGGCGTGTTGAAATTCAGTTCACTAACAGGCATGACTGTTCTAAAGTCACTCCTGATAATATCGCTTGAATATTCGTTATATACTTTGTTCATCTTTCTTTATTATACAGATGAAAATTTTTAATCAAAGTCCGGATACACATAACCACTGGTAGATAATCCTAATCCCAATTTACGTTTAGCCCACATAGCTCCTGTTGTTACTAAAGCAGGCAATCTCTCTTGTATTAAGTCAGCATCATCAGAAATTACACGTTGCCACGCTTTCTTCTGCAAATCTTTATCAGCTATCCAACGATCCTCTGCATTCCTATGATCTCTGTACCAAATATCATGTTCTTTTGCGGCTGCATCCAGTTTATTTACACCTTGATCTCCTCGCTTCAATCTCTCTGCAAGTTTAGTTCCTGGTCCTAGGAATTGCATACCAGGCCAATGTAGTTCAAAAGGTAAATTGTTGATGATATCGTTTAACACACCTTTCCCCTCGATCATACTTTCCGGTAACACAGAGAGGCAACGCACTAAATATTTTATTCCCTTTGGAGTTTCTATGAGTTCTTCCAGTCGATCACCAAGGAATTTCGCTAAAGCTAGTTTTTCGTTATGGAAATTGTTGTTCCCTGCTGTTTCCTGTGCTTGAATATAAGTTAAGCGTTTGACAAGTTCACTCAGATTGCTGACATATTTATATTCGATTGGATTTTCTGTGTACGTTGCGAGACCAGAACCAGATATATCATCTTTTTTAGTGAGTTCTTCCCAAATTTGTTTAATCATCCCTTTGTACTTTCGCCCACCACTGGATTTAAGTTTGTTTGTGTTGGGATCAGGGGCGGACTGGGAAGAAATTTAGGCCCGGGCAATTATATGGCGTACCGGCCCACAGCATTTCCACACCGGCCCACCCAGGGGGGCTTTGGAGAGGGCAGGTGACGGAATTTCCGGCTCGCAAAAAGTGGTGACCTTTTTTTTTAGCTCCCTCGTGTGCTTTTTGGCCTCTTTATTCACATTTCAGTACCTTTTTCTCTGTTCCCGGACCCCAGGGATCCAAGTATGCATTACTCGGGGGGGGGGGGGGGGAAGTTGCCTCTGCCCCGGCCCCCCAAGCGGCCCGGCTGCCCCTGGAGGTGGCGGCCCACCGGGCATTTGCCCGTATGCCCTTATGGCCAGTCCGCCCCTGGTTGGGATCATTTCTTTGGTAAAGTGAATTTGTACTGAGTAAAATCTCCTTGTATGCTTTCCAATCTTCGTCTGTATACATGCCTTCTTTCTCAAAGAAATCGTTTTTTGTCAACAATCGCCATAATCCCTCTGTTCCTTTGTACTTCTTTTTCAGGTTTATCAGTATAATATCATCATTATCAAACGTTACCGGCTCTGACCCAATTTTCACCTTCTCTTCATTTTCATCATAATAAATTCCAAACTGTTTATCGTTAGCTTTTGGGAAGTATCTAGCTGCGATTAAGCCTAACCTCACTATTTTCGTGTCTAACAGCTGTTTTAGAGATTTATTTTGTCCGAACGATTCGCGTTCAGGAGTAGAAGGAAGACCTAGTGGAGAATCGGACATGTCCTCACTTTCACTGAATTCCTCATCCTCAAACCTGATTGCTCTGTTTGGTTTAGGTGTACTTGTGGCAAATCCTATTGGTACAACATCTTTTGTAATCATCTGTTCATTCTTCTCTTTAATTGCTTTCGTTATAGGTTCATACTTCTTTTCTCTTTGTTTAATCTCGGCGATATCTCGCTGATACTGAGATTCGAATTCTGACCTAAGTTTCTGATCTAGTTTGGCCAGTTTCCGAGCTTTAGCTGGAGTTAACCTATCTGGTTGAATGTGCTCAGGTTTCGCAGTTTCTTCTTCGTCACATTCACTTTCTTCCCTTACTAATTCTCTTTCGATGTTACCTAATCGTTTCACTTCTTCTTTTTCAGCCATTCTGAATTTTTTTAGTAAATCTTTTTCGATGTTACTCAGTCGTTTAGCTTCTTTAGCATTCATCTTTATTATATGGAGAAAAAAATTAAACGTTGAACGTAAATTTGCGTTACGTTTTTACGTTTGACGTTACGTTTTCACGTTTGATGGTACGTTTTCACGTTTGGTGTTATGTTTTCACGTGTATTTCACATTTCAACATACACATGTATTTACCACGTTTCTTTGTCATGTTTACCGTTAAAAATCCGTAAGGAATATTCCAACATTCCATACAAATGTTTTCGAATTGTTCTAGCGTCATGTCTGATCCCACAAAATCCTGGTAAATACGTTTAGTGTAATGTTCGTTTTGACTGAAAATACAGAGGAAATTTATGTTATTTCTAATGACCTGCATATCGACTTTACCGTAACTTTGACTCAGATAAACGCAAGATATTTTCTTGTGACGACCTCTGATAAAATAATCCTTGATTTTTGACGTTCTTCCATTAGGCAATCATCAAACACAACAAGAGAATTCTCTTGACATTCATCAAGAGGGATGAGATCTTCACAATGTGCGAAAAAATGTGCGATCTTCTTTCCATTTTTATTCTCTATTTTCTCATAGTGCTTGCGAAGCTCCGAATAAGCTTTCTGCTCAATCGACTTGCTAAACACATACAGATGTTTGAACTTGATGCCTTTTTCTTGACATATAAGATTGAGTAATAAGTTAGTTTTACCACAACCGGAACTACCAACAATCAGCGCTCGCATAGGTCTTGGTAAAAGTTTGGAATTTTTTTCTTCCCTATAATAAACAGCGATATCCATTTATTATACTATGAAAAATTTCAAGCTTGTTGGACAAACATCAGTGCTCACTCTTCACCTTGCACAACCGATGCATTTAGAAGATGGAGATTATAAGATAGCCTTAACGGGATTTTATTCAGACAATAACAAAGGAAAATTTAAAAGGAAAAAGGTAACATTTACTTTTGTGTGGAACGCTTGGAAGAAGGGCAGATGTCAAACAACATCAGCAGTTTTACTCTCGATCCTGGTTTCTAGACTCTAGAAACAATTCAGAGTAAATGCAGAGAATACATTTCTTCACTGTCTGCTGGTGTTGATGCACAAATATTCTTGTCAGCTAAATATAACGATAGAGTTGCAATATATTCTCCAGTAAAATTTTATCTAGATCCTGTTATTTGTGACCTCATTGGATTTGAGAGAAAACCAAGCAGTAGTGACGTCAACAACTACTATAACGTGAACGAAACCATTGTAGGCCAAAATACTCCAAAACTCAGGGCAGTAGATGTGATAGAGATCCACTGCAATCTAGTCGAACACAGTTTTGTAAACCATGACACACATTGGCACAAACATGACGAAACTGAAATTTTGTATCATTTCTTCCCAAACGTTCCTCATGGTTACAAAATATCTGAAGTTCCCCAGGAAAAGTTTTATGTTCCACTGAAAACTAGTGCAAAAACTATCAGAGAAATCAAGGTAGTTATCAAAGATCAAGACAACCAGTTACTGCAAAATGATGGTGTGAAAAATATCGTGTATCTAAGTTTAGTTAAAGTTTAAGTGATTTTAATGGATAATATCCATTAAAATTTTAAAGTGATGTCTTCTGCAATTCTTGCTCATAAAATGATCCTTCTATGTCTTCACCAGACAAGTCTTTAATTTTGTAAGTCACTGGAGCTGTGTTTTGAATCTCGCATATCTCAAAAATTTCTGTTGACCAGTTTCTTCTATATTTATTGCTGAAAATATTTTTCTTCACTGTTATTCTAACTCTATCTCCAATTTTCAGCTTAGGTTTTGTGGGCTTTTGTGTTTTAAAACGTTTCAGTAAATCATGTTCGTTATCCTTTGTTACCTCTTTTGGTTTCATGCCGATAGTTCTGTGCTCACTGTTGTTGTAGTTTCTCAGGATGTTCTGCAAAATATCAACCCATCTGAAACTTTTACGTGTTTCGAACTGAATTTTCATCCGACCGTTCAGAGTTCTGTTAAAACGCTCTATGATTGCACTTTTCTCTTCGTTTTCAGTGTGGTACATCCTTATGTTGTGTTCCTCTAGTAGTTTCTTGAATTCTCGGTTCTCGAATTCTAAACCTTTGTCTGTATGTAGTAGGTTTGGTGGCTTATGCCCAACAGCAAGTGCTCTCTTAAGAATGACTGAAAATGCTTTTGTCACATCACTTCCACTTTTTCTCGTCAGTGGTTCTGCCCAAGCGTATTTAGAGAAAGTGTCAATGACATTCAGCATGTACTTGTACCCATCATTTTCTGATGCGTATTTATCCATCACTACCAAGTCAGCTGCCCAGAGATCATCAATCCCCAGTGTGACTATCTTTCTCTTGGGAAATTTCTTTATGACAGGTTTATGTAGTTCTTGAGCTTCTTTTAACGCTTGTTTTCCTGTTAAGGGTTTGACTTCCTTGATTACTTGTGATGGTTCTGGTGCTTTAGTAAATGTACTTTTTTTCGTGGTTACAAATTTTGCATACAGGTTTTAAGCGCCATTTATTGTTGGTAGTTTTCACTTGTTCAACATTTAAGGATGGTGTCTTCTTGCGACATTTCGAACAGTATAATTCCATTGTTTATTTATTACAAAGATTTAGTTGAAGCAGATGTGCACAAACAAAAATCCTCATGAATTGTGTAGAAAAAGCCGCCCTCCAGATGTGGATGGGGGCTTCATACGAAATAACTGGAGATAATAAGGATAGTTTGACGCAACAGATTACAGGTACTTATGTACACAAAAAATTAATATTGGCAATTGCCTGTTGGATTTCACCAGATTTTATAATGTGACCGGAGATAATCAAGTCAATTTGACTGAGTAATGCGATAATTTAGTTGGCCGGAATTCCGGCCGACTAAAATCCATATACTAGTTGCACTGAGATTTAAGTAAAATAAATTCACACTACAATCTGCACCGAGATCCCAGTTTAAATTTAGTCAGCTGGAATTCCAGCTGATATTTAAGTCACACTGAAATTTTCACTGAGATTTTTCATCGGCTCATATTCCAGCCGATGAGAAAATTCCAGCCGATGAGAAATAGTTTAGCCGAGGTCGAGATTCCGACTGCGGCTTTCTGGTCATAAACAGTTTGGAGGTTGGATTCGACTAGATGTAAATAAACCATCAATGTTAAAAAAAATATTCTGTATATAAATGGACGATTTAATTTCAATGATCGAACAAAATTTACTGAGGTTCAATGAAACGCAAATTACCGTGCTTTTAGACATTTTTGGTGATCCATGGTTGAAAGCCAAAGACGTAGCTGAATCCATTGGTTACATGAACACAGATGACGCAATAAGAAGGCATGTTGATGAAGAAGATAAACTTTTTTACCAAGACTTGAACAACCCCCGGGCTGCATGGGGGTTACATTCAAACACAATATTTATCAATGAATCAGGTTTATATTCATTAATCTTTGGATCAGAACTTCCAGCAGCAAAATCATTTAAACACTGGGTGACCTCTGAGGTTCTTCCTTCCATCCGCAAATATGGGGATTACAAACTGAAACTTGAACATCAAAATGAATTACTGTTAAAAGAAACCTTACTTGAAATTAAGGAAAAAATCATCACAGATCTTAATCGAGAGATAGAGAGTTTAAAGGTACATAGAACAGAACCTACTAATGACAATAGAACTTACTAAGAACACCAACTACTAATGACAACAGAACCTACTAAGAACACCATCAACTTGTTTTAATCAAGAAAAACAACAAGGATGATTTTCCATATTATGTTTTGAGAATCCAGAAATGCAACAGGGAAAGTAGAATAGAGGAACTTAAGGTAGATTTCCCAGATCTAGAGGTTATACTGTCAATCACAGTACCTAACAGTATCACCCTTTACAACAGGATGAAAGAGCATCTACAGATTGAATGGGTTGGAAATCACTTTTTCTCTTATTTGAGTGAAGATGAACTGAAACAAAAAATACTGGAATTGCACATGAATTGTTGAATATAAAATGGTTTAATTTTATGGGCACTGCTCATAACATTTTTATCTGTATAATAAAGAATGGAGAACTTTGGGTTGGCAGCACTGACTGCATTTCAAACACAAGTCCGTTAGTTCAGCTCCCGAGTTTTTATTAAATATCTAATGTAATCAAGTTAATTAAGAAGTATTTTTACAATCAAGTGATTGCTTCAAGGACGGGACAGTGATATAATATTTAAATTTTCCCCGGGAGTGCGAGTGGTCAGTAACATTTCTTGATAACGCCGAGGCTACAGTGGCGGACCTCCTGAATGCTGTATAGAATGGCGGTTTGTATGTTTGTTCGTTATCAGCCATCGAATTGAAACTGGTTTCAGTCAGCTTGAGTCATTAGACAGTGACGGTTGCGGTTCGTACAGTTAAACAGTTTTATGAGTGAGCTTAAAATAACTGAGTTTTTCTCGCCACTATCGTCGCGGAGTGTGAAACGGTCGCGATCGAATTCGTCTCCGGAGCTCGCTAGTGACAATCGACGGGCCAAGATGGAGGACCAGCTTGTTGGTGATTTAACCCTAAAGCAGTTAACTGAAGTGTTCAGTGGACTTTTGGATAAGAAAATAAGCAGCCTTGTAAGTAAGGAGGACTTTGATAAGCTAACTAGTGAGGTAAATCGAATTTCGGATAGTAATCGAGCAGTTGAGGAACAATTATGGCAATTGAAGAGGGAAAATAAGCTAATTAGGGATAAGCTGGTTGATCTTGAATCCCGGTCACGTAGGAACAACTTAATTTTTAAAGGTCTGGAGTGCAGTGGAAAAAATGTAGACTATAAACAGACCGTCAAACAGTTTTGCATGGATAAGTTTGGTTGCAACAATAGCGTATGGGTGAACAGGGAGCACCCCTTAGGGGACGACAACAAATCTCTAATAGCTCATTTCCCAGACGATTATGACTATCAGTTTATTCTGTCGAACACTAATATGCTAAAAGGAACCGGATTTAGTGTCCATCGTGATTTTCCAAAAGAAATTCGCGTTAAACGGGCTTACTTGATGGCTGTTCGAACAGAGGTTGTGAGGGTATGTGGGTGGAGGCGTATGCCTATAAACTTTGATAAGCTAGTTGTAAACAACTGTCGCTTCTCGTGGGAGAACGGTGGGCTATGGGCCGGTAGAAGTGGAGAAGTGTTAGTGGAGTTGACAAGTTACGAGACATCACGGGCCACGATTTTTCTGGCTTCATCGCAAATCTCGCCGAGAAAGGCCCCCAGAGACAGCATCCTAATCATCATGACAAGGAAGAAGACGCAGAACCACTCGCAACATCGCAGCAGACCACAGCATCCACGCAGCAGACCACAGTATCACCGCAGACGCAGCCAGGGGCGGGAGGACAGCCAGGTGTCACACAGCAGCCGGGGCAGAGACCGTCCGTCAACGGAGGCTGCTGAGGCGTCGGCAGTGGCATCGATCAGCGTGTTACATCGGTTGTGGGGAATCAGGTCAAAAACGACCATGGTGAATATGTCAGTTATTTCATTTAATGTTAGGGGCTTAAAAGATAAATTAAAAAATGTTGCGTTGTCAAATTTTCTCTTGGAATTTGATATTGTTTTTTTATTAGAAACATTTATTGTTGAATCCGACTTTGAGTTCGTTATGCAATATTTTTCTAATTTTAGGGTTCAGTTAATAGCTGCAGTTAAAGAAAATAATGTTGGTAGGCCAGTAGGAGGTTATCTTTTAGGTTACAATTTAAATTCGAAGTTTTTAAAAGCTGTTAACTTTTCTAATAAAGAGATGCCTGGGATTTTATTAAATACAAAGGAGGGAGTAATTGAAATTTTGCCAGTATATCTAAATTTTAATAATTGGGACAGAGATTTTATAAAGTTGTCAGAATATGTTAGTCAGCTTGCAGGAAAAAAGTTCATTATTATAGGTGATTGCAATGCTAGAATTGGAGAGGAACAGATTGTTGAGAATATATTTAACAGCTTTGAAATAAAAGAAAACAGGAAATCTAAAGATAAGATTGTAAATGCGAGGGGTAAAAGATTGTTGGAGTTCTGTGATGACAATGATTTAATAGTTCTAAATGGTCGAACACATTCTGACACTCAAGGTGAATTTACTTTCGCTAGTAATAATGGCTCATCTGTTATAGATCTAGGTTTAATGACGGTAGATGGCATTAATTTCATAAGGGATTTTTGTGTGTTAGATTTTATAGGTTCAGATCATTTCCCAATAGAAATTAAGTTGAGTGTAGAACAGGGGCAACATCTAAATCAGGCAGTTTGTTTTCCTCTATTACCAAAAATTAACTGGACGGCAAAAGATGAATTATTTTATAAACAAAAGGTTACAGATTTTTTAGTCACCTTAGAGGTAGGGGAGAGTGAGGGGCCGCATACTTTATTAGATAAGATAACAACATGTGTGAAGGCCGCGGCATTCCAGGGCAACAGGAGGTTATCTAATCGCGGGGCTTTTGAGGCGAAACAACCTTGGTATGACAAAGACTGTGAAAAATCCCGGAAGAAAAGTTTTAAATTTCTTAAGCTGTTTCGTAAAAATAGTACACCGTACATGCGTAGTTTATATTTGGAAGCAAATAAAGCCTACAAAAATGTGTTAAAATCCAAGCAGTTAGAATATGAAAAAGGCGTCATTCAAAGAATTAAGAGCGTCAAAAATGTAAATGAGCTATGGGGTGCAATTAAACATTTAAAATCGAAAAAACACTTTGTGGGTGGGAATATAAGAATTGAAGATTGGGTTTCCCATTTTAAAAACTTGCTTGATCCGCCCTCAACTTCCGCAAAAGTTTTGTATGCAGAACCGATGTTGTACGACCCGTTTTTAGATAACCAAATAGATTTTGCCGAGGTAGTGGAGGTTATACAGTATGCAAAATTAAATAAAGCTGCAGGTTTCGACCGTATACCATATGAGTTTTATAAGTTTGGCCCCAGTAAATTGACGGAGTATTTAGTTAAGTTATTTAATGCGATAATGGATACGGGAGAGGTTCCAATTAGTTTTAAGAAATCAATTGTCTATCCTCTTCACAAAAAGGGAAATATTGATCAAGTGTCAAATTATCGCGGAATTTGTTTTATGGATGCGATAGCTAAGTTGTTTATGGGAGTAATAGTGAAGCGTTTAGAAAGATGGGTTACTGATAAGAATTTACTTTGTGAATATCAAGCAGGTTTTCGTAAAGGCTACTCTACTGTTGATAATATTTTTTCTCTGGCAGCTATGATTAATTTAAGATTATCTGTTAAAAAAGGCAAGTTGTACTGTTTTTTTGTAGACTTTTCTGCAGCTTTTGATAAGATTGACAGAAACTCATTATTTTATAAATTGTATAGTTTAGGAATTTCGTCCAAGATTATTAGATTTTTGCAATGTTTTTATAATGGTACTTTAGCAGGAGTTTGGTGCAAGGATGGTGTGTCAGAGTGCTTTGAAACAACTAAAGATTTGAGGCAGGGATGTTTAGGAAGCCCTTTGTTTTTTCCCTATTTTTAAATGATTTGCATGAGGTTCTAGAGGGGGGGTGTATTTTTGGAGGCATTAGGATAAAAGTTCTATTGTACGCGGACGACATTGTTTTGATTTCCCCGTCTCCAGTTGGCTTACAATTGATGATTAATAATTTACAGACGTACTGTGACACGTGGGGCCTGGAAGTTAATCTGGACAAGTCAAAAGTAGTAGTCTTTAGAAATGGGGGAAGATTAAGTAAGGACGAGCGTTGGAGTTTTAAGGGGGAAACAATTGAATGTGTGAACAGATATAAATACCTTGGAGTCGTTTTTACGTCAAAGCTCTCGTGGCAAAATCATTTTGAATTGAAATTATCATCTGCAAAAACTACAATCAACTCAATGTGGTCGAAGGTTTTTACAAACAATCATGTTTCTGTCAAGTATAAATTTGAATGTTTTAATGCAGTAGTAAGATCGATTATGTGTTACGCGGCGCAGGTATGGGGTTTCAGGCAGTACGACACGGTTGAGCAAGTGTTGCGTTTTTTCATTAAAAAGATTTTTGCTTTACCGCAGTATACGCCGAAGTATATTTTACATTTAGAGACTAATCAAGACCCAATTTTCGTATTTTCTTTGAAATTACACTTTTCTTACATTTTGAAAGTTTTAGAGATGCCCGATTCACGTTTGCCTAACATTTTGGCTAGGGAAATGATAAGAAAGCGAGTATTTTGGTTTAGTGATTGGCAGCAGTTAGCGGAGAGGCATTCGGTTAGCTTATCAGTAGGGCAAGGGACAGTAGATGAAACCAAGGATCAGCTTGATCGTTTGTTGATTGCGGTTCGCGATAACGCTCGGCAACAATGCGTTCAGGCGGCCTTGGCCGCTCGGTATCATTTAATTTACAAGTCACTTGATTTTGAGCTTGGAAATAAAAATTATGTTTTTGGGAACTTAGATTTGGTTTTAGTAAGGTGGATTTTTAAATGTAGAGGGGAACTGATTCGATTAAATTACAAGCCATGGAGCATAGATCAAAATCAAAATCAAAACTGCTCTCTATGTAACCGTAATGAAAAAGAGGATTGTTTTCATTTTGTAGCCAAATGTCCTGTATTGCGTAGCTTAAGAATTAATTGGTTTGGATCGGCTGAACTTTCAATGAACGAATTTTTAAATTATTTAAATGGCGCTGATTGGATGCGGCTTGCCCGATACCTTCAGCAGGCGTGGGGTTATAGATGGCAATTAGTACAGGAATTCAATTTTTGAAGTAAAGAAAAATTAATTAAAAATTTAAAGGAGTTTGAAAGTTGTAATGATGATGCTTTCTTTTGTTTTTAGCTTCAGAGCACTCATCTCAACTATAGAAAATAATAGTTATATATTTTTCTCGTTTATGGGTTTTTTAAATGCTGCCAGCCCGGTTGACGGCCTTCTGGCCATGCTGTAAAATGCGAATGCTAAAGTACAAGTTACAGTGAATTGTTTTGTTGTTTTTTTCCAGTCTACAGGGAATATAGAAACACTGGAGAAGGTCTAAGGTGTATGTGGACATGGACTCTAATGAAATGTGTATAATTTAATGTAACTGACTTAAATTTGTATAAATAAAGCATTAATTCATTCATTCATTCATTCATTCATAATGGAGAACTTTGAATCATTAGTTTGGAAGGAGTCACGGGAACCTCATGGAGTTCTCACAGATAAATTCATCATGCGATTCGATCGCTATGTCAACTGGCCACTTTTATCACAACATTACGGTGTTGATGCACCACTCGATATGTTTCGAATCTACCAACACAGGTTTGTCTGGAAAATATTACTGCAATACAGATTATTCACTGAGAGTTTCCTCGAAGAAATGTCTCCTAATTTTGATAGCGAATGTTGGGAGGTTTTGAGTAAATACCAAAAACTATCGGAAAATTTTATTCATAATCATTCCTCAAAAGTTTGCTGGGATTTGATAGGAAAATATCAGGATGTCAGTGGAGAATTCTTGGTTGAGTTCAACATACATCCACCTGCGACAAGTGGGGCGAGAAGGAGTAGCGCTTAAAGAACAGTTAATTTTAATAGCGATTCGCTGTTAAAATTTTTATCCGTATAATAAATGGCAACACTACATAAACATAAGTTTAATCTGTCAGAAAGGCAGAAGAACAAGCTTAGAATCGCGTTCAAAAAGCAAACGAGTGCAGTTATAGGGCTTTCGAACGATCAGCTACAAGGTAACGACTTCATGTTACTTACGGATGAACAACATAAGGCTGTGCTTAAAGCACAGAAAAATAACAGAGGATTGCGGCTTACAATCACTTACGAACAATTACAGAAGAGCAAAGATGGGGGATTTCTCAAGGAGATTTTAAATTTTGTTGAGGATAAATTGCCGTTCGGTTTAGGTAAAAATGTTGTTACTCCACTGGTTAGGAAGAAAGTAGCACCTTTACTGAAAAATAAATTTATACCGTGGCTAAAGGAGCTTATCGATGGGGAATTAGACGAAGTTATCGAGGGAAGTGGGTTAAGAAGGCAAATTTACAGGAAATTAGATGAGATTTTAGCAGAAGCAACACAAAAAAAGTCCAACCATTAACCTTAGGTGATGTTGAAAATTACGCTAAACAATTAAACATTAAAAATTTTCGTGGGGTTTTTATGCGAGATACGTTACCTTCAAAACCACATAAAGTAGAATGTGGTGTGATTAATCTGGATAGTATTTTTTCACGTGGATCTCACTGGACATGCTATTACAAGGATGGCAGTAACGTCATTTACTTTGACTCGTTTGGAGATGCGAAACCACCGATTGAATTAGTTGACTATTTAAATGCAAAAAAAACATTCATTATAATACAGATTCAGTTCAACAGTATGATGATCCTCCAATTTGTGGTCATTTGTGCTTAGAAGTTCTATGTAGGCTGTCAAGAGGTGAAAACTGGAAAGAAATTTCTCATATAATAAAGAGAAATAAATATGTTTTTAAACAGTGGTTTTAAATTCAACAGGTTTGGAGAGGAACTTGATTCCACAAGTTCTTCTGGTGTTTCAGAATTACGATTGGAGGAAAAACTCATTGAATTACGGGTAAGTAATACTTCAGAAATTCATGAGAAAATAAAAGAGTTGCAATATGAGTTTAAGAACGTAGCTCACTCAAAGTTTGAGGAGGTGAAAAAGGAACTTATAGAAAGAGCAAATAAACAAGTAGCATTTGAGAAGCATTATATAAGTGGTAAAAAGAAGAGGATTGTTAATGCGAAAAAAGCAATAGATAAAACTGACGTAGTGATAAAAGAGCAATTGGATGAAGTAAATACCAAGGTTGATGGAGTTCTCAAGGGTCTGGAAGTAACAAACGATTGTATAAAAATAAAAAATGGGCGAAAAATATGTGGTATTAGCAGAAGTAACAGTGCGTATGACGCAATTAATGGAGTTGAGTTGGTTGAAGTATATAATAGGATACACGCAATAGAGACTAAGTTAGGTTTGGTTAAGCCAACCCTTCATTTGTAACCACCATGTTAAAGAAATTTACTCTGTATAATAAATGGAAGACCTACAAAATATTTTAAATAATCTGAATGGATATAGGAAGATCCCTGATATTGAGAAAAACAAGAAATTCGAGGTACTTGACCTGGAAATTGTCGAAACATCTTTCGGGAACCGAGTATGCATTACCACTAAGGATTTCCAGTTCTTACTACCAGAAAGTTGGACTTCTAAGATTACTGCAGAATGCATCGAGGCTATGAAAAAAACTAAGGTTTATGTAGAATATAAGGGAACCATAAACTTGCCTAAAGGTTTTAAAAAACATAACATAATTTTCTCACTGTAATTTGACTAGCTAACATGAAATTTTAATAGCTTTTAAGTTATTAAAATGTTAAGGAAAACAAAGTACAAATAAATGTTTTGTCCATTATGTGAGAAAAATACTAAAACTGTTAAGTATGAAGAGGAGTTGTTGTGTGCTGAGTGCAGTGCTGTGATTGTTCAGTACGTTTTGCCCTTTCAAAGTCAAACGATGGTTGATACATTTAGGAAATATTTCAATCAGAAATTACCAGGAGAGTTTCATTCTTTATCTTCTCAGATATATGCAGATTTTGTGGCATTTAAACATAAATTTGATGAGATAAATATAGGACATGATTCCAGAAAGTACTTCATATGCTTTGAGCTAGTGTTGTGTTTTATTCTGAGAAAATTTAGTTATAACAGTAAATTAGAAGACTTAAAACAACTATCGCGAATGTGTTTATTCATCAACAAAAGCAACAGATCACAACTGAAAACTGTAGCATTTTGCTGGCAAGTGATGAACCGTTTGGGATGGGACAAATATTTTTATCTCTGTAATAAAGAAACAATGGATCAAGTACAAAACTCTGTCATTCAATTTGCTGAAAACCTTAAGTCGCTTGAAGAGAGTTTGCCTAAAGACAAACTAATACTTGTGTTGGAGAGAGCTCTGATGCCTTACTTCATGGATTGTCTACAAGATACATGTGATCCGCAGGAGAGTACGTGCATTTACGTTGTAAAGAAAGGAATTTCAAAGGGAAAAGTTTGTGGAAAACGTTGCAAAAGTAATTATTGTTCAAAACACAGTAAGCGTATGTTTAAGAATGAAACGGAAAATTATCAGAGCTAAAATATTAAGTAATATTACACAAAAGTTTTATAACAGGCATTGCCTGTTATAGTCTATGTAGTGTGAGATTATATTTTCTGATATATTTCTGTTAACAAAACTCCAATTTTTAGCTCTGATATTTTTCACTTAAAACTAAATCACTGATAATTTTCACTTTAAAACTAGATTTACACGAAAATAAAATTGGAATAGGTGAAATTCAAACGCAAATTTTGCGTATGAAATAATTTTTATTTTCAGATACTTCTCTCTTTATTAAAATTCAAATCGAAATGCAAATTTTAATAAAATATTTTTAATTTGAATTATTTTTTTGTTTCTGATCTTTTCCTCTAAGTTCAATTTCCTGATCTTTTTCTCTAATTTAATTTTCAAGTGGGATTTAAGTGACTTGGGCTGAAAATGGTATTTTATATCTACTTATATATATATATATATATATATATATATATATATATATATATACATATATATATTCGAACGAATGGTGTTTTTTGCTTCTGGTGGCCCCAAAACGAAAAGTTATCATGGTCTCGGGCTTAGGTTTAACCATGAGACCTACGGTAACAGCTTCTTCCCTACGGGGGAAATTTGCTAATAATCTAATTTATTTTTTATTTTTATTTTTTTTATTTTGTTTGAATTTTTTATTCTAATTTTTTTTGGCCAGCACCATTGAATTTAGCCCGAAAAACCAAATAAATTAGGATTTTGTATCGTTGCTCTAAGTTCATTAGTTTCCGAGATAGTGAGAGTGGTAAACACAGTACATTTTTCCAATGTTAACCTTATGGGAAATAAATAAAATTGTATATCTTACTTATTTCTGAAAATATTTTGATATAACATTGTATGTGGCTTCATCTAGTTGAAATATACTGGATTATGGCCTAAAATACCCTATTTTTATATTTCCATGGCAGCATACCTGCATAATCATTCTCCTTGTTAACCTTATGGGAAATAAAAAAGGTTGTGTAGTTTGCTCATTTCTCGACATATCCTGATAATAACTGGCATGGGGCTTCGTACAGTTAATATCTACTTGATAATTGCCTAAAATAACCAAATAATCAAATTCCTGAGGCAGCAAACCTGCGTACTCTTTTTCCCAATGTTAACCTTATGACAGGTAAATAAAATTTTATATATTTCTTATTCATCAACCTATTTTGATAAAATCTGTTATGTTGATTCATATAGTCTAGATATAATGGATTGTAGCCTAAGATCCTTCATTTTCAAATTTCTGTGACAGAAAAACTGCATTACTCCATACTAATCTTATAGAGAATAATTTATTTTTGAATAGCAATTGTAGGCATTTTCCAAGTCACAGGATGATAGAGAAGGGCTCAAATTGAATGTTTAATGTCAGGGACTCAGTAAAAGTACTGGAATTTCTTAAAGTTTGCTAGAAAACAAAAAAAAATTAAATATCTGCCATTTAACTCATTTAAGTAGCACTGGGATCTAAAACGTCTGCTTTGTTTAAATTAAAACATGTGACCTGATGTTTGATTCAAAGCCATATGGTGGATACAGACATATGGTTTATTCAAAGGCCAGATAACTACCATATCAAATAGATGTACGATAACGAATACGGATGTTTACTAAAGATGTTTATAAAATGTTTACACAAACTTAAACCTTTTAAACAGCTGGTCATTTCCCCATACGATCAAATTGGAAAAGCCAGCTGTTTTGAGGTTTTGAACATTGCATTTTCGTGCCTGGTATAGGCTATTATTTTATATAGCTTTTTGTCCCTAAAAGCCACTAGTGAAGAGTATTTTTGCACGATTCCTTGTGATCGTATATTGATTTTACTTGATACGAGGCTTCATTTAAATTATTTAATTATGCACTTGAAATTCGCTGAGTATGCAGGACTGCTGCAACGGGAGGATTTAATCTCCATAAGAATAGCATGCGGACTGAGTATGCAGGTTTACTGCAACAGGTATGTTAAAACTAAAAGAAGCCTTATACCAAGTTTTATCAAGATATGTTTAAATACCCCCGTTGCAACAGACCTGCATTCTCAGCGAATTTCAAGTGCAAAACAACATATTTCAAACCAGCACAGCGAGATTTGACATGTTTTGGTAAGCTCCATAAGAATAACATGGGGAATGAGTATGCATGTTTGCTGCTACAGGTATATGAAAACTGGGTGGTTTTAATTCATTACATAGTAGATCTGAACTAGAAGAAGCTATTTACCAAGTCTTATCAAGATATGTTGAGAAATAACCGAGATATAGAATTTTACTTATTTCGCATAAGGTTAACAATTGGAGAACGTACTGCGTTTACCACTTTCAATACCTCGGTAACTAATGGACAGCAGTGATTAAAAATACTAAATTGATTGTTTTTTTTAGCTGAATTCAATGGTGCCAACAACAATTGGATTATTTTTATTTTTCTATGGGAAAAACTCAAAAACCACATTTTTGGGGGTTTACCCCCCTTTACCCCCCCTTCCGGTAGTCCGATTGGGCTGGTTTACGTACTTGTCCGAAAAATTACTACTTTTTACATCCATGCAAAATTTCATTTTTACGTGAGTTATCGTGCTTAAAAAGACACACACACACACACACACACACACACACACACACACACACACACACACACACACACACACACACACACACACACACACACACACACACACACACACACACACACACACACACACACACACACACACACACACACACACACACACACACACATATATATATATATATATATATATATATATATATATATATATATTGATTTATTGTGTTCACTAATTAGGGTTACCTTACTTATGTGACGACCCACCCCAAAAACTGTATTTTGTGGTTAGCTCCTTAAATTAGGACACCACATACTATGGTTAATGGTTTGTTGAAGGTAATAATCCTTCATGCATGAAAGGAATTGCCAGCCCTAGTTTATTGATAGTGGGCCCAGAGACTGACATTGGGTCTCTTGGACAATTGTACAGAAAGTTATTAAAATAAAATCGAGAACGCAGTAAGGCACTCATGTGGGAATGCTGATGCTGATTGTCAGCATGGTTCATGGGTCAAGCTGTATCAGCAGGTCGTTGCCGCTGAGCCTGTAGTAGTCAGTCGGAGAGTTGACTCGGGAGTGCGTGTGCGCTGTCCGCGTCGCGTCGCGTTGCGCCGCCGCCGCGCCGCGTCGGTCGGCCTATGCCGCGATTCGCGCGTTCTCTGTCCCCCAAAATTAATTAGGCCTCTAATTAGTATAATCTGAAATTTTGTATAAATTTTCATAAATGATAACTGCTCACATGTTAATTTGAAATTAAACAGTTAAATTGTATTAATAAAGTTAGATTTTTGTAACTACGTGCGTATTATTTGAGCTCCCAACCGGCAAATAATGCGTATATATCTCGGCTACTGGCACACTTCGCTTAGCCTATCTAATTCCTAGCCCTGACGCTAGTCTTGTTGCTAGTTGTCAGCAATCACCTATCGAATTCCTAGCCCTGACGCTAGCCACGTTGCTAGTTTGTCAGCTAACACCTATCTCTTAGCCCTGACGCTAGCCTCGTTGCTAGTTTGTCAGCAAATACCTATCTACATCCTACCCCTGACACTAGCCTTGTTGCTAGTTTGTCAGCTATAACCTCTCGAATTCCTAGCCCTGACGCTAGCCACGTTGCTAGTTTGTCAGCTATCACCTATCGAATTCCTAGCCCTGACGCTAGTCTCGTTGCTAGTTGTCAGTTTTCACCTATCTATGCCTATGGACAAGGATGCTGATAGTAGGAATCTAAATTAATACTAATCTTAAACGGTCAGGTGCTGAGGCTAAACGGGAATAACCTAGAAAATTTACGGTGAGAGCTGACAAACTCGAAATCTGATTAGGCCTGGTGTAAGTCTGACCCTATATGGTAGAACAGAGTTTTGAATCCCTCATGCTTACCCGTGCTTGACGCCAGCCTAGTTGTTGGTTGTCAGAATATTTCCTTTCTCGTCCCTAGCCAAAGTAGTGTAGCTATAAAGATATAGAGTTATAGGGCTAATTTTCTCGGGAATCATGTTATGCTGTACAAACTTTTAGGGCTTGCTTTAATGTGTTTTAAATTGAATTACTAGCTTCTACTAACATTCCTAGATCCTTGACACCAACACCTCCTAACCGTTGGTTCGTCAGACTCCATCCTTTCGGCAGCCCAAACCTCAAACCTGGATAGTGTGACCCAGTGGCAAGATTTTACTTTCTTTCAAAGGGGCTTTGTGTAAATTGGCGACATTCATGAAATTGGCAACCTTGTCGAATATGATGAGTGTTCACAGAACCTATGTTCACTGTCACCTGATGTTATAACTACTCTGAATCGACTCAAAATTTAAAAATAGTTACAGGTTCAACCAAAGCTTAGAATCAAATTTTATTTTGGAGCCATAAAACTTGGTCAAGATATTCTAAAAGATTAAATCTTTTGAAATAAAGTACCTAACTCGAACTTGGTTGAAGTGAACGCTGACCCCTGGAATTTTATTCTCAGAATAAAAACCCTGCTGGACTGCCCTATCCGGTTCCTAATTCTTTCCCTGTAAATTTTTGTTTCTAATCACCCGAAAATATCTCACAAATGAAAAGTTATCATGGTCTCGGGCTTATTTAGGTCTTGCCGTGAGACCTATGGTAATACTTCTATGAATAAAATTCGCTAAAATATAAAGGCAAAGTATTTTTTCTAATGATGTAAATAAAATAAATGGTTTAAATTAGCTCTTTTAACAACAGCTGTTACAGGGAAGAAAGGTCTTATAAGTATCTCTAGTCAGTGATTTATTTTATGTTCTGTTCTTGACAGCTGGTTTGACATTCTACTAAATTTCTTGCGTTTTCACATCTGTTCAATTATAAACATTTCATCAATTTATATTCTGCCATAAGGATAAAATGGGATCTTTGAGAGGGTTTGTGGCGGAGTCCGAGGGTCAGATCAGGATGAAAACTACTTAGTTTTCCTATTTAATGCCTAAAGAAACAGTGTACCAAATTTCAGCCTTCTGGGTTATTGGGAAGTTGGAGAATGAGTGATGAGTGAGTCAGTGAGGGCTTTGCCTTTTATAGATATAGATATATATTGAAAATGTACAGCAATAGATAAAATACTGAAAATAGAAAGAAGAATCATCTGAACATGTACAAACAAAAAATATCAAAAAGATGGAGTTTGAGACTGGTCCCGGGCTTAGATCTTACCATGAGACCTACGGTAATAGCTTCTTCCCCATAGGGCAAATTCGCTAAAAAATTCGAACGAATGGTGTTTTTCGCTTCTGTTGGCCCCAAAACGAAAAGTTATCATGGTGTCGGGCTTAGGTCTTACCATGAGACCTACGGTAATAGCTTCTTCCCTATGGGGGAAATTCGAAAGGCCAAACCTCTTTTATAGCAACCGTGTATTAAAAACCCGAAAACCTTTATTATCATAATACTTACGGGAGAATCGAGCCCAACACAAATCTTGCGGTGCATTTCCATAGCCTAAAATAAATATACAAATTTAAGTTTCGTAAACGATAAGAATTTATAATAATCTCTCAATTAATGCATATCAAATCAAAATAAATGTACACTGTTTCTATTGAAACACAAATTACACAAACCGTACAATTACAATGTTCTGATATCAGAGTGATTTCTAAGTTTAGATGACATTGAATAAGATTAAAATGATATTTTAGTCATTTTAACAACAACCCACTAAATTATTTGTGGTTTTGCTTAGGAGCGAATATTCTATGAAATCGTTAAAAGGTGATATAAAAATGTTTAACTGTTTTTACGAGGTTAGTTGGTTGCCTCAAAACTATTTTATTGAGGAATAAATAAATATAATGTAAAACTTCAAAATTACCTTTTTATCTTTTATATATAATTCTATCTATTTTACTTACCGATTGTGTCAGACTGGGACTGAGGATTTACTTTTATATAAATTTACTTTTATAATTTGTACCTTTAAATTGACAATATTATTACTATGTAGTATTGTTGTTAATGACTATTAGTTGCTTCAATCGTTCTCTCCACGGGGATAGGGCCCTATTACACTAGGTGGCATTGCAGTGCCATGCCACACCGGTCGCCTGCCTTTTTTAACCGACTTCCCCCACCTACCAAGAAAAGGAGGATGTTCTCAATTCGTCTTAGGATATTTTTTTTTTAGGGATGTTCACCGATTTCTCTGCGATACTTTACCAATCAACGTGATTCTACCATCAAAATAACCGGGATGTTTTCCCGTTGGTCCCAAATATAACATTTTGATTCATTGTAATACTATTTAATTAGGAGTAAAATGATAAAAACCTAAAAAAATTAAATATTTTCAACACCTTTCTGTTGGATAAACAAAGGTGAACAGGAATATGTTTATTTTATTACGGCTGTCACATACTTATAAATAAATCTGTAATTATATGGCAGATGATTAGCTGCTTCACAGTAATCAAAACAGTTTGTCTTCATGTTTATGATTTAACTAGCAGTTGCCCGTGGCTTCGCTCACTATAACAATTTGTACACCCGCTGCCTAAATGAAGATGGTGCCACATACTGAGTTTATGATAAGGTACAAAAACTATTGGTGACTTTAATATATTACATATCACCCAAAAGAAAAAAAAACAACCATAAAACCATGATAAAAAGAACCAAACTATAAATCAGCTGTAAAATCGAAACAGCTATGAAAGACACAGCCCAGCCCAGCCCAGCACCCCCCACAAACCAACCAGGCCTGGCCCGATAAAAACACCCCTGGCCCCTAACCTGGCCTGTTTTTTTTTGGGGGGGGGGGGGGTGGGCAGCTCAGGCTGTTTATGTTCACCTCTGGTCCGGAAAGATTTTAGACCGTTGACCCCACCGAAAAGCCCTGAAAACTTTTAATTTTGAAAACCCCGTTCTCAGCGGGTGCTCACGCCCTATAGAAACGTCCATGAAAAGTTTCAAGATTCTAAGTCAAGTTCAAGTAGTTCGGGCTGTGCGATGATAGGTCAGAGGTATTTGACAATATAAAGTAGATATACTTTCATCAGTCAGAAAGATGTTTTAGGAATCCGCTAAGAACGCAGGTCTGCTGCGACGGGAGTACTTAGAAATATTGCTGCCCCCCCGCACGAGGTTTTTATTTGGCCTCTGTATATACTTGCCAGCACAATCCAGCGCCCCCGCCGACAAACCCCTAAGGGTGTCGCTGTTTGAGAAGGCTTATACTCAGTAGGCCTATCGTTGAATCTGTGCTATAGTATAGAGTGACCCTGAGGCAGGAAATACCCTCTTCGCAGCAGACCGTGCCGTACTTAGTGAATCTTAAAACAGTTTCCTGTTTCATGAAAGTTAATGTACATAGAGTGGAAAATGCCTTGATGAAATGCCACCAAAGTATTTTGTAATGTTTTTAGGGTCTATTTTGAACAACAACAAAAATAACATAGCCATCCCGCAATTTTTAACAATGGTTTACATTATCTCTTTCATTCCGCTGTTATAAGGAAGGAATGACTTTTTATTTTATTTTTTACAGAAAGCTGGTTTTACATTCTTTGAAATGTCTTGCTTTTAACATCTGTTTGAATATAAACATTTCATCACTTATAATTCTGGCCACCTGGCATTGGATATTAATATCAAAGAGGGACTATGCGCGGCCTTGGTCTGTGGTGGAGTCCGAGGGTCACATCAGGATGAAAATCCTGATAAATGTATAATGAATGGGAAAATATTAACTTTATATAGTACATGTCAAATGAAAAGAAATATTATAAACCAATACATAAAATTGAATGAAATCATAAAATATCTGTAACGACGAATCCATCATTGAAGGTAATACAATCTGCTTGGAACACTGAAAATGTAAACAAAACGTCATCCCCTTGAATTATGAGGAAATTCAAAACAAACTTGGTCGAAATCAAATAAAACCCGGTTTTTAGAAGCTTGCTATTTGATTTCAAAAAGACGTACGCTCGTTTTTAAGTCGTCTAAAACCTTTTCATATGTGCATACAACACAGGAGAAAAGTTTCAGCCAAAATGGTACTCTAGTTTTTGCGTGAAAAGCGGTCTAAAGTGTGATGTTGAGCGTTACCAACACACATCGTGACATAAATTGAGATAAGGCTTGATTCGGATTCTCTGACCTTCAAAACACAAAAATAACCAAAATTTTTAATTATAAGCAATGTACAGACAAAACTCTAATTTTATTTATATAGATATGTAGATTCAAACACAGTCAATTCCATTAAAAAAACTTGTGATAATTAAATAACTTTAAAAAGTGTGAACCTAAAAGCATGACATAATTAAGAAACACTAAGATGTAGGGTTCTCTACCGTGAAAAAAGAGCCAGGCTATATATAATAAATGTCGATTATTAATATTCAGTGAAAACATTCACTTATTAAGATCAGTTTATGAAGAGAAAAAAGTCTAAATCTTAACGTTTAGTGTGGTTTTGGTGATGCATTTGAAAGCACAAGCCACGCATCAAGGATTTTTGTGACAAAATTCGAAGGTTTAGAATAGAATGTTATAACTGTGCCCACGAGGTATTCACAATATGATTGCTGTATCAGAATTTATAAATGCTTCAAGGCTATGCTGAGGCAATAAGGTTTTAATGTTTGGTTGATCCGATTTTTAAATTGTTTTAAGTGTTTGTCCTAAAGTACGGACAAATACCGGGATCGAGTCCGGTGTGTAATCCTATCCTATACTCTAAAACAAGCAAAGTTTGTACGGGCAAATTTTTATTCCATCATAGGATTTTTTATTTTTCATTTAATTTGTGGTTTCAGACCACCAGAAATCGATTGGATCTGGTCCCGTCTGGGAAAAATCCACCACACAGCACTTCTATGTGCCCATTCAAATTGCCCACGGGCATTTTTCGTAGCTTAATCAAAACCAGAACAGCTGATTCAGAATATTTTTATTTTCATTTGAACTGTAATCAACAAATTTAATTTTTTACAGGTTATTTTGAATTAAACATTTTAGTTTACCTTATTTTTGTTCAGTGTTAAATATTTTTAAGGACGTGTTTTAGATTATAGGAATTTTAGGAATAAAAATGAAAGGCGGAAGACCTCTAAAACGAATCAGTATTCAGAATTTGCAACAAACCGTCTACAAACGATTTTCTGCTAAGTTTAACGTCGACATGAACCTAGAATTGATACAGTTACTCGAGGGAATCCTGCGAGAGAATAACCAATCTGCCCAAGCACTCATATGGTGTGCGAAGTCATATAAGAAGAAAAATCTCGAGCCGCTGGGTGACGCTACAAGATTTCAGCCACCGAAAGCCAATGTGGTTCTCGCACCACCAGCCTCGACCCAAACCACACAACGTTACAACGTCACAACGTCGAATAAAATATCAGCCGCTAACACGCTCAACGCCGACCAGACCTACCCAGATTTCGAGCGTGTCGTGAAAGAACTAGGAAACAACTGTTCACCATGAGCAGTACAGACAACCGCATCGAACCATTCTCGTATCCCCACAAAGGAGACTTGGGGTTGCCGACCAACATAGAGCCAAATGCTTCCAACCGTCGCTCTAGGATATCAAAACTTGAATTCATGTAGAATCACTTAGCGTCCGACCAGCAATCGCAAGACCGCTGCACTCCAACGAAGCGACAGAAAATAACGACCAACTTCAACGGCATATCCCTTCTGTGGCCGTTTATTACAACAGTACGTCGTCGATATGTTTATTAGTGTTGAACGAGCCGAATCAACTCCTTTTTACTAGAACAGAAAAAGCTGAAGGCACGGCTGCATAAAGGCGTTGATACCATGGTCAAACAGTGTTATAGTTATAAATGCTCATCACATATACAGGGTGAGTTTCTACTTACGCCATTAACTTCACCAATGGATTATACTCACTAAAATAAAGAAAAAAGTTCCTATAAACCCATGTCTTATTGTCAACCGTTTAGCGGTTATCATACATTTTATGCTTTTTTAAAATTACTTGAATTGGTTCCACTTTTTGAATGGAACCAAGGTGAATAATTGTCCTATAGAGTTATACTTAGTACCATTAGAAAGAACATTAAATTTTCTATAAATCTAAGGTTTTTTTACACAAAAAGTTATCAAAACCTTCCGTTTATGGTGAATGCAAACTGAAATACCCCCGTTGCAGCAGACCTGCATACTCAGCGAATTTCAAGTGCAAAACAACATATTTCGATCCAACATAGCGAGATTTGACATGTTTTTGTAAGCTCCATAAGAATAACATGGGGAATGAGTATGGAGGTTTGCTGCTACAGGTATATTAAAACTGGGTGGTTTTAATTCAATATTTAGTAGATCTGAACTAGAAGAAGCCATTTACCAAGTTTTATAAAGATATGTTGAGAAATAAGCGAGATATAGAATTTTACCTATTTCCCATAAGGTTAACATTGGGACAACGTACTGTGTTTACCACTTTCAATATCTCGGCAACCAATGGACATAGAGCCATGATTCAAAATACTAAATTGTTTGTTTTTTTGGGCTGAATTCAATGGTGCCAACAAAAATTCGATTAATTTTTATTTTTCTATGTAAAATATTAAAAAAACCCATTTTGGGGGGGGTTTACCCCCCTTTACCCCCCCTTCCGGTAGTTCGATCGGGCTGGTTTTCGAACTCGTCCGAATAATTACTACTTTACACGTCTGTGCCAAATTTCATTCAGATTGGACCATTTTTACGGCCGCTATCGTGCTTACAGACACACACACATATATATATATATATATATATATATATATATATATATGTATCTAGAAATTTGAACGAATAGTGGTTTTTGCTTCTGGGGGCCCCAAAACGAAAATTTATCATGGTCTCGGGCTTAGGTCTTACCATGAGTACTACGGTAACAGCTTCTTCCCTATAGGGGAAATTCGCTAAAAACATCCTGTGATAGGTTTTCATATTCCTCCCCAGCTCATAAAATAAAAATTTGAAAAATTTCATTTTTCTATGTAAAAATCTCAAAAAACCCATTTTTGGGGGGGTTTACCCCCCTTTACCCCCCCTTCCGGTGGTCCGATCGGGCTGGTTTACGAACTCGTCCGAATAATTACTACTTTACACGTCTATGCCAAATTTCATTCCGATTGGACCATTTTTGCGCAAGTTATCGTGCTTAAAGACACATATATATATATAGATATATATATATAGATATATAGATATATAGATATATATATATATATATATATATATATATATATATATATTTATGAAAGTGAACGAATGGTGTTTTTGGCATCTGAGGACCTCAAAAAGAATAGTTATGATGGTTTTAGGCTTAGGTCTTACCATGAGACCTACGGTAACAGCTTCTTCCCTATAGGGGAAATTCGCTAAAATGTGTTCAAATGAAATTTTTTCGTAACATTTCATGCACTATTTGTCCACAAATCTGTGTGATACTAAGAGATGTTGAGTTGAACGAAAAACTTCCCCATTTAATAAGCTTTCAAATGATGTACATATTTAACATTTTACTAGTACGTACAACAGGGAAAATATATTAGATATGGAGTAAAACACGTATTATTGCTTTAGTTTTAACAAATGGTTCCCACTAATTGGTTAAAATTGGTTCACTACTATTAAGGCGTGGGTAAGGTCACTAAAAATGATTCCTTATGGTAACATTTGTAAAAAATCCTTAAGGAATATGTTTTTTGTGAGTCTACCCACGCCTTGATAGAGAACCAATTTTGATGATTGAGGTGTCAAATATCTGAACTTTTTATTAAGGTCAAAGGGATTCCACCCCCTAGGAAATGTATTTTACATCAAATTTTACATGTTATTTCTTATGGCAGGAGAGTGAGAATTACATTTTAGTAAATTAATAATATCAACAGTTATTATCAATATTTCTTGTACATATTTATACTCATATCATTGGAAATTTTATTTTCAACAAAAACTCACACATTTTTTAGTATTTGTTATGGTTTTCGTGGTAATTAGAAAAATGTTGAAAGAAACATGGACCGGAAATGGTTTTTTCAAGATGGCGGCATGTTGCCCAATTGGGATTTTCTAGGAATTTTAGAATGATGATCCCAGCTGTATGTGCGACCTCTCCACCAATTTTCAGCCTGCTAAATTAAAGTTTCACAATCTAACACTATTTTCCTGCCCTAAATAAAGTAAGAATTTGTTAAAACTAAAGCAATAATACGTGTTTTACTCCATATCTAATATACAGGGTGTTCAAAAAATGTGGGGCAATAATTTACGTAGTGATTCCTTGGGTCAAAATAAGCAAAAAAAGTCTATATAAACATAGGTCCTAAAGTGCTTCGTTTCCGTCTGTGTGTCTGTTTATGATTTTTACATATTTAATCATATCTCACGAACCACTTAACGTATAAAAATCAAACTTGGTATATGGATAACCACTATTAAGAACTATTTTTGTGAGAAGTATCAAATTTCTACTTTGTACCATTTCAAAATGGCGGATATTTTTTGTTTTCAAAGCTAAATATCTTAAAAACCGTTAATTTTAGAAAAATTATACAAGAGACAAAAAAGCTGCAAAATTTAATCTAATTAATGCTGATATTAAGATTATGATAATCGAACTACTAATAGCGGAGAAATTTTAACTTTTCTGCATAAAAACATGGTTCCTTAGGACATTCTGCCTGAAAATTGCATGTTTTTATTCGGAAAATTTAAAATTTCTCAATTATTAGCTGTCCTATTGTTATAATCTTAATATCATCGTTAATTAGATTAAATGTCGCAACTTTTTCGTCTCTTGTATAATTTTTCAATAATTTACGGGTTTTAAGATATTTAGCTTTGAAAACAAAAATTAGCCGCCATTTTGAAATGATACAAAGTAGAAATTTGATACTTCTTACAAAAATAGTTCTTAATGGTGGTTATCCATATACCAAGTTTGATATTTATATGTTAAGTGGTTCGTGAGATATGATTGAATATGTAAAAATCATAAACAGACACACAGACGGAAAACGAAGCACTTTAGGACCTATGTTTATATAAACCTTTTTGCTTATTTTCACCCAAGGAATCACTATGTAAATTATTGCCCCACATTTTTTGAACACCCTGTATTTTCCTTGTTGTACGTACTAGTAAAATGTTAAATATGTACATCATTTGAAAGCTTATTAAATGAGGAAGTTTTTCTTTCAACTCAACATCTCAACACATATGTGGAGAAATAGTGCATGAAACGGTACGAAAACATTTCATTTGAACACATTTTTCAATTTGCATTCACCATAAACGGAAGGTTTTGATAACTTTTTATGACAAAAAACCTTAGATTTATAGAAAATTTAATGCTCTTCTAATGGTACTAAGTATAACTCTATAGGACAATTGGTCACCTAAGTACAATTCAAAAAATGGAACCAGGTCAAGTAATTTTAAAAAATCATAAAATGTGTGATAACCGCTAAACGGTTGAGAATAGGACACGGGTTTATAGGAACTTTTTTGTTTGTTTTAGTGAGTAGAATCCATTGGTGAAGTTAATGGTGTAAGTAGAAACTCGGCCTGTATGGAAAATTTTAACCAAAACAGCTGAATCAGCTGGTTGTTTTTGTTTAATCCGAGCAAAGCTCGGTCCTCGGTACTACGGTCGTAAATTTATAAAAGCAATGCGTTAAGATATGAAATGCAAACTTTGTCTGATGTATCTGTTTGAGCCTTTAGGATATGAACACGCAATTAACAGATTGTGCTAAGCTCAGAGGCAATCTATTCCAGATCTTAAAATACACCTCGAATGATTTTAAAATACAAACTGCTCGAAAAAAAAGTTAAAAGCAGATGTATGTAACAAATTAATTGATGTTTCCCATTGAGCTGGATCAAGAGCAGTTGTTTAAAGCTAACAGAAAAGCCATTGACTACAGATTAATGTCTTTAAAACGGTTAACATGGAAGAATGGTACATACTCGGTGTCAAATAATTACACTCTGAAAAAAATCTGGTGACTTTTCTATGTTATTTAGAACAACTGTTTCAGTGATGTCTACGCTCCCAAACGTGAAATACCGTGTTTATTATTGTTTTATAAGGTAAAATGGGTCTGAATGTAAGTAAAATGTGAAATCTACGAACCGATTGAGCTGAGACTGTGCCTGTAATGTATTTGGCCCGTATTAAGGCCTGATTTGCTTCCAAAAATCTATATCTATAAAAGAGGAAGTATGTGTGTGTGTGGGTGGGTATGGTCCCTATAGACGCCCAAACCGCCCAACGGATTTTTATGAAATTTGCAGGGATTGTTTACCATGTTCCCAGGATGGTTTTTGTCAAGTTTGGTGTAAATCCATCCACAGGGATCTGCCCCACGGGCTCCTAAAGATACCATGTTATTCAAATGAGCTTTTGGTTTGTTTACAAAAAAACATATGATTATACTTAAAACTCCAATACACTGTTCTATATAAGACTGGGACTTGATGTAGTTCCTCATTTTTCCTGCAGACTGCATCACACACAGATACAAATTGTGTGTTTACAATGAACAGCTGACTTGATGATCCTTTTTCACACAGTCTGCAGCACACTTAATTTTCTATAATTCTTTGTCAAACTAACAGCTGTAGTTAAATATTGAGTTTGTTATTATGGTTAAATGTCAACAAACCAAATAAATTATGGATCGGACTCTGCGTGATTTTCGAGAGAATGCTGAACCAATGGGAGGCGCTCTGATTCTTCTAGCAGGTGATTTTCGTCAAACCCTGCCCGTTACACCTAAATCAACATCAGCTGACGAGCTTAACGCCTGTCTAAAGGCATCGTATTTATGGAACAAGGTTGAAAAACTCTCACTCTCCACAAACATGCGTGTACATTTATTAAAAGAAGTCTCTGCAGAAATATTTTCAAAACAACTGTTGGAAATTGGAAATGGAACAATTCAAGCTGATCAATCAACAAATTAAATTTTATTCCCACCAACATTTTGCCAAATGGAACCAAATATTCAATCTGTTGTGGAGAAAGTATTCCCAAATTTAACGACCAACTTCAACAATCCGGATTGGCTTTGCGAACGTGCGATTTTAGCACCAAAAAATGATGATGTAAACAAGTTAAATCAGCAAATTCAATTGAAATTACCTGGGAAAACTGTAAAATACAAATCAATTGATAGTGTAATGGACGAAGAACAAGCAGTAAACTACCCAGTAGAATTTCTGAACTCAACAGAGCCACCAGGAATGCCACCACACTTACTTGAACTAAAAGTAGGGTCACCTATAATACTCTTGAGGAAACTGAATCCACCAACACTATGCAATGGGACCAGATTAAGAGTGATGAAACTGTCTCCAAATTTAATTGAAGCAAAAATCATTAGTGGCAAGTTCAAGGGAGAAGAAGCCTTAATTCCAAGAATACCTTTGATATCCTCTGAGTTACCATTTGATTTTATGCGATTGCAATTTCCATTACGCCTTGCTTTTGCAATTACTATTAATAAGGCACAAGGACAATCCCTAAAAATTGCCGGATTGAATTTGGAAAATTCATGTTTTTCCCACGGGCAATTATATGTTGCATGCTCACGTGTTGGCACGCCCACAAATTTGTATATCTATACACCAAATGGGAAAACAAAAAACGTTGTATATCCTTTGGCTTTAAAGTAAATTAAGCATTCTTCATTTTGATGTTTCATTTTTGTGTTATTTTTAATACAGTAATTTAATAAAAAAAACAATTTTCATACCTAGCATTAATCAATTTGATATTTTCTATTTAAATATTCAATTATCATGGGCGCAGCAACGCGCGCCGGGTAACGCTAGTGTTAAAATAAAAATTGTGTGTTCATAAATAGCGAGAGGCTGAGTTTTAAATTAAGACAAGGGAAATAATTTGTGGGTCTACAATACTTGAAAATTTACATTTTAAAGCAAAATGTTCGAGTTGGCGACTGAAATTTTATCCCACAATTATAATTGAGACCAAACTGAGATATTTAATCTCTACTCACAGTCCATTGTTTTATGTATTGATAGAGCCGCACTGACTTGAAATACGTGGGCTTGAATATCACAAAATTTGACTCATAAAATAAAATTATTTCATACTTTTTAGAGCGTTTGGAGTTGGTTGTTTTTTACCAAAAGGTTTTCCTGATATTGAACTTAAACTTTACTTTTTGTGAATATTTAGTAGGAAAGTAAACTTTTAAAGCGCAATTACTCCAAACTGTAAAGATAGACAAAATATATTAGAATAAAAAGGCAGATAATGTTATAAGAGTTTTGAAAATGCCATTTATGTCGGCTTTTAATGGTAGCTTGAACGAAAAAATTTATTTTGCCCTGCAACTCTTATGTACAGTGTAAAGTGCAGGAGAATTAAGCGAAAAAATAGGTGGAGGTAGAAATAATTGGGACAAAAATGATTCTTGTTGTAAATGGTATGTAATATGCTCCTGATTGCATATTAAAAATATATATCCGTAAAGTCGAGGGAAACCCCTCAAAATCATGTTTACAAATGGCGGTTTTTCCCACCATAAAATAGTCTTCAAAATAGTCTCTCGACTGCATTATCATTAATTTTTTTTCATGATATTGATTTTGGACCACTACCAACTATTGTTGGGTGATTGTTTCTTAATTTTAACAGGGTTCTCATTTTTGCCTACCATCTTGGATCCACCAAATCGGATATACATTTTTTTTCAAATGTAAAGATGGTGTTGTGGCACATCATTACAGACTACATTTTCACCCTGAACTCAATGCTGGAATCCATTTTTAAAAATCTCGATTCGTTCAAGATGTGCTCAAATAAAAATTCAGCCCAATACATTTCTTACGGATATTCCGTGCTTTGAATATTATTTTGGATTACTTATATTGTATCTTTGAATCTAAATAAGATATGCTGCATGTTTTGGTCTTAAAATACTCAGTGATTTAACGGCTTTTATATGAGGTATTGATCATTAAAATTGGCAAGTCTTGGACGAGCTATAAAGCCAAAAGCAGATTGAAATTTTTTTCAAAATTTATTTTTAGTTACTAAGATTTATACGTTATCCTAATGTTGTCCGATTGTCATTATTTATAGCTCAAATTAAAGCTGGTAGTTCACCGGTTGTTTTAAAACCGTTTAGATCTACAGGCCATATTTGGGGCTGGGGAGATCAGTCTTTAATTATGATTTTTTTGAAAATTGAATTCAAGATTGGTTGGAGGTCCATACCTCACCTCAATCTCAACCGATTTAATTGAATACTAAATTAAATGAAAGCCAATAATCCACTGAGTTAATTGATATCCAAAACCTTTTTCAGTTTCTCTTGGATTTCTATATATGAGACATTAATTATAATATCTAGGGACCGAACTTCGCTCGGGGGAAAGCAGTGACATTTTCAAATATACATATTCATATTGCTCCCCACAATGACAATTAGCTTTGTAATTTGATTTACTGAGGTTTAAGTTTTGTTCATTGAATTTATTCGGGCTTTGTTTTCTAATCGATGCTCTCATTACTCGTTTCAGTGGCCAAGCGTTGCGTTGTGACGAATGTTGTATATCCCAACGGTGCCTTCATGAATTGCTCGACACTGTCATTCGTTTACAGATTACAATATCACAGAAAATGAAAATTATATCATCTTACTTCACAAATAATCTATCTTCTATCTATATTATTAATTCTGTAAGCGATTTTTTTTTAAATCAAAACTGTGAGAGTTTGCCAGCTCGCAAGATGACAGAAGATGACTCAAATGAAAGGTCTCGGCCCCAAGGGGTCTGGAAAAATAGCAGATTATGTCCAAATATACCAGAAAATGAGAAATAACGAAAAATATCTTCCATTTAAAATGCATTGGGATTGAAAAGATTGAAAAACGTCTGCTTTGTTTACATTAAACATGTGGTGCTAATGCTTGATTCAAAGCCATATGGTAGATGTTGACACGTGGGATTTGTTGCAAAATGCAGCTAACAATGCACGTTCAATATATTATATAAAAAAATAATTTAAATTTAAGATTTTCTGATTTTATAATAATTAAGGGTTTGAGTTTTTCATAATTTAAAATTATAAAAAGTTAAGTACGTTTGTTTAGTTTATGTTATAACGATGCAGATTTAATACCAAATGATATATACGTATATATGTATAATTGTAAGCGAAATGTTTGCGAAGAAAGTGTGGGCGTTTGGAAGGTTGCAGGATGTTGGGGGTGGCTGAAACTGAAGGTCTCCATCTCAGGGACTCGGGGAAAATACTGAAATTGCTTTAAGCATACTATAAAATGAGAAATAACGAAAAATAGCTGTTATTTAAAAACAATTAGGATATAAAAAGGTCTGCTTTGTTTAGTTAAAACCAAATGCTAGAAATAATCATAATTTCGTGGATTCAAAAGCCTATTTTCTAAAAAGGTATTTTGTACTTTAGTAAAGAAGGATTATACTTAGGGACTATTAGCCCCTTCAAGCCTCTAGTAATAATAAATTTCATAAGTGATGATACATTTTCTGAGCATCTAAATTTTGAAGTATAACTGAAGTTTGAGGTGGATTGAGTTGAATAATATCACGTTTTTTTTATATGAACCTTGTCCTCATGAAATAAACTTGTTCCTTGTAGATCTTTGAGAATTTGCTTATCTCTATTTTATAAATTGTATTTGCGAACTTCAGGAAACATTAAACTGATGATTTAAATTTAGTAAATCTAAATCACAAAATCACCTATATGTAAACAAATATACGTTGTTGCTTGATATTAATTACTAGAGCCCCCATGCGCAAAGTGCGCATTTTTATATTATTTCTGTTTTTGGGGAAACTCGCCTACAGTTAGAATAATTGTATGGCTTCAAACTCACGTTTATTGACCAAAGTAACCTTTTCAATTGAAATTTAAAGACCTCGCCTAAGTAAACAAAGGCCTGACTGAACAAAACACACACAATTTTTATTTATCGCCCTTGCACTGTTTTTAGCGAATTTCCCCTAAGGGGAAGAAGCTGTTACCTTAGGTCTCATGGTAAGACCTAAGCCCGGGACCACTATAACTTTTCGTTTTGGTGCCCCCAGAAGTCAAAAACACTATTCGTTCAAATTTATATATATATATATATATATATGTGTGTGTGTGTGTGTGTGTGTGTGTGTGTGTGTGTGTCTGTAAGCACGATAGCGCTCGCAAAAATGGTCTGATTGGAATGAAATTTGCCAGACGTGTAAAATAGTTATTATTCGGACGAGTTCGAAAACCAGCCAGATCGGACCATCGGAAAGAGGGGTAGGGGGGGATAAACCCCCACAAAAATGGATTTATTGAGCTTTTTGTACAGAAAAATAAAAATAATTAAATTTTTTTGGTACCATTGAATTCAGCTCAAAAAAACAAACAATTTAGTATTTTGAATCACTGCTCTATGTCCATTGGTTACCGAGATATTGAAAGTGGTAAACACAGTAAGTTGTCCAAATGTTAACCTTATGGGAAATAAGTAAAATTCTATATCTCGGTTATTTCTCAACATATCCTGATAAAACTTGGTAAATAGCTTCTTCTAGTTCAGATCTACTACATAATGACTTAAAACCATCCATTTTTATTATACCTGTAGCAGCAAACCTGCATACTCATTCCCAATGTTATTCTTAAGGAGCTTACCAAAACATGTCAAATCTCGCTATGTAGGATTGAAATATGTTGTTTTGCACTAGAAATTCGCTGAGTACGTAGGTCTGCTGCAACGGGGGTATTTATTTTGGTTGTCTTCTCGTACAACAATAGGATAACGGAAGTTTTTAAAGGAAGCCTATGTGCAAATTGCTCATATTAATATTTTCTCTGGTGTTCAATGAGTCTTTTTCTCTCAAGAGCTCGCTGTTCTTGCCGAAGGTTACGCATATTTTCCTTAATCACATCGAGTCTTTTTTCTCTATGTCCTCTTCTACTTTATGTTTCAGTGTTCAGTTTGCAATACATTTATAATCTAACGATCATGGATCTTCACCATAAAAAATTATTTTTAGTACCTGCCTCAATTTGGCTAAAATTGTCAATGAAAGTGGCCCAAATTCATTTTTCTAACCTGCATTGGATTTTGTTTACATTAGCATTCAATATTTTTTGTTTATAATGCGACTGGTTAGAAATTCATCTCAAGGTAATCATCTGTTAAATTACAATCACATTTTAAAACCGTTATAACGCAAGTTGGTCAGCACTGGAGCGTCGAAAGCGCCCTCTATAAATAAATTAAAGCCTTGGGGGTCGAAGCCGAAATAGAAATGACTGTTTTACCTATCTGTCGCAGGTGCGCTACATTATAAGCTTTAAAATGACACCTCAATCGTAAAAATCGCTTCAGTAGGACGCCTGAAAAATGGATCTAACAGAAAAAACCTTATTGTATTAATATAGATTTCTAATTAACCTAAAACATAGCTGTTCCTGTTTGGGATTTTTGGATGGGCAATTATTACTATTAATTTTCAAGTTGTTTTAAGCTTTACTAGCAGCCCGCGTCACTTCGTGACTTAAAAATAACTTGGTAAAATAAGATTTAGTGCCATGGATTATGTATAGAGTCCTGTAGCGTAAAATACCTATCAGTGAAGAAGTATGTGAGTTTTTGTGATTTTTTTAAATTCTTTGTGTCATAGCACTGGAATAAAATTAACAGGAGTATAATTCAGTTTGCTCCGTGAACTCATCGGGGCAAACTTTTAAAAATAACTTATTACTTCACACTTAAAACTTCAATATGGGTATGAAATTCTTCACAGAATTTGAGAAGTTCAATTATTACATCTGCTTTAAACGTGTCTATGTACACGTTCTACACTTAAAAATTTCGACAGTGCAAGAACATATATCTTGCATAAAATGAGGGTTAGTTTACATGGATCTTCACTGTTTGGTGCGTCTTCATGTTCTGCTTTAGTTTTATTTTCATAATTATTCAATCTTTATCTTAATTCTACATAACATCTACGCCTCAGTTCCTTGCATTCATCTTTGTTAGGTCTTAACTCAGAAAATAAGAAGATGAACGAACCACTGTCTACAGATGAACTAATCTCTATATAACATAGCCATCCGCCGTAAAAACAAATTATTCATCGCTCATAACGGCCAAGGAATTAAATTTTTAAATTGACCCGCTTTTTGTTTCGCATCTCAAATACATGTTTGGCATATTTTTACCCAAGCAAACAAAAAAACTTTCTATGAAATACCTTCTTTAATAGGCATATTGTTATTAGTACATTTCAAAATCGAGTAAAATGGGCATGCTAACCGTTAACACTTCACAGTACCCTTCGCATTCTGAGTACATATACAAAATATAGGTTTTAAATTTATAATGCACTTTAAAACTTGATATTCAACTAATATTGATATTTTAAATCCCTAAATGTTGAAACAGCATCAAATTGTTTGAACATGTATCGATGTGTATTCAATGTCAATAGTTTGTTAGAAAATCCCATCTCCATACAGAGCACCACCTCCTGAGTTACTTAGGTTCTTTTTTAAGTTTCCTTTTAAAAAGAAAAATACAGTGAATTAAGATGATTACAGACTGTTGTTGGTCTTATTTTCTCAAAACAGAAAATACTCTTCCTTATTTTTTGTTCAATATGTTTTGTTCAAAATACTGTTCAATATTTTAAGAAATCAAAATCATTATGTGGATGAATGTAAATTGACTTTTGCTAGTCCTGCATTCTTTAATACATCTCTGGAACTACTTTAAATCTTGATCATCTGGTTTGTTTCCAAACAAATGTGGATTGGAAAAAGTTCACTGGTTCTATCACAGATAGTAGCACTTTCGCTGGAATTTCTAAAGTCTCCTGTGCGAAGGCTTTTCATGGGATACTATCCAAACCCGCAAAAGGAACGTCTAGAGATTAATATCTTTGATTTGATACCAAATATGTATAGAAAAATTTATTTCTAGGGGTCGATTTTCTCTTTACAAAATCCCAAAAATTCTTTTAATAATATAAAAGATAGGTCGTCCAACACTTATCCGATTTTAAAAATCAGTAGCTCACATGAAAGCCGTCAAATCACTGAGTATGTTAAGACCAAAACATGGAGCACATCTAATTTGGAACTGGAGATTAAAGATGAATAATTCAAAATAATATTCAAAGCACGGAATATCCATAAGAAATGTATTAGGCTGAATTTTTATTTAAGCACATCTTTTTAAGAAATCAAGATTTTTAAAAACGAATTTCAGCATTGGGTTCAGAGTAAAAATCTAATCTATAATGATGTGTCACAACACCATCTTTACATTTGAAAAAAAAAAAAATTTATATCCAACAAGCAGTTGCCCGTGGCTTTGCTCACAATAAAAACTATAACTCCCACTGCCTAAATGAAGATAGCGCCATATTTTGAGTTTATGATTGAACAGATAAGGTACAAAAACTAATGATGTCTTTAATTCAACTGACTAAACTAAATTTAGCTTCTATGTAGTACATATCAGCTAAGAAAATCAACAAAACAACCATAAAACAATTATGGTTAAGGTAAAACCATTAGAACCTAATTAATTATAAACCAGCTGAGAAAACGTATCCATATGTGAAGCTTGGCCCATCTGCTTGTTTGAATTAACATTGAAAATAAAAACAAAAGTTCATCCATTAGATTTGTATAGAGAAATATCAAAACTTCAACCCCACCAAAAACCCCTTAATATTTCGAATTTTGAAAATAAAACCGTTCTAATAGAAGATGCTTGAGTCCTAAAAGGAACGTCCAAGCGAAGTTTCAAGGTTGGTTCTCAGTCAAGTAGTTTGGGCTATGGGATGATAGGTCAAAGGTATTTTACACATAAATTGAAACTTCATTTAAAACTTTCATGAACCAGAAAGATGATTTTAAGAATCCGCTAAGCCTGCAGGTTTGCTGCGACGGGAGTATTTCTATTGCTGCCCCCCCCGCAGGAGGTATTTCTATTTGGCCTCTCTATACTGTACATGCGAGCAGATTCAGAGCCCCGCTGACAAAGCCCCCAAGGTACCACTTCCCGAAGACGGCTTATGCCCAATAACGACGAATATGCTTGCATGTATTGTAGAGAGTGGCCCTTAGGTAGGAATATAAATACCCCCGGTGAAGCAGAACTTGCGTACTTAGCGAATCCTAATGTAGAAAGGAGCAGTATCTTGGTGTATGTGCTGAGCAGTTCGTCGTTTTTTCTGTTTCATGAAAGTATAAGTACGAAGAACGTAGATCATGACTTGATTCAGAGTAAACAAATCCAGGGCTATTAGGGTCTGTCTTGAACAGAAAAGACAAAGCCGTCCCGGCAAATTTGAAAATGGCTAAATTTTGAATGGCAATAACAGCTGTTATAGGGAAGGACGATCTTTTAAGTACCAGTGATTTATTTTGTGTTCCAAGCTGGTTTGACATTCTTATAAATTTCTTGCTTTTTCACATCTGTTTAAATATAAACATTTCATCAATTTATATTCTTCCATAAGTAGGCCAGTAAAATTAGATCAAAAATTGGTCATGCCTGGACAAAATTCCCGGAAAGCTGGAAATCGCCTTAATCTTTCCGTTTTACATCCAAGTATATGAATTCGAAGTTTGTCCCATTTTTCCTGGTGTGCTTCCGACCTGGGACCACAAAAATATCAGAGTTTTGAGCCATTTTTTATTCTTTTGCAAATAAGTAAAAAACCGTTTATTCTACATAAAAAGTTTAAATACATGAATTGTAGAGGACAAATTTCTGCGTTTATTGAGTACCTTCTGATAAAGATACTTTGAATAGTAATTGATTTATGGTAAGTTAAATAAAGGGTTTTGGCGAATTCCTCTTTTAGGGAAAGAGCTATTACTGTAGGTCTCATGGTAAGACCTAAGCCCGAGACCATGATAACTTTTAGTTTTGGGGCCCTCAGAAGCTAAAAACACCATTCGTTCGAATTTTCATAAGTATATATATACCTATATATACGTATATAAATATATATATCTATATATTTGTTAGCTCGATAACTCTCGTAAAAATGGTCCAATCTTCTTGAAATTCGGCACAGACTTGTAAAATAGTAATTATTTTGACGAGTTAAAAATTCAGCCGGATCGGACCATCGGAAGGGGGGGTTATGGGTAATAAATACCTAAAAATGGAGTTTTTCGGATTTTCCATGTAGAAAAATCGAAATAATCTGATTTTGGTTTACACCATTGGACTCAGCTCGAAAAAACAAATAAATTAGTATTTTGAATCATTGCTCTATGTCCATTGGTTCCCGAGATACTGAAAGTGGTAAACAAAGTACGTTGTCCCAATGTTAATGTTAACCTTATGGGAAATAAATAAAATTGTACATCTCGCTTATTCCTCAACATATCTTAATAAAACTTGGTATATGGCTTCATCTAGTTAAGGTATAATTGATTATGGCATAAAATCTACAAATTTATGTAATCCTGAGGCAGCAAACCTACGTACTCACTTTCCCAATGTTAACCTTATGGGAAATCAATAAAATTGTATAGTCTGCTTATTTCCCAATATATCTTAATAAAACTAGTTATGTGGGTTTATCTACTTAAGATCCACTTGATTATAGTCTAAAATCCCCAATTTTATAGATTCCTGAGGCAGCAAACATGCGTACTCATCTCCACAATGTTGACCTTTGGGAGAAAAATAAACGTGTGTAGCTTGCTTGTTTCTCAGCATATCTCGTTGAAACTCAGTACCATGTGGCTCAATATAGTTTGGATATTTTGGATTATACTCTAAAATCTGCTATTTTTACATTTTCCTTGTCAGGAAACCTGCATACTCACTTATACCATGTTATTATGTTGAATACAGTGATGCCAATAATACCAGAAAACGAAATTAAAACATAAACATCTTACAAGTTTTCACAATTGATGATAAAACATGAAAAATACCCCTGTTGCAGCAGACCTGCATACTCAACGGATTCAAAATGCTCAAATAAGTGTTTTAGATAAAGCCTCGTACCAAATAAAATCAAATTATGTCCGTAAATAAGCATGCAAACATATTCTCCATAAGAATAACATGGTATAAGTGAGTATGCAGGTTTAACTTACCATAAATCAATTACTATTCAAAGTACCTTTATCAGAAGGTACTCAATAAACGCAGAATTTTGTCCTCTACAATTCTTGTATTTAAACTTTTTATGTAGAATAAACGGTTTTTTACTTATTTGCAAAAGAATAAAAAATGGCCCAAAACTTTGATATTTTTGTGGTCCCAGGTCGGAAGCACACTAGAAAAAATGGGACAAACTTCGAATTCATATACTTGGATGTAAAACGGAAAGATTAAAACGATTTCCAGCTTTCCGGGAATTTTGTCCAGGCACAATCTTAATTTTATTGGCCTAAAGGATAATATAGGATATTTGAGAGGGTCTGTGGCGGAGTCCGAGGGTCAGATCAGGATGAAAACTACTTTGTTTTCCTGTTTAATGCCTAAAGAAACAGTGTACCAAATTTCAGCCGGCTGGGTTATTGGGAAGTTGGAGAAATAGTGATGAGTGAGTGAGTGAGTCAGTCAGTGAGTGAGTCAGTGAGGGCTTTGCCTTTTATAGGTATAGATAGAAGATATGGAGGATCCAAGATGGCGGCCAAAAATGTGTACCCAGACAAAATTAAGACCCAATTACGCAAACAGTAGTTGGTGGTGGTCCAAAGTCAATATCTTGAAAACACACTGATAAAAAATGCAGTCGAGAGACTATTTTCAAGAAATGTTTATGTTGGGAAAAACCGCCATTTTAAACATTTTTTTTAGGGGTTTCCAGCGACTTTACGGATTTTATTTTTTAATATGCCAATTAGGAGCATATTACAACAATCAACAACAAGAACAACAACAAGAAAAAAAACCACCAACAAGAAAGAACACTTAGCACACACATAGCACACACACACACACACACACACACAGCGCGCACACACACACACACACACACACACACACACACACACACACACACACACACACACACAAACAAACAAACACACACGCACGCACGCACGCACGCACGCACGCGCACGCACGCACGCACGCACGCACACACACATAGCTCACAGCGCACATAGCTCTATGTTCTTGTTGTTTCCATTTACAACAAGAATCATTTTTGTTCCAATTATTTCTATCTACACCTTTTTTTGCTTCATTCTACTGCACTACATACATAGAAGTTGCAGGGCAAAATAAATTTGTTGAATGTTAAACATTAACACATTTATTGTACAAGCCACCATCAAAAGCCGACATAAATGGTACTTTGAAAACTCTGATAACTTTATCTGCCTTTTTCATTTTTATATATTTGGTCTATTTTTTACAGTTAGGAGTTATTGGGCTTTAAACGCTTACTTTGCTACTAAATATTCACAAAAATTTAAGTTTTGGTTAAATATCAGGAAAACCGCTAGACTTACGATGTATATTGACACAACATAAAATAAAGGATATTTCATTACTAACAATTAAAAAGCGATCAATGTTCTACGTTACTCTGTTGCAACGTTGCGTTTTTAGTAAAGTATTACACTTTGGCTCGGCAGCCAAATTGATGATGTCATTACTTGAACACTCACCAACCTTAAGAATTGCTTTTTTGCAGTCCCAAGATTATGGGTTTACTTAAGAACATAACAAAGATTATGGTAAACTGGGCTACATAAAATGTATCCTAGCTCTAGGCCTATAGTGGAAATCTGTGACGACGCCAAGCTGCCCAAATTTAGCCTCCTATCTGAAGAATTCCCAAGAGCGGGCGCTGGTTGTTCGGTGGCACTCATCAGCCGCATATTGTGGCAGGAACCTTAGAGGACATATTAGTGACATTTATTTGCCGTATTAAGTCCAGTCAAATTGTAAAATAAAAAGGGTGAAAAGAGGAAAATGGTCCGGCAAGTCTGGAGTTAAGATATGTTGTTATAGGATTGAAAGGAAGAGTAAAACAACACCAACTTTGCCAACGGGAGCCGTACGCAACCGGAGCTACAGCCGGTAAATGTGAATTTTTTATGCACTTTTTTACCTTAGGTAAATATATTATTTTCTTACCAACATAGAGCTAAATATGTAATTAGTCATAATACTCTTATAGTTATGAAATACGACTAGACTAAGAATACAGAATTCTGTAAAAATACCCTTTCAGCAAGTAAAAATACAGGTTGCTCAATCTTAAAAAATGAAGCATTTATTTGTTATATTTAGTATATAGTATGAAGCATTGGATGCTCCCGGCGGCGGCTCCAAGCAATTTTCATACGGAAGCGCTGTGACGAACAAGGTACCCTCGTCAAGAAGACCTCAAGGTTCGTTAAGGACCTTGGGATTTGACGGATAGTGAAGACCTGTTGACTGAGGGTGCACAATAAGCTAATTCTGCTGCGTTGCAACACCATGGCCAAGGGAAGCCATTGCCCTCTTTAAAAAAATAAAATAAAAAAAACATTGAATGTAGTAAATATTCCTCCGCGCGGTGGCGATCAGCGCGTGAAACGGTCACGCGGTCACAAATTCTGACAATATATTTTAATTTGTACAAAATAATTTTACCCAACCTTGAAGACACACTAAAAATCCACAGACAATCTGAAAATGTTTTAAATAGATTACCTATGCTTTTGTACTTACTGAGAAAGTTAACTAATTGTATTAGTAAGGATATGTTAATTATGTGTTACTTTGCTTTTTTTCGACCCCATTTGATATACGGTGTTAGATTATGGGGTAATAGCCCTGGTGCAAAACAAGTATTCATAAGCCAAAAAACGGGAATCAGACTTATTGTTGGTTTAGGTAGAATGACTAGCTGCAAAACTCATTTTAGTAGATTAAATATTTTGACCTTACCTAGCCTATTTATTTTCTATAACTTAGTTTCAGTTAAAGAAAACTTAAGCAATTTCAATCAAAGATATGATGTCCATGGTCAAAGTACCAGGAACAGATTCAAAACCTTCCTGCTTTTAGATTGTCGAAGTGCCTAAACAGCTATCTGTATTTGCAAGGTAAATTTTTTAATATGCTGCCAGATAGTGCCAGATGGGTGCCCACTATAAAATTTAAGGAAAAAGTTAAAGAATGGCTTATTTCTAAGGAATTGTACACTGTTGAAGAATATTTTCATTTGTATTTTAATGAACTTGTATTCCGTAACTTGTAATCCGTGTGAACTGTGTTTAATGTAACATTTTACGAAAACTATTGCAATGTTTAATTGTGTAAAATATTTCCATTTGAATTTCAATGAACCTGTGATTTAGGCTAAGTTTTGAATCAATGTAAATGTCGTAGCCAAATGCTGTAATTGGGCACTTCATGAAATGTCCAGCGCTAACTGGGCACTTCATGAAGTGTCCAGTTCGCCTGGGCACATAGTGCAATTGAATGGTTTTGTTTAAAATTACATTATGTGACCAAGAAAACTGGGCTCTTCATGAAGTGCCCCACGCTCATTGGGCACTTGCTGTAATCATTTCTATTACACTATGTGTCCAGCTCAGATGCTGGGCACTTGATGTAAACACGTAAAACTGCTGCTTACGTTGGTTTTTCCTTTGATGGTATCCAATATTTTATATTTCCTATTCCGAATAAGAACATGTTTAAAGAATGTTGTAAAACATTAAGAATAAGATTGTCTAGCACTAAACCAGACATATCTTGCCTGTATGTTTTTTATGGTTTCTTCAAAGTTTTCTGAGTAATTTTGGATAGGGTAAACCATACAGTAGTTGGCACCTTTAGCTGCTAAATCCATCACTTTTTGACAATTTAAATTATATTAGGTAAAAAAAATTATCTTTGAATTTTAATTATGAATTGAATCATTATAGTAGAGTTTTAGGATCATTAAAACATCAATAAAATACCAAATTGTAAAAAAGATGTTTTTATTTTAGTAAATAAAAAAAATTCTTACAATGGTTACAGTTGTTGGCCCTCATATTATAGTAATTGACATGGCCCAGCATAGTTATTGGCACCCTAATGCCAACGACTGAAAAATTTAATTATAAAATAAATAGATAAATTGGCACCTCATATGGATGTTTAAATATACACAAACGAACAAAAAAATGTAAGTATGTATGTATGTATGTATGTATGTAATGTAAGTATGTATGTAAGTAAGTAAGTAAGTAAGTAAGTAAGTAAGTAAGTAAGTAAGTAAGTAAGTAAGTAAGTAAGTAAGTAAGTAAGTAAGTAAGTAAGTAAGTAAGTAAGTAAGTAAGTAAGTAAGTGTGTATGTGTGTATGTATGTGTGTATGTATTAGGGTATGTATGTATGTATGTAAGTATGTATGTATGTATGTATGTATGTAAGTATGTATGTATGTATGTATGTATGTATGTACGTATGTATTTATGTATGTTTGTATGTATTTATTTATGTATGTTTGTATGTATTTATGTATGTTTATTTGTATGTATTTATGTATTTTGTTTGTTGTTTGTTTTTAACAAATAAGGCTTATGCATGGTAAGATTGTGTTATAACTCAACAATAACTCTTACTACCTAACAAGTCGGCTAACATTTTGCTTATTTTAGAGGTTAAAGATCATAGGATTTGAGATCAACATTATTAATAATCTCATTATTAAATTCAACGCAGGTTGCACAAACAAACACAGGGTCCAGCTCATCAAAATCATAGTCTCTTGGCAAACACTTTTTATGGTAAATCTTGTCACACAGGTCACATTCAAAAGATTCGTCTTTAATATTCAAACCACAGGTGTAACATAAACCACCCATCTTCACTTTATTTCCGGCATTTTTCAATAATCCATTTAAGCCGTTGACACTTGTTTGCAAGTCCAGTTTCTGTCCATTATCTTCTTTCAGAACGTTTTTAGTAGGAAATGTTTTGTCGGGCTCACTGAGTACTCTCTGAGTCGCCTTGAATGGGTTTTTTCCCCTTTTTCTATTTTTCATCATATTTTGTTGCTTCTGCTTATCCCTCTGCTTTTTATTTTCTTCCCGCTTTGTTTTCCTTTCTGCCTTCTTCTTTTCCTCTTCAACCTTCTTTTGTCTCTTTTCTTCAAATAGGGATTTCCACTTCTTTGAGGTAACTACAAAGGGAACTCGTTCAGTGTCTCTCTTTCCTTTTCTTTTCGGCGTTTCCGGCCACAGAAGTACCTCTGCTAATGTAGATTGTGAGGAATTTGTATTTTCACAACAAATAAGATTTTCATCAGATTTTTTGGGTGTTGAGTAGGATTGGTTTTCATTTGTTTTTACTGGTGTTGAATAGCAATGGTCTTCTTGAACATGATTTTGAATTGTCATAGGCTTAGGCTTGCAATTTTCAGAATCCATTACACTATCTTGTAAACTTTCATTTTCTTTGCTTAGGCCTTCTTGGCTTGTTGATGGAAGTGAAAGTGAAATACTTTCAGATGGTCTATCAATAATAATATTGGTCTGACCACCTCTTTTACTGGCCACTTCCACAGGCTTACTTTCACGTCTCTTGAATTCATCCCACACTCTAAATAGTGTATAGAACAGAGGGGGTTCTGCATTGCTTTCGATTACAGGCTCAATGTTTTCAAATTTATCAAGCATTTCATCACCTACAATGCTCTCAAACTGCTCAAGGGTGATTGTTGGGTTAGCTTTGTTGTTTTCCTCCATTTCTGTAGCTTTCCCTAGACACTTTGAAAAGTCAATGGCCTCTGATTTCCATGGAAAGAGGCCACAAGCTTTGAATCCATTCTTTAAAGTTTCAGGTTTTATCCCTTGAACCACCTCATTTAAAAGTGGTGCAACACATTCCCGCGTAACTGCCTCCGTAGGATGATCTTTTCTCCACTTCATTAAAGCCTGCTTCCAACCGGCTTTGATCGGACGAAATGCAGCAACGTCTGCAGGTTGCAAAATGCGTGTTGCATTTGGATAGAGAGCTACCAAAATGATCTGTAGCTCAGTACACAGAGTACTCAGTTGGTACGACAAGTGACTTTTATGTCCATCAACAAATAAGATAACTGGCAAAGTGACCTTATTTTCCATCAAAAAAGTGTTAAATACATTGGCAATATATTCATAGAAAAGTTCAGCTTTCATCCACCCATTGTCACTGTGGCCGATACCCCAATTATCTGGAACGGAATTGACAATAGCTGATGGCAATCGCTGGTATGGATAGATTAGCATAGGGGGCACTACTTTACCGGAAGCAGAAAACGTAAACATCGCAGTAATTGCAGACTTTGCCTTTCCTTTGTCTATTTCATACACATTCTTTGAGCCCAGAGGAGCTAAAACTATGGTGTACTTGACATTTAATCACTTAAATGTAAGAGACGACTCTTAAATGAAGCGCCATCATTGCTATTACAAGAATAGAATAATTTATTAATTCTAACAATGGGTATAAATCATCTTGAGCAGTGTTACCACTGTAGAACATAAAATAGTGACAGTATTTCATAAGTAAGGTATAAGAAAATACATTACATTACTCTCCCCTAAAAGAAATATTATTTTACAAAAGAAATGATAATCTTGTACAGCAAATTAACAGTTAACTTTTTAAAATTAAAAAAATGAACGAACAAAACGTGTGACATAACCTAACTTAAACATCAAAGACTTTTCGAGGTACTCTGTTCCTCAAAGGATATCTCCTTTCTTGACTGATAGGCCTAACTGGTGTACTTACATTGCTTTCAATATTACCCTTATCATTTTGAATAGGCCTACTCGACTCACATTGAGGGGACAAACACGGTTCAGAGCTAATGTCCACGCAGGGACTGATTGATTTTCTCACGTTTGCTTTAGGTGAGGATTTCAGTACATCAGGACTAAAAGGTAAACTTCGCCTTGGCCGGTTAAACAAAGAAACATCTTGTTTAGGCGATTTTTTAACAATAGGACTATTTACATGTGAGCTAGTATCTACATCAGGCCTAGTCAACCTAGTAACAGGCAATGATGAAACAATTGGCTTTACATTTTCTTTTACTGGCAAGATCTGATCACAATGTCTCTTCCACAAAATATCAGAATTACAAAGTCTGACAAGATATGATACAGGACTGAGTTGTTTTACAATGTTAGCCTTAGCCCAATTAGAAGCTTGAGAAGTGCGGTAGTCCTTAACCAAAACTAACTGGTTTTCAGAAAAACTTATATTTCTACTACCTGAGAAATTATCAGATTGCCTGGCCAAAGAAGAATTTACTTTAGAAAATCGATCAGGTCTCAGCAAATCAAACCTAGATCTTAGTTTGCGTCCAAACATCAATTCAGATGGAGATTTACAAGTTACACAGTGACAAGCATTTCTGTAATCAAATAAGAATCTTACAATAGCTAGGTTTACATCCTTTCTCTGCTTAAGTGCAATGTGGATACTCTTTTTAACGGTTTGTACAGCTCTCTCGGCAGCTCCATTTGAAGCTGGGTGGTAAGGAGCAGTTAAGTTATGTTTGATACCATTTTGCTGGACAAAAGTTGCAAACTCAGAGGAAGTCCAAGTTGGACCATTGTCAGTTACAACCGAATAAGGTAAACCAAACCGAGCAAAAATTTGACGTAACTGACCTATGACTAATGAGGCAGTTATCGAGCGCATTGGGACAATTTCAATGAATTTTGAATAAGCATCAATCAACAACAAATACATCTGATTACCTATAGGCCCAAAGAAATCCATGTGTACACGTTCCCAAGGACCGTGTGGCACATTCCAACTACACAAAACATGTTTAGGAGGACTTTTTCTCTCATTTTGACAAAACTCGCAAGAGTTTGCAACTTCCTCGATATCAGCATCGACATTTGGCCACCAAAAAGTGGTCCTTGCAATTGACTTCATTTTAACTACACCAAGGTGTGTGCTATGTAACTCACAAAGTAGGTTTTGCTGCAAACTACGAGGTACAACTATTCTATAGCCCCATAATATGCAATTATCTTCAACAGACAACTCATTTCGCTTAAAAAAATAAGGCCTTACCTCATCAGTTACATTCATTTGACCTGGCCAACCATGTAATGTATAATCTAACACTTTGGATAAAACTTCATCTTTAACAACTTCATTCCTTACTGTCTTAGCTGAAATAGGGAAACAAGTTGTTTGAATAAACTTGAGATAATCATAGTCGTCTACATCATCATTAGAACAAACTTTAAGAGGCAATCTAGATAGGCTATCGGCATTTCCATGTTTTGAGGATTTCACATATTCAATATTAAAATCAAAACCACTTAAAAATAAGGCCCATCTCTGTAAACGGTTGGCAGCCATTTGAGGGATACCTTTTTTCTTACCAAATATGGCTAACAAAGGTTGATGATCTGTTAAAAGAGTGAAACGACGAGCATACAAATATTGGTAAAACTTTTTGACACCAAAAATTATTGACAATGCTTCCTTCTCTATTTGAGAATAATTACATTCACTTTGAGAGAGAACTCGAGAAGCATATGCAATAGGTCGCTCAAGACCGTCTGGAAAGACGCATGAAAGGACACAACCTAACCCATAGCTACTCGCATCACACGCTAATCTTATTGGCAAATTAGGATCATAGTGTGCTAAGCAAGGCGCTTCAGTTAACAAACGCTTTACTTGGGCAAATGCGTCATTGCACTCTTTTGTCCATTCCCATTTAGTCTCCTTAGACAACAATCGGTACATAGGCAACAAAACATCAGATAAGTTATTGAGGAAACGTCCATAGAAATTTACAAGTCCTAAAAAACCTTTCAACTCTGTTACATTTGTAGGTACAGGTGCTTTTAAAACTGCGTCTACCTTACTTTGATCGGTATGCAAACCGTTTCTGTCAATATGGTAGCCTAAATAACTAATATTTTCCTTGAAAAATTCACATTTTTCCTTCTTAACTGTAAAACCTGAGTCATTCAGCCTCTCTAAGACTAATCTAACATTTTTCAAATGATCTTCCTTGTTCCTACCTCCTATAAAGACATCATCTTGAAACACAGCTACAGGTAAATTACCTAAGTTTAGAAGTGTTAGTTCAATTATTTTCTGAAAAATGTATGGCCCACTTGTGATTCCATAAGGGATACGACTATAGCAATATAACCCCTTAGTAGTCGAAATTGTGGTCAATTTTTTTGACTCGTCATCCAGTAACAATTGGTGATATGCATGTTTTAAATCAAGTTTACTAAAATACTGACTACCTGAAAGCTTAGCTAGTAAAGATTCAATCTTTGGCAAAGGGTAACGTTCAACTTGCAAATTTGGATTCAATGTGACTGAAAAATCACCGCATATCCTAACAGAACCATCTTTCTTAGGTACAGTAACTATGGGTGTACCCCAATCACTTATATCAATTCAAGGATACCTTGGCTAACTAAATTTTCAATCTCCTTATCAACTTTATCCTGCAAGGCAAATGGTACAGGCCTAGGTTTGCAATAAACAGGAATAGTACCAGGCTTTACTCTGAGACATATTTTTCTTTTAATAAAAGTACCTAACTTTTCAGAGAAAACATTTGGAAAGTCATTACATAACTGATCTACCTCAGAACCATACATTTGGTTGAAACTTAATGCTACATTTAATTATTTCATCCAGTTTCGCCCTAATAGTGGCAAACCACCATTTGAAAAGACATACAAATCAAGCAATTTACTTGAACCATCATTATTGTAGCTAGCGTTTACCTTAATATACCCAATAGGGTTTAAAGCAGAACCATCATATGACTTAAGTGACAATTCATTGTTATATAGCCTAAAATTAGCAAAAGACTGGTTGTATACTTTTTCAGAGATAGCACTAATTGGTGAACCTGTGTCTATTTCCATATTAACAACTTTACCTTCAATGTTGATCTTAACCATGAAAGGTGCTTCATTTCTTACTAGAACAGAAGTAGGCTTGTTCTTACTTGAAAATTCATTCATATTAACATCATTGGCAACATTAAAAATACCATCATCATGACTTACATTGTTTTCAAAAGATAAAACATTTTCAAAATCTGTTTCTAAATCAACATTTTCCCTACCAACAATAGGCTGAGGTTCATCTTCATCTAAGCCTATTTTATTATGGCGAGCATTTTGCTTACCCTTATGATTATGCTTCTGATAAGTTTTCTTAGGACAAACTGCAATAAGATGACCTTTAACCTTACATAATTTGCAAGAATAATTTAAAAATCTACATTTAGACCTTGTATGGTTAGTACGGCCACAACAGGTGCACAGCATACCATTACCGTTATTAAAAGATTTTACATTAGGCTTAGACCTAGCACTTTGATTTGCAATGAAACTCTGGTTACCGCTGACACTCCGGTTACCCATATTAGGCTGCGCTGATTTCCTTCCCATCTGGTTCCTTTGGTAGTTCATCGAAGTAGCTGAAGCTGGAACGTGAACGACCGCCACATCATGCTCCGCAGATTCCCAGGCCAGGGAAATCTCCACCGCTGACTTGAAAGTAAGCTTGGCCTCAGTGAAGAGACGCTTTTTCAGGCTATCGCTTAACAAACCTGACACAAATTGATCCCTCAGAGAAATGTCTCTATTTTCAAAGTCACAATCCTGAGCGGCTCTTTTCAGGCAGAGAACAAAATCAGAAATACTTTGTCCACTACTTTGAGTTATTTTATGAAACTTATATCTTTCAGAAAGAACAGAAGGCTTAGGCTCCAAATGAATCTTCATTAACTTAACTAAATCATCGTAGGACTTCTGTGCAGGCTTATCGGGCTGGCAAATATCCCGAAGGACATCATAGGACTTCTGACCAATGAACATTAGTAAAAAACTGTGTTTTTTATCATCAGGAACATTATTGATTAAAAAGAATTGGTCCATCCGTTCCACATAACTGTCCCAAGAAGTCTGCCCCTCTTGAAAAGGCTCCAAGCTCCCAAACCATGACATGGATGTACTCGTCATTGTAATAGGCGAAGAGACAAGTCCGGTACTTACAGTAGTCGTAGTTATTACATCAGCAGTCGCCGCCGTGGTCGTCATTTCCTAGCATAGCGTGGTTAATCCGCTTCGTCGCCATATAATATGGTGTACTTGACATTTAATCACTTAAATGTAAGAGACGACTCTTAAATGAAGCGCCATCATTGCTATTACAAGAATAGAATAATTTATTAATTCTAACAATGGGTATAAATCATCTTGAGCAGTGTTACCACTGTAGAACATAAAATAGTGACAGTATTTCATAAGTAAGGTATAAGAAAATACATTACAAAAACCTTAGAATTTTTGGGACACAATTGAAAATTGGTTTCGTCCCCATTGAATATCCTGTCTGGGTTTTTTAATATGTCCAAAACATTTTCCTCGCGAAGAACACTCTCAATATTGCTGAACCAATTCTTAATGTCCGCTTCGCTCACACAAGAACTTGCCGCAGTGACTGCTTCTGCAGTGCGTTGAGTAATTTTAGGGCGTCGACGTAGGAATGCCTGATACCAACCAATTCCGGGTAGATTATTTTTAAAAGGGTTTGGCCTATTGTTCTGCGTCAAAAATTCTTGAACACTCAGTTGAATATCCTCCTTTCTTCTCGGAAATCCCTTTTTACTGCAATCAATTATCCATCTCTCCAGCAGATCTTCCTCTTCTTTGGTTAATATCGGTGGGGGGCCTCGCTCAGGCTTATTAAACTTAGAGCTTAAACGAAATTGGATTGTGGCTCGAGGAATGCCATATTTTCTAGCAGCTGCTTTTTTTGACAGTATGCCATTCTTCACATCATACAATGCCGCTTCAAGAGCCTCAGGCTTGTACCTCTTCTTCGGCATCTTTGGCAGGTTTAGAATCTGTAAAAAATATAAAAATATTAAAAATATATAAAATTATAATATAAAATACATATTATAAAATATAAAATTGTGTCAGTATGTTTTGCTTAAAAACATGTGGATGCAGTTCATGTGAAATAATTAACATTAAACTCAAAAGGTAAAAAAGCTTATAAAAGTCATATAAGGGTTAAGTCCTTCTATGAGCCCTTAGATTACTTTTATAAAAATGTTAAATTGATTTTTTTTGTTGGCATGCCAATAACTACCTATTGACTCAGTGCCAATTACTGTGCTGTTATAGCCATTGGCATGCCAACCCAAAACAATAATAATATGCCAACTACTGAAAAACGTTTTAAAAATTTGAATTTTGAGTGGTATAAAATATTTATCAGTTTTCTTTCACGACACCAACATAAAAAAAAATAAAAAATCTGATATATTCCAAAATTACAGTAATTGGCACCTAGTGACAACAACTAAAAAATCCTATTTTAAAATATACAGTTATTGGCACCCCTACATTACTTAGAATTTGAGGTTATGTGCGCTAAAAACATATAGAATTGAGCTTCAATATCTCAGTATAGAAGGCAACAAGAAATATTGATTAACTGTGGTGTGGTATGTTTGCCAGAATGAGTTTTATACACTAACATTCTTAACAAATTAGTAAGAAAGAAGCTTAATTTTACATACCTTTTAAAAATGATAGGCTGAAGCTTATAACCAATCAACGATCAGTTGAAAACTACTCCAATCACGTGGGAAACTCTACCGGCACTAAGGCAGGCTAGCTGAGGAAGCAGGCTGGCCAGCCTGAATCTTAAAAAACAGAAAATTCCCACACAGTGACAACTACTGTAGTAGTGCCAATAATTGTCTGGTTTACCCTACACACCATTATTTATATTATTATTATTGTTATTGAAAACAACCGTTTTAAAAATTTTCATTATTTAAATAATATTAATAATGATGCGTAGCCAAAATAACTAAAGTAATAACATAAGTCAGATACAATTCAGTCCATTTAAATGTTATGCTTTCATTAAATAAAAGAAACATGAAACATTTTACCAAACACATTTATATGTAACATAACCAGCGACCACACAGTACATATAGACGGAGTATACCTATCTTACTAGCATTACAGCAAATGAAGTCTGGGCCGCCATATTGTCTAGGTATATAGAAACATAAAACGGCGTTTAAAACCTCATAATCTGGCAGTGCTCACGTTTTAAACAACTCGTATTTTATACCAATTACCAAAGAGACTTAAGGTTGAATATTTGCATATGATGAGTCCTTCAGATTTAAACGGCAATAGTATCAATCATATTTCAAAAATAACTTTTTTCTATTAAAAAAAATTAAATGATTTATTCAATTTTAAAACTTGTCATGAAAAAAGTAGTCGGCTGCTACTTTTTAATTTTTTGATCAGGCAAAATAACAAAATAGTGGAATTTGTAGCTAAATGGTTAAATATTTTAATCATATTATAAAAAATAGCAGCCATACTTTGGTTGATAACTTAGTTTTTGTGAAAGTTTATCCGTGCGGCACCTACATGAAAACAAAGTCAATTCTAAACTGCTATTTTTATTTTTTATTTGATTTTTGCGGACATTTGTCATCACGATTAGTAAAAAACAAGTTTCACGACGTTTCGGGATTTGGAATCTGATCCCGTCTTCAGGTGGAAGAAAACCTAAAACATAACAAGATTAGTAACACATAACCAGGAAAACCTGGACAAAAATACAGCTAAAACAGAGAACTTTAAAAGCAGTCACAAAAATACTATGCTGAAAAGAAAAACAATAACACAGAAATCACAAGTATCAAGAATCACCAGAGAGGAGAGAGCACGTCCACACCCAATCAGAGCTGAGCTGAGACTGCATGAAGAACTGCATGAGACTGCTCAACTCTACTGCAGAAGTCTTTTAATACTGGCAAATGTCCGCAAAAATCCAAATCAAAATATAAAATCACCATCTCCAACAATGAATTTCAATCAAAGAATCTAAACTGCTCTTTACAAAGTTATAGTCAACCACAAAAATACAAATAAATGTGGTATAAAATTAGAGGTATCAATCTCACCATCACTACGGTACCAATTATAAATGGTTTAGAGGCAGTTTACACACCATTAGAACGTTACAAGTGCATTTAGTGTTGTCAGCTTCTCTCAAAAAATGTTAGTACAAGCTTCTAGGTTATCAGTGTTTACGATGTGTAGACTTCCTGTAAACCACTTATATTTGGTACTGTAATATTACCAAGCACCAAGCATAGTAATAGCACCAAGTGCTAGTAATAGCATAGTGGTAGCTGTATAGCACCAAGTATAGTAGAAGTCTGAGATTCAGACCTTTAATTAGATACCATTTTTGTAATTTTTTATGTAGTTTTTTCTATGCATAGGGACTAAAAGCAAATGTAGGCCTCACATCGCGCCTCGTGTGCTCTGTCTACTTGTACTATGTTGTCGCTGAACACATAAACCACATTAACCTATTTTTTCATATTTTCATTTATTTACTTCTTACTTATTCACCCTTAGTAAAACTTATAACAAATCAAAATACAGTAAGGTAAAACAGATTTAAAGAAAGTGACATATATTAAAAAAAAATATTAAAAAGAATTTTTAGTTTCTTCTTTAGTATCAAAATTGAAAACATCTAATTTATATAGAGTTTTACTACTTCGTTTGTTATTTTTTCAATATTATCAGCATTAACGTCAATTTTGGTTAAAGATTCTATTTTAAGTCAGTATGAAATAATTTAACATAATATCATTACATCATCAAGCATTTCATTGTAATGTTTTATTTGTTTATAGAACAATAAGAAAATTATATGGAGTACCCTGATTACTTTAAAGCTTTCCGGTAATATACTTTAAATCTTTTATTATATCCCTGATTTACAGTTTACATTATTAAGGAAAATAGTTGAAAATTCATATGAAACATTTTTCTAAAGGGATAACCTATGAATGTTAAACGTTATTCAAAAGTAAGGGGTCATTATTAATTTTCAATTGTCATTATTAATTGTCGATTTTTAATTGTCATTATTATTATTTTTAATAGCGAATTACCTATCATTTTATACTGTTGTTTAGTTTTACAACTATTTAAAAACTATATTTTTTGAAATTTTATATCAACTATAAATTTTTATGTTTTATTCCAGATTAAAGGGTTTATATTTTATTGTGAAAAATAACTACGTGATTTTTAACTGTTTCGGTCGGTCGGTCGTATTTTAGTCAGAACTTAACTTATAACACAAAATAACCATCGAAGTATATTGTAGACTATTAATATTTTCAAAAAGCGTTTGTAAATAAAATCAATATTACAATTTTTTAGATTAGAAAAAATTAAAATGTTTGAAAGCAAACACTAACATTGAATTCTTTAACTCAGACGCAACCAATGATATAAACATTGGGATTTAATTTAACTAAGATTTAAAATCGACTGCCCAACATGCCTCGATATTGCACAGCATGTGTCCAATGAGCGTTGGGCACTTCATGAAATGTCCAGTTTTGTTGGGCACATGATGTAATTTTGATTGAAATAATCGAATTACACTTTGTGCTCAGGCGCGCTGGGCACTTCATGAAGTGCCCAATTACAGCAAGTGGCTACGATATAAACACTGTTAAATGTAACAATTGACGAAATCTATTTCAATTTTATTAAAATTGTGTAGGGATTAATAAAGATGATGATGATGATGATGATGAGACCAATAAATTTAACACTAAAACCTAGTGTTGAAATAATTTGTCTTCAAGGTGAAATGCAATTATTTTATCTAAATTGAAACATAATATTTAACATTATAAATATAAAATTTGCAATTTCCCAACCTCAAACACATTTTACCTCGTTTAAAAAAATATGACTGTTCTTTCAGGATAATATTGATGACTTACTAAGCATTGTGAGATAAGACTCAGTCCCACTGCTTTCTTTCTTTCTTTCTTTCTGCTTTCTTTTCTTGCATTTCTTGTTTTTCTCCTTTTGAATTGCCGTATACTTTTTTTTCTCAATCCACAGCCAGTACACCAACTTTTCCAAGTGTTACAATAAACTATTTCCTATGTTATTTTATTTGTATTTTTTATTGATGTTATATTCATTTTGCAAAAATTAGCACAGTAAATTATTATATCTTTGATGAAATTAAAAATATTAAAAAATAAATTTTAGCAATTGTCCTGCTGCTTGATTTAATCAGGATTAAATCAAGTTATGGCGATCCCGATACAGGGGTTTTCCTGGGGGATCGCTATTTATTTTGCCACAAAAGATGCAGCCTATTTATTAAGTTAGAGACTCAATCTTAAGTTCCTAAGTTTGTTTAAATTGAGTTGTATTGTCATATCTAATACAGATTTATTGATTTATATCGTAGATATATAAGTCATTGTGTCTGTAGATACAAAATGTATGTATATATTTAAAAACTTTGTAATTTTGTAAAAAAGGCAAAATAAAGATTTATTATATTCTATATATTCTATATACTGTCGGAATACTCGACCGCATGAACGTTTACACGCGCTGATCGCCGACCTCACGAAAAAAACATTTACTACATTCATCACTGCTCGGACGCTTATATAAATGAGCGACGACATTATATCAGACTCTGAAGCTATATTTTGGACATTAAAAGTAGAAAAGAGTACATTGTATACTTGATAAGAAACAAATTTTAGAAAACCTGGTTATTTTCCACGTCGCAATATCTTTTCCGATTATCATCAAGTAGTAATGTTAGTACGTATCTCAACCAAGAGGGCGAAACCGGATTGCTTTTAGCCCCCTCTTAATGAACCATCGGTTTCCCGTTCGTGTTCTGAAACTATATTTGTAAAAACGTCCGTCCCCCTCTTCATGTTTTTCGTTTGTTACAAAAAAACAAACAAATCGTCTTTGGGGAGCAATACTAACTCAATAAAAAAATCTTTTGACGTTATCAGAAATTTAGAATGTTCCCCAAAAATGAAGAATGTAGTGGGCAACTCAAAATGTTTAAATGCAAACCCTATTTTCGTGACCCTTCAATTCAAAAAGCGTTCAAAATTAGGCGAATGATGGAAGTTAGATAAGAATAAAATGTTTCTTTCCGAATTGGTAGCTTATGAAAATTTTGAATGCAACTCAATGTTGAAACCTGGCGTCAAAGAATTTTGGAGTTTTAATTCCAGCAAAGGTGGGATTAAAACTCCAAAAGTCCAAAAGGTGGTGACATGAAAACTTAAATTTTAGTGGTATTTAACATTTTTAGTGTCCCACAAAAATGTGGGATTTTGAGGACAGCTAAAACTTTTTTAATGTAAACTTTCTTTGAGGAATATCTTTTTTAGGAACTTTTTAGTGAAATTCCCCTAAAGGGAAGAAGCTATTACCTTAGGTCTCATGGTAAGACCTAAGCCCGAGACCATGATAACTTTTCATTTTGAGGCCACCAGAAGCAAAAAACACCATTCGTTAGAATTTTTATATATCTATCTATCTATCTATCTATCTGTATACATGTGTGAGTGTGTGTGTGTGTGTGTGTGTGTGTGTGTGTGTCTGTGAGCACGATAGCAGCCGTAAATATGGTCCGATCTCAATGAAGTTATTAATGAAATTTGGTACAGACATGTAAAGTAGTAATCAATTGGACGAGTTCGTGACCTAGCCCGATCGGACCACCGGAAGGGGGGGTAAAGGGGGATAAACCCCCCAAAAAGTTGGTTTTTTTGCATGGAAAAATAAAATTTAATTTTTGTTAGCACCATCGAATTCAGCTCGAAAAACAAACAATTTAGTATTTTGAATCATTGCTTTATGTCCATTGGTTACTGAGATATCGAAAGTGGTAAACACAGTACGTTGTCCCAATGTTAACCTTATGGACAAACAGCCCTATGCAGAGAATACAAATGCATGGTAACAGCCTTCCTAGCGCCGTAGACATTTTCCACTCTTCTACTGAGGTTCTCCGAAAATGTCTCAACACCACGACATAGATTCTCCTAGTTGGCAACCGAAGTGGGTATTGTGTTTGGTGGTGCCTTTAGAGAGTCACAGCTAATGGTGCTTTTGTGTTCTTTCTTTAATGGGTTAGGTGCATTTAAGAGGGCCTCAGCTAATGGTGCTTTAGTCGTGAGTTGGTGGTGCCTTTAGAGGGCCACACATAGTGTGCATGTGATGCTCTTTTCCATCATGCTTGTTGTATATTTTGCTTAGGTTTTAGATTCTTGTTTTGTCCTGTATTGCTGCACAACTGGCCTCCTTGTTGTTATAATTATGTTAAATTATTAAACTTTCTACTTTTGTTACATTATACATTATTTTCCAACGCATGTGTTTATTTCTTGTTACTCATTTTGTTGTTGCTTGTCTTGTCCCCAAGTAGCATGGAAATTATTTTTAATCGATGAAAAGTTATTTCCAAAGATTTTAAAATGTATTCAAATTTAAAATCAACCAAAAGAATTTTATAATAATTTTAAAATTAGTTTTAAATCATTTTGGAATTTTTAAATATTTTAATGTTAAAATTATTTGTAAATTAATTACAAAATTGTTTTTAAAGATCTTAACATAATAAATCCACACGGCGGTTTAAGTGTTTTTAAATCACTTTTAAATGTCGGTAAAATTATTCTTAAATTATTTTAAATCGTTTAATTCACTGTGGTTAAATTGTGTTAAAATGTATTTTAAATTTGTTTGTAATAACCTTTTAATCATTTTATAAATATTTTTAAACATATTTTATTTAAAATTTAAAAACAGTTGAAAAAATTATATTTGAATTCTTAATTATTTGAAATAGTATGAATATAACTTTTGGGCTTGTTTTTAATTATTAAAAAAAATTTGTAATCTTTTTTTATGGAAAACGTTTTATGGGATGTGTTTTAAACAGATTTTAAAAGTAGTTACATAATTGCTGAATTTTGTTTTAAAGTATTTCAAACATATTTTTAAACTTTTTTACATCATATTTTCAATGATTTAAAAAAAAAATTAAATTGTTTATAAATAGTTTTAAACAAATTTGGTTGATGCTTTATATGTTTTAAAATTATTTTATATCAGTAACATAACTGCTTCACAACTTTTTAAAAGTATTTAAAATTGATTTCAAATCTTTTTTTACAAATTGTTTTCTTAATTTAAACATATTTCAAAATATATCATTTAAACGATGATAAACCAAAGTGCCATCTACATATTACATTTTAGGTAATTTTCCCATTTTTATACTTTAACAAATGAACTATCAAGACAGTTATTTTGTAGTAGAGGAATCGATTAATTTATATATGAAATAAAAATTACTGGACATTTACTAATTAAGCAGTAAGAAAATTACTGATAAACTTAAGTATTTGCAGCTAGCTATTGTATGACGCCGAGTTTAGTCAGGGAAATGTGCGTTAAAAATTACTTGTGGACTACCAGTTAGGTATTATGTGGTTTAGATTGAGGGGGTGGGTTCAGTGTGCTAAATAACAGTTGGGCGCGGCGGTGTCCCTTTGTCACTAACGAGAACCGAGAAGGGATTTTCGCTCGCTCCACAGAAAACCGGTCCGAGAGAGGCAGAGTCGTGTGTGCCGGTAGGGCGGGGGTGGGATATTAAGGGTAGGTAGCCATATTTGTTTACCTTCATTCGAGCTACGTTGTCACAAGATTTCATTCGTGCCGTGCTCGGACTGCGGTCGCTTCGGTTGTACTCAGTTCGAATCAGTTCCATGAAAGTGGTAGATTATAAGTTATCCAGTGTTTGTTAACCTATTTAAGTTTTGTGAAGTTGTTGCTGACCAATTTAAAGAGGCTTAGTTTAGTTCCAGATTGAGAAGCAACAGCAATCTGAACAGGTGAGTTTTATAGATTCTTCATTTTAAAACTTAAGCTATTAAAAGGGATTGTCTTCTTAGAGAAACTGTATCGATAATTAATTTGATTGGAAATGCAGATGAAAAATGAAACCAAATATCTATTATCTTCATCATAATTTTTTATCTAACATTAATATATTTTTAAATGTTTAGTACAGTATTAGTAAAGTATATTGTTTTTTATTGTTTACTATAAATGCATGAATTTTTTAAGTTTGTCATAGGCTAGGCTTGAGTAATTTTAAGACTGAAATAATTCAGTTTACATCTTCCATTTGAATGATCAATGTTTCTCTTGAGAATCAGGCCTAGTTATTTGGTTGTGACTAAACTTATACCAGTACAAATGTCATAACATATTGCAATTCGTCTAGATAAATATTTCCAAAATTACTTATTCTTATAGGGTGGTTGAGGAACTAAATTAAATACTGCTTTTACTGTAGTAGTACGGTATGGAGTGATTTGTTTTTAACAGGAAAAATTAATAGCATAACAGAGTTCCAGAGTGCATTGAGTTAGATTGATCGACATCTAACAGAGAACGATTAGACAGCTATAGGCCTAACTTACCAGTTATGGGTAGGTTCACGGGGGTTACAGGGGGTGCACCGCTCCCTCAATATTTCGGGTTAGTTAATTAAGCTACCGGTATGCCTATAACACTAATTTTTTTATAAGATTGTCTAAAAATTTGTTTAGTCTGCATTTGGTAACAAGTAACTAAATCATATAATTTAACCCATAAACCCGGCATCAACCGTCATGTTTAGAGGGAGAGAGAATGTAAATTTTCTAAACCAATACAGTAGACCCCCTCTTAAACGATTACTTTAAACGACGATCGGCTTATCCTCCCGTGCTGATTAAATATCAAAGATCGTTTTAACCGAACCTGTTTTAGAACACTTCGGTTTAACTCAAAGTTTAACCGCCCTTTTCTATTAATTATGACATTTCTGTTTCCATACTCGGCGATGGGAACGTTACGCTCAACTCTACAATGTGGTTACGGGTTAAAATATTTTGAATACACCATTTATTAATTTATAAAAACGTACAGTAGATGCATTGCCATCAATACCGCGTTACAAAATATCTGGAAAACGTATATGAATATTTTATTAAAGGTGTTTACATAAGAACATTTTTAAACACGTCTACTATTAAGTTTATAAAAAGGTTTTGTTTTGACCGTGTTTTGGGGGTTATTTGTGGCATTTCTACTGTTTTAATTTTGGAACCTACTTGTTTCAAAAACATTTTGATATTATGAATAGGCCTACCATAGTAAAAAAATCATCAATAAAAAATGCTACATAAGTCTGTGCATAGTAAGGTCATGCCCTCTCCATATCAAAACTTATGTTCACCTGTTAGAACTCAGTGAAAGAATTACTAGTTAAACATAAAGGGTTTCGCTGTTCGCTGTTAACAACTTTTGAAAATTTTGGCATTATTTTTTGATTAACATGTATTATAATGATATAAATGAACAAATTGAGGCATTGAGCATTAAAATTTATTTCCATATGATGGGTCATAACAATACCCTTAAATCGAAAAATTTGGATACAAAATGGCGGATCTATGATGGCAGCCAACAATTACCTCCCTGTTAAAAAGTAGTCTTGACTATCCATCAATGCTTGGCGGTGGTCTGGGTTTAATATTTGAAAAAAATTTAAATGGTTTTCCATAGGACACTTAGTATTTTCAATCAACTTGATGTTTCAGATGTCGTATTGAAAAGGTTCCCCTCCTCAGTCAAAAGAAAGGTGGATAGCAGCATAAGTCGCTGGCTGGCTCAAACTCAGCTCAAAATGAAATAGCGAGTAAGGTAATTATTAATAAAGTTGTATTTTTTAAAATTTGATATGTTGAAAGTTCGTTGACAAAGCCAAACGAGTTTTATAAGCGCAGCTCATAAATAAATAGCAACAAATTATGGGTTGAAATTCACAAAAGTTTAAACGTAAATACTTATATTAAAATTAAAAAAGTTAATTATTAAAGATTGGAGTTTTTTTGGAATATTTACATTCGGTATTGTTTTATAAAAGCAAAGTTAGTTTCATTACAAAAACTAATTTTGTAATATTAAAAAAACGGATGTAAATATATCGATCTGTTTCTCTGCCTATGGCGAATTTTGGTTTCCCTGCAAATTTTGAAACTACGGGTCCATTAAGGCATAATGTTAAATTATTCCAAGGGTTCACTACAATTACGGTATATATCATTAAGGTTCTCATTATAAATAAATACGCATGAAACCATTGTAAACGTAAGAAATTTCAATGAATTTTTTTAAAGTTTTTTGTACCTCTGCGTTCATTACAATACATCTACTTTAGTATAAATAAATCTTGTAAGTATATATATAAACTCAAAGATGTGTTTAATGCAATAAACACAATGCAAATCTTCTTGTGTTTCTTTATCCAATATAGAGTATTAGGAGACCCGAGCTGAGCATGGTAATAACACATTTTTATCCCTTTACAGATTTATGTTCTGTACAATTAAACTAAACTTAAAGGCAGGCAATAAAACTTTAAGCCATAACTATTTCACCTAGATACAATTAAATTTTAATATCCTAATATCCTCGGAATAATCAATGTATTAGAAGGTAATAATTACATTTTTGCCAACTTTATACTAATACCAAGAAAACAGTTAATTTCACCATTAACGTTCTGTGCAGTTTTTGGTAACTTCAAAATTGTGTTAAAACCAACAATTCTCTGTTTCCAGCTTGGAGCATCAGGAAGATGTCCATGACGAGAATCATGAAGAGAACATCAACACTGAGAATCTGATCAACAACTAACTCTTGAACCTTTGTATATATTATTACTTTGTGAATATAGATTTTTGCTTTTAATCAAGTTTTATTACTTAATTAACCTGTTTTAATACATTGTCACTATCACTTTATTATCTGTCAGTTGTAAGTGTAAAAATGTGTTCTATACAATTTCTATACAAACTATAAATAGTAGTTTATGCAACGATTGTATTCTGAAGGCCATTAAGTGTCGAGTGAGATGGAAAATATAAAACTACATATGGTTTTAGGTTTTGTAATGTACCTTTTTGTGGTAATATTGTAATTGGTGTTTATTGCAATGGCCGTAGATACAATTTTTAAAATATTTTTTAACATTATACAATTGTTTTAACACGAGTTCAAATATCAGTTTTAACGGTTATAAAATTGGTCAATCAGCAAGTGTTTTGAAAAGAAATATTTTTGTAACTTTTATTAACAATTAAAATTTTTTTTATAATTTTACTACTGAGGCATAAACAAATTTATAAATAATTTTTTAATCAATTTAAAATTTGTTAAAACTATTTATAAAGTAAACAACTCATTAAAATATATATAATGATTTATAAAATTTATTTCAGGATTATTTTTAATACTTTAAAATAGTTTTAACATAAGTTTACACATTATTTTAGATGATTATAAAATTGGTCAGATAGGAAAATTCTTTGAAAATAAATAGTTTTAAAACAATTTTTAACAATTTACGAAATGATTATAACATTACTTAAAATTTGGTGTAAAACAAAATATAAAATAAGTTTTTAATAATTTGAACATCTTTTTAAAGTATTTATAACTAGTTTTAAAGTTATTAAAAATAATATAAATTGATCTTTAAGATTGATTTTAAAACAATTTGTAACATTTTAAAATTATTTTAACATAATTTTAAAACTCATTTTGAATGGTATTAAAATTGGTCAGTTAGGAAATTTGTTTGAAAAGAAATCATTTTAAAAACATCTTTTCAACATTTAAAATGTAGATGAAACTTATTTTAAAACTATTTTAGCCAACACAAATGCTACTTGGGTCATTCTATATTATTCGCATATTTGTTCATAACTGATTGTCCTTCGTTAGGTTTTGAGCATGTTTATAGAGTTTACTATTGTTGCATTATTAATATATAGTATTACTGTTACCACCTATTTTAAGTTTTGTTGTTACACTTTCTTAAATTTCTAGTTAATGTCACCAGTTTTCTTGTTATTGTTATTGCTGTTTTTGTTTGTTGTTGCACTATGTTTCTACTATAAATCCTAGTTTTATCAAATTTACTTATAATCAAGCCAATGAATATATATGTATGTATTATTGTAATATGGTTATGCCGTTGGAATAAATAAATAAATAAATAAATAAATGGGGAAAAGTAAAATTCTATATCTTGCTTATTTCTCAACATATCCTAATAAAACTTGGTTTGTGGCTTCATCTAGATGAGATTTATTGTATTATAGTCTAAAATCCCCGAAGTTTCCATTTTTGTGGCAGCAAACCAGCATACTCATTCCCAATGTTATCCTTATGGGAAATAAAATAAATGCTATATCTTCCTTCTTTTTTGACATATGTTAGTGAAACTTGGTATATGTCTTCTCCTAGTTCAGATCTACTAATTATTGAATTAAAACCATTCAGTTTTATAATACCTGTTGCAGCAAACCTGCATACTCATTCTCCATGTTATTCTTATGGAGATTACAAATACCCCCGTTGCAGCAGTCCTGCATACTCAGCGAATTTCAAGTGCATAAATAACTATTTTAAATGAAGTCTCGCATCAAGTAAAATCAATATACATTCAAAAGAAAGCGTGCAAAAATACTCTCCTAGTGGCTTTTAAGATCAAAAGGCTATAAAAAATAATAGCCTATACTTGGCACGAAAATGCAATGTTCAAAACTTCAAAATAGCTGGCTTTTCCAATTTAATCGTATGGGGAAATGACCAGCTGTTTAAGTTTGAGTAAAAAATTTCATAAACATCATCAGTAAAATCTGTATTCGCTACAGTACATTTATTTGACATATTTAGTTATCTGGCCTTTAAGTAAACCATATGTCTGTATCCACCATGTGGCTTTGAATCAAACATCAGCTGACATGTTTTAATGTAAACAAAGCAGACGTTTTAGATCCCAATGCTACTTATTAAATGGCAGTTATTTTATGTAATTTTTTTCTAGCAAACTTTAAGAAATTACAGTACTTTTCCTGAGTCCCTGACACTAAAACATTTAATTTGAGCCCTGTTCCCTCATCCTGTGATTTGCCAAATGCCCACAATTGCTATTCAAAAATAAGTTATTCTCCATAAGATTAGTATGGAAAAATGCTGGTTTGCTGCCACAGAAAATTGAAAATGAGGCTAGAATCCAATATATCTAAACTATATGAAGCCACATAACATGTTTTATCAAGATATGCTGAGGATTAAGAAAGCTATCCAATTTTATTTACCTCTCATAAGGTTAACGTTGGGAAAGAGAGTACACAGGTTTGCTGCCTCAGTAATTTGATGATTTGGATATTTTAAGCCATAATCAAGTAGATATTAACTGTATGAAGCCTCATGCCATTTCTTATCAGTATATTTTGAGAAATGAGCGAACTACACATCTTTTTTTATTACCCTTAAGGTTAGCATGTAGAATGAGTATGCAGGTTTGCTGTAGCAGGTATGTTAAAACTGGTTAGTTTTAATTCATTATTTAGTATATCTTACTATAAGAAGCCAAATACCATCTTTTATTATAATATGTTCAAAAATAAGGCAGATATAGAATTTTTTATTTCCCATAAGGATAACATGGGGAATGATTATGCAGGTTTTCTGCCACAAAAATGGAAATTCTGGGGATTTTAGACTAAAATACATTAGATCTCATCTAGATGAAGCCACAAACCAAGTTTAATTAAGATATGTTGAGAAATGAGCGAGATATAGAATTTTACTTTTTCCCCATAAGGTTAACATTGGGACAACGTACTGTGTTTACCACTTTCAATATCTCGGTAACCAATGGACTTAAGGCAATGATTCAAAATACTAAATTGTTTGTTTTTTTTTTAGGCGAATCCAATGGTGCCAACAAAAATTTGATTAATTTTATTTTTCTATGTAAAAACCCCAAAAAACCCATTTTGGGGGGTTATTCCCCCTTTACCCCCCCTTCCGATGGTCCGATCGGGCTGGTTTACGAACTTGTCCAATCGATTACCACATACTTATGTCTGTACTAAATTTCATTAATAATTTCATTCAGATCGGACCGTATTTACGGCCGCTATCGTGCTCACAGACACACACACACACACACTCACACACACACACACACACACACACACACACACACACACACACACACACACACACACACACACACACACACACACACACACACTCACACACACACACACACACACACACACACACTCACACACACACACACACACACACAAACACACACAAACACACACACACACACACACACACACAAACACACACACACACACACACACACACACACACACACACACACATATATATATATATATATATATATATATATATGACAGTGAACGAATAGGTAGGTTTTTTTGCTTCTGCGGGCCCCAAAACCAAAAGTTATCATGGGATCGGGCTTAGGTCTTACCATGAGACCTACGGTAATAGCTTCTTCCCTATAGGGGATATTCGCTAAAACATGTCAAATCTCACTATGTTGGATTGAAATACGTTCTTTTGCATTTGAAATTCGCTGAGTATGCAGGTCTGCTGCGGAAAGGGGGGATTAAAACATAAAACATAAAATCGAAGTGTGCTTTTTACAATTGAAGCGTCAAATACCACTGACCTATCACAGCACAGCCCAAACCAACCCTTAAACTTTGCATGGACGTTTCTTTTATGGCTTAAGCATCAGCTATTAAACTTTTTTTAATTTTAAATTTGAGGGGTTTTGGTGGGGTCGAAGTTTTGAAATTTCACTATAAAAATATTATAATGGATGAACTTTTGTTTGAATTATCAATGTTTATTCAATCAAGCATCGCATATAGATACGTTTTACACCTGATTTATAATTAATTTGGTTCCTTTCATGATAGTTTTATAGTTGTTTTGTCGATTTTTTCAGGTAATAATATGTAATACATAAAAGTTAAATTTAGTGTATTCAGTAAAATAATTAAAGTCATCTTAGTTTTTGTACCTTATCTGTTCAATCGTAAACTCAGAATGTGGCGCTGTCTTCATTTGGTGGGAGTTATAGGTTTTATCGTGAGCAAAGCCACGCGCAACTGCTAGTAAAACATAAAACATAAAAACACTCTAATACCCCCGTTGCAGCAGACCTGCATACTCAGCGAATTTCAATGCAAAACATCATATTTCAATCCAACATAGCGATATTTGACATGTTTTTGTAAGCTCCATAAGAATAACATGGGGAATGAGTATGCAGGTTTGCAGCTACAGGTATACTAAAACTGGGTGGTTATTAATTAAATATTTAGTATATCTGAACTAGAAGAAGCCATTTAGCAAGTTTTATCAAGATATGTTGAGAAAAAAGCGAGGTATAGACTTTTATTTATTTCCCATAAGGTTAACATTGGGACAACGTACTGTGTTTACCATTTTCAATATCTCGGTAACCAATGGACATAGAGCAGTGATTCTATATACTAAATTGTTTGTTTTTTCGAGCTGAATTCAATGGTGCTAAGAAAAATTATTTTTATTTTTCTATGTGAAAACCCCAAAAAGCTCATTTTTGGGGGGTTTATCCCCCTTTACCCCCCCTTCCAATGGTCCGATCGGGCTGGTTTTCGAACTCATCCGAATAATTACTACTTTACACGCCTGTGCCAAATTTCATTCCGATCGGACCATTTTTGCGAGCGCTATCGTGCTTACAGACACACACACACACACATATATATATATATATATCTACAAATTTGAACGAATGGTGTTTTTGGTATCTGGGGGCACCAAAATGAAAAGTTATGATGGTCCCGCGCTTAAGTCTTACCATGAGACCTACGGTAATAGCTTCTTCCCTTTAGGGGAAATTCACTAAAAAGAGGAGTTTACACTCAAAAGAGGATTAAACAGAATCAGAAAAGTTTGAGTAGCCCCCAAAATCCTTCATTTTTGCGGGACCCTAAAAATGTTAAATATAACTAAAAATGGCCAAATTTTCATGTAATAACATTTTTTAACCGTTTTTTAATCGTTTCACTTTTTGAGTCACCAAATATGAAATTAAAACTCCAATGTCTTAGACGTCAAAGTTTCAAGAGAAGTTGTATTCATAATTTTGAGAAAACCACCGATCTAAAATTTTCGAAACCTAAGGATTTACCTAAGTTTATAGTAATATAGTATGCACATTTACAACTTTCTAGATTATCACTATCTACATTAAATATAATCATTTATTTTATAGTATCTTGATCGATTAAATATATTACTAACTCATTACCGTAAAATAGTAATCAATTTTTAATTCGCTGATTTCTACATAAAATAAAAAGGATATAAGTTTAAAAACAAACCTTATTCATTACTAAAACCTTGTAAAATCAATTGTTACACTTACTTTAATGATCCCAGGATCACGATGGCGATCTGGGACGCCTGGGATGGGCGACGATTGGGTTGGGTGAGGACTCTGAAATAAAATATCAGATTAAAGTTCTTGTGTGTACATAATAATTTATAATGTACTTGATATCTTAGAGAAAAAGTAACTTTCTTACAGCTATAATGCATGATATCAGCAAAGCCTTTGTTAGACCATGATTTTATTGTCTGTAAACTTGGAATAATAGGAGTAATACAACCGTCGCAGCAGACCTTCGTACTCAGCGAATTTCCATTTGTTAAATGATATTACCCAACATTAAACACATTTTCCTATGGTCTTTGAAAAAATTAATTCAAATCATATGATTTATATTATCATTTGATAGTTGAATACACCTGTTACGGCCAATCTGCATACTCAGTGAATTTCTGAGGGATTTTTTTTAAAGTGGGCATATTCTACAGAGAAATTATTTGAATATTTTTTGAAAATATTACTTTAAATCAAGTAAATGTTATTATTCATGAGCTTTGTTTTAATAATTATTCATAATCTGGTAATTTGTAATGATCGTTTTCTTATCATAGTATACTAGAAGAACCCGTGGCTTCGCTCAAGATAAAAATTAAACATACACTATCACCCATCAATTATATCCTTTTGATTTCCCATTTATTTTTCTTGGTGTAAAATCTACTTCTATAAAACATATCAAATGTACTTCCATAAAAGAAAAAAGTTTTTAGAAATTTGCTCTTAGTACGCATATGCTACGACAGGGGTATTCTATTCCTGCCTAAAGTGCATGTTTGTATAAAAAATGTAACCATATCCAGCGCCCCACCGACAAAGCCCCAAATGGTGTTGCTGCCCTAGGTAGGCTCATGCCCAATATCCTTTCTCTTGCAAGCGCTGTTTGCTTGTATCGGCTGTCCAGTCGATCTTGTTATCAGGAGAAGAGGATTGCGCTCACATACTCAAGAAGCGAATTTACAGAGACTGGCTCACCCAAGACAAACGCCGAGAAGAATTTATGGTCGTTTCTGCTTAACGAACGGTATCTGAGCTTGCCCTGATGATAATCATGGGACACGATATAATGAATGGCACCTTGGCTTTTTCGACGGCTTTGAATCTGCTCGCATATGTAGCATAGCAAGGCCACACTGTGGGGCCTTGAACATAGTTACCCTTAATTTGAAATTTATTGCACCCCCGTCGCAGCAGACCTGCGCATTAGAAATCCTATTGATTTCCTTCATGAAGGCATACGTGTTAGAGGAACCATAAAACATGACTTGAAATTTTATTCACTGTAAAAGATCATTTTCTTAAGGTTTTAGGGTCTACCTTGAACGAAAAATTACAATTCCACTCCAGCAATTATTAAAAGTGCTGTCTTACGTTTTTAGACTCTACATTGAACAAAAAGATTGAATGAGCCGTCTTGGCAATTTTTTTAAACTGCTGTAGATAAAATTAATACTTTACAGTAGCACACTCTTCCTCTTTAAACAGCAGTTTGTTGTCATAAAAAATTCCTTCAAGTATAAGTGATCAGTGAGCACAGACGTCCTTCAGTAATATCAATTATTTATTTTATTTTATACTACATGCCAGCATTTTATATAGTGTATTGCACTTAAAATATATTGAAAAGTCTTAATTCATTAACCGTCTGGCACCAAGTAACAAATATTGATGTAAACAAATACAATTAAATAGCAGAAAGAAATACCATTAATGATGTACATCACCTGTTTTAAATTTTACTTTCACATGTTTTATTAGTAAACAAATCTAACTCAAATTCTTTAAAAATCCCTGACATGGGTACCTTTAAGACGGTCCCAGGGCTAAGCCCTGAAAGTTATCACGAAATTGAAGGTGTATAAACCTACTCCATGAAATTATACATGTATCTACCAAGTTTCGTGGCCATCGGTCCAACGGTGTCTGAGTTTATCAATGTTAAATGGTTTAAGTACCTGCTTTTAGGTAATCCTTTAATTGATCCAGCCACTAGTTTCGCCTAATCATGTAGGCATCTTCGGGCTTCTTTAGATGTAAAATCGTTCCTCTTCATGGAAGATCGTCATACACACGTCCGATAAACATTAAAAAAATAGTAAAAACACAAACGACAACGGACATATTAACACATAAAAAGACGGCCGACTTTACAAAAAATATCAAAGACATGCAATCCCGGCGGAAGTTTGATCCAGACTGCCAAGGTCGAGTGGCCGAGCGTCGCTCGCTTATCTCTTTCATATCACCTGCCGGTATTGTTCATTCTTCCCTCCCCCTCCAGTAGCTTAATCGCAGTATCATAAACAAAACTGGATGAAAAGGAAAGTTTGTCATTTAAAATATTATGGTTGTCTGTTTTTACTGCCCTGTATATTTCGAATTCTTCTAAAGTGTTAGTTTTGAAGCGATTCTTAGAAAAATGCAATATGTCCATGTTGTGATTGATGCTGGTGTAATTATGATTCTCATTTACTAGATGTTCGGCATAAGTTGGTTTGTTGAGTGGAGGTTTTCTTTGGTACATGTTCCTTGAATCTTTTATTAAATGAGCGGGAAGTCTGGCCTATATAATATTTGTCGCAATCAGAGCAATTGATCTTATATACGCCCGTTCGTTCATATGACGTGATTGTTTGCGGCCGCTCTTTTAACATAGATCCCAGGTTGTTTACGGTCTTAAATGACACAGATATATTATTTCTTGCCATCTCGCTCTTAAACTTGTGGCTCAGAGAAACACCATATTCTGCTGATAAAAATGTTTTCTCTCGTGTACTTAATTTATCTGTATTGTTCCTATGCTTTACTATATCAATTTATCTATTAAGGTACTCTTAAAACCATTTGAAACAGCTATGTGTTTTATAATATTTACCTCTTCATTGAAATCATTTTTGCACATGGGGACTGACAAAAGTCTGTGAATAAAGCTATGATAAGCAGCCATTTTATGTGCGTGCGGATGATGAGATTCTGAGTGTAACGTGCCTTTAAGAGGCCTAGGTAAAGTTCAAAGTCACTCCAAGTTGACTGGTGAAAGTTCGGATGTCGAGAAATAATACACAAGTTTCAAAATAACAAGTTTATTAATATTTCAAAAATTCATATAAATATCACAAATACATCACAAAGCTTCATTAGGCATAAACATTTTAATATTTGTAGGAAGATAAACTTTTATATGATAAGGTCAAAAGTTGGCCAAATGCCGGAGCGAATCATAAAAAAATGCAACAAGTTTCTTCGAAAATTCAAATTAATTCAACAGACAAATAAAGTAAGTTATAACCATATTTAAGACTTTACCACAAATTAACATAGGCCTACAGTGTAATAAAAAAATTTAAGTATCGAGGCAAAAAATTCAAAATTACAAGTTACAAAAATTGATAAGTAACATTAAAATCCAAAATTCAAATCGCCTAATTCTTTCACATATAATTATTAATTAATTAGTCCTAATGAATATTTTGACTGCATAATAAATTTAATTTTTTTTAAGACCAAAATATAGAAAGGGCTTCTTCAAAATAAACAGCTATTGGATGCCAGACTAGATTTCACCTGACAGAGCAGCCCCAATATAAAAATTACAAGTCAGGTCTAAAATAATAAATTGATTTAAATTCAACATTTACAACAATTACAGTTAAAACCCTTAATATTCTTTAAGTTAGCCCGGGTCGTGGGCCTAGGCCAAGCCCACTCGGGGGGAGTGCTGAAATCGGCAACTAGCCCCCCCGAGCGGAAGAGGACCGATCCCCTGACCCGGGACTCAACCTAACCTAACCTAAAAAAAAATGTATCCTACATAATGTAACACCTAATCACAAAATAGTTAGCCTACATAAATTCCTCAATCACAACAAATACTACATTAACACTGAAAATAGGTTAGGCCTACTGTAAATCATTCTTGCATCGCTGATCCGCTGAACCAAAGTCCATAAGCACTGCGGCCGAATTAATTAATTTCCAAGCTTAAAAATGTTTTTGATTGGCAGCTGAGTTTGGGTGAATAAAGTCCATCGGTGAAAAGTAATTACAAAATTAGGCTAGCCAAATTTAATAAAATTTTAACTGCAGTTAATTTCAAAAGAAGGTTCCAAATTGTCACTGTGAATAGAACTGAGTTTATGGGCCGTTGTTTGAATTGGAATTTCCGGCTGCATGCTGAATAAAGGATGGAAATGACCTGTGTAATCGGGGTGAAGCGCAGAGGTCCCAGGGTTGAATGCCCACTGCGACCGGTCAGTTGAAAATTCAGGTCTACAGGTCAGCCGATCAGCATCGTAGCCCAACGCCAGGAGAAGCGGTGTCATGTCAGCGAACTAGGATGTCGTAGTCACATCTCGGTGTCATGTTGGATTTGGGTCAGTTCCGGGAGCCCTGGTGACAATTTCCAGTGCAAATTAGCCATAAAGCAGCCTATAGGCCAGCAGAAGTGCTAGGCAGTGCTCGACAATTTCTCTTGAGTCAGTTTGGCCTAGGCCTAACCTGAATTTTTCCTAACCAAACCTAAATAATTCCTACATATGATTCACAAACAAATAATTATCAATAAATGACAAAATTTACCTAAAATCACAAATATAGTTTGATTGTACTCCCTATTACACATTAACATCAGATTTAACAGTAAACCAATTTAATTATTACATTAGGTACTCAATGGGGCCATGTGCTCAGATAATCGGGAAAAATGCGGGAATATTCAGGTTTTGTGCAGGGAATTTTTCAGGACCAAGTCCTCTGACAAAACTGACTAAAACAACATTTTAATACCCAAAATCGACCAAAAACACTGACTTTACTTTCTTTTCACAAATTCACAATGAATAAATACATTTCCCTTTAACACTCATTTTTATTCAACATTTGCCCAAACTTAGACTCATGAACTAACAGGCAGTGAGCAACGCTGAGAAGTACGCTGACTTTTACAACTTACGATTCAACTATTAATTACTTTCAATGCTCACAAATAAACATAAAACAATGAATTACAGCCTTTCTCAATAGTTTAACCATGTGAATCCAAAGATTTCACAATTTCATCACCCTTTAAACTCAACCCTAGTCGTGGCTAAAAAGTGAATTTTACTTTAATTACAAGCAAAATATAAACTAGATCATTGAAATTCACTTACCCAGCAGTAATGGTTATTTAGTTCATGACGACGAAAATAAGGTGAGCACTAACTACACAAACAAGATAGAAACTTCTTGAAGAAAACATTTTCACCGACGAAATAACCTCACTGTCTATCTTCGGTCCAGTCCTGTGATTGACTGACAAATCAGTCTTCGTCCAGACACTGGATTTCGCTCGCTCCAGTTGAGACATGAACAGTAGTGTTCGTCGGTCCGGAGTCTTCTCTCTCTCTCCCCCCCCCCTTGGAACCGTTCCTTCGTTGACCTTCGCTCGGTTTAAAGCCCGCGGCGAACTGCTTGACTGAGTGTCGTGTTGAAAATCTTTTAACACGGCACAACCTCCCCCCCTAAAACTACAACACACACCACAAATTTTTCAAGGACTTCACAGTTCAGACACAGAAGCTTGTTCTTCCGACCCAGGTGATTCTCTCACTTCACTATTTCATGGAGACACTATAACACTCCACCACGGTAGTCGGGGCCGACTAGTTGACACACACAAAAACACAGAGAAGAAAAAATGAGAGAACAGGTGAAAAACTCAGAAGGTGATCAGTCTTCCTCGTCCAGCACCTCCTGGTCTTCGGCTTCAGAACCTTCTTCATGTTCACCCCTGAAAGGCTTGAGTTGACTGATGTGAGCCCCACACACAAACTGACCCGAACTTGGATCCACTAACCTAACACTAACGGGTGACAAAAACTTGGCGATTCGATGAGGGCCGCTCCACCGGTAGCACAGCTTTGCCGCTCTCTTCTCGACGGCAGAACTGAGTGGATGCGTCCGACAGTACACCAGGTCACCGACTTGGAACGGGTTGGGAAGTCTTCCTCGATTGTACTTCAGCCTCTTCTTCTCATGGGACCGCCGCAGATTCTTCCTCGCCTCACTCCAAACAGCACCGATGTCGTCCGAAGGGGGATTGGGCAGAAGCTCTTCTATCTTCCAGGCGTTGGTCAACGGATCACGTGGTCTACTTCCAAACATAACCTCAAATGGTACAGCCTTATGACTCTCGTGAACAGCTGAGTTGAAAGCATTCTGAAGCCATCCAAGATTTTCATCCCAAGTATTTTGCTTGTCCGCATGATAAGCAATCAGAGCTGACCGCAAATTTCTGTTGAACCTTTCCGCATGGGACGGCTGTGGGTAGTACGGTGAAGTAGTCACATGCTGGATACCAAGTCCAATGCACATTCTCTGAAATGCATGAGAGGTAAACTGAGACCCAATATCAGAAACGATGGTTCCTGGCAGTCCAAAATGCTGGAAAATATGGGTCTTGAGTGCCTGGATGGTGGTAGTTGACGTGGCCTGGCGCAGAGGTATCAGCCACACAAATTTCGAAAAGGCATCCACACACACTAGAAGCATAGTGTGCCCCGACCTACTTCTTGGAAATTTTCCCACAAAATCAATGAAGATTTTTTCCATAGGACGTTCAGCTACCTCTGAAGCAAGAAAACCAAGTCTGGTGTTCTAAGCTGGCTTACTGAGAGAACATAATTGGCATGACTTCACTCGCTGTGCAATGTCTCTATCCATCCCCTTCCATATGTAAGATTTTCTGATTTTCCCAATGGTTTTATGGATTCCCAGATGACCACTTACTGGTGAAGAATGAAAGAAAGAAAACACCATAGGTATCAAGGCACTTGGTAGCACCACCTTTGGGGAATTATCACCACGTCGAGGCCTACAGCATAACACACCCTTGGATAAAACATAAGGCGGATGATCTCCCCCCCCTTGCAATTCCTCCAAAATGGGACCTAACTCAGGGTTCTGCTGCTGGTGAGTCAACAGATCAGTGAAGGCCAGAGGAAACTGAAGCAGAACAGAATTGCATCCTGGCTCCTGAATCTCAGGTGGATCGTCAGCCTCATGGAACATGCGAGACATCGCATCCGCTACAACATTTTGCGAACCACGGACGTGCTGAACCTGAAACTTGAAGGCTGATATCTTCACCACCCAACGTCCAATCTTTCCAAGCTGTCTGGGGTGAGCTAATAACCAAGAAAGAGCCTGGTTGTCGGTCTCCAATAAGAACTCCGTGTGCTCCAGAAATCGGCGAAACTTGTCAATGCCGAACACCACAGCGAGACACTCCAATTCATAAACGGATGAAGATTTTCTTTCTTGGGGCGTCAAGGTCCTCGATGCGAAGGCTACAGGTTGTCGAACTCCATCAACTTCCTGCTGAAGAACAGCGGCAATAGCAACAGACGAGGCATCCGTTTGAAGCACAAACGGTTTGGTGAAATCAGGCATCCTTAAAACAGGAGGAGACATAATGGCATTTTTCAAGGTGTCAAATGACTTTTGTTGATCATCACCCCAAATAAACTTAGCTCCCTTCTTCCTCAAAGCATTCAATGGCGCAGCAATCTCAGCAATATTAGGTATGAATTTTCTGTAAAAATTGACCATGCCCAAAAATCTTGCGATTCCTTTGACATCCCGCGGTGGAGCAAAATCACGGATTCCCTGGGTGCGCTCTGGATCTATGGAGATGCCCTTGGTAGAAACCAAATGTCCAAGAAAGGAGATTTCCGGTCTTGCAAACTGAACCTTCTCGGGATTAACAGTCAGGCCTGCCTTCCTTAAACGTTGCAACACCTCTTCCAGATGGCTTACATGATCCTCCCAAGTTTCGCTATAAACTAACAGGTCATGCAAATAGTTAAAGACCACCTTGAATTTCAGGTCATGAAAAATCATGTCCAAGAGGCGTGTCAAGGTCTGTGCCCCTACAGCGAGACCCATCGGAACCCGGGTGTACTGGTATAAGTTCCATGGCACACAGAAACTGGTTATGGGACGAGACGCTTTATCGAGAGGAATCTGGTGATAAGCAGAGTTGAGATCGAAAATCGTGAAGAACTTTGCCTTTCCAAACCAGTCGAATGCAGAATGTAGGTCGGGTAACGGCACTGAATCAATTGCTATGCATTTATTAACCTTGCGATAATCAATCACCATTCGACCCTTTTCATTAGCCTTAGGAACAATAAAAGCAGGGCTGGCATAGCTAGATCGAGAGGGTTCGATGACGCCTTGCTCCAGAAGTTCATCCACCATCTTACGCATAAGCTCCATTTTTGGCGGTGCGAATTTGTAAGGGTGCGAACGCATCACTTCATGACTGGTCAAATTTATCTTATACTCCAGTAAATGAGTTAACCCAAGCTTCTTTGTAAGTCCATCAGGGAACCGTTTGCATAACCCTTCAATAGTCTTCCTACGCTCCGAGTCTAAGTGCTGCAAAGGATCTACTTCCACCTTCTCTTCCTCACAACTAACTCCTAACACTTCATCCTTACATCCTCCTAATTCAAAAAATGGAACTGGGGTTCCTCTGCAGAACTTGAAATATCCTTTAGATGAGGTTAAATCCAAAATCAGTCCAGAGTGGGCAATAAAATCCGCTCCAAGAATACAATCCAATCCAAGATCATTTGAAACCAGAAATTTCCATCTCCAGGAAAATCTTTCAATTTTCATTTGAACTGACACCAACATCTTGATTGGAAGAGGAGCATTAGAAGCAGTGACACACTGAAATGAAGTGTCCTCAACCTCTCTGATGAGTCGTTTATTCCTGAGTTCTTCAAACAGTCGCCCAGATATAAGGCTACGCACCGAACCAGAGTCTAGAAGGGCTTGACAACTTAAATCCTTGAACAAAACCTTAACAAAGGGACAGTAGTTTGAGCTTGGAGTTATTCCCTTACTCGCAAACAGCGGAAGCATATTCTTCTGATGCTGTTGATTGAACCCTTTAGGCCGGTTTGAACTCGACAAATTTGGGGCAGATGAAACTACGGTGTGTTCTCTGCCCCAGTTTCCCCGTTTTTTGGAACACTTTCCTTGGGTTCTTGAGTGCTCTGACCTCTCTGAGAAGGTTGTTCTCTACGTTCGTTTTGGCGACAGAAGCGTCTGATGTGTCCCCTCTCACCACAGCCGAAGCATACTGGAGGCCCACGTGAATTCCATTGTCCTCGCTGAGCATCCGGGAGAAGTTGACGTACAGGCATCTTCTTTACTTCATTTCTTACTTCCTGACGAAGACTATCGGTATAAGCCATGCTTCTTGAGGCTACACATAGCTGGTCGAGTTCTGCAAAGTTGTTGGGACGCGTTGAGAACACCAACCGGCACCTCTCCTCCGGAGCAACACCATCAAGAATAACTCCTACAATTTCCGACTCAGACATGCCCACCTTCAGTACTCGAGCCATTTGTTTTATGTCAGCCACAAAGTTGGCGAGAGGTTCCCCATGTTTCTGAAGTCGGAAAAACTTGGACTGCTTCAACTGTTCTCTAGGGCGGCTGGGAATAAAAAAATCCAAAATCTCTCTATGAAAAGTCTCAAACTGCACACCTCTCTCCAAGCAAGACAGCAACTTCTCTGTGAGCGGACTTCGGCAAAATGGGAACGCCAAACGCAAGAGCGTGGCATCAGTCATTCCTGGAAATTCCCTAATACTGATCAATGTGCCGATGAAAGTCAAAAGTAGCTCAACATCATGTCCATCGGTAATGGGGAGACTATGCAAAACAGCGCCTAATGGATTGGGGAGCTTCCCATAACCAGCAGAATCTAACTTCAATGGAGAACTATGCAGCGTATTCTGCAAGGAGGTTGAAATCTCCTGTCTTCTGTCTTGGGTGGCAGGAGGCTGCTCCATCTCCTTTGAATTTTCCGGTTTTGTTTGCAATTTCTTCTCGTCTCTAAGCTTACTGATCTGAGAATCTCCACTCAGCTCGATGTTTTCTTGAAGTGGCCCTGGACAAACAACCGCTGTCTTCTCAGGTAATTCAGGAGGAACTACAACTCCATCCTTCTCAGGCAATTCCAATGCGGTTTTTGGAGTGATGTTCCGCAAACATTCTTGGACAGAGAGCAGAGTTTGCGACCACTGCAGGTCCTTAGTGGCAGAAGCTACTTGTCCAAGATTGGAAAGCCTCCTCTCCAAATGCTGCAACCTTAAACGCAGACGAAACACAACTCGAGACTCCAGCTCAGGGTTTTCACCTAAGTCCTCTACTAAAGAGATCAATTCTGTGGCTCGTTCCCTACACAAGTCAAATTCCTGTTCTTCATCTTCTAATTCCACGGGACCTATCTGCTTGACTCCCTTCAGCAGACTACGAAGCTGCTTCCTCAACTCAGGCACCGTTGAAGCTGGGCTTTCACCTCGACTCTTCACCTCAAATATCAGTTCATCACGAATCAAGAAATCCGGATTTATCTTGTCCATTGTTGCCTATCACCAAACACTTAACACTGAATACAAAAAACAATCACGATTTACCTACACTTAAATCTCACAGAACATGGGCAGACACTGCTGAGGCTCCCTTTACCCTACCAAACCAACAAAAACTTTTGACTAGCTTCGCTCCTCCACAATTGCAAAAACTGGCCTAACTATACAAATGAATACCTAAACATCAACAATACAACCTTAACATGAAAAATTCATACATAACAATCAATGAAAACAATAAAAAAAATCACAACAACTAACCTTTGAATTCACAAATAAATACAGATATTTAAAAAAATAATCAGTTTTGCTCACAACCCTGTCAACTTACCCTTTACCTAACATTGAGAGTCCCCTGCACTGCCTGAATACCCCGCATCTCGCCCTTGAATACCTGAAACCTTCCCGTCATCCAAACATCAACCAGTCAATTTTTTTTTACATTTAACATTTAATTTTAAAAGCAGAGAGTGACCTTTGATCAACTACGCTCTGCTACCACTGTAACGTGCCTTTAAGAGGCCTAGGTAAAGTTCAAAGTCACTCCAAGTTGACTGGTGAAAGTTCGGATGTCGAGAAATAATACACAAGTTTCAAAATAACAAATTTATTAGTATTTCAAAAATTTATATAAATATCACAAATACATCACAAAGCTTCATTAGGCATAAACATTTTAATATTTGTAGGAAGATAAACCTTTATATGATAAGGTCAAAAGTTGGCCAAATGCCGGAGCGAATCATAAAAAAATGCAACAAGTTTCTTCGAAAATTCAAATTAATTCAACAGACAAATAAAGTAAGTTATAACCATATTTAAGACTTTACCACAAATTAACATAGGCCTACAGTGTAATAAAAAAATTTAAGTATCGAGGCAAAAAATTCAAAATTACAAGTTACAAAAATTGACAAGTAACATTAAAATCCAAAATTCAAATCGCCTAATTCTTTCACATATAATTATTAATTAATTAGTCCTAATGAATATTTTGACTGCATAATAAATTTAATTTTTTTTAAGACCAAAATATAGAAAGGGCTTCTTCAAAATAAACAGCTATTGGATGCCAGACTAGATTTCACCTGACAGAGCAGCCCCAATATAAAAATTACAAGTCAGGTCTAAAATAATAAATTGATTTAAATTCAACATTTACAACAATTACAGTTAAAACCCTTAATATTCTTTAAGTTAGCCCGGGTCGTGGGCCTAGGCCAAGCCCACTCGGGGGGAGTGCTGAAATCGGCAACTAGCCCCCCCGAGCGGAAGAGGACCGATCCCCCGACCCGGGACTAACCTCAACCTAACCTAACCTAAAAAAAATATTTAGCCTACATAATGTAACACCTAATCACAAAATAGTTAGCCTACATAAATTCCTCAATCACAACAAATACTACATTAACACTGAAAATAGGTTAGGCCTACTGTAAATCATTCTTGCATCGCTGATCCGCTGAACCAAAGTCCATAAGCATTGCGGCCGAATTAATTAATTTCCAAGCTTAAAAATGTTTTTGATTGGCAGCTGAGTTTGGGTGAATAAAGTCCATCGGTGAAAAGTAATTACAAAATTAGGCTAGCCAAATTTAATAAAATTTTAACTGTAGTTAATTTCAAAAGAAGGTTCCAAATTGTCACTGTGAATAGAACTGAGTTTATGGGCCGTTGTTTGAATTGGAATTTCCGGCTGCATGCTGAATAAAGGATGGAAATGACCTGTGTAATCGGGGTGAAGCGCAGAGGTCCCAGGGTTGAATGCCCACTGCGACCGGTCAGTTGAAAATTCAGGTCTACAGGTCAGCCGATCAGCATCGTAGCCCAACGCCAGGAGAAGCGGTGTCATGTCAGCGAACTAGGATGTCGTAGTCACATCTCGGTGTCATGTTGGATTTGGGTCAGTTCCGGGAGCCCTGGTGACAATTTCCAGTGCAAATTAGCCATAAAGCAGCCTATAGGCCAGCAGAAGTGCTAGGCAGTGCTCGACAATTTCTCTTGAGTCAGTTTGGCCTAGGCCTAACCTGAATTTTTCCTAACCAAACCTAAATAATTCCTACATATGATTCACAAACAAATAATTATCAATAAATGACAAAATTTACCTAAAATCACAAATATAGTTTGATTTTACTCCTTATTACACATTAACATCAGATTTAACAGTAAACCAATTTAATTATTACATTAGGTACTCAATGGGGCCATGTGCTCAGATAATCGGGAAAAATGCGGGAATATTCAGGTTTTGTGCAGGGAATTTTTCAGGACCAAGTCCTCTGACAAAACTGACTAAAACAACATTTTAATACTCAAAATCGACCAAAAACACTGACTTTACTTTCTTTTCACAAATTCACAATGAATAAATACATTTCCCTTTAACACTCATTTTTATTCAACATTTGCCCAAACTTAGACTCATGAACTAACAGGCAGCGAGCAACGCTGAGAAGTACGCTGACTTTTACAACTTACGATTCAACTATTAATTACTTTCAATGCTCACAAATAAACATAAAACAATGAATTACAGCCTTTCTCAATAGTTTAACCATGTGAATCCAAAGATTTCACAATTTCATCACCCTTTAAACTCAACCCTAGTCGTGGCTAAAAAGTGAATTTTACTTTAATTACAAGCAAAATATAAACTAGATCATTGAAATTCACTTACCCAGCAGTAATGGTTATTTAGTTCATGACGACGAAAATAAGGTGAGCACTAACTACACAAACAAGATAGAAACTTCTTGAAGAAAACATTTTCGCCGACGAAATAACCTCACTGTCTATCTTCGGTCCAGTCCTGTGATTGACTGACAAATCAGTCTTCGTCCAGACACTGGATTTCGCTCGCTCCAGTTGAGACATGAACAGTAGTGTTCGTCGGTCCGGAGTCTTCTCTCTCTCTCTCCCCCCCCCCCTTGGAACCGTTCCTTCGTTGACCTTCGCTCGGTTTAAAGCCCGCGGCAAACTGCTTGACTGAGTGTCGTGTTGAAAATCTTTTAACACGGCACATGAGTGAATTGTTTGATCTGTACAAGTTGGTTTACGATAAATTTTAAATTTGAAGCTTTCATTCTGCCTTGTTATGTTGAGGTCTAAAAAGTTAATTGAACATTGATTCTCTTCTTCAAGGGTAAATTTCATATTTTTGTGAATGCTGTTCAAATAAGTGCTAAGTAAAGATAACTGTCTGCTATTACCATTATACAGGAAAATAGTGTCACCAACATATCGGAAGTAAAAGATAATCTTATCTCTGTGACGGTTAGTTTCTTTAAACAAATGGTTATTTTCAAGGTGGTTCAAAAATATTTCGGCCATTATGCTAGAGAGGGGGGAGCCCATTGCTAAGCCTTCTGTTTGTAAAAAATACTCATTTTCGAATTGAAAATAGTTTTGTTTTAAAACAACATTTGTGAGTGAAATTAATTCTTCTATTGCTCCGTGAGCCCATTTCGAATTTTTCTGGAGATTTTGTTTTAATATTTCTAAGGTTTCCTGGACTGGTACATTAGTATACAAATTGACAATGTCAAAAGATGCTAATCTGTAATTTTATTTCACAGTATGATCTATTAATTTTCTTGATCAACTCTAAACTATTTTTCAAGCTGTGATTGTTTTCTAAAAATATTTCTTTTCTAATAATCGCATCTAGTTTCTTGGCTATTTTGTATGCAGGTGAAGGCATAAAATTTACTAAATGTCTGATTGGAACGTTAGGTTTGTGAATTTTTGGCAACCCTCTAAGAATTGGTGCCTTAGGATTCGTTACTTTTAATGATAATATTTCACTGTTAGTCAACAATCTTTTACTCATAGAAATAGCTTTATTTATTGACTTGGCATTACTTAACGTGGGATCTTTATTCAAATTTCAATGTTATTGCCACTTATAAAATCTATAACTTTATTTGTGTAATCATCCTTGTATAGAATGACGATTGAGTTGCCCTTATCTGCCTTAGTAATAATGGCACTGTGGTCGGCAAGTTTACTCCTGATGCTAGTCAGGGCACGCCGCATGGCAATGAATTTGGGACTATTTTTCCTTGTGCCGGTAGGATGTTCTTTAACCTGTTTAGCTTTGTTTCCCATAATGACACGGGCGGACTCACGAACATATTCACTAAATAAGGCCATACTTTTGATTGAGGCTTCAATATCTAGCAATTCACTCACTAAATTTAACTTCCTATTGTTTCTAAAATTGAAATTCAACCCTTTATTTAAAAGATTCATTTCGTTTTCATCAAAATGAATATCAGTGTTATTTACAACTCTCCTAAAAAATACATGTGAACATTTAACAATGTCTTGCTTGTGCTGTCTTTCCATTAAATTCTGAATCTTTTTAGTTTGAATTTTCTTTTTTGCAAATACTTTCCTACTCACTTGCAGTTCTATTTCATTTAAAACATTGCTTTGTTGTGACACATGCAACGCATTTAACAGTTCTAAATGCTTCTTATATAAAAGTTTGTTTAAACGACTTTTCTTGGCGTATAAATCCTTAATTTCATTTTTTATCCATATGGATTCAGCAGTCTTTTTTGCTCTTATTGCGGCTTTGGATTTTCCACTTACTTTAACAAACACATAATTAGGTACTAAATTGTTTTCTAAGCATGTTTTATTAAATTTTATGTTTTCAGACGTTTTACATAATTTCAATTTACATCCTTATACTGAAAGGCCAGTTTTGCTTGCTCAGCTTCCAATATTATGTTTATCAATGCTATATATAAATATAATGCTATATATATATATATATATATATATATATATATATATATATATATACTAGCTGATCAACACGGTTTCACCCGTGGAAAAACATAAAAACTTCCTCTGTCTCTTTTGGGATTTAATTTTTCATACTTTTTAAGGTTGCCATGACAACCTTATATCTTCCCTATAATTTAACATTAAAAATTTGAAGTACCATAGGGCGGAACCCCTTGGGAATTTTGTAAAACCGTTTCTTAGTGTGCATCTAAGACCCAAGGAGAGCACATGTGCCAAATTTCAACTCTTTAGGTCTTACAGTTTTGGAGATTTGCTGTCCGTTAGAAAACCCCTTCTCCTTTATATATATAGATATATACCAATGTCCTCCTTTATACTTATAGAAGATAAGTGTCAGCAAACATTATCAAACTACTCAAATTCAAGGAATAAAAAAACATACCAAAACATCAACTGACCAATTTACATTCAATCATATGGTTGTATCCCAATTTTAAAAATCACATTTTTACTAGGGGAATTCAATGAAAAATTATGGTATTTGTTATATATTCACATATTTCCTTGCTTCTGTTTGAAACCATCTTTCTATTTGTTTATTTTATAATATTATCAGATGATGTAATGTTTTTGTTTTGACTTATGAAAAATGTAAATAGAGCTAATTTTCCAAGTTTCAAATGAGTACTTGTTTATTAATTTTAGGATTTTAGAATGGCGACGTGAAAAAATCTTATACCATATTTTGTTTAGTTGCATCATTAAGTGGAATAGAGCTTTTGTCACTAATTTCTCAGCAAGATATAAATTAAAATACACTTAAGGATGGATGAAACACAATTTCAAATATTCTTAGAAACACTCTCTCAGTCTCTGTCTCAAATAGCGACCAGTACCTCTACTGGCAGTGGTAATGTCAATCCCTTTGAACATTATGATTCTAATATAGAACAGTTTGTCTCTTATCTTGAACGATTTGAAAATTATGCAGCAATGAAAAACGTTAATGATGAAATGAAGAAGGCACAACTACTCCTTGCTTCAATTGGGCCAGACCATTATAACAACTTGGCCGCGTTTTTAGGTCCAGAAAAACCATTGAAAACTTTGAACTATGTGACACTTACATCACATTTTATTTCAATTCTTACACCCCCCAAAAATATTTTGGTTTCCCAGCATTACTTGTTGTCCTGTTTTCAAAACGAATCACAATCTATCGTTGAATATGTAGCAACGTTACGACGACATTTAGCAGATTGTGAGTTATACATTGAATGCCAATGTAAACGACGAGTACCCATATCAGAAACACATCCGTGGTATACGTGAAGACTGGATTCGCGAACCTTTATTACAGTCTAATCTCATGAAATTTGACGACATTTTAGCCAAGGCTACAGCACTTGAAGCTTCACGAATCCAAAGTAGAGAATTAGGTAACAAGAGCGTGAACTCTGGACTATGTAATTTTGATTCCTCAAGCAGTGGTGTGAATAAAGTTATACAGTCTCCGCCAATAGAGAAAAATGGAGCACGTCCTCATAGTACACAACACCTCGTGGCACCTCGTGGTACCAAACAGGGTTTGAGGCCTTCAAAACACCCTCGGAATCTTTATCGCTCTTTGAGTATTGAGAACCTTTGTTTTCGATGTGGAAATAAATTTCATAAATCCAATGAGTGTAAGATTGCCCGGGAGAAATTGCGGTGTCAACTGTGCTCCGCAGAAGGACACGTAGCTAAGGTATGTATAAAATCCTTAATGGCAAATTCAACTGTTTCTAACCAAGTTAATTACAACTCTGATCAAAGTGACCCGCATATTCAAGATCAATCTTTTGGTGTAAACAATATCACAAATGTAGTTGATTTGTATGAGCTTGCCACTTATCCCGAAAAATACATTATCACTGTTTATTTGGATGGAAAACCATTAAGTATGGAAGTAGACTCAGGTGCTAAATTTTCAATAATTTCTGAGGATAAGTTACAGCAATTAAAGCTTATAAATGACATTAGACCTTCAAAAATTAAATTTAGAGCGTTCTCAAATGACGTAGTACCTTGTAGGGGGAAGGTTGACGTTAATGTAAAGTACAAAAACAAACAAATGTTGGGGGAACTTTTCATTGTGCCCCCAGGTCACGATACTCTTCTTGGTCGGGATTGGATAAGAGGGTTGAAACTTAAGCAAATTGACAAAGAAATGGTGTGTCAAGACAACCAGAATCCTGACGCAGAGCCCATTTCATTGAACTCTGTAGATGTTTTAGCAGAATTTCCCAGCGTGTTTGAAGAAAAAGTTGGTTGTATTCCAAACTACAAGGTCTCTTTGACACTTAGAGAAAATGTAAAACCAATTTACACCAGAGAGAGAGCTGTCCCTTACGCTCTCCGAGAACGTGTTGAACGCGAATTAGACTCCCTCGAACAATCAGGCATCATTACACCAGTTGCTACAAGTGACTGGGGTTCTCCACTTGTGGTATTACCGAAACCGGATGGTGGGGTTAGACTCTGTGTGGACTATAAATGTGGAGTTAATGACCGACTGGTTTCTGCCAACTTTCCGATTGAAAGAATTGAAGATGTTCTCAGTAATCTAAGGAATTCTACATACTTTTGCAAGTTAGACTTGTTTAAAGCATACTTACACCTTGCTGTTGATGATCAAAGTAGCATAATACAAACGATTTCTACCCATAGAGGAACATATAAGATGAACCGCCTCAGTTTTGGGATTAAAACGGCTCCGTCTGAGTTCAACAGAATTATATCACAAATCCTGACAGGCCTACCTAAATGTAAGCAGTATATTTTGATGATATAGTTGTACATGGCTCTACCTTAGAGGAGTGCAAGAGAAATCTTCGATTGTGTTTAGGAAGGTTATCTCAATATGATCTACATTTGAACAAAAACAAGTGTTCATTTTTCAAAACTGAAATTGAATATCTGGGACATATTGTATCGAAAAACACCATCAGGAAGAGTCCCAAGAAGATCCAAGCTGTTTCTGAAATTTCTCGACCTCAGAACGTTGACGATGTTCGCAGATTCTTGGGTATGCTGACTTACTACGCGCGGTTCATCCCGGACTACTCAACAATTTCTTATCCACTTCGGAAACTCCAGACTAAGGGTCATCGATTTAGCTGGACCCCCCAGTGTGAAAAAGCATTTGTCAGACTGAAAGCCGAAATGTGCAGTGATCGAGTTTTGGTTCCTTTCGATCCGGATTTACCAGTTACACTGACAACAGATGCAAGCCCAGTGGGTGTCGCTGCGATACTCAGTCATGAAGTGGACGGGGAAGAGAAGCCCGTTTCTTATGCTTCTCGAGCTCTTTCTCAAGCAGAGATGAACTACAGCCAGTTAGATCGTGAAGCTCTGGCTGTGGTTTGCGGTGTTTCTCGTTTTTACAACTATCTTTTTGGAAGAAAATTCACTTTGGTAACTGATAACAGGCCTCTCTTTCGAATCTTTGCACATAACAAATCATTGCCTCAAATGACATCCTCCAGACTACTTAGGTACGCTTCCTTTTTATCTCAATTCGATTATGAATTACGATATAAGAAAGCAAACGAGATACAACATGTTGATTGCCTCTCCCGAGCACCAGTAACAAGTACCACAATGACCATGGACATGCTTATCAACAAAGAAGTTAATCTCATACACTGGGATTCAATTTTCCATGTGTCCAGCACCTCAATTACTGCTGAATTAATTGCTGAAGCAACATCCTCCGATCCATATCTCCAGAAACTCATAACGGACCTACGAACAGAGAACGAAGATTCACCCTTCTCTGTTTCTCATGGCATTGTTTTCAAAATGGATCGGATTGTTATCCCACAATGTCTCAGAGGAGCTATTTTGAAAGAGCTTCATTCCTGTCATATTGGAATTAAAAAGATGAAGCAATTAGCAAGACGATATGTATTTTGGGAAGGCCTGGACAAAGACATTGAGCGAATGGTTCGGGGATGTACTGAATGCGCTCTTATCAGACACAACCCTCCGAAAGCTCCGGTACACCCTTGGGATGACCCAGATAACAACTGGCAACGTCTCCATATAGACTATGTGGGACCAATAGATGGAAACTATTTTTTACTTTGTGTTGATGCAAAATCAAAGTGGCTAGAAGTACGGGCCATTCGACATGCACCAACAACTCAAGCTACAATAACCTTGTTAGAAGACATATTTTGTACGCATGGTTATCCAATTGAAATTGTATCCGACAATGCCTCAATTTTCACTTGTGACAGTTTCAAACAATATTGTAAAAATCGAGGGATTTTACAGCGACTGATTGCACCAGGCCATCCTTCAACCAATGGACTTGCTGAACGCAACGTACAAACATTCAAGAGAAGATTAAAAGCAATTGCTAATGAATCTGGGACAGTTCAAGAGAAAGTGAAACGTATTCTTTTCAATTATCGAGCCACACCACTTGCATGTGGGTCTTCTCCAGCAGAACTGTACCTTAACAGAAAACTAAGAATAAGGTTAGATGCAATTTTTCCAACTAAACAAAAGAAATCACAAATCCTCTCTAGCCCACCTCGTTATTTTATAAAGGAGATAGAGTACAAGTCCGTCTACACAAAGATAATTTAGACATCTGGGATTTTGGGGAAGTTATTAAGCGCCTGGGTTCTCGACATTATTTAGTGAAACTAGATAGTGGACGTGTTCTTAAACGCCACATTGATCAGCTAGTTTCTACTGAAGTGCCACAACGAAATGTAAGGAGCAACATCCAGAACAATAACAAAAAAAATGGACCAATATTATTCAATTTTCCTTGGAAGTTACATGGAGCACCTTCTCAAGATCTAGCTCCCAAGATTCGTGAACCTGCAGACCCTCCAAGATTGATGATTCCACACCAACCAGGGGAAGAATCACTGATGACACACCAACCTGAGGGAGATCAACCTGAGCGAGATCCACCAACGATGATTACACACCAATCTGAGGGAGAACCATTACGACCAAATTATCAACAGTCTGCAGTTCAAGCAAAATTACCTGATGGAAATGGTTCTTGTCAGGTACAGCGAGGGAGGAGAGAAAGGCGTCGTCCAGGCTACTTAGAGGATTATATTTGCAAACCATAACACAGTGCTTTTTAAAGGATTATATTTGCAAGCCATAACAAAGTGCTTTTTTTAAGCGGCGGATAATTGTTATATATTCACATATTTCCTTGCTTCTGTTTGAAACCATCTTTCTATTTGTTTATTTTATAATATTATCAGATGATGTAATGTTTTTGTTTTGACTTATGAAAAATGTAAATAGAGCTAATTTTCCAAGTTTCAAATGAGTACTTGTTTATTAATTTTAGGATTTTAGAGTATTCATACCAGAATTTGGATAGTTCAGGTAGAAAAAAAGACAATGTACTGAAATGAGCAGACCCGATAACTCAGGAACCAATTGATGTAGAATAATAATTAAAAATACTAAATTGTTTATTTTTTTAATCTGAATCCAATTTAGACTATTAAATTTACATAATATCAGTAAAAAGGTGTTAAATCTTAAATATATATTTTATTTTGGTAAAAAAACTCCTCTTAGAACAAACCTATCCTGCTGGTTTTCGAACTCGAAGTAATACATATCGCTTTACACATATATGCCAAATTTCATCGCGATTGGACTATTCTTGCAAAAGTTGTCGCGCCTACGGAATGGTATATATATTATATATATATGAAAATGAACGAATGGTGTTTTTGGGGACTAGGGGCATCAAAATGAAAAGTTACGGTGGTCCCGCGCTTAAGTCTTTCCATGCCGCCTACGGTAGTAGCTACTTCCCTATATGGGGAAATTCGCTGAAATGACAAGCAAATGTCTAGTTTGAGAGATACCTTGAGGGGTAAAACAAATAGTTAAAACTAAGCACAAGGGTACGTTCACCCCGGGGCCGGGAGGCAAGCACACACACTCGCTCCATAGCTTAGCAGACTTGTTGTAAAATCAGATGGACATTGTAGATATGAAGGAAGACGTGCACAGAGAAAAAATATTGGAAACAAACTGTTGTCATATAAAATTAGTTCAGGTAAGTAGGTAAATTTTATCACTCGACGTTTTAGTTTAAGGAAAGTAAATAGACATAAGGGAAGGATTTAAAAAGACACAGTATGAAATAATACTTATTTCTTGTTGTAAAAACGTATTTCTTCATACATGTCGTATGTACGTTCATAAAACAGAATAATTTAGGCGAATTTCCCCTATAGGGAAGAACCTATTCACCGTAGGTCTCGTGGTGAGACATATAAGCCCCAGACCATAATGACTTATCGTTTTGCTGCCCCAAGAAGCAAAAAATCCCATTCGTTCGAATTCATATATATATATATATATATATATATATATATATATATATATATGTCAGTGTGTGTGTGTGTGTGTGTGTGTGTGTGTGTGTGTGTGTGTGTGTGTGTGTGTGTGTGTGTGTGTATGTGTGTCTGTAAGCACGATAGCGCTCGCAAAAAAGGTCCGATCGGAATGAAATTTGGCACAGGGGTGTAAAGTAGTAATTATTCGGATGAGTTTGAAAACCAGCCCGATCGGACCACTGGAAGGGGGGGTAAAGGGGGATAAACCCCCCAAAATTGGTTTTTGGGGTTTTCACATAGAAAAATAAGACTAATCCAATTTTGGTTAGCACCATTGAATTCAGCTCGAAACAAATTTTAATATTTTGAATCATTGCTCTATGCCCATTGGTTACCGAGATACTGAAAGTGGTAAACACAGTACGTTGTCCCAATGTTAACCTTATGGAGAATAAGTAAAATTCTATATCTCGTTTATTTCTCAACATATCTTAATAAAACTTGGTTTGTGGCTTCAGCTAGATGAGATTTAATGTATTTTAGTCTAAAATCACCGCAATTTCCATTTTTGTGGCAGCAAACCTCCATACTCATTCCCCATGTTATCCTTATGGGCAATAAAAAAATCCATATCTTCATTATTTCTGAACATATCTTGATAAAAACTTGGTATATGGATTCTTCTAGATAACATCTACTAAATATTGAAATTAAACAATATAGTTTTAACATGCCTGTAGTAGCAAACCTGCATACTCATTCCCCATGTTATTGTTATGGAGATTACGAAAGCATGTCATTATCTCACTACATTGGATAGAAGTATTTTTTTGACAATTGAAATTCGCTGAGTATGCAGGTCTGCTGCAACGGGGGGTATTATTAAACTTAAAATATAGTCATGATTTTGGTGAACTATGAACTCTAACAATTCTCAACCTCTCTGGTCAAATAAAAAACTGCAGTTTTTCACACACTCATATAGGGCCTAAGGCTTGCATTATTAATTTTTCTAAAACCAAACAAAAATATGAGGATTTATCTTCATTTCTGAACATCCTAAAAGGTTAGTTAGATAAAAGGGTAGATTCACGTGTCATGTAATCAGAATTATTCAGATACCAAAAGTAACTTCTGATTAGACCTTTTATTTTCACAAAATCCTTGAACTACAAAAGTAAATAGTCCAAGTGTATAAATGATTAAACACATATTTAAAATAAATTGACATTTGTTTACATGTCAACATATGGTTATGATTTGAATTAGTCCTCAAGTTACTCCACCAGAATGCATACATGGTCAAGTAACTTTAAAGGCCAATGTGAGAGAGTCCCTGGGTCAAATTTAAAATTTTATTTCACACCTACCTTGCCCTTACAAATACGAAAAAACAAAGGAATTATCCAATTTTGTGCACAATTAAAAAAGTTATTGAAATTCAAAGAAATATAAATGTTTTTATTTATACAGGTAAGATTAACATTGGAACAACGTACTATGTTTACCACTCATCGAATTGATTTTTATTTATATAGATTACTCTTGAAAACATTTAACACTAATCCGTAAAAGATCAAACTAAACTAAACTATATATATAGAATGAACTTTCTAAGCTGCATGTAAATAAAAACAACCTGAATCAGCTGTTTTTGTTAAAATCATCAACAAAAAATGACCATGACGATGGGCACTTGAATGGGCAATTTGAAAGGCTGTAGGACGCAAACCAGATTTTCCTCAGACTTGAGACCAGATCCAATCGATTTCTGGAGGCCTAAAACCCCTAATTAAACAAAAGAATCAAAAATCCTAGGACGGATACCAGCATTGCAATCAGTGTGAAAGTCTAGTTTGTAATGATGTATCACATCGCTATGTTTACGTTTCAAAAAAATTCATCCTAAATGGCGGATCCAAGGTGGCGGCGTAAAATTATAATCCAATCAAAGGTAAGTTTGTCGCTTCCTTCAATTAATGGCAGTGGTATTATGCAACAGATTCACTTATTCATTTATTTCCTATATCTTTAATGGAATTTATTGCCTATATCTTTAATGGAATTTATTTCCTATATCTTAATGCTTTAGACACCATCTTGGACGCCATCTTGAAAATGAGGTACTTCCGGTGGTCAAATTTTGAGAATTTTTGCGAATTTCCCCTATAGGGAAGAACCTATTACCGTAGGTCTCATGGTAAGACCTAAGCGAGAGACCATTATAACTTTTCGTTTTGGGGCCATCAGAAGCAAAAAAAAAAAAAAAAAAACGCTATTCGTTTGAATTTATATCTATTGTAACTACGTGACGAAAACTTAATAATTTTCCAAACTCAAAACTTAATAAATCATAGACTCGATAGTTCGCCTCATGAAACTATAACTTGTCCGTCTGTCCGTCTGACCGATCGTCTTTCATTCGTCCTTTCCCAGCTGACGCGAGCAAGATGTGCCCGGTAGGGAGTTCTTCTAAGAACTGTATCAACAACCTTTAAGACACTCCCTATCGGGGATGACAGCCAATGAGGAGGCAATTATCTGCTCGGCGGGAGGAAGAGAGAAGAGGAGTGGGAGAAGGAGACCTCGGGACGAGAGGGAAGACGCGGGTGTGTGATGGGAGTGAGCTAGGAGTGTGTGCTGTGGGTGATTTGGATTTCTTTGTTATTTTATAAGAAGGTACTGCAAATATTTCAATATCATGTAAACATATTTTATAAGAAGGTATTATCTAATTTCTTTTCCAATTTGAAGTTATCAAGTCATTCATTTATTATGTAATCAATGTATTAATAACTTACAAGTTAATTATTAATGTAAATTCTAACCATTGTTATTTTAAACTCAAGTTTGTCAGGGCAAACAATGTAAATTCAATTTTATTTTAGATTTTGTTTTCATTTGATTTTCCTGTTTCTTTTGAATTTTGGTTACCTTGATATTTTTTTGCTTTGTTTATTAAACCCTTTTATTTGAGCAGTCTTGTGACCTACTCTTTTCAGTTACCTCTCGCCAATGCTTAGTTCATTATTTAGCTTATGTAGGCCCAGGACTGGCATGGTGGAGGCGTAATTTAGTTTGCCCTGTAATTTCGATCCCTGATTAATTTGACAAATTACTTCTGACTTGATAATTTCATATAAGTTTTGTAGTATGTGCTAAGATGTATTTTTAGGCGAATCATGCCAATTATTCGTAATGTAGGACCATTTTTAAAAATACTTTAAAGTAAACTCAACATCTAACAGTTTTAAGAGTTTATGTAATCTGAAATAAAACAACTGCAACTCTTCAAAGTAGGGCCTAACCTTAAAATAATGTTTTGTTATCATTGAATTATGATACTTAAATGTAATAAAAATATCTCTAGACAAACCAAAGTGAAGTCAATAACTAAAATATGTCAGGCTAGAGTAAAGTAAGCTATTTATTCCATCCATAAAAATTACAATTATATGGATTTAAATTTCGAAATTGTTGATATTGACATTTATGTATTAAACAAAGCACAAGCATTACAGTTAGCTAAAAGATATAAAATCAAACTCCCACCCATCCCTGAACACGAAACCCTAGCCAACTTAAGAACAAAACTAGCCCACACCAAAGATGTATTTAAAACGGCACAAAGACACCCAGGATTTGCTACAGCTTTAGCAACACTCTTTTTCAACGGTATCTTAGAAGATAAAGACAAGGAAAATTTCAGGGACCTGTTGAATTTGTCAAAAATCTTAGAACCAATTTATGAAAGCCCGTCAAACAATAAAAATGAACCCCACCCTCAAAGTGAATATTTAACACCTTGGCATATGCAATCTAATGAACCATTCGGTCTTGGTTTGCCTACTTCATCCTCCCAAAACAATAACACTTCTAATGAAAATATTTATGGCAATGAAATAATTAGACAGCACGAAGCCCTTCTTAGATCACAAAGTAACGCAACTTTAAACCAAGAGAGCACTCCAAATCAAACTAAATCAGTAACTCAAGATTCTTTAAACAAAACCCCAACCATTAATTTACAAAATCAAAGCCCTGCTGTACTAACACCCGAAACTAAAATGGATAATAACGAACCTAAAGAAAAACTACCGCTAATAAAAGCTGGAACATTCTCGGGTCTACCATCAGAAGACGTCCATGAGTTCATAAATAAATTTAAAACAGCTAGTTTATGTAACCATTGGTCAAACAAAACTAAAATTGAGCTTTTTCCGACCCATCTAACAAGCACACCCTACAAATGGTTCAATCTTTACAAACAAGAGCATGCAACAATTGATTGGGATGATTTAGAAAAAGAATTCATTAAAGCCTTTAGTCCCGTAGCTTTGATTGCAGACCTGCAAACTGTACTTGAAAACAGGGTTCAAGGAGAAAACGAATCTCCGTCCCACTTCCTTTTCGAGATTATCCACCTATGCAAACGAATTGATCCCGACATGACTGACAAAAAAGTAATTGAATACGTAATTCAAGGTATTAACCAAATATTTGTGATGAGGTAATTAAACTGGAAAATAGAGCTCTTGTAATATGATTTCTATATTTTCAAGCTGATCATCGAATGTTTTCCCTAAAACTGTTATGTCATCAATAAATGGTATACATTTACTGTATAAATGTTTGGAGGGTATTATTGTTATTGCTCTTTGAAATGCTACGGTAGCAATTGAGAGACCTTGAGGCATACGCCTAAATTGGTACTTTCCAGTTTGAGTTTCAAGTAAAAGAAACAGACAGGGTATACGCAGCAACACTTGACACCGGTTGTAATTATTGCCTAATTAAATCAACAATTGTAGATAACCTTCCCCTTCAAACGGACAACCTATCAGTAATAGTAGCAGCCAATGACCAACCAGTTAAAGTAATAGGAAAACTATCGTTACCCATAATTATAAATTCACAAGAGTATCCAACAGAGTTTTATGTAATAAAAGACCTAGCTATTGACATAATTTTGGGAAATTGGTTTTTATTCCAAAATTGCATGTAACTTGATTTCAAGAAACAGCAAATTAGAATAACAAACAAAAATCAAACTCACACTATTCCTATGAACAAATCGTGGTTATTGAATTTGAAACCAGTTATACTCAACACAAACACTATCACCAAACCAGAAAATTTAGTTGAAATTAAAGTAAACGAGGATATTGTTGTAGCTCCACATCAACATTACAAATTAATGCAGTTACCACCTGAACACTCAACATACGAGTTAGATATTGACCTCAACATCAGAGAAAAGAAAAAGCTCCATGTATATATATCTACAGACGCCATAGGGAACGATAAATTCATTCAAATATATAATGCCAGTAAATTTCCAAAGGGGCTAAAGCAAAATTCCGTGTTAGGATATTTGAGACCTAATATGGAAATTCCAATATACAAAAGTAAAACACCACCCCAAGCACCTAAACTGGACCCCAGTAAAATAATTCCTGTAGACAGAAATGGCATTCCCCTTGATATTAATCCGAAACTTACAGTTGAACAACATAATAAGCTAGCGAAAACCCTGAATAAATTTAGTCACATGTTCACCAACAGAACCGAAGATTTAGATCCAGCTAAACTACCACCAGTAAAATTAAAAATAAAACCAAATGCTAAACCAGTCTATCACCCTCCATATAGGCAAAGCTTAAAAGAACGGAAAATACTTCAAGATGAAGTACAAAAGCTAATAAAAGCAGGCATACTCGAAGAGGCCCCTGACTATACCGAGTGTGCAAGTCCCATGTTTGTCATAACAAATTCAAATTCTTCTACACGAGTTATATCTGACTTAAGATCTGTTAATAAATGCTTGGAACAACAAAATTTTCCAATAGTTTAAGTTGACTTAGTCTTATCATGCCTATCAGAAATGGAATATTTTACTCATTTGGATCTAAAGAATGCATTTTTTCAATTGGAAATCGCTCCAGAAGATAGGAAATATTTAACAGTGATAACTTCAAATTGGAAAAGAAATTAGATAATGCCTTCTTATAAAATATGTTTACATGATATTGAAATATTTGCAGTACCTTCTTATAAAATAACAAAGAAATCCAAATCACCCACAGCACACACTCCTAGCTCACTCCCATCACACACCCGCGTCTTCCCTCTCGTCCCGAGGTCTCCTTCTCCCACTCCTCTTCTCTCTTCCTCCCGCCGAGCAGATAATTGCCTCCTCATTGGCTGTCATCCCCGATAGGGAGTGTCTTAAAGGTTGTTGATACAGTTCTTAGAAGAACTCCCTACCGGGCACATCTTGCTCGCGTCAGCTGGGAAAGGACGAATGAAAGACGATCGGTCAAACGGACAGACGGACAAGTTATAGTTTCATGAGGCGAACTATCGAGTCTATGATTTATTAAGTTTTGAGTTTGGAAAATGATTAAGTTTTCGTCACGTAGTTACACTATCTATCTATGTACATATATATATGTATGTATGTCTGTCAGCACGATATCGACCGTAAATAAGGTCCTATCTTAATGAAATTTGGAAAAGACATGGAAAGTTGTAGGTAATTAATAGGTAAAACACACACACACACACACACACACACACACACACACACACACACACACACACACACACACACACACACACACACACACACACATACACACACACACACACACACACACACACACACACACACACACACACACACACACACACACACACACACACACACACACACACACACATACACACACACACACACATTTATTTATATATATATATATATATATAAATATATATATATATATATATACAAATTTGAACGAATGGTGTTTTTTGCTTCTGGGGGTCCCAAAACGAAAAGTTATCATGGTCTCGGGCTTAGGTCTTACCATGAGACCTACGGTAATAAAGCTTCTTCCCTATAGGGGAAATTCGCTAAAACATTGATTCAGTATTATTCTGATTCTTGAAAATGCTACGTTACTCTCGACGCAACAACCTGGGCCGTAGAGAACGCAGTGCTGTGGGTGTAGGACACTTTCGGGCAAGTCAAAATGACAAGCAAAACGAGTCTCGAAATGAAGATTAATGTGCTTTATTTAAACACCATCAACGAGGAGATCTTGCATTCAATCCCCATTGAGCTACGTTCAATTAGGGACGATCGATTACAGTTTATTGCCAATAGTTGCTATTGGCTCAATGAACATTGTGTGTTAATAGTTGCAATGATCTTAGGTTTAAAAAATGAAGCCCCTGTAATGCACAGTGGTCAACTAAAATTGACACCATTGGCATATCAAGTTGACCAGGCAAAATTCCGTTCCGTGGAATACGTATATCTTCGGGATGCTACCAATACTGATTGAAATGCATTTAACGACGGCCGAGTGACGATTCTCCCAGCAACATACGTCGGAATCCCGCAACATATGCGCTGAGTACGCTCAGAATGCTAAGTTGGATGTACGTCATTATGGTACAAAAGATTTGTTTATTACGTTCACGTGCAATTCAAATTGGTCAGAAATTCTACAAGAATTATTTCCTCTCCAATCTCCCATTGATCGCCATATTACCACAAGAGTTTTTAAAAGAAAAATAAAGTTACCCATGGATTTTATTGTTAAGCATTGCATGTTCGGTGAGACGCATTGTAGGATGTTTTCAGTAGAATGACAAAAACGCGGGTTGCAACACGCACACATCCTTATTTGGTTGGTTGAGAGGATAAAACCGAATGAAATGGATTATGTGATATCAGCTAACAAAATTTTAGATTCAAGGAATGATAGTCGTAAATTATGGAAAAAATTGTTGAAGTGATGGGGACGAAAAAAGTAAAAGATGATTTCCCTTTAAATCAGTTTTTAGATAATAAGGATTGCGTAGATGTTGAGGACATTAGAGCTGTTGCTAATAAACTGAACGAATACTATGTCAATGTTGGAGGCAACTTAGCCAGTGCCGTCCCCCCTGTGACTGATATTATTGTGAGGGATGAAGACTTTATGGTGGACTCCAACTTCCAGCTGGAGCCAATTTCTGAACAACACCTAGCGAATTTAGGGTACGTTCATACCGGAGCCGGGAGGCAAGCCTGGTGGGTAGCCGGGAGGGAAGCTTTGACCCAGGCTCTGACCCTGGCTCTGAGCGAGTAAGCGGAGATAGCGCCACGATATTTTAATTAGAAGTCATATGATCTAATTCCAGATATACGATAATGAAATGAAACGTCATATGAACATCTTTGTTTGTTGTTATGTTTGGTTATCGAAATTACTTTTAATTACCGTACATTGGGTGATTTTTACGTTTTTTTCTGAAGTCATTTTCTTTCTTCAACAGTTTGAAAGTTTATTACATATACACAATAGTTTGATCACTTATAATTTTTTATATTGATTAGTTTTACTTTTCTTTTTATATTTATATTTTATTTGTATTTTACATTAAATTTCGGAATGTCATCAGGATCGAGCGTCGACGATGATTTTTTGTTATAGTAGAAAGTGTTGGTGCAAAATGGTTCTTGCTATACCCAGTTGCGGATAGGAGTGTTCAAGTGCATCCCATCAATAAAGATAGGGAAAAATTTGGTGAATATCACCAACTGTTTTTAAAATTGAGACAATATCCAGATATATGTTTTGACCAGAGCTAAAATGACCACTAAACGAATATTATAAAAGTAGAGTTCATAGTTTGAGAGTTCCTAATGAATTTTTAAGCTGTTTAACTTAAGGCTTAATTTCATGAATTTACATTGAATGTTTAATATTTTCCTATCTAAATTGGTTTTCAAACAAAATTTTAAAAATGACGTTATCTCAGCGTCTACCCCCCCCCCCCCCTTCAAGCACATCATTCTACCGTCATTTCTATTCTGATCCCCTCCCCCTATTTTCTGATGACGTAATTTATAGACGGTCCCTAGCTGTACACACATGATATTACTACACTAGTTACGAGAGATCTGAAGGGGTTATGCACTTTGCGTTGCAATGCTTAACCAGTTGAAGATTTGCCCCTCTGTTGCCACTTGTTAGGCGTGAATAGGGTGGCCTTAAGCATGGTGTAAAGATACACCATGGGCCTTAAGCTCCCCGGTGGACGAATATTTTTTTACGATCACGATAAAATATCGCACTTCGAAAGCTCCAAGACACCATCGGCTGCTGTCTTTCAGATCTGTTTGATGATAGTAGGCCTATATCTTTTTGAAGAAATAATTGAAAGCTACGCTTTTATGATTAATACATTTGCTATGCTTCTTTATTTGAATCAGTTTAACTTGTGTAATAATAATTAAACAAATAAAAATAGTTAAATGAATGCACGAGGGAAATAATATATACATCTATTTTCTGTATTAACAGTTGAATCACAATATTTTAACCTCTTTGCATTTATTCCCACATACTTACTATATCCATCTGACTCTACAACAATAGGCTTTGTTTACAAATAATAATCCAAGATTGCTCCCTTGCTCTGACCCTGGCTCAGAGCTTGTGTCCCATGTAGAACCGCTTCTGATTGGCTGGTGTGATCCGGCGATGGAGCGATGGAGCGAGTGTGCTTGCCTCCCGGCTCCGGTATGAACGTACCCTTAGTGAATAACTCAAAGGAGGTCGGCACCCGGGATAGATGGTATTCCTGCTAGGTTGATTAAGGATAACTTTCTTTTTCTTAATCATCCTCTTCTTCATATCATCAATTTAAGCTTGACTTCCGGTGTTTTTCCAAATTCATTTAAAATGGGGAAAGTAATTCCAATTTATAAAGGTGGGGGAAAGGGCCAATGTGTAAGCTTTAGACCTATTACGTTAGCACGTATTAACGTACGTATTAAGTGTGCTGTCAAAATTATTAGAGAAATGTGTAAGATTTTAACTTGAAAATTATCTATTAATGCATAATATTCTATTTGAAAATCAATTTGGATTTAGAAAAGATAAAAACCTTAACGACGATCTTTTCCTTCTCACTAAAAATATTCATGATGTAATTGAACGTAATAAAAAACCACTTTTGGTTTTATAGATAAAAAACCAAAGCTTTTTCTAAAGCTTTTGACACTGTCGACAGAGGAATTCTTTTAAAGAAATTAAATTTCATTGGAGTCAAAGGGGTAGCGCTGGACTGGTTTGAAAGCTATTTTGGTGATCGTTCCCAGGTGGTATCGATTTCGGGGCAATCCAGTGTCCCATTAAATATTGAATACGGAGTTTTACAGGGCAGCACGTTAGGGCCTCTCATTTTCCTTATCTATATTAATAATTTGGGAAGGGTAAATTTGGACAAAGGAAACTTATTTTTACATGCCGATGACTCTGCTTTGCTTTTTGAGGGTGACAGCTGGGAGGAAGTGTACCGTGTGGCGGAGCGAGGCCTTCGCACCGTCAAGCAGTGGTTCGATCAAAGTCGGCTCTCTGTAAACATTTCTAAAACCAAATATATGCCTGTTTCCTTGAGGGCCGACCACGATCCGAGGAACCTGCATCTACGTTTGCACACGTGCGCGGGTGTGAACTTGAATGGCTGTGAGTTGTATGAGTGTATCGAGAGTGTGACGGAATATAAATATTTGGGTGCCTTTTTTGATAACCGTCTGAAATGGAATAGTCACGTTATGTATCTTAGGAACAAGTTGCGTAAGTTCTGTTTTATTTTTTCACGTATAAATAAATTACTTCCTCCAGATTTATTAAAAACTGTCTATTATGCTTATGTCCAATCATTGTTGCAGTATGGCATTTTAGCATGGAGCGGTTGTTTCCAAATTGTTTTATCACCTCTGGAAACTGTTCAAAAATCCATAATAAAAATTGCACTCCAAAAAAATCGTCGCTACCCATCTGAGATTTTGTTTGATAATTTTAAAGTATTGAATATTTCCCAGTTGTTTATAAAAACCTTAATTCTGTATATTTTCAAAAATAAAGAAAGCATTTTTCAACATATTACGCATTCATACTCTACTTGATCATCGGTTAATTTTGGAATTGTTACTCCTAGATTAACAAAAGCAATAAATACCACGTCGTCTTTTTATCTTGCAAATGTTGTTTATCCACAACTTCCAACCATTATTAAGTCGCCGCCTATTTGTAGTCTGCGTACTTCCAAAAAAATTATTGACAAATGGTTGTTGGAAATAGGTCGACTTAGAATTCGAGATTACATCACTTTCCGATACGTTTGAATTCCTTCTTTGAATTCCTTGATAATGTCAAGGAAGTACATTACTCGAGCGTTGCGTGTGGGGGTGGGGAAGGGAGTGAGTGAGTGTGTGTGTGTGTGTGTGTGTGTGTGTGTGTGTGTGTGTGTGTGTGTGTATGTGTGTGTGTGTGTGTGTGTGTGTGTGTGTCTGTGTGTGTTTGAGTGTGGTGTACGACGGTTGATTCCTGTTGCGACTGATTTGCATGTGTGAGCGACTGGGCCAAGTTTCGGTTAATTTATCAAGCATAAATTTTCAGGGACATAGAATTTTATTTTATAATTATCAAATTTTTATCATATGCATGCATCTACTCCTCTACTTTTCCGTCTTATTTTCTTTAGTTTTTTTTTTGTATTTAAAATAGTTTAGTTATAACTGAATTATGGACTGTTCGACTCGTCCCGAACCACAGGCGAAAGCCCATTTGGGGACTAATTTCCAATTGTATTTTTGTATTATTATTATTATTAATGTATATTATTTTCTATTTGGAAATAAACTATTCATTCATTCATTCATTCATTCAATGAAGGATATCCATTCAGCTAAAAGTGTTCAGTAATTATTGCGTTGCGGAGCATTAACTCACTACGTATTTGTAATGGCACTCAGCTGGCGGTGAAAAAATAAATTAACAACATAATTGATGCAACGATTTCTCATAAAAAAAACTACAAAGGTGAAGACGTTTTCATTTCACGTACACAAATGATACCAAACGATACGCACTTCGACTTTAAGCGGCAACAATTTCCAGCAACTTGCATTTGCAATGTCCGAATTAAATGGACAGTCGTTGAATGTTTGTGGAAACAACCTTGAAAATCCATGATTTTCACATGGCCAATTGTATGTCGCTTGTTCCCGTGTGGGAACACTGAAAAAATAATTTTTGTGCCAGAAAACAAAACTAACAATGTTGTATATTAAAAAAGCTTTAGAATAAAAGCTATGTTGTTGATGTCTTGTGACTATTTTGATATTTATTCAAAATAAAACAAAGTACCTGGTGGACCAAGCCTTGATCGGTGTTATTTCATGTTTACCAGTTCATCCAGTTACTAAAAAATATTTCAGCGTCATAAAATGTATAAATAAAAATCTTTTTATTACTCTATGTGTTATTTATGCCACACGCTGTATTCTTCCTAGATGGCTGTAGCTTGCAAACAGCTGTTGTAATTACTTTATTTGTTTACACTTTCCTTGTTTATTTCGTTGCTATTAAGCCAATGTTAAAATTTTACAGCTTTCGAATTCCATTTATTACGTTATTAGATTTTCTCTGGCCAAGTTATCTGCATAGAACACGTTTTGACTTTCTCCCCCCTATACAATGTATATGGAGAAAGTATTGTTTTCGTCAAAATTTTCGAATTTGAGTTGTTAGTGGATATATTCGTTTTAGTGCTCCCTGAATCCAAAAAAGTGGTTTTTGGCGTGGTGTCTGTCTCTCTGTGTGTGTGTGTGTGTGTGTGTGTGTGTGTGTGTGTGTGTGTGTGTGTGTGTGTGTGTGTGTGTGTGTGTGTGTGTGTGTGTGTGTGTGTGTGTGAGAGTGTGTATGTATGTATGTGTGTGTGTGTGTGTGAGAGAGAGAGAGAGAGAGAGAGAGAGAGAGAGAGAGAGAGAGAGAGAGAGAGAGAGAGAGAGATTGTGTGTGTGTGTGTGTGTGTGTGTGTGTGTGTGTGTGTGTGTGTGTGTGTGTGTGTGTGTGTGTGTATGTAAACGAAGCTAGAGACGACACCAGTGGACCGATTTTCATGAAATTTGGCATGTAGGTATAAAGCCGTGGTATCTCCAGGCGTATTATTCTTTTTTTTTTATTTTTGATTTTTAAGGGTATTTACACCATAAAAAGCCATAAAAAATGACAAAAATCCAAATTACCCAAAAACGGCTCTAACGATTTTGATAAATATTTCATGGTTTTTAGTGCTTAACATGACAAACAAAATGACACCACCCGCATGTCTGTAAAAAATCAGGTTCAAATGTTATGAGGGTTTAAGTGTTAAAAAATCTGTTTTGTGAAATCTAAAAAATTTCACAAAATATGTGACTTCTAAAGAAAATACACTTGCAACCATTAAATTTGACTTCAAAAACTAAATAATCTAGTATTTTGAATCATTAGTTTACGTCAACTGGTTGCAGAGATAATTGATATTTTAGTTCGGCGGTAAACGCTGTACGTTGTCCAATGTTATTCTTATGGCAAATATTTAAAAACCGATATCTCCGTTATTTACTTACCGATTTTGATAACATTTATTTGGTATATATTTGTGTGATAATTAATTGTTAATTTGTTTTATTTCACTAAATATGTTTTCTGGTTTTAAATGAGTTGAAGGAAGAAAGTATGTGTCAGTTTCCTGATACCGTTTATTTAGTCATAAACTAGCTGATAACCCCAGCTTTGCCCGGGAGATTATTTTTTCTTATCGTGTTCTAGTCGTTTCTTTGTGCTGTATTATGTTAGTAACCATAGAAGCTAGAAATAGCTATCATTAGAAATAATGGTAACCATAGCAACAATTCAAAGCACTCCCAAAATCCTTGACATGGTTCCCTTTCGGACAATCCTGGGCCTAATAAGCCCTTGAAGATATCAAAACCAAACTAGCATAGTGCACATCATGAGATTCCAAGCTTTAGTTTGACACTAAGATCAAGAGTCTACGATATGTAGTTTTGGCTGTAGCCCGAAATATACCAACATACAACCCTCTTTATATATATATATATTGATTACTTGTTTCCAGACTTTGAAGGAAATCCTCGGAGCCGTTTTTGAGATTATTGTGGAAGCAAGCACGCACGATAACATTGCGTATAAGAGTATAGGATTATTCATAAAGAAGATAGGACAACGTCTGCTGGGTCAGCTAACTTTAAGAATAAAAATTATTGGTGCCTACACGGAAATACGAATACAAGCTGTCAAAAGAACTTGCGCTCCTGTTCACCCGCCATCACTTTCCAAATACTTTGCGACTGGCATACGAAAGCTCGACACCATCTCCGCGTTAGCATCGCTCAATGTTAAAGACGACTGAACTAGCAGCACCAGAATCATCTACAGTTTCACCGCCGGGGCCAGATCTATGAACGAATGAAAATGGCCGCTCGGCCGACGCAAGATGCACAAGAAGGGTACGGACGATCGTGCAACGGGAAGATGACTTTTCTCGACCCTACCGATGTCGTCTACAAACGAATTTCTGCTAGCGCCGACATTAATCTCGCATTTATACAGTTACTTGAGGGAATCCTGCGGGAGAGTAACTAATCTGCCCAATCGGTCATGACGGCATGCGAAGTCATATAAGAAGAAAAAGCTCGAGCCGCCGGTTGACACTAAAAGAATTCATTCACCGACAGTCAATTTGATTCTCGCACCCCCGGCCTTGACCCAAACCGCTACAACGTTACAGCGTCGAATGAAATATCAGCCGTTATCACGCTCAACGCCGACCAGACCTACCCGGATTTCGACCGGGTCGTGAAAGAACTAGGAAAACAACCGTTCACAATGCAGGCAACCGCATCGAGCCATTCTCGTATCCTCTCTTTTACCCACAAAGGAGGCTTGGAGTTACCGCGACCAACATAAGGCTAACTGCTTCCAACCGTCGCTCTAAGATATCAAAAATTGAATTCGTGAATAGCCACTTAGTGTTCCGACCGGCAATTGCAAGACCGCTGCACTCCAACGAAGCGACAGAAAATATAACGATCAAATTCAACGGCTCTTCCCTTCTGTGGGCATATATTACAACAGTACGTTGTCGATATGTTTATCAGTGTTAAACGAGACCGAATCAACTCATTTTTGCTGGAACAGAAAAAGCTGAAGGCATAGCTCTATAAAGGGTTGATACCATGCTCGATCAGTGTTATAGTTATGGAACATTTTAACGAAAACAGCTGAATCAGCAGGTTGAATTCATTTAATCCGAGAAAAGCTCGGTCCCCGGTACTTCTTATAAAATAAACCCCTTTAACTCAGCAAACATTTTTACTACCTAGAAAATAACCAGCTATTATTTAAAATAAAAATATCTAGTGTTAGTGATTGATTTATTTTACATCAAATTACAGTAATATTTCTTCAAGGAGAACACCTTTCGACTTGTTTCAACTATTTCAGTGCACAGCCTTTACAGCCATGTGGATGGTGTCTGGAAATAGATTTGGATACGCTTTATAAATGTAAGTACTAAAGATTGTAATAGTTTTATTTTTAAAGATTGTAATAAAATTCTGTAAATAACCCATACTAATCTGAATCATAGTTTCCTATCAGATTTACAAAAGAGTAAAACACCCACTATACTGCTATATGTTGGAAACATATAAAATATTCTCCTTCATTCAAATGAAAAATCTTGGTTTAGATGGGTTGAGATACTATTCCACTACATAAACTTGAGTAAGCCATTGTAAAAGTTATTATTTAAAAAAAAAAACTAGATAACACGTACCTCGAAATCGAGCAAAAGTCATATGGCAAAAGAATGAAGAATAATCAACCTACTTGTATACTTTTAAAGTTTACTCAAAGGGCTTAATTCATTAACAAAATTACGGCTTAACCACTGAAACTTTTAAAGTTAAGTTGATCCACCGCAGAAGTTTCCGGTAAACGTAAACGAATTTTTAGGGACCACCTTAATTTCCCCATGTCCTCTTTTTTCTGAAATGTATATTCTAACACCGGCAAAAGATCAAGCTCTCCTTACAGCAACATGTAGCTGACCGAGAGCAAACACTGGCGCCTTGAGCATTGACTTCCTTTGCTTAGGGATTGCCGCTGCACCTAATTGATAACTATCGCCAAAACAGAAGCTGTAGGGAACGGCTGTGCTTACAGGCAACCTTTCCTTTGTGGCAAAAACGCGTAAATGAAGCATTATCTCTACCAGTCTTTTCATTCTTGAAACGCAACCCACCGCAATAAAAAAATCTTTATTTAGTTCATTGGTCTGAGGTTGGAAGGAGCATCAAATGTTACTTTGGGAGGGTGATGCCAGCGGTTGCGATCGTATTTTTTCCAACTCCTTCGACCAGTCAATGTTCGCCTTCTTTTTACCGGTGGCATTATAAATGCCCCAAATCAAAAAATAGATTTCCTCAGGTTAATATAACTTCAAAAAACACTATGAAATATCGTAAACTACACTGTAAAACTGGTAACTGCAATGTTTAAGAGCTTTAAAAACTGCATAACATAACCTAAATTACATAATAAATCTTTTAAAAAAGAAAACTGTTGAAAACAAAGCCAAACCAGCTGTAAATATAAAAACTGCTCTCTTCGAAAAATTAATTATAATTGCTGCAATCTGTGGTTTATTTCAGAACTTGGCCATATGTTCAGATTGTAAACAAAGTAAACAGAGCTTGCTGAAATGTCCATGAATAGCGCTATCGTTCCGAAAATTCAGCCCTTCACTGTACTTTAGTGACGCCCTTTTTTAAAATTCTGAGACTTGTTGACAAATCTACATAAAATTCTCTTTAAATTGACACCTCAAACGTTAAAATCCGTCCAGCCGTTATTGAGATTGGACTGTGAAAAGAAAACCGCTTGCGTATTATTATATAGATTATATAGATTTCAGGCAATTTGTCTTACTTTATAATAAAGTAAGTGAAAGGGTCTAAAATATATTGTAAATTTAATAAATAATTTTTAAGATTACTATTCTTGGGTTCTAAAAGAGATTTTAAATTGTTTTCCGATGAGGTCATCCGAAGCTTTGTGAAGTATTTTCTGGCCGCACTCACCCAAAGCATGGATGCTGTGATTAGTGAATGGTTCTAAAAACTAATGTTCAAAATTTAAAGTGAATACAGTTTCGGCCCGTTTGAATCAATTTAAATATGAATGTAGCACAACTTCCTAGTTGTGTACGCTCCTGTGTCACATATAGGTCGAACGAAGTGTGGTAAAACTAAATGAAGGCTGTTAATTAACAAAATAAATAAACGTATAATTTGTCATGCGAGTTAATTATGAATTACTAGTAGGTGCCCGTGGCTTTGCTCACGATAAAAACTAACTCTAGCTGCCTAAATGAAGATAGGGCCACATACTGAGTTTATGATTAAACAGATTAAAAACAAAAACGAATGACGACCTTAATTTAACCAACTAAACTAAATTCAACTTTTATACAGTACATATCACCTAAAAAATCAACAAAAAAACCATAAAACCATTATGAAAGTAACCAAATTATAAATCAGCTGTAAAATAGTATCCATGTGTGAAGCTGAACTACCTGCTTGTTGAATGAACATTGAAAATTAAACAAAAGCTCATCCATTCCACTTGCGAAGGAAAATTTATAAACTTCGACCCCGCCAAAACCCATTAAAACTTTGAATTAAAAAACCGTTCTTAGCGGATGCTTTGATGCTTACGCCCTTAAGATCGTTCATGCAAAGGTCCAAGGTTCTAAGTCAAGTAGTTTGGGCTGTGCAGTGATAGGTCAGTGGCATAAAGAAGATGGGACTTTCATTAACCAGAAAGATGTGTCCAGGAATCCTCAAAGTCCGCAGGTCTGCTGCGACTGAGCTATTCTATTGCTGCCCCCCGCAGGAGGTATTTCTATTTGGCCTCCCTGCACTATACATGTGAGCAGATTCAGCGCCCCGCCGATAAAGGTCTCAAGGGTGTCACTGCCCTGGGTAGGCTTATGCCCAATATCGTTGAATCTGCTCTCATGCATGGTATAAAGTGGCCATTTAGCAGGAATATAAATATCTCTGTCGCAGCAGACCTTGCGTACCTTGCGTAGAGAATCCTACAGCTGTTTTCTGTTTCATGAAAGCACATATACGTAACACGTAGGAATTGCCTTGATTTAATGCCAAAAAAATTCTAAGATTTTTAGGGTCTATCTTGAACATAAAAATACCCCCGTTGCAGCAGACCTACAGACTATGTGCATGACCTTATTTTATTTCTTCCATAAGAATAACATGGGGAATGAGTATATATGCAGGTCTACTGCAACAGTCATGCGAAAATTTGGTGGTTTTAAAACAATATCAGGTGAATCTGAACCGAAAAAAGCCACATACCAAGTTTTATCAAGATATGTTGAGTAATAACCGAGATATAGAATTTTTCTACAGGGACATTGTACTGTGTTTTCAGCTTTAAATATAGTTTGATTAGTGTTTTTTGCTTCTGGGAGCTCCAAAATGAAAAGTTATCATGGTCTCGGGCTTAGGTCTTGCCATGTGACCTATGGTAATAACTCCACCAATGAAATTTTCTAAAAGACAAAGGCAAAGTATTTTTTTCTAATGATGTAGATAAAATAAATGGTTCAAATTAGCTCTTTCAATAACAGCTGTTACAGGGAAGAAAGGTCATATAAGTGTCTCTAGTCAGTGATTTATTTCATGCTCTGTTCCTGACAGCTGGTTTGACATTCTAATAAATTTCTTGCTTTTTCACATCTGTTTATTTAAATATAAACATTTCATCAATTTATATTCTGCCATAAGGATAATATGGGATCTTTATGAGGGTCTGTGGCGGAGTCCGAGGGTCAGATCAGGATGAAAACTACTTAGTTTTCCTATTTAATGCCTAAAGAAACAGTGAACCAAATTTCAGCCTTCTGGGTTATTGGGAAGTTGGAGAATTAGTGATGAGTGAGTGAGTGAGGGCTTTGCCTTTTATAGGTATAGATTAGCAGATGATTTTGTTTATATAAAAATTTTGAAGGTTATGTTGTTGTCTAGATAGAATTGCTTGTTATTACTTGGCTGTAAATAAAATCTCATAAAAAAGTCTAATATATTATTGGTGGCAGCAGTAAAAAAAAAAAATGTTGTAATTGATTAGATAAGATTATAAATAATGGATATAAAAGCTCCAACTAGTTTTACCCTAGATACTAATGTTGTCCAAAACTGGAATAAATTCAAACAAAGGTTCAACCTATACGTAGAAGCATCCGAAAAATCAAAGAAATCAGGAATACAAAAAGTAGCTTTGCTGCTATGTTCATTAGGAGATTCTTTTTTAGACATATTCAACTATTTTGAATTAGATGAAAATTCCAAGATTAATTATGATATTTACTGTTTTGATAAATACTTAAGACCTAAGCAAAACACTGTCGTAGATAGGTATAAATTTTTCAATTTGAGACAAAATTCAAGTGAACCTATAGATGTTTTTATTAATAGGTTACAAACTCAGGCAAAAGTTTGCCAATTTGGAGATCAAGAAGAAAGTTTAATTAGAAATTTAATAATAATTGGTATAAATTACAATGAAATAAAAGAAAGACTTTTGATAAAACAAGAATTAATACCCCCGTTGCAGCAGACCTGCATACTTAGCGAATTTCAAATGCAAAACAACATACTTCAATCCAACATATCAAGATTTGACATGTTTTGGTAAGCTCCATAAGAATAACATGAAGTATGAGTATGCAGGTTTGCTGCTACAGGTATATAAAAACTGGGTGGTTTTAATTCAATATTTAGTAGATCTGAACTAGAAGAAGCTATTTACCAAGTTTTAACAAGATACGTTGAGAAATAAGCGAGATATGGAATTTTACTTATTTCCCATAAGGTTAACATTGGGACAACGTACTGTGTTTACCACCTTCAATATCTCGGCAACCAATGGACATAGAGCAATGATTCAAATTACTAAATTGTTTGTTTTTTCAAGCTGAATTCAATGGTTCAAACAAAAATTCGATAATCTCTATTTTCTATGTAAAAAACTCAAAAAAACACATTTTTGGGGGGTTTATCCCCCTTTACCCCCCCTTCCAATGGTCCGATCGGGCTGGTTTACGAACTCGTCCGAATAATGACTACTTTACACGTCTGTGCCAAATTTCATTCCAATCGGACCATTTTTGCGGGCGCTATCGTGCTCACAGACACACACACACACACACACACACACACACACACACACACACACACACACATATATATATATATATATAATTTTGAACGAATATTGTTTTTGGCTTCTGGGGGCCCCAAAACGAAAAGTTATAGTGGTCCCGGGCTTAGATCTTACCATGAGACCTACGGTAATAGCTTCTTCACTATAGGGGAAATTCGCTGAAACTGGGAAGAGCAGTCCAATATTGTAGGGCTCGAGAAGAAAGTGCTAAACAAGTAAGATTAATGCAGGATAAAGATAGAAATTGTCAAGATAATCAATCAGACTCATATGCTAATGAGCTAGGTCTAAACAAAATTAATAAGTATACCTTTAGCCAGAAAATTAAGTTATGTAGTAAATGGCTGATGAACCATGCTTTTGGACGGTGCCCAGCGTGGGATAAAGTATGCATTAAATGCAAAAGAATGAATCACTTTGCAAAGGCCTGTAAGGCCAAAACGTTAAATTCAGTAGATTGAAAGGAAAACGAAAATTTGAGAGAAGATCACCTCTAGATAAACATATAAACACTGATTACCTACAAAAAGGAGCTCAAGTTGTTTATTCACTTGTGTCTGCTAGTGATGAGTTCCTTAAACGAATAAAAGTATCTTTGGAAACAGACAGTGAACTTAAAAAAGTTTCAAATTATATTACAAATGGATAGCCAATTCACAGAAAAATGTGGACATCGAGGCAAGACCCTACTGGGAGAAGAGATCTGAACTATATATATCAGAAGACTTAATATTTTTAGGAGATCGTCTAGCAATACCAAGTGAAATGCGTAATGAGGTTTTGATGCAAGTGCATGCTTCACACCAAGGAATTAATTCATGCCAAAGAAAGGCAAAACTGTGTATTTATTGGCCAAGAATGATGAGTGACATCAGTAATATGGTAGAACAATGTACAATCTGTCAATCTTATCAGCGGTCAAATACTAAACAGCCCCTAAACCCGCACCCAGTACCACAACTGCCTTGGGAAGAGCTGGGCATTGATTTGTTTCACTTGGACAATGCTAACCATTTAATGGTAATTGACTATCACTCAAAATTTGTTGAGATAAGGAAAATGAACAGTACTAATGCCGAAAGTGTGACTAATAGTTTAACTCAGATTTTTAGAACACATGGGTTGCCTAGTGTGATACACAGTGACAATGGACCACCTTTTAGCAGTGCAAACTTTAAACTGTTTACGGAGAGATATAACATTAAACACATTACTTCCTCTCCACACTTACCAAGATCAAACGGAATGGTAGAGAGAGCTATACAAACAGTTATGTCAATGTTAGTGAAAACTAAATCATCAAAAGGAGATTTAAATTTGGCTATAGTTGAGTATAACAATACTCCAAAAGAAAATCAGAAAACTCTATCACAGATGATAATGGGAAGAGAATTGAGAACTTTATTGCCTCTACACAAAAATACTTTAAAACCAAGAAAAAAAGGGCATGTCATATGAGTTAATTATGAATTATTATCAGATGATTTTGTTTATATAAGAATGTTGAAGTTTATGTTGTTGTCTAGATAGAATTGCTTGTTATTACTTGGCTGTAAATAAAATCTCGTAAATAAAGACATATATATTATTTAATTAACTACTCATTAATAGATTAAAACAATCTTCGGGGTATAAATATGATGTAGTTCATATTTCATGAATTTTCATCAATTAATAAAAGTGGAGTTAGTTCACAAAGAGTGATTTTCAAGTCGAGTATAACTCACTTCGTTTGAACTATTGCGTAAACGATAAACAACTAACTGTTCTTTCGTTATAGCAGGTGACAAAATAGTAATGAGGTGATTTGAAAAATCGGCTGCAGATGTTCATATTATAGTGAAAGTTATAAAAAAAATTGTTATTTATCATTACGCATATCAAAGCAGCCATGCGTTGTGAATAATACGAAATGCATATCGGAAAGTAAGACCTGCGAATCAACAATAATGTAAAAGAAAATAAGTTGAAATCCAACATTTCACATTGTAACTAAGTAAAGCAAATTCCCCCCCGTCAGCTTTTAAGTTTTAAAATTCCATTAAAATGTTAGCACCTTGTTGCTTGTGATGCATTTGGTGGCTATTTGTGGTAATTAAAATATAATTGTATTCCACACCTATTAAATATACAGGAAATGTGTATTGTAACGTGTTTGTGTGTGTACGTGTGTTGTGTGTACATGTTTTGTAAGTGCGTTGCTAACTTACCCCATCGCAGTCGAAATCAGTCCCTTGATGCTGCTGGTGGTGAGCAGGCTAAAAAATCACAAAATTCGAAATTAAATTATCTTTTGTCAGTAAAATATATTATTTTTGCACGATCGTTATTTTTTGTTTCCGTCTCTACAGCAAGTCTATATACAAGCTGCACAAAATGAAAATAACGATCGTACAAAAATAAGGATAGTTATTTACATTTTATCGAGGGATCAAACATAATGATCAATTACTAAAGGTAGAAGTTGTACTCCGCCTAATTTCACCACGCTGTGGCGATAAATCAACCCAATCAGTCCATTACAATAAACCAACTGCATAGCCGATTTTTCTTACTTTTTCGTAAAAATTGACCAGCAACCGCTCATCTGTTTTTACTTCACCCACGTGTAACCAACAACGGCACAAAGTACAGTAAACTCTCGATTATCCGAGCCCCGGTTATCCGAGAATCCAGGTTATCCGAGGCAGCTCTAAATTTAATATACGTTTTTATTTTCTTATTAAGCGTTGTAATAATGCTGAACAGGGGTCTTTATTTAAAATTCTATTATTTGAAACTCGAAAGGACTTCCATTGTCGTATTTACTGGTAAATACTATATCTAATGAAACATTTTCAAGTGGTCTTATTACAACCCAACCTCAAAACACACGTTAACTCCGTATTATTCGAAGTTCGTGTTATTCCAGGGTCCCTGGGTCCCGAAAATATAGGATAATCTGGAGTATACTGTAATACATTTTTACTTGATACACCAATTAAGTACCTCTTTTTCGTTCGTTTAGAGGATTTCACTACGCTATGCACCGTAACGGAAGCTGTTCAATAGAATAAAGTTAGCTAGCTTTTCTCACTACTGTAATAAACTCATGAATCAAATACACCCTCAAAGGGCTTAATTGGTATTCTTCTATTCAAAAAAAGATTTAAGAGTCGCGGAAATATTGTAGCACGTAAAATTCCTCACAAACAAAAACGATACTTCATATCAGATATTTTATTTTGTTATTTGTGATCAGGAAACACAAGTTATGTCAAATTGAAGTTTTTATAGATCCAAACTCCATTGGTTTTAAACTAATTTTCACCTACCAAACTGAATAAAAAATATCATAAAAATTAATTGATTTTGGTCATTAGTTGGTTTTTCGCAACTATCTATCAACTGTGGTTAACGTGTATAGTATGTCTAGTTCCAAGTTAAGCTGCTTTACTTCATTGAATGCCAAGCAAAATATTTGTATTCCTTATGTTTTTAGTAACTTAAGCTAGGTTTAAATGTACTAAGCTAGGATTATTACTGAGTACGTCTTTATAAAACGACGCGTTATTTCTTACAGTAGCATCATGGCAATAGGAAGTTGGGACCCTAAGCAATTTTAAGTTCACGAATTTTGTCGTGTGGTGTTTAATTTGCTTAATTTTAACCCACTAATTACACATTTCATAAATGAAACTTGTTAAATGAAATGCAAACTTTGTCTGATGTATCTGTTTGAGTCTTTAGGATATGAACACGGAATAAACGGGTTGTGCTAAGCTCAGAGGCAATCTATTCCAGTTTTTAAAATACACCTCGTATGCTTTTAACATACAAACAGTTTGAAAAATAAGTTAAAAGCAGATGTATGTAATAAATTGATGAATCGCATTAAGTTGGATCAAGAACAGCTGTTTAAGGCTAACAAAAAAAAACCATTGACTACAGATTAATATCTTTAAACCGGTTAACATGGAAGAACTGGTACATACTCGGTGTCAAATAATTACATTCAGAAAAAAAACTGGTGACTTTTTAGCGAATTTCCCCTATAGAGAAGAAGCTGTTACCGTAGTACTCATGGTAAGACATAAGCCCGAGACCGTGATAACTTTTGGTTTTGGGGCCCCCAGAAGCAAAAAAACCTACATATTCGTTCACTGTCATATATATATATATATATATATATATATGTGTGTGTGTGTGTGTGTGTGTGTGTGTGTGTGTGTGTGTGTGTGTGTGTGTGTGTGTGGATGTATACAAAGCTAGAGACGACACCAGTGGGCCGATTTTCATGAAATTTGTCATATAGCTATAAAACCGTAGTATCTCCAGGCGTATTTTTCGTTTTTTTCAAATTTTTTATTCATAAGGGTATTTACCCCATAAAAACCCATAAAAAATGACAAAACTCCAAATTTCTCAAAAACGGCTCTAACGGGTTTGATAAAAATTTCATGGTTTTTAGTGCTTAGGATGACAAACAAAATGACACCATCAGCATGTCTGTAAAAATTCAGGTCCAGAAGTTATGGGGGTTTAAGTGTTAAAAAATTCATATTTTTCAAATTTCACAGAAACTGTAACGTTTAAAGAAAATATACTCGCAACCATTAAATTTGGCTTCAAAAACTAAATAATCTAGTATTTTGAATCATTAGTTACGTCAACTGGTTGCGGAGATAATTGATATTTTAGTTCGGCGGTAAACGCAGTACGTTGTCAAATGTTATTCTTATAGCAAATACTTAAAAACCGATATCTCCGTTATTTACTGACCGATTTTGATAAAATTTGGTATCTGTTTGTGTGATAATTAATTGTTAATTTGTTTTATTTCAATAAATATGTTTTCTGGTTTTAAATGACTTGAAGGGAGAAACTATGTGTCAGTTTCCTGATACCGTTTATTATTTGTTATTTTGTTTCCCTAAACAGTAACTGACTCTGTCAATGAGATGTTTAATACACTTTTACTTTCTCCCCCCTATACAATGTATATGGAGAAAGTATTGTTTTCGTCAAAATTTTCGAATTTGAGTAGTTAGTGGATATATTCGTTTTAGTGCTCCCTGAATCCAAAAAAGTGGTTTTTGGCTTGGTGTCTGTCTGTCTGTGTGTGTGTGTGTGGATGTGTGTGTGTGTGTGTGTGTGTGTGTGTGTGTGTGTGTGTGTGTGTGTGTGTGTGTGTGTGTGTGTGTGTGTGTGTGTGTGTGTGTGTGGATGTATGCAAAGCTAGAGACGACACTAGTGGACCAATTTTCATGAAATTTGGCATATAGGTATAAAGCCGTGGTATCTCCAGGCGGATTTTTCATTTTTTTGAATTTTAGATTTTTAAGGGTATTTACCCCACAAAACCCATAAAAAATGACAAAAATCCAAATTTCTCAAAAACAGCTCTAACGATTTCAATGAAAAATTTCTTGGTTTTTAGTGCTTAGGATGACAAACAAAATTACACCATCCGCATGTCTGTAAAAATTCAGGTTCAGAAGTTATGGGGGTTTAAGTGTTAAAAAATTCATATTTTTCAAATTTCACAAAATCCGTATCCCTAATGGTTATTGGAGATGGGGCGAGATAAAATTAAGACTTTTTTTACTTCCCCGTATACCTAGGATCAAGGTCACAGAGCGATTGTAATTGCGTATGGGTGTGTGAGTGCGTGTGCGTGTGTGTGTGAGTGAGGGTCCGTCCGTCCGTCGAGCGCGTGTTTCATGTGAGTGTGAGCATGACTGGGCCGAGATCTCGGTTATTTCAATGGCGTTTTTATACTTTTGTGTTATCCTGTATTACTCTCTACATCCGTCCTTAATGTTAATTACTGTTTCCCGTTGTATTTGCGTGCATATTTTACTTTTTTAAATTTATCTCTATACTTTTCTGTTTAATTTAAATTTTCTATTCTTAATTGTTTCATTAAAAATTCCTCTACAGTGGCTGATTGTTGACTCATTCCCCACCCACAGGCTTTGACCCATGAGGGGAACTAATTCCTATTGTAAATTATGAATTGTGAATAACACTGTTGTATTGTTTGTTGAAGGAATAAACAAATTTCAATTTCAATTTCAATTTCAATGAAAATATACTTGCAACCATTAAATTTGGCTTGAAAAACTAAATTATCTAGTATTTTGAATCATTAGTCTATGTCAACTGGTTGCAAAGATAATTGATATTTTAGTTTGGCGGTAAACACAGTACGTTGTCCAATGTTATTCTTAGGGCAAATATTCAAAAACCGATATATCCGTTATTTACTAACCGATTTTGATAAAATTTGGTATATATGTGTGATAATTAATTGATAATTTGTTTTATTTCACTATATATGTTTTCTGGTTTTAAATGACTTGAAGGGAGAAAGTATATGTCAGTTTCCTGATACCGTTTATTATTGGGTGTATTCTTCTAAATTCACTTCACTTTTAAGGCAACACAGATAAAATGTCCTTAACGTACCAGTTTTTTTCACCTTAAAGTCTTTTCCTCTGCAATGATTACAAAGTAAGTCTATATTTTTATTGAGAAAGGTAGTTCTTCGGCACACATTTGCTTTCCCCAATTTCTAGGAATCTATGTCTTCTTCATTAATCAGCAAACGAACGTTTCTCATATAGTTGAGATGATTAGTTCTTAAAAAGCGGATATCTCTTTTTCTTCTAATTGGTGGCACATGTTGTGACCTTTATCATGTTTAAATTTTGTAAATATTTTTCCATTTAATTAGTAAGTTCTATGTTTGCAGAAATAAACATTCACTAGTGGCTTGTAGGGGCAAAAGCCCCTAAAAATAAAAAACAAATGCTGGATATTTAATGTTTCCTTCACACTCACAGCTCGGTAACAGTTTGACGGAATTAAACGTTTAAAGAGTAATGTTTAAGATGTTTTGACATTTGCTAGTACGTATCAGAGTTTTCAGAAAGGGCTTTACTTCAGTATAGTAAGGAACTGAATTTTTTAGAACAGTCATGCCATCCGTCGTTCTCAAAACAGACTCAGTCCTCTTTGTTTACAATTAAACATATGGACATGGTTTGAAAAATGCTTAAGGTTAACCACAGACTACAGCACTTAATTTAATTTCTAAAAGATAAGCAAATAAATAAGGATGAAATCAGAAAATGGTCTCCCGTTGACGATTCCACGCTACGCGTTGGAGACTTTGGCTCCACTTCATAAGGAAGTTAGGTTTGGAGACCACGAGTTTGTTAAATAGTTAATATTGAGGATTTTTATGGTTGCCGGGAGTAAATACTGCTTTGTCTTGGTAGATTCAAGATTAAATACACTTTTGATTAGCCAAATTTAAAGGTTAACCTTTTTGGTAGGATCAAATTTAAAGTTAATGTTACACTCAATAGCTTTTAGTGCAGCACACTGTTTTTCCTCAGTCAAAACTATGACCATTTCCGACCGCACATAAAACTGGTAGAGCTGGGCCTTAAAAAAATGAATGAGCAGGTCTTTTCTATACCTATAGCCTGCACTTATTCGATTGTGTAAATGTTACAAATCACTTGGCTTTAAATCAGCATCAGCTACCACTACATGATACAATGTAAAAGTAACAGTCGTATTTAATTCCTCTTGCCTTTTAAGGTTGAGATCCCTAAATTATAAAAACGGAAAATTTAAAAGTAAAAAAACAGTCATGTGTTATAGTATGTTCAACCTATTTTGCTGGATTTAAAATAAACTACATATCAACATCGGTATGTATAAATAAGCAACACATGTTTTAATGTAAAAAAAGCAGACGTTTTTAGATTACAATGATTTTTAAATGGCAGGTATTCAACGTTATATCTTATTTTCTGATCATCTTTAGTAAATTTCCGTCCCTACCCATCAAGACCTTCTATTTGAGCCCCCTCCCATTATCCTGCGACTTGCCAAACTCCTAAAATTTCGCCGCAAAACTTTTGCCTACACATATATTTATATCGACCATTTGATATTAGATCGGCATCGTTATATCGTAAACTAAACAAATGCACTTAACTCTTTATAATTTTAAATTATAAATATGTACTCAAGGCGTAGTTATAAGTCTGAAAATCTGAAAGTTAAAATATGTATTTGTTATAGTACATTGAACATAGTTATCTGCCATTTGAAAACAACCAGATGTCAATATCTAGCATATGTCTTTGAATCAAGCATCAGCACCACATGTTTTAATGTAAACAAAGCAGACGTTTTTAGATCCCAATGATTTTTAAATGGCAGATATCTTACGTTATTTCTCGATTTCTGGTGAATTTCAGGCAATTTCAGTATTTTTCCCGCCATCAAGGATTAGAAACCTAAAATTTGAGCCCTCTCCCATCTTTCTACGACTTTCCGGACGCCCACAATTTTGACGCAAAGAATCGCCTTACGAAATTAAATATATGATTTGTGACATGTAAATAAAAACAAACCTTAAACACCAGCTGATTACATGTGCCTTAAATTGTGCATATGATCAATATGAAAAGAAATCCTATCTTCCATAAGAATAATATGGTAACTTTGAGGGCCATTGGGCCAAAGCTCTCAACAGTCATTGAGCTAATTTTAAGAGAGGCACAACTTCAGAGTGAGCTCTTTAAAATGACAACAAAAACGTTAAAATCGGTTAAAAACTCTAGGAAGAGTTCTACTCACAAAATAACCCCTAGCAAATTAATTATGTATAGATAGATGGATTAAATGAAAGCCAATAATACATTGAGTTAATTGAGACCTAAAACTTTTTTTCAGTTTCTCTTGGATTACTATGTATGAGACACTAATTATATACATTTTAAGAATGTGAACAGATTTTAGGGGGAATGAAGGTTTATAACTCTAATTAAGAGAGTCCAATTTAATTGAGTGACATCTCATATGAAAGCCCATAATTTACTGAGTAATTTGAGACCAGAACGAACGTTGTAACCCATTTAGAACCTGCACTAAGAATTTTTAACAACAAAAAAATTGAAAAAAAATAATTTTTAAGTTGTTTTAAGCCTTATAGCTCGTCCAACACTTATCCGATTTTAATGATCTGGAGATAAAAGATAAATAATTCAAAATAATATTCAAAGCACGGAATATCAATAAGAAATGTATTGGGCTGAATTTTTATTTAAGCACATCTTTTCAATGAACCGAGATTTTTAAAAACGGATTTCAGCATTGAGTTCTGGGTAAAAATTTAATCTATAATGAAGTGTCACAGCACCAACTTTACTTTGAAAAAAAAAATATTTATATCCAATATGGAGGATCCAAGATGGCGACCAAAATTGAGTACCGGTCAAAATTAAGACCCAATTACCCAAACAGTAGTTGGTGGTGGTCCAAAGTCAGTATCTTGAAAACACATAGATAAAAAATGCAGTCGAGAGAATTTTTTATGTTGGGAAAATCCGTCATTTTTAAACGTGTTTTTGAGGGGTTTCCCGCGACTTTATACGGATGTATATTTTTAATATGACAATTAGGAGCATATTACCAATCATTTACAACAGGAATCATTTTTGTTCCAATTATTTCTATCTCCACCTATTTTTTTGCTTAATTCTATTGCACTATATACATAGAAGTTGCAAAGCAAAATTAATTTGTTGAATGTTTAACATTAACACATTTATCGTACAAGCCACCATCAAAAGCCGACATAAATGTTATCAAATCTTGTAACATTATCTGCCTTTTTTATTCTTATATATTTTGTCTATTTCTTCACAGTTAGGAGTTATTGGGCTTTAAACGTTTAGTTTGCTACTAAATATTCACAAAAAGTAAAGTTTTGGTTAAATATCAGGAAAACCGCTGGACTTACGACATATATTAACACAACATAAAATAAAGGCAATTTCATTACTAACAATTAACAAAAGGATCAATGCTCTACGTTACTCATTGTATATATATATATATACCTCATTGTGTCTGTAGACAAAAATTGTATGTATGTTTGTAAAAGCTTTGCAATTTTGTAGAAAATGGCAAAATCAAGATTTATTCTATTCTATTCTTTCTATTATGTTCTATATACTGTCGGAACATTCAACCGCATGAACGTTTACACGCGCTGATCGCCGACCCCGCGAAAAAACATTTACTACATTCATCACTGTTATATAGATAAGCGACGACATTATACCAGACTCTGAAACTATATTTTGGTCAAGTGGAAAAGAGTACTTTGAACTTGATAAGAAAATAATTTTAGGAAACCTGGTTATTTTCTACGTCGCAATATCTTTTCCGATTATCATCAAGGAGTAATGTTAGTACGTATCACCCGCGAGGGCGACACCGAATTGCCTTTAGCCCCCTCTTAATGACCCATCGGTTTCCCGTTAGTATTCTGATACTACATGTGTAAAAAAGGTCCGTCTCCCCTCTTTAATTTTTTTTGTTACAAAAAACAAATCAACTTTGGGGAGCAATGCTTACTTAGTAAAAACGTCTTTTGATGTTATCGGAAATTTAGAATGTTCCTAAAAAATTGAGGATTTAGTGAACAACTCAAAATGTTTAAATGCAAACCCTAATTTCGTGACCCTTCATTTAAAAGAGCGTTCAAAAATAGGCGAATGATAGAAGTTAGAGGTGTCTAACATGTTTCTTTACAAATTGGCAGCTTATGAAAATTTTTAATTCAGCTCACTGTTGAAACCTGGAGTCAAAGACTTTTGGAGTTTTAATTCCACCTTTTCCAAAGGTGGAAAAACATTATAAATAAATGACTCATGAACAAATGCTAATGAATAAAAAATGCTCCATTTTGGTAGGATTTAAAATTTTGAGTGTTCAACAGAGATATGGGATTTTGGAGACAGCTTAAACTTTTTTAAGCGTAAATTTCTTTTGAGTCATCTCTCTTTTTCTAAGAGCTTTTTAAAATAGAAAACATAAAACGCTCTAAGATAAGGGGTTTACGCTTAAAAGAGGGTTGAATCAGAAAAGTTTGATTAGCCCCATAAAATCCTCCATTTTTGCGGGGCCCTCAAAATTTTAAATATTACTAAAAAGGCCAAATTTTAATGTAATAACATATTTTAGGAATCGTTTCCGTTTTTTAGTCACCAAATGTGAATTTAAAACTCCAATGTCTTAGACGTCAAGGTTTCAAGAGAAATTGTATTAAAAACTTTGAGAAAACTACCGATCAAATATTTTGGAAATATAAGGATTTACCAAGTATACAGGAATATAGTAGGTACATTTATTATCACTTTCTAGATTACCACTATCTACATCAAATATACTAATTTATTTTATATCTTGATCGATTAAATATATCACTAACTCATTACTATAAAATAGTAATAAACTAGTGGATCCGAGCGCACGGAATCGTGCGCTACTCTAGCAGAGCGATAATTCAAATGACGACAAATTTAAAACACAATCATGCTAACACGATCCGTCTTGAGGGTTATGTTTACACAAATTAAAAAATAACAGCAATTAAATTATCCAGCTGATCAAAATGTAAACAATTATGTTCTTCATAAGGATAACATGGGAACTTTAAAAGCCAATGGGGCAGAGCCCAAGGGACTTTTTCAAAAATGTAAGGCCAGTTTGCAAATCTACGCGACACGCTCTTTCCAATGAGCCGTCAATGATCAAAATCGGTTAAGAAATGACGGAGGAGTTCATAAGACAAATTTCGTGTTGGCGTATTAATTATATAGATTTTAATTCGCTGATTTCTACATAAAATAAAAAGGATGTAAGTTTCAAAAAAACCTTATTCATTACTAAAACCTTGTAAAATCAATTATTACACTTACGCTAATCATATCAGCATCATGATAAATACTTCCTGGTGACGATTGGGTTGGGTGAGGACTCTGAAACAAAATAAATATCAGATTAATCTTCTTGTATCTACAAAATAATTTATTAATGTGTTTGATATCTTAGAGAAAAAGTAACTTTCTTACAGCTATAATCAATGATTTCAGCAAAGCCTTTGCGTAGACCACGATTTGATTGTCTGCAAACTTGAAACAATAATAGTAAAAAGTCAAGCAAATATCAGGTTTGAGAGATACCTAGGGGGTGAAAACAAATAGTTAAAACTAAGCTCAAGAGTACGTTCATACCGGAGCCAGGAGGCAAGCACACTCGCTCCATCGCTTACCAGACGATTCAAACCAGCCAATCAGAAGGCATTTTTACATGGGATACAAGCACTGAGCCAATCAGTGTGCTCCCTGGGATCACTGCAAGGGAGCAATTTAAATCCTGGATGATTATTTTTATACATAGCCTATTGTTATAAAATCAGATGAAAATTGTAGATACGAAGGAAAGCATGCATAGAGAAAAAAGTCTTGGGAACAAACTGTTGTCATATTAAAGTAGTTTATTTAAGTAACTAGGTAAATTTTATCACAAGACGTTTTAGCTTAAGGAAAAGTAAATAAACATAAGAGATGGATTTAAAAAGGACACAGTATAAAATAATAATACTTATTTCTTGTTGTAAAAACGTATTTATTTATACATGTCAAATGTACGTTCATAAAATAGAGAACAATTTTGACAAATTTCCCCTGCAGGGAAGAAGGTATTCATCGTAGGTCTCATGGTAAGACATAATCCCCGGACCATGATAACTTTTCGTTTTGCGTGCGCGCGCGCGCGCGCGCGCGTGTGTGTGTGTGTGTGTGTGTGTGTGTGTGTGTGTGTGTGTGTGTGTGTGTTTGTGTGTGTGTGTGAAAAATGGTCCAATCTTTATGAAATTTTGTACAGACATGTAAAGTGGTAATCAATTGGAAGAGTTCGTAAACCAGCCCGATCGCACCACCGGAAAATCTAGGGTGGAATTACTAGCTGCATCTTTAGGGTCTAACTGTACGCCAATGAACCATAACCCAAATCAGTCCATTTGACAACTATTCCTAAAAATTGCACATGGCAAAATATGAGTTCATTAAAATTAGTAATTTTTTTCAGCGAGCGAAGCTGCGGGTATATCTCCTAGTTATAATATTAATTTCAGTAACAAGAGAACAAAAGAAAACGAAGAAAACCGAGCCAGGTTCACAAAAAAGTGTCGTTTGCAAAAAAAATCCTGCGGTAAATCAAATTAACTTTAACATTTTCAGTAGTTAAACCATAATGTTGTTATTAAATTTAGTCCTTTGATTAAACTTTATACAGGGTTGGGAAAAAGTCTGGAATATATAAAATAACTTTTATATTATTTTGCAGAAAGCGATGAAACTTTACGTTTGTGTTTCTAGGAGAAATAGAAATATTTTGGAGTATTTTCTCAGTTTTTCGCACGATGAGGGAACGGCCCACGCTGGAAGTCTTTAAATTCTTAAATGTAAGCATACCTCGAGTTATACCTCATTTTAAAGGTCTTAATTAGTAGATCACAACAGCGCAAACCGCGCCTCAAAATGTTGATCTAATCAGAAGTTACAGCTCCTCAAAGATTTTAATGTAGGCCATTAAACTTAAGGCTAAAATCAGGGAAAAAGTCTAATTACTAATAAAGCACTCGGAACGATGTAGTTTAGTTTCAGATACATGTATTTCTCATTTACAAGGATTATTTGGCAATTAAAAAAAAATTACTCATGACCAGGGGACGACCCGGGATGGAAGTCCAAAAATTCTTAAGGGTAAACATACCTCGAGTTATACCTCATTTTAAAGGTCTTAATTAGTAGATCATAACAGCGCAAACCGCGCCTCAAAAGGTTGATCCAATCAGAAGTTACAGCTTGATAAAGCCTGAGTCTTGATTTTAGCCTTGAGTTTAATGACCAACATGAAAACTTTTGAGGAGCTATAACTTCCGATTGGATCAGCCTTTTGAGGCGCAGTTTGCGCTGTTATGATCTACTAATTATGACCTTTAAAATGAGGTATAACTCAAGGTACGCTTACATTTAAGAATTTCAAGACTTCCAGCGTGGGCCGTCCCCTCATCATGTGAGAAACTGAGAAAATACGCCAAAATATTCCTATTTGTACTAGATACACAACTCCAAAATTTCATCTCTTTCTGCAAAATAATAAAAAAGTTATTTTATATATTCCAGACTTTTGCCCAACCCTGTATAAGTAAATTGTTCTTTAACTAAATAATATAGTTATTATTATCGTGTTGAGTCTGTAAAACGTTATTGTGGTTTACTACTTACGCCAAATGCATACTCTTGCCCGCATTCTTCATGGTCTGCATCATGCATGGCCCCTCCCGCATGCTGTAAATGAGCACAATCCTACTATAGTTAAGAGATAATGATTTTTCTCTGTATAGTTTTTAAGAATTTAATGAAACCTAAGATGATTTTTCCGCTTCGCTGTGTAAAAGCAAACAAACAATTGTAAATAAAAAGTAATGCATCAGCTGTTAAGCCCTTTTCTTTATGTAATTAGAGAAACAATTTGATCGAAAAACTAATATATAATATTTCCTTGGATTTTCTCACCTAATGCTCAGTTTGCAATATTTTGCGATTCATCTGACTATGCTGTAGGCGGTGTTTTACAACAAAAAGTAGGAGGCAGTTGGCAACCGCTGTCTTTCTTTTCTAAGAAGCTGAGTACAACTCAACAAAAGTATTGCGCTTACGACAGAGAGTTGACAGCTATATGCTTAGCTGTAAAGTACTTTAAACACATGATAGAAGGCAGACACTTTACCATATTTATAGACCACAAACCTCTCACCTTTGCTTTCCGCCAAAAGTCTGAAAAGTGTACACCTGGACAATTCCGTCACTTGGAGTACATTGGTCAGTTCGCAACCGACCTTCGCCACGTTTCTGGACAAGATAACGCAATTGCTGACACTTTTTCCAGGAGAGAGGCAGTTACCATTCCAATTGACTACCAATTTGTAGCTATGTCACAGGCAGAGGATGAGGAACTACAACACTATCTACGAAGTGAAACCAACTTGAAACTCAGTCAAGTATAACTTCCAGGTTCAGACGTCTCACTTTATTGTGATTTCTCCACTTCTACTCCCCGACCTTTTCTCACTAAATAATTTCGACAAGCTGTTTTTTACAACCTGCGTAACCTTCCCCATTTAGGTATCCAGGCTTCTACAAAACTAGTTTCTGAACGTTTTGTTTGGCCGTCCATCAATTCTGTTTGTCTCTCTTGGACTCGCTCCTGCATTTCTTGCCAGGTGACACGTCACAATTGGACTCCTATTGGTACGTTTGCTCCTCCATCTTCTAGTTTTGAACACATCCACATTGACTTAGTCGGCCCGCTTCCTATTTTTGAAGGGTACAGATACTGTTTGACCTGTGTTGACCGTGGATTTCAAGGTTTGGAACACCGCTGCGGATCACCACAGATCAAGGTAGGCGATTAGAGTGCAGTCTTTTTCAGCAACTGGGGAAATTGTTGGGAACAACTCGTCTGAGGACAACTGCCTATCATCCAGCAGCCAATGGTCTTGTGGAGCGTTTCCATCGACAACTTAAAGCGGCCATCAGATATCATGCTACTGGCCACCGGACGGAAGTGCTCCCAGTAATCCTGCTGAGCGTGAGAGCTGCTTGGCGAGAGGATCTACAAGCTTCTTCTGCCGAACTGGTTTATGGTCAATCACTTAGACTGCCGGGGGAATTCCTTGCACCTGGCCGAACCGATCACCAGCTAGATCCTCCAAATTTTTCTAAGGAGTTTCGACGACATTTTAATTATCTTCGCCCTGTCAGTGGAACAAGACTTGGTAGTAAGACACCTTTCGTATTCAAGGACCTAGCGACTTGTTCTCACGTCTTCGTGCGTACGAATGTCTCCAAAGGATCACTTGATCAACCATACACAGGCCCTTACCCCGTCATCAGTAGATCCGACAATACCGCAGTTAGTTGTGCAGATGCAAGGTTCTGACGTAACAGTGTCGATGGACCGTCTTAAACCAGCCTACCTTTTGGCATCTCACGACTCGACGGAAACAAACGATCCTTACGCTTGGACCTACTCCTGTCTTGAAGACACATGACAAGTCGACGTCGAATGATTCATCAAACCTGAAACCTGCCATAAAAACTACAATTTCCGGACGGAAAGTTCGTTTCCCTGTTCGTTTCCGAGGTTTTGTATCACGATTCACGTAAATCACTGGTAGGGGGGTCCTGTAGTGACTAACTAAATGTTTCATATTTCATATTTTCTTTCTTTTAAGTTAGTCAGCTGATAGTTGATCTGATGAGAATTTTGTAAATAATTATTTTTTACTTTATTTGTTTTTAGCGAGTACCCTTAAAGGAATAAGCTTAAGGTTATAGTAGTACACATGGTAAGACCTAAGTCCGAGACCATGTTAACTTTTCATTTTGGGGTCCCCAGAAGCAAAAAACACCTTTCGTTCGAATATATATATATCTCATATATTTAATTTCGTAAGGCGATTCTTTGCGTCGAAATTGTGGGCGCTTGGCAAGTCGTACAAAGGTGGGAGAGGGCTCAAATTAAAGGTCTCTATTCCGTGATGGCGGGAAAAATATTGAATTTGCTTGAAGCTTACTAGAAAATGAGAAATAACGTAAAATATCTGTCATTTAAAAAGCATATGGAGCTGCTTTTTTTACATAAAACATGTGATATTGTTTTTTTTATTTTAAACCATATTCTAGATAATATCATATGGTAGATCTAAAAGCCAGTTTATAAAGGTAGATCTTACTATTTGAATTCTACTATATATTTGTCAAATACCACTCAGTGGAAACATCGTACAGCCCAAACTACTTGACCTAGAACCTTGAAACTTTGCATGGATGTTCCTCTTAGGGCGTAGGCATCCGCTGAGAACGGATTTTACAAAATTCGTAGTATAAAGGGGTTTTTAACGAGGCCGAAGTTTTCAAATTTTCCCATTTAAAAGTATGTTGGACGATTTTTGTTTACATTTTTAATGTTCATAAAACAATCAGCTGGTAGTTAGCTTCGGAAATGTATACGTTGATACAGATGATAATAAATTGATTTCTTTGATCATGGCTTCATTGATTTTTGTTGATTTGTTTCAAGGACATAAATATGTACTATATAAAAGTTACATTTAGTTTAGATAAAATCCACCATTAATTAGTTAAGTGGCACCATCTATATTTCGGTAGCGGGAGTTACGCAGTTTTAAACGTGAAGAGCATACTGCCTTTTGTGGCTGAGTCTTGAGACTAAATCCCGGTAAGATGGAAAGAGAAAGGAACAGTGGTTTTTCAGTCACAAATAGAATGTGCTGAAATGATATGATTCTTTGATCTACTTATGTAAAAATTTATAAATTATACAAATCCCTGATTGTAAGTTATATTTATACTACCTTTTCTACAATATTTTTGTCAAATACCACTGACCTATCATTGTATGTACAGCCAAAACGACTTAACCTAGAACCTTGAAAATTTGCATGGACGTTCCTTACAGAGTGTTGACATTCGCCAAGAACGGATTTTTTTTAATTCGAGGTTTTTAGAGGTTTTTCGTGGAGCTGAAGATTTGAAAATGCCCCATGTTAATGTAATGGATGATCTTTTGTTTAAATTTCCAATTTTACTCAATCAAGCATATTAGCTTCACAAACGGATACGTTGTTACAGCTGATTTATAATTTGATTCCTTTTATAATGGTTTTATGGTTGTTTTGATGATTTTTTTTAGGTTATTCGTACTATATAAAAGTTACATTTGGTTTAGTTTCGTACCTTATACGTTCGATGGCTCATTATGTGGTACCATCTTTTTAGGCAGCGGGAGCTATAGTTATTTCCTTAGGCCGTCCTTCATGTTTTTAATTACAATCATGCCAGTTACAATAATTTGGCAAATTCCTTTTTCATCTAATTCGACGGTGTCCCGGCTTTTCACGGAAAAATAAATGCTGCAATCAGTGGTTGATCTTAAATTATTCCTACCCGTCCATATTTTAAGTTAAAAACTAAGTGAATCGAGTTTGAAATACTGCCCACGGATAGCACCATAACTGTTTCGAACATTCAGCCCTTTACTGTACTTAATTGATGCCCTACTAGGCAATCCAGGGACGTAATGGTAAATCTACAAAGAAATACCCTAAAATCGACACATTTGGTGTTAAAATCGGTCCGGCCGTTTTCGAGTTATAACGGTGAAAAGAAAACCTTCACTATCTACTGTGGTATCCTACATCCTTCTGTGGTATCTACATTTGATCCTACATTCCGCCATAAAACAAACATATCTCTACATGACATATTCCTTGATATAAATATTTTCTATTCAGTCCTCTAGATTCTTCATATCAAGGTTAGACGATAATTTTTATCGTGAGCGAAGCCACGGGTTCTGCTAGTATGAAATGTTTTAATTTACATTTTGCCTTATTAGGGGCTCACGCCCCTACAAGCCACTAGTATCTATATATCTATACATCTATACATCTATATATATATATATACATATACTAAAAAATTTATTATTGTGATTAGGGCTACTAATATGTTATAATGATACATAATTTATTAACAGAGTACCCTTTTTTTATTAAAAAAAATTATATGACGATTAGTTTCGAATCATTAGATCATAGTCATGTCATAATAACCTCACATGATCTAATATGACGTGACTATGATCTAATGATTCGAAACTAGTTGTCAAATAAATGTATTTAAACTAAAAAAAGGGTACTCTGTTAATAAATTATGTATCATTAATATGGTCCGATCCCATTGTAATTTGGTACAGACGTGTAAAGTGGTAATCACTCGGACGAGTTCGTGAACCAGTCCGATCGGACCACCGAAAGGGAGGGTAAAGGGGGATAAACCCCCCCAAAAATGGGTTTTTGAGTTTTTCACATAGAAAAATAAAAATTATCAAATTTTTGTTGGCACCATTGAATTCAGCTCAAAAAAACAAACAATTTAGTAATTTGAATCACTGCTCTATGTCCATTGGTTACCGAGATATTAAAAGTGGTAAACAGAGTACGTTGTCTCAATGTTAACCTTAAGGGAAATACGTAAGATTCTATATCTCGCTTATTTTTCAACATATCTTGATAAAACTTGGTAAGTGGCTTCTTCTAGCTGAGTATGCAGGTCTGCTGCAACGGGGGTGTTGTTGTCCATAGCAACTGTGTGTATTTTTTGGGATCAGTACACAAAGCATATAAATAGAATCAAAACGTATAAAATTAAATTTGTTCAACTAAAATATTTATGAATTTACTTTTATTATAATATCAAAATAATTAGGAAGAAGTATTTCTTACTTCCTAACTTGATGTACCATAGGGCGTAGCCCTGAGGGAATTTTAAAAAATCCTTTCTTAGCAGATACCTATGTCCTGAGAGGAATGTTCGTGCAAAGTTTCAAGGTTCTTGGTCTAGTAGTTTGGGCTGTAAGATGATGGGTGAGTGGCATTTGACAAATATATAGTAGATTAGATTTTCTCTGGCCAAGTAATCTGAATTTTAGCGAATTTCCTTAGAAATAAGCTATTACCGTATGTGCCGTGCGCGTCACTTTTATATATATAGCGCGAAACCAGGTGCTGGCCATAATGCCTGAACAGAGGCCAGTTCACCTGAACTTTCTAGAATGACAGAGGGAAATTTCGGATTTGGAAGGCCTGCTCTCCCCACTTCAACTCTCGTAGCCTTCGGCGACGTCTCGCTGTCAAATCGGATAAGTATTAATGCCACAAATTAGGTCCTTTTCCTTAGATTAATGAATATCAAATAAAAATGTTCTAGTTTGGCTTGGTTTTGGGGTGCCGGGGGGGAAATTCTAGTTGGGGTTTTTTCTAAGATGTGAATTTTGTGTGGGTTTCGCCTGTCCTGGGGCGACCCTTGAAAGTAATACAAATGTAGCTTCATTAGGAAATATTGCTTGTCATATTTATCTGCCCAACAATAAATTACTTAGCTCAATAGTTAATTAAACCTTTATTCAGAATCATAGTAATCAGCGAATAGACAGTTATGCTTAAATTCAGACAGTTATTCTCAATCACATGCAGGGTAGGCCCTTCTGGCGTTTGATGTAGTTGTACATGGAATTAATTATTTAATTATTGTTCATCAAAGCTGGCTTAGGTGACCATATGGCAATGGGTACGATCGGTCTCAGGGTAAACCTTCCACCTAGATAATTTATCCTATTCACCTTCACAGTTATAGAAATTGGCTCTGATCAAACCTTTCCTGACAATACAGGATTACCTTATTGTACCTCAAATCCACCCTGGTCTATATTGTTCCAGTCCGATCCAAATTTGGCTATTTCCAACAACCTTTCTCACCATTCTTCCGACAACCAACAACTCCAACAGTTACAAATTTGTAGCAGAGCGTGGTTCGATCCACGGACCTCTGGGTTATGGGCCCAGCACGCTTCCAATTTGTAACTGTTCCGGTGTTCTCCCACACACTTCCAGCCAACAACATAAATTAAATTTCATTCACTACCTAAGGTTACACCCTGAAAAAGATCGTTGCCCATTGCACATATGCACCTAGTGATATTAGGTTAAGCTTTTTTCTACTCTTCTCCTTCTCTTCCCTGGTATGAGCGGGGGGAGGTGAGTCTTAGGTTTCATCTTCCTCTGGATGGGTGAACCTACACTTTTCCTCTCCGCTCATATTCAGGTAAACCCTCCCTTCTTCGTCACCTCGTTGCACGGGAGATACGTTTGCGTTTGGGGTTTTCCTTTAAAACAATTTTTTTTTTTTATATAATATAACTTTACTGTTTGACCTTAATTTTATTTTAATTTTTTTATCTTTTATGGTCAACCAGTGATTGCCCATGCGCAGGGTATCCTGGAACGACAAGTTGCTAGCTACAATTTGTCGAGCACCGAGTGACACTTAGTAAATTCTCTCATTTTCTTTCCTATTCTCCTCATTTCTAGTCTTCTTTTATGGTCGACCATGCAAATAAATCTAGTCATAAGTGTGTAGTTAGTGTAGGGCACATCAGGAAGAATGCCTAGATAGATGACGGTATCAATCATAAGGACAAGCCATTATCTTTTAGTTTTACATAAAAGGTTAAGTAATATGGAAAGGATGGTCCCACTATAGTTTATAAGTTGAAAAGGGGTATTCAAAGAAAAATAATTTGAATATTTAATCTTCAAGTGCGTTTCTGATTTAGGGCAAGCGCTTCTCGTGCGTAAAATTTAAATGGCCTCTTTTTTCAAATGCGCCAAACCCTTAAATTTTCCTTCATTTCGTGTTTCCATGTACACCACTACCTTTATATTTGTATAGTTGCTAACATTCTTTTAGGGAATTGCTGCAAAAATTCGTTTCCTCCACTTCAGTTATAGGTTGGGTTCCATGGCACCTGGTGTGGTATCTTCGAGTCCACATCGGTCAGTCACGCCGGACTGATCACCCTAAAATGTCATATTGTCAGCGATCGGTCTACCCTGCACTAATTTTAGGGTAAATCTTACATAATATAGTCAGGACCAACACTTCGGTTTCACAAGCAATTTTTTCTTTCAAGCAATTTTTTCAAGTCAGTCCCTATTTACAAACTAGTCATTACCAAATAACTGCACAATCAAAAAAAAAGGGCCAGCCTGCAATCACTTTGAAAAAGGGCAATTCACCACATTGAACCAAAAGCCACAAGCAGTCATATCCGGAAATAGCTTAAACTACAACCACCTTCAACAATAGACATCTTCAGTCAACTTCGAACGTCAGCAGCAGTCATATCCGGAAATAGCTTCAACTACAACCACCTTCAACAATAGACATCTTCAGTCAACTCCAAACTTCAGCAGCAGTCATATCCGGAAATAGCTTCAACTACAACCACCTTCAACAATAGACATCTTCAGTAAACTCCAAACTTCACCAGCAGTCATATCCGGAAATAGCTTCAACTACAACCACCTTCAACAATAGACATCTTCAGTCAACTCCAAACTTCAGCAGCAGACATATCCTGAAATAGCTTCAACTACAACCACCTTCAACAATAGACATCTTCAGCCAACTCCAAACTTCAACAGCAGTCATATCCTGAAATAGTTTCAACTACAACTACCTTCAACGATAGACGGCTTCAGTCAACTACGAACTTCAACAAGACTCACCGATAATCACCATTGCCAGCTTGCATCTTGCAGCAGCCTACAAGAGTATGTTTATGGTTGCAACAATTCTGAGAAAAACAACACAAGACTTCGGTTTATACCAATCTCAGATAAAAACAAAATATAAGGCCTCAAAATAAATAGAAAAAACAATAAAAAAAATTGTGCGTGCAGTTATCCCCCTTTCATTCGAATTGAGTTCTTTTGGTAGGGAAGAAACCAAGTGTAGAGTCCTTGAGGCCTCAAGCATCAAATTTTTCCGCTGGGGGGGGTGGGGAGGAGCCCGATCGCTGACCAAACAGCTCGCAACCTTCAAATCAAGGAGAATCAAAAGTCTCAGGCGGAGATGCCAACGCGTTGGGAGCCCTCAGGTTCCACCTACTCTGAGTGGAGATGAGCCGGAACCCCAAAGACACCAATCGGTTCTTGCAACTTCAGCACCGCCGTGATTCGCTTTTTCAAGAGCCCGCAATCCGAATTTTTCTGGTGTCAATTGTGGGTAGGTGCTGCAACCATGCAGACCAAATTTTGGTTGTTTTAGGGAATCAACCCCAACTAACCCTCTGGAACCAACGATGACCTTACCACCCCACCAAGTCCCAGCGCAATCTTTTTGGGCGAAGGGGGCGTGGTTGTGCCGTGCGCGTCACTTTTATATATATAGCGCGAAACCAGGTGCTGGCCATAATGCCTGAACAGAGGCCAGTCCACCTGAACTTTCTAGAATGACAGAGGGAAATTTCGGATTTGGAAGGCCTGCTCTCCCCACTTCAACTCTCGTAGCCTTCGGCGACGTCTCGCTGTCAAATCGGATAAGTATTAATGCCAAAAATTAAGTCCTTTTCCTTAGATTAATGAATATCAAATAAAAATGTTCTAGTTTGGCTTGGTTTTGGGGTGCCGGGGGGGAAATTCTAGTTGGGGTTTTTTCTAAGATGTGAATTTTGTGTGGGTTTCGCCTGTCCTGGGGCGACCCTTGAAAGTAATACAAATGTAGCTTCATTAGGAAATATTGCTTGTCATATTTATCTGCCCAACAATAAATTACTTAGCTCAATAGTTAATTAAACCTTTATTCAGAATCATAGTAATCAGCGAATAGACAGTTATGCTTAAATTCAGACAGTTATTCTCAATCACATGCAGGGTAGGCCCTTCTGGCGTTTGATGTAGTTGTACATGGAATTAATTATTTAATTATTGTTCATCAAAGCTGGCTTAGGTGACCATATGGCAATGGGTACGATCGGTCTCAGGGTAAACCTTCCACCTAGATAATTTATCCTATTCACCTTCACAGTTATAGAAATTGGCTCTGATCAAACCTTTCCTGACAATACAGGATTACCTTATTGTACCTCAAATCCACCCTGGTCTATATTGTTCCAGTCCGATCCAAATTTGGCTATTTCCAACAACCTTTCTCACCATTCTTCCGACAACCAACAACAACAACAGTTACACGTAGTTTTAACAGAATGGACACAAAATATCCGTTCTGGGTAACATAAGCAATCATATTAATTTTTATATCAATTGATATTCTTGGATTTTCTTAACGAGTCCATGCGCAGAAAATTTCCACGCATGTAGGGGAGGTAAAACCCCTCCCGTCATTCCTCTTTCTCCTTAAAACTACGGAACGGATTAGAGGAACTATTACTTTCTCGTATGCAACTGCTATTTAGAAACATGTTTTTAATGTTAAGTGATCATTTACCGGTTGCAGTTGCAACAGTTTCTTTTCACTATTAATCAAAAGACAGCTGTGAAGAATTTTTTGAGTTTCTTATTTAGATCAGAGGATGAAATGGAAATTACGAGTACAGAAAGGCTTTTTTTTGTCGTGCATACTATATGAAATAGCGCATTTTAAGGGCGCATTTTTTCCTATGATAACAATTTTTTAACGTTTAGCGTGACAATCATAGACTGTGCGTGGTACATTTTTTCCATCTTTGTAGTAGTGAAGAACCAAAACGTAAAGATTTCTCACAATTGAACTTGGCACTGCGTGTTTACCAGGCCTAGAAAACATTCGCAACGAACAAGTTAAAATTGAACTTGTCTGCCTGGTGCAGGCTTGCTTATTAGTGAACAAATTAGGTAAAATATCATAAGTTAGGATGTACTAAAAACACATATAATATTTACTAGTAGCCTGCGTCACTTCGTGACTTCAAGTTTTGGTTTCATGTTGGTTATTTATGGGGTTCCGTAGCGTAAAAAACCGTTCAATGAGGAAGTGTGTGGATTGTCGTGTTTTTTTTTCTCGAAAAATTCGTTGCTTTTTTAATAAAATTACCCGTGGCTGAACCTTTGGAAATAACCAATTGCTTAAGATTTGAAACTTCAATATGGATAGGAAATTCCTCACAGAATTTTTGGAGTTCATTAATTTAACCTCCTTGAAAGTATCCATGAATATAACGTTATGCTGATCGTAATCACTGAAATATCCTTCGCATTCCAAGTAAATTTATAAAATAATTGTTTTACATTTATAATGTATTTTAAATTTGATTTATTTTAGATACACCTTAAACTAATATTGGTATTTAATCATTCCCAACGTTGAAATATGCACCAAGAAAGCCCCACTTCATGAGCATCTCCTAAGTTACATTTGCTCTTTTTTTAAGTTTCCTTTAAAAAAGAAAAAATACTGGAAATTAAAATGATAAAATACTGACCTTCGTTTCTAAAGAGTAGATACTCTTCCTCAGTGAAAATAGATTATTTTCTGTTGTATTATAAAAACTTCTATATTTTAAGAAATCAAAATCATAATGTATAAATAAATATTATCTGACATTTGCTGGCCCAACGTTCTGTGGTATAGGGATAACTGTGTAAATATTAAAAATCTTTACCATCTGTTTTGTTATAAACAAATGTGAATTGGTAAAAGTTCACAGGTTTTACAACAGATAATAGCACTTTCGCTGAAATTTCAAAAGCCTCCTGTTCGAAGGCCTTTTATGCAATATTTTCCAAACCAACAAAAGGCACATCTAAATAATAATAGCTTTAATTTGATATCAAATATGTATGGACAAATATATTTTTAGGGGTCGATTTGCTCTAGACAAAATCCCAGAAATTCTTTGAATAATATAGAAGATGATGCCATCAGATGTAGAGCCTATTTGGTTGTTAAACACCGATTAATACTTTTTGAAAAAGCCTCTTTTTATTGATTAAAGAAACTTTCAGCATGGATCGTTCCTAAGCGCTCTTTCAAGGACTCAAGCAGCATAATCCGCCGAATGTTTGCAGGGAAAGTCATGTTCACCCTGGTTCGACGATAGTGAACTCCCAACATTTTTGACGTTCACTCTGCTTGTTATAGATCGCATTCGCATTCGTCAGCACTCGATCTAGTCAGTCTAAAGCCCTAAAAATAAACTAGAGCTTGCATCATGTATCAGAAAATCCCGCACCGTCTTGCATATCAACGTTAATTTATCCGCTTAATCTAACACTGATGCCTTATTTTATGTTTTTTTGGTTCGCGAGTTTGAATCGCTAAACTAGTGGCACTTTACGCTGGTCTGGTGTGACTGCACCCATTATCATGCGTGAACGCTAGCGAACTACATCGAGCGCCCGAGAACATAAGGGTAGGCTACTGTTACTCTTACCGAGTTCTGGGATCAAATACCATTAGTTTTAACCTCTCTTCGATCATTATATACGATTTGCTAAACGCCTAGTTAACTTCATAATTAAAAATAGAAACTAAACTAACAATAGATTGATTAAATAAAAAACCTAACATAACTTAATACTTGAATTATGCTATGATTATTTTTGAGATAAGTATTGTAACAGCCATTTTGTACAAAACATTATCCCCTAAAAATAAGCATTCACACATACTAGAGATCGCCAGTGGTCGAAAATTCGACCAATTTTCAAAGTGACAAATAGGGATAGCTAATTTTGTAAATGATCCCCGCATATACCAATGCGTTCCTAAATACATTTCATATAGTACATTTTTTCCATGTAAACACATAATATAACCAAACTGGGGGCCATAAACAAAAGAGAAAGACTCAATCCTTGACTAATAATTTACTTCACTTCTGGCTTATGGCATGGTTTTTAGTAATGAGTATTTTATTAAGATAATGACTATTTTATTAAGATTCCATGTTTATTTTTCTAAGAATGATTATTAAATCAGAGGAAAGTAAAACTTCAGTCATCAAATCAGTTTATCCTGTACACCCCTTACCACAGTTCTCTCTCTCCCTCCTTCATTCTCTACTTCCCTTCCTTCCGGCTTTCTTTCCACTTTTTCCTCCTTTTCTCCTTCATTCTCTTCTTACCATTTCTCCTCCCTTCTTTCCTACCGTTAGCAGTTTGAAACTTTTTCCCTCCTCCCCTCTCTTCCTATTATTATCACTAAAATGTAATTCATATTTTACCCATTATCCACCAATAAAAACAAAATTTGTATATAATGTGTCCATTTGTACCCCGGTTGCCAGGCCCGGTGATAGGATTTTCGGGCCCCTGTGCAATTGAGAAACCCGCCTTTTTTACTTATCTCGATTCTGGGCCCCATTTTTACTAATCTCGCGTGGATCCGTGCCCTCTGTGAGTCCAGGCCCCTGTGCACTTGCCCTTCCCCCTGACGCTGGCCCTGCCGGTTGCATGTCGATCAGTTAGTACATTGGATGGTAGGGAACTTAATGTACTTTTTTCTTCCCTTTTTATCAGCAAATTTGTATCTCTTAATTTTATTTAAGCAAGTAAACTTTATTTTTTCCATTTATACGTAAAATGGAACACAATTGAGTATGGTATCCCTAATCTTCTCTAATTAGTCCTGATTTCAATCAAATTCTATATTTTCACTCCATGCCCCAATAAACTGTGGCTTAAAGTTTCTACATCAAATCTTTACTCTACGAAAAATAGCATGTGATAACAGCTACATATGATGCTAACTTTGTTTACATTTGGTTGTTATAATATCACCAAAAAAGCAACTCATAAGGCTAATGTTAATTTTTTTTTAATTTTAAATTCGATTTTCTACATTTCTAAAAGACTAATATACATTTCAATGGGATTCTGCACATCTACAGGAAAATACAATTCTATCGGTGTGCTTAGATTTTTTTCACACAGGCTGAGAAAAAAGGAGTACCAAAACCTTATGGAAAAAATGTTTGTCTATTAATATAAAGATTATTTATATTCGGCCATAGATATTTCTTTTCTTGCCGATAGCCTCAATTTTAGAGCTATCAACAGCTGTTTTATTCTAAAAACCATATTATTCTTCTCCCGACGATATGAAAACAACCATTGGTTACTAATACATGTTACAAAGTATTAGGTTAAGCAATTTTCGTATCAAAGTGACGTATGTAACAGATGTCACGAAACTGTTAAATTTAAAAAAACGACAAAAAACATATTTGCTTCAGCCAATTGTGATCGAGCATGTCACATTGAGGGACTGTGATTGGTTAACACTTCCCCTCACAAGATTCTCCATCTCTCTTGCACAGTATCTCAAAAAGTGGACTCGTTAAGAAAATCGGTATATAGCTTTTTATGTCAACTTTCTGGATATCAAGTGAATTTATCGCGAAAATGCATTTTTACCTGCAAAAATCACGATTTGTTTTAAAATTTAACATGGGTTTACAAGGGGTATAGAATTTCATTTTTTGTGTGTTTGTAAGCACGATAGGCCTAACTCTCGTAAAAATCGTCCGATCGTGACAAAATTTCGTACACACAATGTAAAACTAGGTTCTTTCAAAAATTAAGGATTTAGTGGGCAACTCAAAATGTTTAAATGCAAACCCTATTTTCGTGACCCTTCATTTAAAAGAGCGTTCAAAAATAGGCGAATGATGGAAGTTAGAGGTGTCTAACATGTTTCTTTACAAATTGGCAGCCTATGAACATTTTGAATACAGCTCACTGTTAAAACCTGGAGTCAAAGACTTTTGGAGTTTTAATTCCACCTTTTCCAAAGGTGGAAGAGGTGGAATTAAAACTCCAAAAGTCCAAAAGGTGGTGACATAAACTTAAATGACTCATGAACAAATGTTATAGAATTAAAAATGCTCCATTTTGGTAGTATTTAAAAAGTTGAGTGTTCAACAGAAATATGGGATTTTGGGACAGCTTAAACTTTTTTAAAGTAAATTTCTTTTGAGTAATCTCTCTTTTTCTAAGAGCTTTTTAGTATATAAAACATAAAACGCTCTAAGATAAAGGGTTTACGCTCAAAAGAGGGTTAAATCAGAAAAGTTTGATTAGCACCATAAAATCCTCCATTTTTGCGGGACCCTCAAAATTTTAAATATTACTAAAAAAAGACCAAATTTTAATGTAATAACATTTTTTTAAGAATCGTTTCCGTTTTTTAGTCACCAAATGTGAAATTAAAACTCCAATGTCTTAGACTTCAAGGTTTCAAGAGGAGTTGTATTAAAAACTTTGAGAAAACTACCGATCAAATATTTTGGAAATATAAGGATCTACCAAGTGTATAGGAATATAGTAGGTACATTTACTATCACTTTCTAGATTACCACTATCTACATCAAATATACTAATTTATTTTATATCTTGATCGATTAAATATATTACTAACTCATTACTATAAAATAGTAATAAATTTTAATTCACTGATTTCTGCATAAAATAAAAAGGATGTAAGTTTCAAAAAAACCTTATTCATTACTAAAACCTTGTAAAATCAATTATTACACTTACGCTAATCATCTCAGCATCATGATAAATACTTCCTGGCGACGATTGGGTTGGGTGAGGACTCTGAAACAAAATAAATACCAGATTAATTTTCTTGTATCTACACAATAATTTATTAATGTGTTTGATATCTTAGAGAAAAAGTAACTTTCTTACAGCTATAATCAATGATTTCAGCAAAGCCTTTGCGTAGACCACGATTTGATTGTCTGCAAACTTGAAACAATAATAGTAAAAAGTCAAGCAAATGTCTGGTTTGAGAGATACCTAGAGGGGTGAAAACAAATAATTAAAACTAAGCTCAAGAGTACGTTCATACCGGAGCCAGGAGGCAAGCACACTCGCTCCATCGCTTACCAGACGATTCAAACCAGCCAATCAGAAGGCATTTTACATGGGATACAAGCACTGAACCAGGATCAGTGTGCTCCCTGGGATCACAGCAAGGGAGCAATCCAGGATGATTATTTGTATTCATAGCCTATTGTTATAATACCCCCGTCACAGCAGGCCTGCGTACTTAGCGAATTTCCATAGGATTTATTTTTTATATGTGAGCATTGAACATATGTAAAGGGGAGTCTCTTTTGAATATGTTTTGTAAATAATATATTAAATACATATATCTAATCATTCATGAGCCTTAAACATGAGGAAAATTTACAAGGGGATCATATAGGTTTATAATAGTAATATATACACTTTTTGTATTTTATATAGTTCTTAGCCTTTTAATTTTCAATAAATGTAGTCTTTTTATAGTATATAAATGTAGGAATACATGTAATCAATTAATTCAAAACACCAGAAAACAAATACTTTAATCTCATGAACAAATTAAATTCAATCATATGGTCAATCTATATAAACAAAATTAGAGTTTTGTCTGTACATTGCTTAGAATTATGACATTTTCGGTTATTTTTGCGTTTTGAAGGTCAGAGAATCCGAATCAAGCCTTAACTCAATTTATGTCACGATGTGTGTTGGTAACGCTCAACATCACACTTTAGACCGCTTTTCACGCAAAAACTAGAGTACTGTTATGGCTGAAACTTTTTTCCTGTGTAGTATGCACATATGAGAAGGTTTTAGACGACTTAAAACTAGCGTAAGTCTTTTTGAAATTAAATAGCAAGCTTCTAAAAACCGAGTTTTATTTGATTTCGACCTACTTTGTTTTGAATTTCCCCATAATCCAAGGGGATGATGTTTTGTTTACATTTTCAGTGTTCCAAGCATATGGTAGTTACCTTCACTGATGGATTCGTCGTTACAGATGTTTTATGATTTCATTCAGTTTTATGTTTTGGTTGATAATATTTCTTTTTAGTTGGCATGTACTATATAAAGTTAATATTTTCCCATTCATTATACATTTATCAGGATTTTCATCCTGATCCGCGCACATACCCTCTCAAAGATCACATATTAATATCCTTATGCCAGAATTATAAGTGATGAAATGTTTATATTCAAATAGATGTTAAAAGCAAGACATTTCATAGAATGTAAAGCCAGCTGTCTGTAAAAAATAAAATAAATCACTGACTAGAGATACTTAAAAGTCCTTCCAACAGCTGTTAATAAAAGAGATAATATAAACCATTTTTAAAAATTGCGGGACGGCTCTGTTATTTTGTTGTTGTTCAAAATAGACCCTAAAACATTAGAAAATACTTTGGTGGTATTTAATCACGGCATTTTATACTCTACGTACATAAACTTTCATGAAACAGGAAACTGCTTAAGATTCACTAAGTACGCATGGTCTGCTGCGAAGAGGGTATTTCCTGCCTCAGGGTCACTCTGTACTATAGCACAGATTCAACGATAGGCCTACTGAGTATAAGTCTTCCCTGGCAGCGACACCCTTAAGGGTTTTGTCGGCGGGGCGCTGGAATGTGCTGGCATTTTTAGTATAGAGGGGCCAAATAAAAATGCCTCGTGCGGCGGGACAGCAATATTTCTACTTACTCCCGTCGGCAGCGACACAATTAGAAGATTCCTAAAACATCTTTCTGGCTGATGAAAGCATATCTCCTTTCAATTTTCAAAAACCACCGACCTATCATCGCACACAGTCCAAACTACTTGAACTTGACTTAGAACCTTGACACTTTTAATGGACGTTCCTATAGGGCGTGAGCATCCGCTGAGAACGGGTTTTTCAAAATTCAAAGTTTTCAGGGTTTTTTGGAGGGGTCAACGGTCTAAAATCTTTCTGTATAATTTAATGGATGATCTTTCGATTAAATTGTCAATTTTCATTTAATCAAGAAGGCGGTTTATGCTTCACATACAGAGAGGTCTCTACAGCTGATTAATAGTTTGGTTCCTTTTATCATGGTTGTTTTTTTAATTTTTTTATGTGATATGTACTATATTAAAGTCACCAATAGTTTTTGTACCTTATCTATTTAATCATAAACTCAGTATGTGGCACCGGGTGTTCATTTAGGCAGCGGGTGTTAAAATTGTTATCGTGAGCGAAGCCACGGGCAACTGCTAGTTTTATAAATAAAACATCCCTATTAGTTGCAGCAGACCTGCATCTCCAGCCAATTAAAAAATATACTATCATCATAAAACAAAATTTAATTTCTATGCCATCGTGGCAACTACTAAGCAAGTTATAAACTTCAGTATTGTTCACATACAATTGTATCATATTGTGCTAATGCATTTTAACCAGTTGTCTCATGGTACAAGACTCCTACCCCTTAGCGTGACTTATAAATGTGAAACATTGTTTGAATAGAGCGTAAAAAAATTGAATTGTAACGATTGTCTGGTAAAATATGTTGAAAGTTATATAAATAACTTTAATTGTGTTGTCATTGAGTGAAGGGATTTTTTTTTATTTGTATGAGGTTGATTTCAGTCTGTTTATTGCCACTATGCTGTTTATCAGCCTGGCTGCCTCTCAATGTTTTCATTCGACTTAACCTCTAAACTTAAAGCAGTCAAAACTCTCTGTAAAATGATTTATTTTTTAACTAGGCCTATTTAATATACTATTTTGATGATATTTTGTGTTAGAGTGGTTAGTAGGCTGGTTTGTATCTTTATAACCTTATCTATCACAGCCAACATCATGTTTCATGTTGTGTGCATTAAATGATTTGCTGGCCTAGGTCTGTAGCCTACAATGTTTTAAGTTAAATAATTACATATTTGAACTATTGAAGTGTTCTCGTAATGTTTTAAGACAAATAGACAGATGTTTTGTTTCTAAATGGATTCTCACTACCATTCCTTGGAAGAGAATCACAATTGGTATGCCGGGTAGGCCCTAATCTCTTGGTAGGCTACAATATTTTGAGCATTGGCCTACTCTATTGCCGGAGCTTTTATACATTGTTTATTTTAAATTGTTAAGGGTAATAAACAACGTATTTACCGCATTTATTTGCAAATAAGATAGCCCTGAATTGACAGTTGTGGGAACCCGATGTCTTGCCATAGGCCTGGCAGTGTTAGTTAAAGGCTTGATCGCAATTAAGGGTTCCAATACCATTACGTATTGTTACCATTTTCTTAATAATGTAAAGGTGGGTGCAGAGCCAGCTGGTGTGACTTAGTTGGGCTCACGCAACTAGCGCTTACCACGACTTATAATATAAACCAGTTGCGACAACTGAATCAAAATATTATTTGTACGGTCCCAGATCTGCTGTCACACTTCTAGGTCCACTAATTTCGAGATCCTAACTACGTCATATCAGCTGATTATGCTCAATTATTTCTTTTATCTTTACTCCACCGGCATGTGTTTCTGTAAAACTAGATGACTCATAGGTTTGGTTTTTCTACATTAACCCTTAAGTACTGGTGCGGGGTGTTTTAAGACCCCCATGTCTGGACATTTTGCTCTGGAAGCTGAAATAAGTTATCAGCAATGCTGTGCGTCCTAGTACCTTCAAGTTACATCCACCCTCACCTGTTGGCACAGTTTTTGTTAGTTCATCACATTCTGTTGTGGGTGAAACTTGCCCTGGGGTGCACCAAGACCCCCGCGCCAGTGGTTGCGTTCTAGCATACGGCGGTGATTTTTACACGTATTATTTATCATTAGAAAGTAAAGTTTAGCTTATTTTTCATTTTTGTTCATTCTTAGTAATTTTCAAACATTAATAATTAAAAAGCCGATGTGAGTAAGCCACATGAAAACTATTTGCCAAAAGTATTGGGACTCCAAGATGCTTCAGAGTAGTATGGACGTAAGATTCCAAAACCTGTTTCTTATAACCAAAAATTTATAGGATTCCTTATATTTTCCAAGATTTCATTAAATTTGTTCAAAATAAAAACTTTAAGAAATTTTGAGAATATATATGGCGATTGTTTTGTTTTCTCACCAAAAATTGCCATATTTTAGTAAAATTTTAGATGTGTGAGTTTAGGTCCAAAAAATAAGCAATCTATTATTAATATACTAAAAATATTAATTTTTTTCCATGTTTCCAACACTAATTTACAAGAATATAAGGTCTAAAACATTTTAAATTACACTTTAAATTTGTCATGCAAACTGAACAAAACCCTTACATTTTCAACCAAAATTTTCGTAATTTAAAATTTTTCTTTTTTATATAATTAAATTTGAGTAAATCTACTTGTAAGTGATAAATAATGGTTTAAAACATTCCAAACTATAAGGAAAGCAAAGGTTTTGTAATAAAATGTGTTTAACAATATTTTTACAAAAGTCTTAAAATGGGGGTTCAGCAGACCCCCGCGCCAGTAGTAGTGTCACAAAAAACCGCGCCAGTACTAAAGGGTTAAATATAAGTTTGACGGGCGCGGCCTGTCCCTTGAGCTGGCTATGTTTGCATAAGCAACTACTGTAGAGACTAGTTGGGCCTAGCTAAACAGTTTAAACATAAACTTTTCTTGTCTTCGAACTAGTCTGGTCATTACTAAGAAATATGCTAGCCTAGTCGTTCAAACTAGTATAGAATGGGCAATAACCCAGGTATTTTCAGTGATACCTTGATATGTAATTTTATTGTGAGCAATTGATTGTGGACGCGGTGTTCCTTATTGGGGATTAACATCCGCACTAATAAATACTACGGTCATAGGACCGTACTCATAGTTAGACAGGTTTATAAAATTGTTAACCGAGGAAATTTTGGTTCGTATCCCACATTAAAATGTAGATCCCTTAGTTGCCATTTACTGTTGTTCTATTAATTAACAGTCCTCTCTAAGGAACAAGTCGACCTTAGTCACGATCATCCTTCACTCATCTGTCATTCATACTTGGCTTGAAATACCTTCCTGGGTAGGACGCTATTCCAAGTAATGTATCTAACGTAGGTCTATCTAATGTATTAAACAAACATAGCTCGAGTCATATAGGACATTCTTGATTTAATTCAACAAAAAGAGGTGATTCGCGCTAATTTAAGATCATACAGATAGTATATCAATAAATTAAATGAAAATTTGAGTTAAAGAGGTAAAGAATAGTGACCTAGACCGAAGTCTATAAAATAGGCCATGCTGCAGCGATCGCTGTGACACGTCACATAAGTAGGCTGGGAACTAACATCCTACATCACAATACTCAATTCCACATTCACCTTTCAGTACAGGCCTTATGGAGCAATGCAATTCTATTACCTATGTTGGGTGTATTTGTTTACTATTACTATTTGTTTACTATTTGTATATTTGTTAATATTCATGACATATTAATATGAAATTATCCACTGATTATTACATAAGCTGGCTAGTACGACTTAAAATGCCATTTGAAATACATTGATTATGGAAATCCTCTACTGAAAGGTGAACGTGGAATGAAAAAATTAAACGTGGGTCCCAAAATGAAAAGTTAAAATGGTCTTGGACTTAGGTCTTACCACGAGTACTACCGTGATAGCTTATTCCTTCAAGGAAATTCGCTAAAATGAAGAAAACCGAACCAGGTTCACAAAAAAGTGTCGTTTGCCAAAAAATCCTGCGGTAAATCCATTTAACTTTAAGATGTTCAGTAGTTAAACCATAATGTTGTTATTAAATTTAGTCCTCTGATTAAACTTTACATAAGTAAATTGTTTTTTATCTAAATAATATAGTTATTATTATCATGTTGAGTCTGTAGAACGTTATTGTGGTTTACTACTTACGCCAAATGCATACTCTTGCCCGCATTCTTCATGGTCTGCATCATGCATGGCCCCTCCCGCATGCTGTAAATGAGCACAATCCTACTATAGTTAAGAGATAATAATTTTTCTCTATATAGTTTTTAAGAATTTAATGAAACTTAAGATGATTTTTCCGCTTCGCTGTGTAAAAGCAAACAAACAATTGTAAATAAAAAGTAATGCATCAGCTGTTAAGCCCTTTTCTTTATGTAATTAGAGAAACAATTTGATCGAAAAACTAATATATAATATTTCCTTGGATTTTCTCACCTAATGCTCAGTTTGCAATATTTTGCGATTCATCTGACTATGCTGTAGGCGGTGTTTTACAACAAAAAGTAGGAGGCAGTTGGCAACCGCTATCTTTCTTTTCTAAGAAGCTGAGTACAACTCAACAAAAGTATTGCGCTTACGACAGAGAGTTGACAGCTATATGCTTAGCTGTAAAGTACTTTAAACACATGATAGAAGGCAGACACTTTACCATATTTATAGACCACAAACCTCTCACATTTGCTTTCCGCCAAAAGTCTGAAAAGTGTTCACCTGGACAATTCCGTCACTTGGAGTATATTGGTCAGTTCGCAACCGACATTCGCCATGTTTCTGGACAAGATAACGCAATTGCTGACGCTTTTTCTAGGATAGAGGCAGTTACCATTGACTACTAATCTTTAGCTATATCACAGGCAGAGGATGAGGAACTAGAACACTATCTACAAAGTGAAACCAACTTGAAACTCAGGCAGACGTGTGACAAGTCACAATTGGACTCCTATTGGTACGTTTGCTCCTCCATCTTCTCGGTTTGAACACATCCACATTGACTTAGTCGGCCCGCTTCCTATTTTTGAAGGGTACAGATACTGTTTGACCTGTGTTGACCATTTTACAAGGTGGCCAGAAGCAGTTCCACTTGAAACATGGAGGCTGAAACTGTAGCAAGTGCATTATTTACTACCTGGATTTCAAGGTTTGGAACACCGCTGCGGATCACCACAGATCAAGGTAGGCGATTTGAGTGCAGTCTTTTTCAGCAACTGGGGAGATTTTTGGGAACAACTCGTCTGAGGACAACTGCCTATCATCCAGCAGCCAATGGTCTTGTGGAACGTTTCCATCGACATATTAAAGCGACCATCAATGCTACGGGTCGCTGGACGGAAGTGCTCCCAGTAATCCTACTGGGCGTAAGAGCTGCTTGGCGAGAGGATCTACAAGCTTCTTCTGCCGAACTGGCTTATGGTCAATCACTTAGACTGCCGGGGGAATTCCTTGCACCTGGCCGAACCGATCACCAGCTAGATCCTCCAAATTTTTCTAAGGAGTTTCGACGACATTTTAATTATCTTCGCCCTGTCAGTGGAACAAGACATGGTAGTAAGACACCTTTCGTATTCAAGGACCTAGCGACTTGTTCTCACGTCTTCGTGCGTACGGATGTCTCGAAAGGACCACTTGATAAACCATACACAGGCCCTTACCCTGTCATCAGTAGATCCGACAAGACCGCAGTTGTGCAGATGCAAGGTTCTGACGTAACAGTGTCGATGAACCATCTTAAACCAGCCTACCTTTTGGCATCTCACGACTCGACGGAAACAAACGATCCTACGCTTGGACCTACTCCTGTCTAGAAGACACATGACAAGTCGATGTCGAATGATTCATCAAACCTGAAACCTGCCATAAAAACTGCAATTTCCGGACGGAAAGTTCGTTTCCCTGTTCGTTTCCGAGGTTTTGTATCGTGATTCACGTAAATCACTGGTAGGAGGGTCTTGTAGTGACTAACTAAATGTTTCATATTTTCTTTCTTTTAAGTTAGTCAACTGATAGTTGATCTGGTGAGAATTTTGTAAATAATTATTTTTTACTTTATTTGTTTTTGTTGTCCATAGCAACTGTGTGTATTTTTTGGGGATCAGAACACAAAGCATGTAAATAGAATCAAAACGTATAAAATTAAATTTGTTCAACTAAAATATTTACCAATTCATTTTTATTATAATAACAAAATAATTAGGAAGAAGTGTTTCTTTCTCCCAAAGTGATGTACCATAGGGCGTAGCCCTGAAGGAATTTTAAAAAATCCTTTCTTAGCAGATACCTATGTCCCGAGAGGAACGTTTGTGCGATGTTTCAAGGTTCTTGATCAAGTAGTTTGGGCTGTACGATGATGGGTGAGTGATATTTGACAAATATATAGTAGATTAAATTTTCTCTGACCAAGTAATCTGAATTCTAGCGAATTTCCTTAGAAATAAACTATTACCGTCGTTTTAACAGAATGGTCAAAAAATATCCGTTCTGGGTAACATAAGCAATCATATTAATTTTTATATCAATTGATAGCTTTTTATGTCAAACTTCTGGATATCAAGTGAATTTATCGCGAAAATGATTTTTACCTGCAAAAATTAAGATTTTTTCAAAATTTAACATGGGTTTACATAGCGAATAGAATTTTCTTTTGTGTGTCTGTAAGCACGATGACACTCGTAAAAATTGTCCAATCGTGAAAAAATTTCGTACTCACAATGTAAAACTAGGTCCTCTTGCACGAGTTCGTAAACCGGCCAGATCGACATATCCAAAGTGGGGAAAAGGCTACTTGTAGCCCCCAAAAATGGGGTTTTTGGCTTTTTCAAATTGAAAAATTAAAGTTATCAAATTTTTATTATCACGATTGGATTCATATTGAAAAAACAAACAATTTGGTGCCATGAATCGTTGCTCTAAGTTAAATGGTCTCCGAGTTATCAGTGGAAATACCTCTGGAAGGCTCCTTTTTGCACCTAAAAAATGGGGGTTTTCAGTACAGTAGAACCTCGATTAACCGTCACTATTTTATCTGCCACTCTCTGTTATCCGTCACTGCTTCCGGGCTCGCAAAATGTTGTATACTGGCGTCGTGCAAAGCACATAAGAAAGTGCAAGCGCCATTGTGATTGAACGCGACTGTCCGCGGCTAATGACCTTGAGTTTCCGCCGAAAATCTCTACTCCCATGCAAGGAGAGGTATGGGGGTGAGCGAGTTATTTATTATTACTCATTGGTATAGTGATTTTTTTGTTTATTTTTTGTGTTTTTTTGTTTTTTGTTTTTTTGTTTTTTGTTTAACGCCTTGTAGTTCAGTATTGCATTGTGTTTGCTGTTACACGGTGTGTAGCGAGATACGCACTGTTAATCAACTGCAGTTGGTTACAGTAACTGTTGATTGAAAACGAGTCGTACTAGGGCTTGACCAAAAGATTGAAATTACGTTTAAGGGAGGGCAAACAACAAGTATTGCGCTGATTTATGGTGTTGGAGGTCTCATTTACAAGATGACGGACTATCTTTTAATGTGAGGTTATGTAATTCACTCACTCACGAACACTGAATGAGCACAACATACAGTTTAGGTCTGTAATTACCATCGTATGAATGTAATTTGAATGTAAATATATATAACCCACTTACACAGGGTTTAATAGCTAAACAGTTAATAGCTGAACAGGTTTATAGCTAAATTTCTGTTATCCGTCTATTCTCTTAACCTTCACACTACCGGTCCCGAGAGTGACGGTTAATCGAGGTCTACTGTATTTAAAAGTGATGAAAAAATATGTAATTTTTGTTTTAGCTATTGGATTTAGCTCAACGAAACAAACAATTTGGAATCTTGAATCGTTGTCCTAAGTTCATTGGTCTCCGAGTTATTTTCATTTCACGGAGTGATTCACGATTTTATCAAAAGTAGTTTTAATAAATCCATCCTATTTATTTAAAATAAATATATATTTTCTAAATTAAACTTATTTATGATTATTTTTTCAGAGACTATGGAGAACAAACGACGGCATTTTATTTTGATTTATAAATTTATCACTTTTTATATATTTTTTGTAATAATTGATTAATTATTGTTTTTTATTCGAAATTCGCTGAGTACGCAGGTTTGCTGCGACGAGGGTATTTGAGTCATACATTTCTTATTTTTGAAGGAAATCCTCGGAGTCGTTTTTGAGATCGTTGTGCAAACATATAAGCAAGCAAGCAAGCATGCACGGACGCACGGACGGTAAAATTGCTCATATAAGAGTATAGGATATGTAATTATTTCTTTTCCTTCATCTGAAGATTTAAATTTATCCGATTTTGATTGTAAACACCCAAGCTTCTTCATGTCCCTCACCACCTGTAGATGAGTGTGAAAATTAAAAAACTAGCAGTTGCCCGTGGCTTAAATATTAGGCCCACATTACACTATCAAATCAATATATATATATAAAAGAAGAGTTGTGTTTTGGTATATTTAGTGCTACAGCCAAAACTACACATCGTAGAACCATGATCTTGGTATCAAATTAAAGCTTGGAATCTCATGATCTGCACTATGGTGGTTGGGTTTCGATATCTTATTGGGTGTAGGCACAGGATCGTCCGAAAGGGACCCATGTCAAGGATTTTGTGAGTTCTTGAGGTTTTATTTGTTTATATCAAAACACATGGTTTAATTTGAAAAGGTAACTGTGGTTAAAGTGGTTGCCAACAGAATGCAGCACCTACAATTGTTTTGGTACAACAGGTGAATACAGTCTTATTTAGCAAATGTGTTTTTATTTACGTTCTCTATTATTTATTAAATTTTTACTCTTAGGTTATGTTATTAAAAAACATGAAGTGCACTAAAATGTAGAGTTACATATTTTTTTGTTTTTACATTCAAAGATAGTAAATAAGACGAAAAAATGTCAAAATGTAGAAGAAAATTATTGCAATTCCGTATCTTCTCACGTAAATGAATGATTGCAAGAAAAAATGAAACAACGAAGAGAAAGAAACACATCTCAAGGTATCACGGGAAAATTCACAGCGACATCAAGAAACACTGTCGTAGCAGATTTGGAACAGAAAGGGAGGTAGACGCCCTAGGTGATGAAAGAAATAATCAGAACAGAGATATAACGGAGAACCATTGAAAAAGGGATTAAACAGAAGAAGCTGAATTAAATTAAACAGTTTAAAAGCTGTTTACAAAAGGACGAGGAACTATGATTTTGGCTTTAAAGTACACATTAGTCCAATAAAACACCCGAATGTAGTAATTTGCAAGATGGTCAAAATGTGTAGTTATTGCATAGCACAAAGATTAATTCAAAAAGAAAACGCATATTATGTGCTGTTTGAAAGGGAAAATAAGACTGCCACCACCAAATATGCCACCGCCGGCTTTATCAAATAAATAATATGTATGGAGAAACATCATAATATATTGAATTTTAGATTACATTAGACGTTATAATTCTTGCTTCCAAATTACATCTTTTGGGCTACTATTTAGGCCTTCATAAGATTTTTCAACCCAGCGAAGCGGGTTAACAACAGCTAGTATTTTATAAAAGATCTTTTATAAAATATTTGATTTGACCAATCAAAATTCAAGTCAGCTGATTTTCAAAACAGAATCTTTAATCCTGATCCGTCAAATCAAATCTTTTATAATAGATCTTTTATAAAATATTTGATAGTGTAATGTGGGCCTATCACTGTCGATAAAAATTACAGCGGCTCTTACTCCCGCGCTTTGAACTGTTAAATAATTGAAGTATCCACAGCTGTTTACATTTCGTATCTGAATGTTTACAATCGCGAGCAGCAAATACAGCGGGTGAGTGAGTGCGCTGTTGGCGAAAATAATGTTTATTATTTGTTTGGGTATTTCATCAAATATAACATCATGTGGTAAAGTAAACACAAATTTACACCCGTAAAATTTAAACACAAACTAGAGGCTTAAAGGGGAAAATAGCCCCTAAGCGTAATCCTTTTTTATTATAAAACAAAAAAATTGCCTTTTGGATCCACCAATTTATGATTCTATCTAGCATATGGTTTCCAATCAAGTATCAGGGCCACATGTTTTAAGTAAACAAAGCAGACTTTTTGCATCCCAATGTTTTAGAATGTGACAGCTATTTTACGTTATTTCTAATTTTTTCGTAAGCCTGAAATAATTTCAGTATTTTCCCCAAGACCCTGGGATGAAGCCCCCATTCCCATCAAGCAATTTGATGCCCCATCCCATCATCCTGCGACCTTCCAACCGCCCAAAATTTCGGTGCAAAAAATCTGCTTCGTAATAACATAAGCTAAACAAACGTACTAAACTTTTATAATATTAAATTATGAAAAAAAAATTAAACCCTTAATTATTATAAAATTGTAAAATCTTAAATTTAAATTATTTATATGTTATAGTACATTGAACGTGCATAGTTAGCTGCATTTTGAATAAATACCACATGCCATCATCTAGCATATGGCTTTTATTTGAGCATCAGTAGTAGGAGTGCAGGGGTCTCGAGCAAAACTAGCTGGAATAACCATTTTTTGTCACTTTTTAAGGTTATTTTACCCTTATTAGACTTTTTTTAAGGGGCGTCTACCCAGGTTTAAAAAATAAACGGTTTTATAACAGACTGAAAATTTATTAAACACAAGAAAAGTTCACACTGGTTTTACTCACTAAGGTTCACACTCGTACCAGTGTCTACCACCACCCACTATTGCGGCTAGGTCTTCATTAACACGGGTTATTCACTGGTGTCCGAAGACTCTTAGTTCGGTGTGGGGGTCGGGCGATCTCCTGGGCCGAAGCTGATCACAGGAGGTCACGGTTATGGCGCGGACAGGCGTCGACGGCGCTGCTCCCTGGCTGCTGACGGGGAATACGGGCGGATGATCCACTGGATCTAACGGATGAGCTAGCTCAGACGGATACGGAGGTGTACCAACTTGGTTCACCGGCTGGTTTCAACTGACTGCTGAAACATCGGAACCCACTATTAAACCCAAGCACAAGATAGTGGGAATGAAATAGTGGGGTTACTGCCAAGGGATTGCGCCACTTGGCAATTACGGACGGGAAAACGGAATTCAGGAATCTGGGTACATCGGACCACTGGGATAACCTGAACGGACAGACTGCCGAGGGCTCAGCTCGCCTCTGCGACGGTACAGGGGGACGGGCCAGTCACCGAAGGCGCAACGTGCCTCTGCGGTGGCTGAGACGGACCAACCAACGAGGGCTCAACTCGCCTCGGCGATGGTGCGGAGGACGGGGTCTGCGGTGGTCAGGGAAGGGGAACGGGACCCAGTCACCGAGGGCGCAGCTTGCCTCTGCGGTGGCCGGGGACAGACTGACCGCCGAGGGCGCAACTTGCCTCTGAGGTGGTCAGGGAAGGGGAACGGGACCCGGTTACCGAGGGCGCAGCTTGCCTCTGCAGTGGTCAGGGAGGGGATACGGGGACCCGGTCACCGAGGGCGCTACGTGCCTCTGCGGTGGCTGGGGACGGACTGACCGCCGAGGGCGCAACATGCCTCTGCGGTGGTCAGGGAAGGGGAACGGGACCCGGTCACCGAGGGCGCAACTTGCCTCTGCGGTGGCCGGGGACAGACTGACCGCCAAGGGCGCAATATGCCTCTGCGGTGGTCAGGGAGGGGATACGGGGCCCGGTCCCCGAGGGCGCAGCTTGCCTCTGCGGTGGCTGGGGACAGACTGACCGCCGAGGGCGCAGCGCGCCTCTGCGGGGTTCAGGGAGGGAGAGGGGAGGTTGCCGCCGGCTCTACGCGCCGTGGCGGCGGGGGTGGGGAGCTTCGGTGGGCGGAGCGTAGTTGTAGCGCTACTAGTGGCCACTGTCAGAACTCTAACTTCGTTGCAATATTCTTGTCTAGATTTTATTTATTAATTAGATAGTACATTATTTTGCCGTTTCCTACGGCTGTATAGTATTTTATTAAATACCATAAGTATTTATGAAAGTGAGTATAACTGTGCATTACAGTAATATTTGTGTTAAATAATTAGTTCATAGCCTAGTAGGCCTATATATTTTAATATCGATATCTGTGCTCCAGAATTCATGGACAAGTAGTCTGTTATTTAGAATTGGGCATGATTTTTTAACATTACAACTTCTCCTCCTTACTCCAAGACATATACTCGCCTATTAGCATAACCATCTCTCTCTAGTACAAGGCCGCGGCGCTAGTAAATGGCAACATCGCGCCTAAGGGTTCAGCTGATTTGGTTATCCATACTCTCTTATGGCACTATTTTTTGTTTACTTGAAACCAGCTGGCTCTGTTAGGGAAAATCAATGGTTTTACTATGCAAAAAACCCTTGAGAAGCGACGTTGCCAGGTCGAAGGCCGCGGCCTTATTACTAGAGGTGGTTATGCTATTAGTCATCTGTATAGGCTGTCTCTTGTCTAAAATTGTCAAAAAATTCCTCCCACTGCCTTAGTATATTTTTGAGCTAGTATACGTGTTCTCATACATTTACTCCTCTATTAAAAATTATATTCCTTCTTCCACCAATATTTTCTCTTAATGTTTAAATGGTTATTGAGAGTAAATAGATGCTGTCTCTCACACTCCTACTAATGCGTTGATTCCCACTTTTACTAACACTTTTTAAAAATTAACGTTGGTCTTTATTGTCCGGTTTGTCTAAATGAAATATAACAAATAACTTTTAAAATATAAAATTACGAAAAAATATGTATAAATACTAACTTTGGTCTTTGTTATCAGATTTGTTTGATATTTGGATATGTTGCTAAGTTGAGCAAGTGCGTATGTAAGTGGTACATAATATTTGTAGTATTTGTGTAAAACTGTCTGTCGGACCTACATATTTAGAAATGATTTGTAGCTACGGATTGAGGTACAAATCTAATTTTACTTACGTCTTCAATCCATTAAGTGTGTTGTTAGACATGTTTTAGCACTAGACCATCCTCAGTATCTTAACACTTGCAGGTTCACTTAGTTTCCTATTATCTTGGCTTCTTTGGTGTTGTTCCAAAGCTGCGTCAATTTGTTTAAAATAATTTCTGATTTGGTACACATGGCACATACACAAAACACAGATTTCGAAAATATTAAAAACATTAAAAACCGGACGTGCGCACGCTTTTGGGAATAACTTTTTTTGGCCCGTCACATTTTTATCTCTGGTATGTTATGGTACAACTACCTGTACCTATCACCCTTGTACACGAACTTTGTGTTGATAGTGAGAATTTTAATACAAGTGAGAGTGCCATGTATGTTACATGTGACTGGTGTGGTGTTTTTCTTAAATTAATTTGTGAATTTATTTGTAAATTTTCCGCAAAATGTATATATTGGAGTAACGTTTTTTTGACCGTAATATTTTTATCCCTGGTATACCTTATATCAACCTTATACACTAACTTTGGTCTTTACTATCAAATTTGTCTAATACTTCCCATCCGAAGATCATTATGAAGATGTTACGAGGATTAAATCTACAAACCACGATATTAGCTCTGTGATAACTAACAAAATACCCCCGTTGTAGCAGACCTGCATACTCAGCGAATTTCAACTGCAAAACAACATATTTCGATCCAACATAGCGAGATTTGACATGTTTTTGTAAGCTCCATAAGAATAACATGGGGAATGAGTATGGAGGTTTGCTGCTACAGGTATATTAAAACTGGGTGTTTTAATTCAATATTTAGTAGATCTGAACTAGAAGAAGCCATTTACCAAGTTTTATCAAGATATGTTGAGAAATAAGCGAGATATAGAATTTAACTTATTTCCCATAAGGTTAACATTGGGACAACGTACTGCGTTTACCACTTTCAATATCTCGGCAACCAATGGACATAGAGCCATGATTCAAAATACTAAATTGTTTGTTTTTTTGGGCTGAATTCAATGGTGCCAATAAAAATTTGAAAAATTTTATTTTTCTATGTAAAAAATTCAAAAAACCCATTTTTGGGGGGGTTTATCCCCCTTTACCCCCCCTTCCGGTGGTCCGATCGGGCTGGTTTACGAACTCGTCCGAATAATTACTACTTTACACGTCTATGCCAAATTTCATTCCGATTAGACCATTTTTGCGCAAGTTATCGTGCTTAAAGACACATATATATATATATAGATATATATATAGATATATATATATAGATATATATATATATATATATATATATATATATATATATATATATATATATATTTATGAAAGTGAACTAATGGTGTTTTTGGCATCTGAGGACCTCAAAAAGAAAAGTTATGATGGTTTTAGGCTTAGGTCTTACCATGAGACCTACGGTAACAGCTTCTTCCCTATAGGGGAAATTCGCTAAAAGTGTTAACTTTTAATGATACCAAGAGATATGTTTTTAGTGATGGTATACATACCTCGGCATGGGGCCACTATAAAATTTATCGAACATGAATCTGTATTTTCCATTATTTTTTCCTCTTTCTTTATCTATAAGAAAAATACATATTTTGATTTATCCCAACATTGGTGGCATAAATCTCTAAATTGTTTAAATGTAAAGACATTCCCAATATGATTATTGTAAATATGTTTCAAATTTAAATCGTTTTGTTTTCATAAAATTAAAAAGTTTACATCATCTCTTTTATACTGACTTTACTATATGACTGACGTGAATAAAAACTGTGAATATTCCTATGCCTACCAGTTGAGTAAAAGTCTCTATATCTTTACTATTTATATCGTCGAAAACTACGAGAGAATGTGGTTTTACCTCACTTGGTGTAATTTCACAGTGTTCACTTCAATAAATTTTTATATTTTTCTTGTTCTAAAGTTGTAGATATTATGTATAAATTAATTGGAGAATGTTATACCTTCTTTTTGTACAATTAAATTATAAATGACCACTGTCTTACCACACCCACTTGGCCCACAGATAATACAACGTATATTACTAGGAAACAATCCGTATTTCTTATTATAATTCTCTTTCATGGCCTCTTGCTCGTATAACTAAAGTGCATCCTGGATCAGATGGTGTTGGTACGTGTCGTTGGACTCAAAACTGCCAATGGACAGTTCACGCGACCTGTTGTGAAAATGTTTCCCCTCCGATCAATTGAACTGCTATTAGAATAAACTCCTCTACTTCAACTTAGGTGAAACATATTTTTTAAGTTTATTTTCTAATTAATAGTTGTAAATATTTTAGTTTTCTTATTTTCTTAATTTCATAAATATTATGTTTAATGGTCCAATTCGTTTGTATCAATGTTTTGTTGAAGCAAACATTGCTTCAAGGGAGCCGGTAAGTTCAGGAAATAGTACCTTTATTTATTTATATTTCAGAATTTTTAAAATGAATCCCCTTAAATTTTATTTTGTTTAGTATCTTTATTTTTTATTGGCTCCAAAATCATTCCTAAAAAACTAAATTTGTAAAGTCAGCTGCGATAGGCTAAAAATATTCAAAATTAAAATAGTGAATTGTGATTGGTTTACATCAAGAATTAATTGTGTTTCCCGTCGCCTATCTCCTGTTCCTGTTCTTCTTCAGTTTGGTGTTTGATAAACTCAAGATCAAGAAGCAAGATTGTTTAGCCCACTCAATAATTAAATTTAATTACTTAAGTTGAACTTTTCTAAATTCTTCCCACATCAAGATTTTAATTATTATTATTTGTATTTGATTTCCAAAACCAAAAGTATTGTAATGTTAAATTTGTACCATACTTATCACCAGTAAATTATTACATTATCCCATGGACCAATGGTGAGTTTTATTATTGCATACGAACTCTCAAGGTTACTGCACACCCGTATAACATACGTAAAATTCAGGTTTAAGCCCGGGAGTCGCGATAACTTTTGTAAAAAAGGTCCGATCTTGATGAAATTTGGAACATTCGTGTAAAGCGTCATTCATGACTTCGAGTTTGAAAACCAGCAAGATTGGTTTACTCTAAGAAGGTTTTTTTGACGAAATAAAATTAAATTTTATTCAAGATTAATTCATTTTCAAGATTTAACACCTTTTTACTAATTATTTTTAAATTTAACTGCTAAAATTTAATTCAGCTTAAAAAACAAACAATTTAGCATTTTGAATTATTATTCTACGTCAATCCGTTGCTTAGATATTGGATGTACTAAACACAGTACGTTGTCCAGTACTATTTTTAATTTTTCCCTCCAAAAATTATAGTTACCCTGATGGATAATTAAAAAAAATACAATTCTGAACAAATGATTAAATTTTCAGGTGATGAATATTTTATTTGTGTTTATTTTGAATAGAGAGTTCATTGATCAAGATTTTTCAGAAAATATACACTATATGAAAAATACAAATTATTTTTAAATTTAATAAAGGTAGTATGAGCATTTCGAGGGGGGGATGTCTTGGTCTAAACTGCCTGAAAATGTTGCATAATTTATGGTATGTTTACAATGATGAGGATTGATAATATGTTTTATTGAAATTAGTTGGAGATGCAGGTCTGCTGCAACTATATAACTGACCATATGATTGAATTGAATTGTTTTCATGAGATTGAGTTCTTTGTTTGTTTTGAGTGTTTTGAATTCATTGATTATATGTTTGTTGACGTAATTTATGTACTATAACAAGATTACAGCTATTAAAAATTAAAAGACTAAGAACTATATGAAATACAAATGTGTATGTATTACTAATGAAAACCAATGTGGTCGCCTTGTTAGTTTTTCTCTTGTTCAAAGCTCATGAATGATTAAACAATATACGTTTTTAGTATATTATTTACTTAACATATTCAAACAGTATCTTCCTTCAAATAAGTTGAATGCTCACATATACAAAATAAATCCTATGGAAATTCGCTGAGTACGCAAATCTGCTGCGTCGGGGGTATTATACTGTTACATTAGTATAGATACCCTTCGTACAAATGTAAAGATATCACGAAAGATTTTACGGAAGTTAGCAAGTAACAGTGCTAAATGTCTAGCAGTGAATATGTTTGTTGACGTAATTTATGTACTATAACAAGATTACAGCTATTAAAAATTAAAAGACTAAGAACTATATGAAATACAAATGTGTATGTATTACTAATGAAAACCAATCTGGACGAATAATATTAATATAATATTATTTTTAGCTAATTCATTCATATTTACCCTGGGTCATGCCATTGCAGATGCTTCAACATTACTAAAACAGCTGTTCAGTTCCTTGTATTTTAAATAGAAGTTACCAGCTGTTTAAGTAATTTTGAAGCTTGCAATGATATGAATCTGCGAATATTAGCTAGAGCAACCACTAGTCAAACTTCATATACTGATTCTTGTTTCCAGTACTCGGAACACTGCTCAGAAAAACTTTCAGCTTTTATAAAATAACGAAGGTCTGACGGTCGTGAACTCTTTAGATTGCCATAGAACATAAATATCGTCACTTGATTACCGGACTAGTTTGATGGTATCGGTGACTTTGCCAGCGGGCGCCGTGCTGTGAGGGGATGAGTCACAAGGAGAGAAATGCTTGAAGTCAAAAAGTGGATACGTGATGGCCAGGAACTCGGTTAAGATTATTATAACAAAAACCCATTTCCAAAGCATCGATACAGAACTCACTTACATATTTTTCTCAACTTACTGCTGTTAATTTAAATTGTGTATATAATGAGAGTGGTTCCACATAAAAATGTGCGTTACCCTACTAAATCACATAATATTCAACATGAAACTGTAGTCCTTTTTCATATCATCATATATTTAATTTCGTAAGGCGATTCTTTGCGTCGAAATTGTGGACATCTGGCAAGTCGTAGATAGATGGGAGAGGGCTCAAATTAAAGGTCTCTATTCCGTGATGGCGGGAAAAATAATGAAATGGCTTGAAATTCACCAGAAAAAGAGAAATAACGTAAAATATCTGTCATTAAAAGCATTGGGATCTAAAAACCTTTGCTTTGTTTACATAAAAGATGTGATACTAATGCTAATACTTGATTGAAAACCATGTGGTAGGCCAGATATCAATATAGGGTAGATTGGGATTGCTATGAAGGTATTTTGACCTGTAATAAAGGATCGTTTGAATTTTCCCTCATTAGGGGCTTTGAGCCCCTTCAAGCCACTAGTATCCTTGTAAGTCCAAGTAACGTGGGCTAACTGTGGTAAAAAATAACAACTGTACTCGCAATGAACAATTAAACTACTACTACTACTATTACTACTAGCTGGATTTTACCTACCATTGATGTGCATTCACACCTCGGATGAAATATCACTGGATCACGCTCTCAATGGACGAAAAACGTGCCAGCCTCCGAGGCCGTTGGGTGGCAAGAAGGGCCAAACTGGCCGCCGCGCGTTGAGTCTTTACATCAGTAAAGCTCTCTTTGAGCGACTTATGCCTCTATAATATGTTAAAATCTATGTTAGTGGGAAGAGTACATCTTGAAGAATGCTGCACTGTTATTTATATGATTTGAATAAAAAGAAAACGTTTGGTTTTCTTTAAAATAATTGGAGGTTTCTTGATAAATTTTCAATTTCGAATTTTTGTAAGGGGATCTTGACATTGAGACCAGGCAAACGTTATATTTTTACTAAGATAAAGCCCTGATAAACTAGTATTGTGTATTCAATTACCAAAATAAAATTAAGAAATATTTTATCATTATTGAAGTTTAATTTCACCCATCGCAGCCTTTATGAGGAAGCGCTGATAACTTTGCCTCCAGAAAAATAATTTAAAACAATAACTTCATTTTTAAAATACTTTTGTACTTTCCTAGTACCTATTGTATTTTTATTTTACTTCTTATTTTATGTAAGTGTAAAATTATTATCAGCAATTAATTGTAAATAGGAACAGTAGAAACATACGGAAATAACAACACGTTACTTCGTTCTTAATTGTTAACGAAGAATGTAAGTTTTTTCTTAATGCTATATTTTATCCTTCCTTTTTTTGCAGTAAAAAATTCAATATTCGCTCATAGGTGTACGATAAAATATTTAAAAAGTGCAATGAGATGTAGTATTATGTTAAAAGATGACGCGCATGAGTTTTAAATATCATAAACATTTTTCGTAAAAGTAGAGACAAAAATTTCTAATTTAAACATAGCTTTAAATTGCAATAATTAATTAACGAAGATAAGGGACAATGTTTAGCTATAAATTAATATAAACAAATAGTAAAGCTGTTCCTTCAATGTAAGGAGGTCTGGCGTTGTAAGAAAATTGTCGGCCCATAAGTTATCATATGGGAAATTTCTTGTTCGCATGCTACCTAATATTCAATTATTTAAATTAATCTCTTGCAAAAACGAGAAATCCTACAAAATAATTGTTGAAAAAAATTATCTTTGGAATGTTTTCTACATTTTTGTCACTGACACTTTTTACCTGACCAAAATATAAAAAACTTCCTCGCTTACTACTTTTTTCATATCTTATTCTAACAGCATTAAAACATTTTGCACGAAACAAGTTATTAAAATCTATGAAATCAGTTTTTAGAATCATAATGGTTACCGTAAGATTCGTCATTTCAAGCTGTAAACTGTGATACAGAATGTTATTTGTTTACTCAGTTTATTTTTTGGTAAATGTCAGTTTGATTCAAGCGCTGTTCACTCGACTGGCACCGGGGTCCCGCCAGTTTGGACCTGCTTGCCACCCAACGGTGAAAATGATGGCACGGTTTTCGCCTTACTTTTAGCATTGGAAGGCGCGATCCACTTATACTTCATCCGAGATCCGCACCGAAGAATTTGTTCGGCGGGTTCGTTTAATAACCGGAACGAAAGAAGTAATTAATTGTTGATTGATGTATTTGGTTTTATGGACTACGGTGACCGTGACTCGCCGGTGAGTACGGCTGAACGCTCTCAATGTAACGGAAGTTTCCTGCAGCACTAACTTTGAATTGTGTGTATCACAGAATACTTACCGGAGAAGCACGGGTAGGGCTTGGGAACATCAGCCGTCGCTAAAACATAAACAAATTGGTTAGATTTGAGTTTAAGGCTTTTAAAAATACTTAAAAAAACATGGTTCAAATGCCGCTTTATAAAGGGTGTCAGTAAGAAACGTTACCTATCTTTGGGATGTGGTTACTTACATTTAAAATAAGAAAAAAGTTTATGAATTAGGGTAAGCTGTGACATAAAATGCATACCTGCCGATTTAAATATGTGTCTGTCTTTTTGATTTTTTTCCCAAAATATATTTTATCTTTGAAAGTTTTGCACCAGCTCCATTGAAACACAGTATGCATATTTTACCAGTAAAGGTCAGTTTAAATAAAAATCAACATGACCCAATAGAACATTTTTAAATGGCGGACTTCAGTTCTTTAAACTAAAATAAAAGGGGAAAATGGTAGTCTGAAAAATAGAATTAATAATACAATCCTAAAACAATTTGATTTGCAATCTATGATACAAATATTATAAAAACAAGTTCACGAAAAGCTTTACTGTGATTGAATTTAGCTACCAAGGGGGACACAATGTATGTGTTCGCTATTGTGGCCTTTACTTTTAGGTCACACTTTAAAATACCTTAACCTGCTGCCCCCGTCGCGTGGACCTGCAATAAGAGTCGTCATCTCATATATCTTGAATTATACTCTATATCTCTCTTGAGGCCATTTTGAAAGACCATAATGAGATAATAGGAAGAATAGGTGATGGCATAACTAAGAGAGGAAGGAAGGGAATGGTTATGGCTGTTACGGAAGATCATAGTAGTAGTAGAATGTTGTCATTAAGGTTTATTTAATCTTATTCTTAACGCTGGAGTCGAAGAGAGTTGTGACATAATTCTATACCAACCATGGCTTGTTTTCAAAAGGTCTTAAGCTACGTCTGGTTTTTTGCTGTGCTTTATCTATTTTGATGATGATTGTGCGTCTGAATCAGCTTTCATCGACCCTAATGATAAAAACAAATGAAAACAAAACAGTTCGTACGATAAGCTTTTGATGAATTAGTTAAGACATTTAATATTTACCTACTTTGCCCTCTAAGCTGTATTAAAAAGGGATTTTTTACAATAGATGTGTGCAAAATAAAGAACCCTGGAACTGCATTTGAAGGAGTTAAGAGTTTGACACAATTTATTTTTGTACTTGGAGTGTTTTCAATTTTAATTTTGTTTATCAGTTACTTCACCCGTTGTTTGCACGTGTCAAAATCCATTGCCTGAATTCTAAGGCAGTGGTATGTAGAACAATAATAAATAGCTGTTAAGAGCAATTCTTGTTTCTGTTTGAAACTTAAGGGGTATAAAAACGGGGGGGGGGGGGAGAGAAAGAGAGATTAGACGAAAACCTTCTCAGGCTTAAAGAACGATTTTCCTAAGTTTCACGGCGATTACAGTCTGGTAAGTTATAAGGGAAATATATAGACAGGCAGAAAGAAAAGAGATTTGATCCCTTATACGATTAATAATACACGAAAAGATACAATGAATCGCTTTTTGCTCGCTAGATGAATCAATTCCCGGATCTCGTAGCAAACCCTGCATATGGTAATTATATAATAGGTTTAACTTATAAACTTACAATAATATTTTTTATATGACCACAAATACTGCAAATTGCAAAAGTATATAATTTCATAATTGAACACCTCCCGTCATGCCAGTTACTCATCTACGAAATTCGAATAGTGTTTTAAAGTAGCTCCTCTAAACATGAGACTCGTTACCTTCTTCTCCTCGGCGTACTGCCGCCGCCTCGCCCGGAGCTCGGGGTCGTTGCCTCGCGAGGCCACGCGCCGCGCCGTGTCCCCGGGGTGGAACACGTTCAGCTCCAGGTTCCCGTAGCGCTTCTCGCTGGCCACCTGCGGCTGCCGACTGTGCACCGCGCCCCTGCTCTTCGCCTGCAGTTTCATCTGTACCTTTGTCAGCTTGTGTTTCACATCCTTCAAGAGTTTCTTAGGTTTCGAAGTAGTATCTGGGAACTTCTCTTCACCCACCCAATCCCAAGGTTTTCTGCTAGGACTCTGTTTGCTCCTCAGCGGCACCCTCTCGCGCGCGACGTCGGTGCCGGCGACAGGCTGTTCGGCCGGAAACGTAATTTTCGTGACTTTTCTTTCCAGATAAACTTTTTGTCCCCTTTTCCTCTCCAAAGCCGCATAGTCTATCGTGCCTACTGTGGGTTTCATCATTGTCTTCGATGGTGCCCTCGTGTGGTGTGGTTCTTGTTCGCAAGGCTGTGGACACGACAAGATATACATTGGTCTGTCATAAATGTGTACAAATCGTAATAAACAGATTTAAGTGGATTCTAAATTACTTTTAATATAGTGCATTTCGTAACTAGTCCGGAAAGTGGCGTACGAGATCGTAACTAGTCCGGAAAGTGGCGTACGAGATAATGTTTCAATTACGTGGCGAAGCCGAGTAATTGAATTCTATCGATTACCGGTATAGCACTTTCAGACGAGTCACGAACGGTACTTTCCATCATGCCACCTTTTAATTTTTAATATTTTAAAACTTGTTAGTACAATACAAATTTTGGAGGTTATATTAGTGTTATCAATGATTACATTTCTGTTGTTTACTAACAAAACATATGATTCACTTGGCGCATTATATCTTGACCCATAGCCTATACTCAGTTCCACATTCACCTTTCAGTATGGAATTTCCATAAGCTGTGTATTTCATATGGCATTTTAAATTGTATTAGTCAAATTATGTTATAATCAGCTGATGATCTTATAACATGTTGATATGGATATTTGTAAACAAATATACTCAGCAAAGGTAATAGAATAGCTAGCTCCCATATGAAATGTACTGAAAGGTGAACGTGGAACTGAGTATTGTCCATTGCTGGAGCTGTCAGATATTGTTTATTGTCAATGATTTTGGACAACAAACAATAAAAAAAATTTCTACAAACATAAACTGTATTTTGTTGACAAATGACAATTAGGATATACACTGACAGCTTTTGGAAAATGCTAACACGTCAGGCTAGTACAACTTTGCGTATCAGCTGTGATCTCCTAATGAATTTCTCTCCACTCCAATTGCTTCAGGTGTAAAGGGTTCCCAAGTTTCAAGATATAATGCGCCAAGTGTAATTTAATTGCTCTTTTTAATATAGATTCAGGCATATTCGAATCAACCATGTTTACATTTGCATGTTTGTAAACACTCCTTAACATCACTATACTCAGTTCCACGTTCGACTTTCAGTATGGAATTTCCATAAGCTATGTATTTCATATGGCATTTTAAGTTGTATTAGCCAAATTATGTTAATCAGCTGATAATTTTATAATATGTTATTATGGATGTTTGTAAACAAATTTACCCAGCAAAGGTAATAGAAAAGTTATCTCCCATATGGCCTGCACTGAAAGGTGAATGTGGAATCGAGTATAGTCCTTTTTTCCAGTTTTATCATTACAGTTTACACAACCCACCTGGTAAAGGTTAGTTTCTATCACAGCTGAGAGTATTTGAAGCAGTAATTTAACGCGATTGTATGATGAAAACAAGTTTTCGCTTCTACTTGATGAGGTAATAGGTTTAAATTAAAGCCAAATTTGATCATAGAAACACTTTGAATCTGCAACACTCTAAATAAATTTGACTAGGAAATCTAGCATGAATAAAATATAAAACAATTTATGAAAGAAAATTTGTTAGATTGAGCAATTAACCATTTTTCAGTTTAGATATGTGCTTTTCGTTGTTTCGATGTTTGGATATGTGAAGTGATACGACAATTTAATTTTTTATTATTAAATAATAAAATCAACGATAACTCATGCAACTACTTAGATTCTCAGTCCAAATCTTACTTTCCATCTATAATTTTAGGCATTGAAAATACCTTTTCCTATATTTATACAGGTTGTTCTTTTTAAAACGCAACCCAAACCTTTATTTCACCAGTGAAGGATTATTCCCTCTCAAGATTCCTAGATTTCACTCTACAACATTATTTTCTTTGGGGATACATACAAATTAAGGTCCACGGAAACAATTCAAACAATTCACAGGATATTCAGCACCTCAAAATAAATATAACAAATTTAATGTGAGAAATTAAAAGACACACCGTCGAAAACGTGTTCGGGAATTTGATGGAGAGAGCACAAATTTCTACAAATGCAAATGGGAGATTGTTTTAACACATAATGTAAACAAACTAAATGTGATCAAACTCAAATAACAGGTTGTATAGAATGTAAAGATTAGGAAAACAATTCTCATTTCATATTTATATGTGTATTAGTCAATCTTAAAATGGGTCGCCTTTTTAAAAAACACTCTGTATATATATTTTAGATTTTCCATCATAGAGTGTACTTTGTAGTAAGGCTACGTTGGGTTGAATTGCGTAAATACTTAATATTGTTCGTTTAATAATTTGTGTAGAAACGTGTTTATTTTATTATATTCAACTTAAGTTGTTCTGCGCTATCTGATAGCAAACTAAAGAACATTTTACACGATCTGAGATTTTCTTAAATTTTCATTTGCTCCACTAAAAACAATACTATAATTAATTAAACTATAAAGCGAGAGGGGGAGGGTGATCAATCTTTTATGTCTAAAGCCTAAACTAACTTTAAGAGAAAACCATAAGTCTGATCCCCATCAACCAAAATGAAAGTTCTCGGTGAGAAAATCCCAAGGAAACATTTTAGTTTTTTGATGAAATCCCTTGGGGAACAAATACTGGGTGTCCTATAAGTAAAGTGCCAAACTTCGGGAAGAGATCATATGGGTCAAAATAAAAATAAAATGTAAAGTAACATTTTTTCCAAAAACGCTTTGTTTACCAAATATCCACCATTTTACAAAATATTTTTATCTACCTAGTTTTTAATCGATTTTTTTGAAACACGGTCTGCACCTGTATCTAGTCATGGATAATTTATGAAAAAATAATCAGCATTATCGAATCGTAAATTTCAAAATGGCGGCAGTTTAAAATCTTTAAATTTAAATACCGAAAAAGACATTTTTTTGTAGTACATTTTACAAAAAAAATATAAAGGGAGATAATATTTTGAAAATTTTATTTCCATTCCAACGATACCAAAATTATGAAAATCAGTTAAAATACAACTGAGTTATGGTCGAATTAGCCCATGGCTCAGCGCAACAATGAACTATTTTGCTTCGAAAATGCTGCCTCGCTAGCTAAATACGATCATAACTCAGTTGTTCATTAGCCGATTTCCATAAATTTGGTGTTATTAGATGAGAAAATTAAATCAACTAAAAATTATTATCCACTATATTTTTTTGTAAAACGTACTGTATTTTCGTTATTTCAACTTAAATATATTAAACGTCCGCCATTTTAAAATTTATTATTTTACCATGCTCACTATTTTTTTATAAGCTAACCTTGACGAGATACAGGTGCATATCAAGTTAAAAAAAATCTATGAAAAAACTTGGGAGATAAAAAATATTTTGTAAAAAATACAAAATGGCGGATATCTGGGAAACAAAGCTTTTTGGGGAAAAAACTTATTCATCGTTTTCTCTTTATTTTGACCTATATAACCTATTCCCGGAGTTTGGCACTTTACTTATGGGACACCCTGTATAAAGAGAAGAGCGGAACAGCTGATTTTGCTCCTGCACTGTTTTTTATGTCTGTCAATTGGAATTGGGTTTAATTTTTTAAATTTGTTTACATTCGTCTGCTTGGAGGGATACGCTACCTAACAGCCAACTTATATAATTTGACAAACAAACTTTGTTTGCATGATATGACATACACGTTTTATTTACATAACATGTTAGCGGATGTCGCAAATTTGACATTAGGCCTATTTACATAATATGAACAAAAACAAAAATTGTCGTATTGTCGTTTACTTTTCCCAGTGAAGTGGGACACCATAAGCTTTTTTTATATATTTATCATTCGCCAGCGAGAGGCCAAATCCCTCGAAGGCGGACGAAAACACACGAGGAACTTTGAAATATCCGTAAATTCATAGGTCAAAGTGCCACTATGTAGCGGACAATGAATAACATTTTAGGGCAAGACACAAACAACAATAACAAAATGATTCATCCAATAGGAAAGGACGCGAAGTCGTGATAAAAAATGCTTCAGCCAATGACAGCGGATCTTGCGAATTATAGCTACCATAGCCATTTTTAGTAATAAGGCCGCAGCCTCCGATCTGGCAATGACCCTTCTCAAGGGTTTTTGCATTGTAAAAACCTTTAGAGAGCCTGCTGGTTTCGAGTAAACAAAAAATAGTGCCATAAGAGAGTATGGAAAAACAAATCAGCTGAACCCTCAGGCGCAATGTTGCCATTTACTGCCGCCGGCGCCGCGGCCTTGTTCTAGAGATGGCTATGATTATACTCGTTCATTTTGTTTGCTTACTGAGGGAAATGCCTGTCGCTGGCAAACGATAAGTGAAATTTCCCTCCCTCTCGAGCTTCATAGTTGTATTAATTCTACTGTAGAGTAAAATCGTAAGCATCCTGCTATTTTTTAGTATCCAACGGCTGTTATGGTTTCCAAATCAATACGTTTCTGTACACCCCGTGGTTTTCAGATTTAAAACGTTGGGTTTTTGTGTGGTTAGGGGCCTTTTTGAGATTATTGGCCTTCACCGACCCCAGGTTATTGCTGTTTATTGTATTTCATAAAGTAATGAGATTAATTCATAATCCAGGCGATTTATTATAATTTTCATATTACCTCAGGAGGCGTTCCGTACGTTTGATACGGTTGAATGTGGCTGTCGACGAATTTTCGTTCTGCTTGCATCTCTCTTAGACCCGTTCCACGAAATCCAGCTGCTTCCATCTCTGCTGCTGTTCCTTTAAAAGTCTGAAATAAGGTTTTCTTGACTCAAAACCATTGTACATTTATTCAATTGCAAACAATCTATTACAATTATGCTTAAATATTTAGGTAAATTGAAAAATCTTACCGTACCTTTATGAAAAGCCTTTATGATACTAAACTTTTTTTTTTGTAGGAGGTGGAATGCGTTTACGCACACTGAGGGGCTCGTTGTCCCCTCAGTAGTGTCGGACTCCCACGAGCTCGATGTCCCGTGAACTACCGACTAAACCACCTCCCTCGGCACCGAGGACACTAGCCTGGAACTGTTTCACACATTACTTCGGGCTAGGCCTTTGATATTACGCCACTAGGTCAACCTCCTTGAGGAAAAGCTGAGGATTAAGGCCGATCGAGGTCGACCTTTTTCGCCCGAAGAATGGCCTGGACGTAGTGCTGGACACAGTTCCAGTTGCCCTCTCCCTGGAGCATAGCTCCGACGATGTTGTTTGGGCTGACGACCACGCCGATCTCAGATGAAAGCGAGGCTCGGCGGACGTGCCAACGGTCGCACTGAAAGAAGGTGTGCTCAGACGTGTCTGGGATGCAATACAGACAGTCCGGGCTTGCGACTTTGCCCATCCGGTGCAGATAGGCTCGGAAGTACCCGTGCCCAGAAAGAAACTGGGTCACGTTGTAATCGACCTCGCCGTGCTGCCGTTCCACCCATGGTCGGACGGAAGGTATGAGCTGGAAGGTCCAACGTCCCCTCGGCTCGGCTTCCCAGTCACGCTGCCAGGAGTCGAAGCTGCGATCGCGCTCTTCCCTGGCAGCTGCTTCCCGGCCCACTTCAGGCCTCCTCCGGTAAATCGCCTGCCTCTCCCTAGCGAGGAAGAGGACGGGGATGACTCCGGCGATCACCATCACAGCAGGCTCGGAGACTGTGCGGTAGGCCGAAGCGACCCGCAGAGCTCCTCGACGCTGGACTCGGGCAAGCCGGTCTCGGAAGACTCGCTTCTCGAGTGCGTGAGCCCATACCTCCGCCCCGTACAGCAAGACTGACTGGACGGCAGTCATGAGCAGACGGCGCTTGCAGGAGCGAGGACCGCCGACATTGGGCATAAGCCTACCAAGGGCAGCGACACCCTTAGCAGCTTTGTCGGCGGCGCGCCGGATCTGCTCGCCGAAAGACAGTCTGCTGTCGACCATGACTCCCAGGTACTTTGCAGCAGGCTTAGTCTCGAGTGTGACGTCACCTATCTGCACCGGGAACACGGTGTTTATCCTCTTTTTGGTGAGGACGACGATCTCCGTCTTACTGATAGCCAGGGACAAGCCGTGGTCTCGCATCCACCCGTTGACCTTGGCCATTACTACGCTGAGCCTCAGTTTTGCCTGCTCGACGTTCCTCGCCGCGATCAAGGCAGCGACGTCGTCAGCATAGCCAACGAGGCGGGTCTCATCCGGCATGTCTAGCCTCAGCAAGCTGTCGTAAGACACGTTCCAGAGGTCTGGTCCGAGAATGGACCCCTGCGCAGCCCGGAAGTGATGGGAATGCGCCGCTGACCTTCGGTCGTGTCGTACAACAGAACGCGGTCTGACAAATACGCTTCTATCATACGCAGGAGGTAGGAGGGAACTTGGAACGTATGCTCAAGCGCCCACAGCATATCGCTCCACCTGGCGGAGTTGAAAGCGTTCTTCACGTCGAGCGTGACGAGAAGGACCACGCGGCGCGACCAGTGGTTGTGGTCCTCCGCCCTCCGCACTGCCTCAACTACCTCCTGGATAGCGTCGATGGTAGAGCGACCGGATCTGAAGCCGTACTGCTGCGGGGACAAGTCCCCCGCAGAGACGATGACCTCGGTCAGCCTGACGCGCAAGAGCTTTTCAAGCACTTTCCCGGCCGTGTCGAGCATACACAGGGGTCGGAAAGAAGAAGGGGTCCCCGGTGTACTTTTCGCCTTGGGGATAAGAACAAGGCGGGCAACCTTCCACGAAGAAAAGAAAACGCCTTCCACCAGACACGCGTTGAACATATCGAGCAGAAACCTTGGGTTCACCTCCGCAGCGAGCTTGAGCACCTCCGCCGGAATGCCATCGGGACCGGGTGCTCTTCTGGGTCGTAGGGATCGGACGGCGGCGGTGAGTTCCTCTTCCCGGAAAACTGGGAAGGTGCCTACCTCTCCGAATTCCCTGACTGGCCGAACTGGGTGGCTGGGAAACAGTGCGGGGGCCGACGACGGCGGCCATGGCTTGTGGTTCCATGACCGCAGGTGGTGAGCGAGCCCCTAGCTTCTGGGTTACAAGTTTGTAGCCCGTCCCCCAGGGGTCGTTGTCGATATTCTGACACAGCTGTTTCCAGCACCTGACTTTACTCCTATTGATGGCACCGCGGAGCTCTCGGCGAGCCGCTCTGTGCTCAGCCGATCTGGCATTTGCATCAGGGCGGTTCCTGGCTCGCTGCGCAGCTCGTCGGAGACCAAGGCATCTCCTCCGGAGTTCCGCGATTTCAGGCGTCCACCAGTAAACCGGCTTCTTCCTGTGGCGGCGGGAAACTCCGGGCATCGACTGCTCACACGTGGTCGCGATGAGTCGCATCGTCGATGCTACCAGATCTTCGGCACTTGTGAAATTCTCAATGCTCTGGTCTTTAACTACTTCTTTAAATGTGTCTTTGCTCAGACGACTGGTATTCCAGCGTCGAGCCAGAGGAGCAGGTTCAGCGCGCAAGCGCGCGCCCTCAGGAAGGACCATGAAAAGGATCGCCTGATGGTCGCTGGAGGAGTAGACCTCGCAGACGTGCCAGTCGGAGATCCACTGGACAATCCCTTCAGAGGCAAGGGATATGTCAGGGATCGTCTCTCTGCACCCTGGACGGCGAAAGGTGGAAATGCCGCCCGTGTTGGGGATGCAGAGGCCCGACCTGGCAGCCGACTCGAGGACGTAACGACCTCGAATGTCGGTCCGCGGGGAACCCCATTCCACGGCTTTGGCGTTAAAATCGCCACCGACTATGACCCCGCCAGAGGTGTTCATGATCTCATCCTCAATGGAATCGACCATGTGGCAGTAGTCTCCGATCGGTTGGTTTGGCGTGAGGTAACAAGAGAAGAAGGTGAAACCCCTGCTCCTCACCCAAACAAAGCCGTTGCCCGATCCGGAATCGAGAACAGGCACCTTTCCGAGGTCCAAGATCCAAATCGCCGCAGTGCCGGAGGGATCCGAGAACCACTGCGAGGAGCGTCGGTTCTGGTACTGCTCACTGAGAAGTAGTAGGTCAGCACCTTGCTCCGTGGCGAATTGGAACAGCAAATCATTTGCTGTCCTGCTCCACTGCATATTAAGTTGCAGAACACTAATCATTTCTTTTGTGTTTGGCGAAGCTCCTGGATGGCCCGCCTGTACTGCCCGCAACGACCAGACCCAGCGTAATGCTTGACCTGGTCGCCCTTCAAGCCGGCTTCTGTACACAGGATACAGGACAACGCTGCGTTGCATGCGCTGGCCTTGTGGTCCTGGCCGCCGCACTTGAAGCAGAGCTTGCTTCTATCGGGTCCAGGACAGCGATTAGCTACGTGACCGAACCCCAGACATTTAAAACATCTGGAGGCCACGAGCTTCTCGCGCACCCGACAGCTCACATACCAGACTTTGAGGTGGCCCTTCTCCAGGAGCTTCTCAGCTGCTCTGGCTCCCAGCGTGAGGATCGCCACCTTCTGACCCCGAGCGTTCGCCTTTGAGAGGAAGGTTTTCACCTCGACGTTGTCGCCGATGGCGGATTTGACGGCAGCGGTCACCTCCGCCTCGGTCGTGAGCTCGTCAAGGTCCCTCACCTCCAGCGTCGACTTGGGCTCGAGAACGCGGAAGGTCGCGTTCGCCCCCAAGATGGTCTGCAAGTCCTCGCTGAAGGCGGCTTTACTTTTGGAGGCATCACCGAGCTCGACCAAAAGATCGCCGGCTCGGGTCTTCCTCATGCCCTTGATGACGGCGCCCTTCTCATCGGGCTTCGCTTTGCTGCGAATCTCGCCCAGCACGTCGGCGTAGGATTTACCCTCCGACGGCTTGATGAGAAGAGCGTCCGGCCGCTGCTTGCGGGACTTCTTCCTCGGCGCCTTTTTCTTGTCCTGGGTGCCAGGCTGGCTTCTAGGATTTGGAAGAGGGTCTTTCTTCTTACCCTTCCTCTTAAAGACCTCGGTCCATACTTCGGAGTCCGACTTCTCCGCTGGACCGTCTCCCCTCGGCTTCTTCTCTGCCTCCGGTTGGGCGGGGCTAGAAGCGGCTCGCTTTCCACCGGCCGGCTGAGTCTTGACCCGCAGCGATGGAGTCGTCTGGGTCGACGCGGCCACCGTCTCACAAGACTGCCACGACCTCCTCAGCTGGACAATGTGCTGCAGACTGGCCTCCAATTGGACAATGCCATCCTGCACGTCCTTGATAATGTTCTTCTGCCGGGCGGTCGCGGCCTTCATTACAGCCAGAGTGTCGAAGCACTTTTTAAGGTGCTCCTCCTCCTGCTGCCTGGCGAGCGCGATGACCGCGTCAAAGGGAGACAAGTCGGCATTTATCGGCTCGTTGTCCTCAGTGGGTGCCCTCTCAATGGCCGCGGATGTTCTGGCCACCGATGAGGCAGATGTCGCGACCCGGACTGGTGGCGATCTTGTGAGTCGTGACCTTCTTTCGAAGGGGCTTGCCACCCCGTCGTCGAGCCCACTCAGAGGCTCGAGCCCACTCAGAGCTGCTGGGTGTTTTTTGGGGTTAGGGTACCCCGTTTTGATTCGTGCACCTTTTGAATCGTTTTTTTGTCTGCACTTGCCATGTTGTCTGGATTGGCCCCCAAGACTGGGCATTGACCCCCCAAACGTACCCAAATGAGAAAGTCAGACCGACCCATCACCAGAGAGACTATATCCGTGTTCGACCGCCTCCAAATCACCGGCGGTCCCAGACGAGCAGTGGCCTCGGCAGAGCCCCCCTGTGACCGCAGCAGGGCCCTATCCGGTCGCCAACCGGCACCGCCACGGCCAAAGGGATTTTCGCCGGCTGATAGGGCAGCCAGGTCAGCTGGCTGGGCTGACCCGGGCCCCTGTACTATCCGGCAGCCTGGGAGGTGCAGAACCCAGTTTTTAAGCTGTACCCTCCAGCGCAATGGAGGCTGAAGAACACAGAGTCACCCCGGCAAATAGGCCGGAATGATTTAGAAAAACAACCGGGCTATTGAAATGAACCGGAGAATGGAGTTATGAAAAGGAGACGCGAAAAAGGACCAGTGCGCCCCCCTCCCCTTTTAGTCGGCTCTTACGACAAGCAGGGGATACTGTTGGACATTCTGTCCCGGCCCAACACGGGTATATGATACTATACTAAAGATAAAAAAAAACAAAAATTTTTTTTTATCTTTTTTATGATACTATACTAAAGATAAAGAAAACTGTTAATAACTGATTAATAACTTTATAATAAATGAAGTAAAGCTTTTCGTAAGATTCTTTAATACCCGGCATTCAATTCTCCAATACTCACTGAAACTTGAAACTGCAGTTTGAACTTGGACTGGACTGGACCAAGGCGCTGGACTTGGGCCAAAAAAAATCAAACAATAAAGAAAGCTCAGGTGGTTTGGGAGAGAGTAAGACAGTGGTGCGGGGATATAATAATATATTTACTCACTTTGAGATATCCTTGGCTGGTATTTGTATTATCCCTGTATTTGTTTTTGTAACATATGTTTTCTGTGTCATTTATATATTTAAAGTTTGCTGTTGAACATGGTCTTAATGCTTGTTACATTTATTTTATGTAAATAGATCACTTTGACATTTGGGTTCTCTGTCTAATATATATTTTATTTTGAGTGTTTGGATAGGGTATTCTGTTTTAATTTGTTTCAGTATTGACACCATTATTAGACCTATTGCTAAGAGCAGGGTCACATATAGAGTCATACTTGCACTGTTAATTTTTTTTACTTGGATAATTTTCCAGTATTATTCGACATTACTGTTAAGTGATCTATTCTATTGCTTAGTAAGACCAGATATTGTAAATTCTTCTGTTAAATAAATAAATACTATGTCACTATAAAAGCCTAAAAGCTGCGACAAAAAACGATAAATTTACGCTTTGAATCCCTATGTTAATAGCAAAATACTTTGAATAGAGATTCAAAAGATGAAAGTAAGTGATTCAACAGGTTTTTCTTTTCAACAGTATTGAATGTTTGTGTTAATTTTACACATCATCTACTCGTTAGTTTCTTGCATTCATCCTTTTTAGGTTTTTTTTTTAATTTGATGTAAAAACGTTATGATTTCCAGAAAATTATAGTCTGAATGCGTCCCCGCACACAAGGGTTTTGCCTTGATTTTCACAGTTTACAACATCGCGCAGAACCATATCCTGACGTTACTTTTCAACTTACGACAGTAAGCCACATATTAAAATAAATAAATAAATTGTTCACAATAAGTACTTTTCATTTTTCCAATATCGTTAAAAATCAAAGAGTAATTGGCGTCCGAGTTTAAATAGTGGGTTTTAGTTAGTTGATATTTTGAACTAACATAACTCAAAATGAGGAAAAAAATTTAAAATGTCTTCACGAACCTAGAGTTGAATTTATTTTTCTTTAAAGTACAATAAAATTATTTTCTCTAAATTAAAATATACTAGTGGATCCGAGCGCACGGAATCGTGCGCTACTCTAGCAGAGCGATAATTCAAATGGCGACAAATTTAAAACACAATCATGCTAACACGATCCGTCTTGAGGGTTATGTTTACACAAATTAAAAAATAACAGCAATTAAATTATCCAGCTGATCAAAATGTAAACAATTATGTTCTTCATAAGGATAACATGGGAACCTTAAAAGGCAATGGGGCAGAGCCCAAGGGACTTTTTCAAAAATGTAAGGCCAGTTTGCAAATCTACGCGACACGCTCTTTCCAATGAGCCGTAAATGATCAAAATCGGTTAAGAAATGACGGAGGAGTTCATAAGACAAATTTCGTGTTGGCGTATTAATTATATAGAATACTAGTGTACCTGGCGCACGAAATCGTGCGCTGTCGTCAAGGAGAAAATCTGTCCACCAATGCGTGTAGGTAGTTAATATTAAGTGTTGCTATTTTAAAAAATCAACTTAATTTACTAATGATAAAAACTTAGTTTATTAATAAACCTTATAAAATTTCTCTATACTGTAGAATAACTTTTCCTTTATGACAACAAAGGCTGAATGTTCGGCGATCACCACTTGTTTGTTCGGCTTTGAAATTATATGCGGAACAGCTTATGCAGTGATTATCCAACAGTCCTAAATTGAATGTGAAATCTTCAGGCGGCTGTTGAAGAGCACACTTAAACCCAACACGGAAGGGTGCTTGCTGTATTCGGCTATTAACGACAATAGTATTATGTGTATTTCGTTCGCGTCTGACAGTTAAAGTTCGTCGGCCCCCTCCTCTTGGCCGTCCTGGTCGACGTCTTGTAGTCTCCATTATGTCGGCGGCTTAAAAGTTGTAGGCAGTATAGTATTCATTATTACATCTGGTATTTACAAAAATGTGTAGGCCTATAATGCTAAAAAAAAACGTTATTTATATGAATATAAGCCCCCTAGAGGCTTGAAGGGGCTAATAGCCCCTAAGCATAATCCTTCTTTACTATAGTACAAAATACCTTCTTAGAAAATAGGCTTTTGGATTCACAAAATTATGATTATTTCTAGCATTTGGTTTTAATTAAAGCAGACCTTTTTATATCCTAATGGTTTTTAAATAACAGCTATTTTACGTTATTTCTCATTTTATAGCAAGCTTAAAGCAATTTCAGTATTTTTTTTCCCCGAGTCCCTGAGATGGAGACCTTCAGTTTCAGCCCCCCCCCCCCCCATCATCCTGTGACCTTCCAAATGCCCACAATTTCTTCGCAAAAATTTCGCTTACGAAATTATATATATATATATATATATATATATATATATATATATATATATATGTATTTATATATATATATTATATAATAGATCATTTAGTATTAAATCTGCATCGTTATAACATAAACTAAACAAACGTACTTAACTTTTTATAATTTTAAATTATGAAACGTCAAACCCTTAATTATTATAGAATAAGAAAATCTTAAACTTAAAATATTTTCTGTTAGTACATTGAATGTACATAGCTGCATTTTAACTAATCCCACATGTCAACATCTACCATATGGCTTCGAATCAAGCATTGGCACCACATGTTTAAAGTAAACAAAGCAGACGTATTTCAATATTTTCAATCCCAATGATTTTAAATGGAAGATATTTTTCGTTATTTCTCATTTCCTGGTATATTTGGACATAATCTGCTATTTTTCCCGACCCTCTGGGGCCAAGACCTTTCATTTGAGCCATCTCCTGTCATCCTGCGAGCTGGCAAACTCTCACAATTTTGATTTAAAAAATCGCTTACAGAATTAATAATATAGATAATACTCATTTGGAAAACGTACTTATGGTGTTGTATATCAAGCAACCCTTGAGAATGTTTTGATTTTGTACAAATAAAAACTGGTGTTTTGTTGCCAGCTGTACGATCAATAACCATTTTTCAGAGTCAGATTTTATTTGTTTAACCACTTCCTTAAATAAACAGCTGATTTCTCGATCGTTGGTTTGTAACTGCATATTATGTCTATGGGGAAAATCGCGACTTTGACCCCATATTTTCCCATGTCCTCGGTGACTTTTCAAAATTTTTTTAATTGATGGCAAAACTACATGCTAAGACCTTTCTAACGACACCTTGGACATGGTGATCGGTAGCACCACCGCTCCAAAACAATTATGTCTCGTCCGCCTCCATCATTCGCCACATCGCACACCTCCAGCAACCACCCACTCGGTCACGGCCTCCTCAGATACCATCAGCACACCCCCACCCCTCTTCCCCGGCCAAATTTATAAACTGCCCCCTCAGCCACCTTTAGCAACCACCCCCTGGGCCACGACCCCTCAACTACATTCAGCACCTACCATCCCCCCCTTTCTCTGGTCAACTTTATAAACTGTCTCTTCGGCTCTCTTCAGCAACCGTTCTCTTGTGCACATCCAGCAATTACCCCCTCGGTCACCTCTATGACTGCCACCTCCAGCATACCCCCAGCAACTGTTCCATCGCCCACCTGATTGCCCACCTCCAGCCTTAGCCCTTTCGCCCACCATCAGCAACTGATCCCTCGGCCCCCTTAAGCATCCTTCCACTCGGCCACATTATTTTAAACTTTTGTATTTTATACAGTACATATGTCATATTGTGTTCTTGGTTTAATTTCGTTCGGTTTGATATACTAACATAAGGGTTTTCTGATTAATTCAGATCATCTGAGAATGTAAACATTAATCAAGCCCATGTTATTCTTATGGGGAAACCCGCGACTTTGACCCCATGTTTTCCCATGACCACGGTGACTTTTCAAAATTTTTTTAATTGATGGCAAAACTACATGCTAAGACCTTTCTAACGACACCTTGGACATGGTGATCGGTAGCACCACCGCTCCAAAACAATTATCACAAAAATATGCCTAGTGTATTAAATATATAGATATATAGCCGTAATTTGCGCCCGCATGAACATTTACGCGTGCTGATCGACGACCCCGCGGAGAAATATTTACTACATCCATCTCTGTTTGAACACTGATATGAATGAGTGTCGACATTATATCAGCGTCCAAAGTTATGTATTTGACATCATATTTGGAAAAGAATACTTTATTTATTCGCTAAGCCAAAATGTTTGGAAAAACTGGTCGTTTACCATATCGCACTACCTTTTAGCGAATTTCCTTAAAGGAATAAGCTATTACGGTAGTACTCATGGTAAGACCTACGTCCGAGACCATGTTAACTTTTCATTTTGGGGTCCCCAGAAGCAAAAAACACCATTCGTTCGAATTTATATATATATATACCTATATATATATATATCTATATATATATCTATATATATGTCTGTTAACACGATAGCGGCCGTAAATACGGTCCGATCTTGATGAAATTTGGTACAGACGTGTAAAGTGGTAATCACTCGCTCGAGTTCGTGAACCAGCCCAATCGGATTACCGGAAGGGGGGGTAAAGAGGGATAAACCCCCCCAAAAATGGGTTTTTTGAGTTTTTCACATAGAAAAATATAATTTATCAAATTTTTGTTGGCACCATTTAATTTAGCTCAAAAAAACAAACAATTTAGTATTTTGAATTACTGCTCTATGTCCATTGGTTACCGAGATATTGAAAGTGGTAAACACAGTACGTTGTCTCAATGTTAACCTTATGGTAAATAAGTAAAATTCTATATTTCGCTTATTTCTCAACATATCTTGATAAAACTTGGTAATTGGCTTCTTCTAGTTCAGATCTACTAAATATTGAATTAAAACCAACCAGTTTAAACATACCTGTAGCAGCAACCTGCATACTCATTCCCCATGTTATTCTTATGGAGCTTACAAAAACATGTCAAATCTCGCTATGTTGGATTGAAATATGTTGTTTTGCACTTGAAATTCGCTGAGTATGCAGGTCTGCTGCAACGGGGGTATTTCCATTTTCGTCGAGTAACGTTAGTACGTATCTCTCCCGCGCGGACGACACCTAATTTCCTGAGCGCCCATTTAAAAGCTCAAATGAAAGCTGGTAATTTGACAAGTATTTTAATACCAAAAAAAGTTGGAAAAGTACTGGGTGTCTCAATAAAGAGTTATTCCGGGTCTCTCACCACCAATAGCTATCTTCTGTATTATAAATCTGACAAAGAAATTGTTATGGGGGACTTCTTTTTACTTTTAAAGCTGCTTTTTGGAGTCACTTCGACATTTAAAAATATGGCCACCATTTTCCAATATGGCGGATAACTTTGATCTTTCTTATGGAACACCCTGTATTTTATTTTGGATTTTATATTTCATTTTATTAACTTTTTATTCTTTATCATTTTTTTCCAAACCTAATGGTTAAGGAAGTAAAAGCAGTTAAAGTTTGATTTTTCCCCATTTAAAATGCATTGGGAAATCGTTGGTAGTCTGTATATCGAAAACAGTCGGGTTTAATAATACATACCAAAGAATTAATGTGTCTTAAAATGTCAGTTTAGTTGAGATTTAATCATAAAACAATTTGTAGTTGAGATTCACTCATAGAAATGGATTATATTGAATATGCTTTTATTCCATTAGGAATACATGGGATGGCAGAGTTAAATGGACACAATGCTTTTTAAATGGGAAAAAATCAAACTTTAACTGATTATACCTCCTGAACCAATAGGTTTAGAAAAAATTGAGAAAGAATAAAAAGCTACTCAAATTAAGCGTTAGATTCAAAAGCGCCATAAAATACATAGTGTTCAATAATAAAAATCAAATTTTTCCGCCATATTGCAAAATGGCGGCCATATTCTTAAATTTGGAATTTACTCCAAAAAGCAGCTTTAAAAATAAAAGGGAAGTCCCCCTTAATAAGTTCTTTATCAGATTTATAATAAAAAGTTAGCTATTGGTTCACTTTAGGTGAGACACCTGGTATAAATTATTTTAATTTATCCTACATCATCCTTCTTTTTCAAAAAAACCTTTAAAAGTTATTTTTAAAGTTTGTTTTGACGTTGTTGTAATGAGTCTAATTTGCACGGGGGTAAGAATTGGCTCATTAGGCCTAGCCTAGTAATAGGACTACCTGGTCTAGCCAGGGGGCCTAGGCCAAGCCTAGATTTCATCTAGCCTATGTCCCAAGCTGTGAAGGGGGTGTTTACAATCTGAATAAACACTATTATTTCCCTTACTTAAACCCCTTGAATGATTAAGTAACTCACGGCTTTGTGGTGGATGTTTATAACCCTAATTATCACCATCGGAAGGGCGACCCTATTCGGACCCAAAACCGCCGACTACGATCGCCGATTTTAAACGGCAAACTAAAGTGTTTAGACGATTCCCTGCGCCTTAGATGATTATAAAACACTTAGTTGGTCAAGGAATTAGATCACTTCTACAGAAAACGCATTATTTACGAACGGTACCACGGTTGTTGTTGTTGTAAACAACATTACCTAGCCAACGACAGCAGACGATGACAGGCGGCAGAGCGTGCGCTTCTTCGTCTGCTCGCCGAACGCGCCAAGCTGTTTTTCTGTCAGACGATGAAAAACAGTGGCCGGATGTAGCTTTTTTGAGCTTTTAACCAGCCGTTTTATCAACTGAAAAAAGGCTGGTGAGTCATCACTGGAAGGGGTGAGCACATGGTGTGCTGATAACCCCTGGATCGACACTTGTGGCTGCGCTTCGGAAGTGACCGGTTTCGTAATTCGAGTTCTGTTCCTGTGCGAATTCTTCCCCGGCCGCTTCTGATCATGTGTTTTGGATTTGATTTCGATCGACGTCTTCCAATACTTTTTGGTATTAAAGATACGTCAGAGTAATTTCTAGATTTGAGCTTATTCGATCTGTAAACTTTACTGAAAGTTGATCGTGTCGCAGGATAGGGTTCCGAGACCTATCCTGCTCATCTCTGGGCTGTAACCAAGACTTTTTAGATTAATTATCTTGGTGCCAATTATTATTTAGTTTTCCTTTTGTGGTGTTTTCCAGATTCTGTTTAACCAATTACGTGTAATTGGTGATTTTACTGGTTTGAGTTACTTGCTAGTTTTCCTGCTGTTGTAACAGCCTTAGTCTTGACCAAACCTGCTGTGCAACAGGAGTGTAAGGTTTGTCCTGCTCCTGTAATTTTTAGCCACTAGTGAAATAGTTTAATGTAGTTTCTTTGTCAGCGTAAATATAAACTATGGGTAACTAGTGTTAACGCCCAATATATCTCAGAGCTAGAGAAAACAGCAGAGGGTATTTTACTCAGCAGGTATTCTCTGATTTAGTATTTCTTTGCTCAAGGTACCTCAGTTGACTTGAGGTCTTTGCATTGGCTTTTTGTAAACTCCCTAGGTAGTTATAAATTTATTGAGCCTAGGTAAAGTTGTTTGAAAATTCTGTGCCCCATGGCTTTAGGCTATCTGGAGGCAACTCTGAGTTTAACAACATTAAGGTTGTATATAACTGAGCTCTCATATTTGAATATCTGATAACTACAGTACTGTGATTTCGATCCTCGACCCCTGGAATTATCCCAGCGACCGAGCGTGATTTCCTACGGTTCGGACTACATCAATATCCGATCATCTTTTCTCCCTCTAGGAAATATTCGTCACAAACATGGCACCAGGGGGCATGGTTAACCCTGGTTGACAGCTGGAAGGGCCCCAGGCACCTGTCACCGCAAATGGTTGCAAGTCACCATGGGCGGTTGAAGGTTGATGGCCTAAGTGACTGTACGTCATCGAGGAAGGCAGTCGATGAGCATGACCACCAGAGTACACCATATCAAATGGTTGACAGGTCGTAACGTCAACTTCAGTTCTGGGCATCACACCACTGATGAAGTCACAGCGGTTGTGAAAGCCAGAGTCGTGGCGGTGGTTGTCAGTGCACTCGAACAAGTCACTACAGGCGCTGTGGTAGCTAAACCCAGAGATGTTGTCGACAGTGCCTGCATAGCAGCATGCTGCAAGGCAGCGACAGTTGTGGCTGGTGGGTCGTTCAGCATGTCAGTCAAACTTCAGCCAAATCACAAAAATTCAAAATTCCCAATAAATTCAAAATAAATTCAGACTTAGTTCTATTTTTTTTTGTACTAAATAAAACCACAATTTATCAATGAAAATTCAAAGATACAACACCAGTATTAAAACTAGTTGAACAAGTCAATGAGCAAGTATCCGATATCACCAATACGAAATTGCTTACCGTACTTGTCACCGAGCTCTCAACACACTACTGTTACAATACGACTAGATATCAATCACTAGTCCCTGTTTGGGCGCCATGTTTGTGACGGATATTTCCTAGAGGGAGAAAAGATGATCGAATACCGAAGTAGTCAGACATTCAACCTAGGACAGACTAAATTTAGAAACACCTGCTAAGTAAAATGCTCTCTGCTGTTTTCCCTCACTCTTGGCTGTCTTCTGTAGTGACCGGTGCGTCACTACAGCCGGTGCGTAGTTCGTCTCGCGAGTGCGAATTCTTCCCCTGACGCTTCCGATTGTGTGCTTCGAGCTATTTTTTCGACGTCTTCCAATGCCTTTTGGTATTAAGGATACGTTAGCGTAATTTCTGAATCTGTGTTTAGTCAATCTGTAAACTTTTCTGAAAGTTGATCGTGTCGCAGGATAGGGTTCCGAGACCTATCCTGCTCATCTCTAGGCTGTAACCAAACTAATTAAATTAATTATCTTCGTGCCGATTTTCGATTAGTGTCAATATATAGTATTTTCTAAATTCTTTTAACCAAGTTAGAGTAAATTGGTGATTTTCATAATTGGTTTAATTCCTAGATTTTCCTGCTGTTGTAACAGGCTTAGTCTTGTCCAAACCTGCTGTGCAACCGGAGTGTAAGGTTTGTCCTACTCCTGTAATTGTTGGTCACTAGTGAAATAGTTTAATGTTGTTTCTTGACTAGGGTAAACATTAACTATGAGTAACTAGTGTTAACCTTGGACATCTCACAGAGCTTGGGAAAACAGCAGAGGGCATTTTACTTAGCAGGTGTTTCTAAATTTAGTCTGTCCTAGGTTGAATGTTATCTAGGTTGAATATACCTGAGCTCTCATATCCGAATATCTGATAACTACTGTGATTTCGATCCTCGACCCCTGGAATTATCCCAGCGACCGAGTTGAGCGATTCCAAGGCCTTTGAAAACCCGTGACGTGATTTCCTACGGTTCGGACTACTTCGGTATTAGATAATCTTTTCTCCCTCTAGGAAATATCCGTCACATTGTCCTCAAACCATCAACCACGAGAAAAATAGATTCATATGAAGAAAAATTTCAAAGTCTACAACTTTTGTAGTGAACAATTCAATGTTTCAGAAGTAGGCCTAGCCTAGATTACCAAGGTTTGAGCCCTATATTATCATATTTTGATTTGAAGTTTGTTTATTATGTAAGCTCAGGTTAAGAATTCCTGTTATTTGATCAAAATAAAGAATTTTATGTTCATTTTAATTTGTTAACAACAATCGTAATAAGCGTAAAAATGTAATGCCTCTCACTTACCGTTGAGGTTAGGTAATCCGATTTTCGTCATTGTAAATAATGACACAGACTGTATTTCATTACTTACTTGTAAATACTTTGGTTCTTTTGTAAAATAATTAATATTTATTAGTTTTAAGTTAGAATAATCCATATTTAACAAACGAATGACAATAATTGTGAAAGTAGGTGTAGGGTTTGTATATATCTATATATTTAATACGCTAGGCATATTTTTGTGATAATTGTTTTGGAGCGGTGGTGCTACCGATCACCATGTCCAAGGTGTCGTTAGAAAGGTCTTAGCATGTAGTTTTGCCATCAGTTAAAAAAATTTTTAAAAGTCACCGTGGTCATGGGAAAACATGGGGTCAAAGTCGCGGTTTTCCCCATAAGAATAACATTGGCTTGATTAATGTTTACATTCTCAGATGATTTGAATTAATCAGAAAACCCTTATGTTAGTATATCAAACCGAACGAAATTAAACCAAGAACACAATATGACATATGCACTATATAAAATACAAAAGTTTAAAATGATGTGGCCGAGTGGAAGGATGCTTAAGGGGGCCGAGGGATCAGTTGCTGATGGTGGGCGAAAGGGCTAAGGCTGGAGGTGGGCGATCAGGTGGGCGATGGAACAGTTGCTGGGGGTATGCTGGAGGTGGCAGTCATAGAGGTGACCGAGGGGGTAATTGCTGGATGTGCACAAGTGAACGGTTGCTGAAGAGAGCCGAAGAGACAGTTTATAAAGTTGACCAGAGAAATGGGGGGATGGTAGGTGCTGAATGTAGTTGAGGGGTCGTGGCCCAGGGGGTGGTTGCTAAAGGTGGCTGAGGGGGCAGTTTATAAATTTGGCCGAGGAAGAGGGGTGGGGGTGTGCTGATAGTATCTGAGGAGGCCGTGACCGAGTGGGTGGTTGCTGGAGGTGTGCGATGTGGCGAATGATGGAGGCGGACGAGACATAATTGTTTTGGAGCGGTGGTGCTACCGATCACCATGTCCAAGGTGTCGTTAGAAAGGTCTTAGGATGTAGTTTTGCCATCAATTAAAAAAATTTTGAAAAGTCACCGTGGACATGGGAAAATATGGGGTCAAAGTCGCGATTTTCCCCATAGACATAATATGCAGTTACAAACCAACGATCGAGAAATCAGCTGTTTATTTAAGGAAGTGGTTAAACAAATAAAATCTGACTCTGAAAAATGGTTATTGATCGTACAGCTGGCAACAAAACACCAGTTTTTATTTGTACAAAATCAAAACATAACCAAGGGTTGCTTGAAATACAACACCATAAGTACGTTTTCCAAATGAGTATTATATGGGTTATATTCATGTAAATAACGTTTTGTTTAGCATTGTAGGCCTACACATTTTTGTAAATACCAGATGTAATAATGAATACTATACTGCTTACTACTTTTAAGCCGCCGACATAATGGAGACTACAAGACGTCGACCAGGACGGCCAAGAGGAGGAGGCCGACGAACTTTAACTGACAGACGCGAACGAAATACACATAATACTATTGTCGTTAATAGCCGAATACAGCAAGCACCCTTCCGTGTTGGGTTTAAGTGTGCTCTTCAACAGCCGCCTGAAGATTTCACATTCAATTTAGGACTGTTGGATAATCACTGCATAAGCTGTTCCGCATATAATTTCAAAGCCGAACAAACAAGTGGTGATCGCCGAACATTCAGGCTTTGTTGTCATAAAGGAAAAGTTATTCTACCGTATAGAGAAATTTTATAAGGTTTATTAATAAAATAATTTTTTATCATTAGTAAATTAAGTTGATTTTTTAAAATAGCAACACTTAAGATTAACTACCTACACGCATTGGTGGACAGATTTTCTCCTTGACAGTGCACGATTTCGTGCGCCAGGTACACTAGTGTCTTTTAATTCCAAACTTAATTAGAGTCGTTTTCATTGGAAATGACACCATGTGAGACCTAAACATGATTACTGATTAGAGTAAAAACTATATACAATTTGGAGAAGAAACTATTTACTTTCAAGGCAGCTTGAAGCAAGATGTAGGATGTGGTGTGCTGTTACACAAAGACACACATAAAGGTATCACAACAGATAAGGATTATATTTTAAATAGTGAAACAAATAATAGCAAACAAGAATGTAGTAATCAAGAAAAGATTAATAATGAAGGAGATAATTGAGGTAAGTCAAAATTAGGGGGACTTCAAAAGATGTATCAGTGAAGAACTGTATCTTCTGTCAGAGTAGCTGATGAATTGAACATTAAGTTTATTGATAAAGACAAAACCAGTCAGATAGGAGAAGAGAGGAAGATGGACCACATTGTAATAAATTATACTTCTGTGGATGAAAAAGTAAAACTTACCTCAAAGAAGGAGAAGAACTGGAAGAAGAGAAATAAATCTGAAGAAGAACAAGTGAAGAAAATAATGGTCAAGTGAGTTGTGAAGTGAAAAAGACTCTCAATTATTAATTAAAAACTGTAATGATACTTACTTGATTGCTTCAGATTCTGTAGACATTTCTTGTTTAGCGCTGTGATATGGCAGGAAAGGTAAATAAAACAACAGGTAATTTGTAACATTATAGTTTTTTATTGAGGATTTTGATGCAATGTTGAAATAAATGGAGAAAAGTTAGGCGTTTCTAATAGTGTTATTTATTAAAAGAAATATTAAACTAAAAACTCAAAAAATATATTTAAAACATTATATTTACTTGAAGGAAATTTGACTTTAAAACTTTAAATTTGAGATTTTTAAAACGATATTCAATGCTCCACATCTCATGTTCGTTTAATTACACTCTTTTAAGTAAAAACTTACACTGAAAATTTAACTTTCCGCCGTTTTCGAAGATGAAGGGGGGGTATACAAAGCCTTACTTCACACATTGACAAAAAAATCAATCTAACTAATTCCAGTTATTGGCAAAATCCCTATAGCTGCTGGACTAATCGCGCTTACGAATGACCTATCCCTAGAACATGACTATAATATAAAAAAGCCGAGGGCGCGGCATTTCTTTCTAACAAATATTCTTTTACATCAATGTGTGGGGTTGCCGTTTAGAATCAGCTTGACTCCCAAACATGGCCGTGCTCCTTCATACAAAACTAGACCCTCAAATGTTTTCCTTGAATCTGGCATCAATCTATAAAAACTACAGTTAAATATTTACATAAGGAATGAAAATGAGAGAGAATGATGTACTTACTCCCATCCCTGCTGCTTCCCTAGCAGCCTGGCGCGCCTGGCCTGTCCCCGGTGACAAGCATTCATCCGATGAATCACGCTGAAAAATGTGAATAATTGTCTGTTTCAAAACAGTTTTTTGTGCAATTAATACTAGAGTAATGGAGAAGGTTATTTTTAATTTAACTGTGTACTCTTAAGATCTCATTAATCTTTTTCAATTTGTTTTCAATTTCTCCAATCTAAAACTCTGTTTTCAGGTATACTTTTGCAAGCATTAATGATGCCAGTGTTTTAAATTAATCCTATTAATTTAGCATGACATAAGTCAAAGTATAACATGCAATTTTATATAACTTAAATTGCTTTGATGCTGTAAAACTTTATTATGATTTACTACTACTTACGCCCATTGCAGGAGGCCTCGCGGGTGTCTGCATTGCATGCTTCGCATAAAGCTCAACTTTTTTAGAGTGTGGAGAACCCCGCGTTACTACCGGTTTTGTCTGGAACAATACGGGTAGCGTTTAGGTTCGGCTTGAATCAGCTCCAACATCTTTAAATACAATTTTTCTTCTATGTTCGGGGTAACCTCGATTGCAGCACAATAAAGCGCAGGCGTCGATTGTTAATCGGTTATCTCCGGAGTTGCTGACCAAGATAGGAGATCGGGTACTACATTCTCTCGGCCCTTTCGGTGAATTAGCTCAAAGTCATAAGGCTGTAAACGAAGAGCCCATCTCGCCAGACGACCTGTGGGATCTTCCAGGCTGTTTAACCATAGAAGGCTGTAATGATCAGAAATAACAGTAAACTTTGTATGAAAGGTATTGGATGTATTGGATCTCAACCCGAAACAATAAATACATGTTATTTAGAAATACCCCCGCTTCAGCAGACCTGCATACTCAGCAAATTTCAAATGCTAAAAAATAAGTTTCCATCAAAAACAGCGATATATAACATGTGTTTAACCTCCACAATAATAACGTGGTGAATGAGAATGCAGGTTCGTTGCAGGAAGAATGTTAAAACTTGGTGGTTTTAATTCAATATTTAGTAGAGATGGACTAGAAGAAGCCATATAGAGTAGGATTCACGTAAGTTGGTCAAAGCATGTACTAATCACAGTAACTTGAACATCTATATGGTAAGTATCATAAACAATGTACGCAGTAGAACAGCCAATCAGGAAGCGTTCTGCTGGTCCAAGGCCACGGTCGGTGGTGCGCACCAGAGCGACAGGACTTTTACACTAATTGTTGCGCCAAGATCTTTTGCAAGTCGCACCAGCAAGTCTCACTGCAAGCCAAATTAGCAAAGACAGCTGATTTATTATTATAACATGTTTCTTAAGCTTCTAACTCACCTTTTATTTCAAGGTTAAGTATTTATTCGTCAACAAATGAAGACTATGTTTCATTCTAGTAATGAAAAATCTCACGAGATTTGGCGTAGTTTCACGAGATTTGCACGTGAACTTGCTGAACCTTCTTTCAAGTGTTAGACTACCATGACGTCACATCTTTTTCTTACTCTCACCTGAGCAAGATATCTACCGTATATAAAGATATTCTAGGTACTGTGGTACTAATCATCTCATCAAAACTTGTTATACAAGTCACAAAGAAAACATTGCTGGTTACACATGGTGTCTGTTTACATGTTCTTAGAACTGTCAAATCGCCACGTTGCGTTTGTTTACAATGTTGCTATAGGTTATAGAATGTTTACATTATCGCATAATTTTGAATTTTTTATTTTCATTCGACCTTTTTACATAGCTGTCAAAGTTAAATTTGATTATATTTCTTGATTTAATTGTATTTTAGTTTGTTTAACTGCTTGTTTATTTTTTCCTGAGGCCAATATTAATAAATTTTGACCGCAATATGAAACAATCTCTTTTTTTCAGATGCTGACTTTCAGCAAGTAGTACAGTGGTAGATCAAAAATTCGCCTGTTTTACTTTGTAAATATTATTTTATCAGATTTTATTCAGATATTATTTTTATATTCAGATATTATTTTTATTCAGAAAATTTAAGAGCATCAACCATGCCGCATCCATGACTCATCCTCTCCCGGTTAATACATAATTAATATCGAAAAGCCCCTTAGTGATATCCTAAGCTGCGCAAATGAACTTCTAGTTGCAATATTGCACCAGAACTTTCCCTTTATTGCAAGTGCTATACTAAAACAGATGTTTGTTAACAATGTTTTCAGCAGAGCTGGATTTTATGGTTAAGTTAAGAAGAAGTTATTAGTTTGTTTACTTTCGTTTTGGCCAACTTAGGTGACTCCTACTCTACCAAGTTTTATCAAGATATGTTAAGAATTAATGTACATATAGAATTTTTTATTTCCCATAAGTATAACACAGGGAATGAGTATGCAGGTTTGCTGCCACAAAATGGAAATTTCGGGGATTTTAAACTAAAGTACATTAGATCTCACCTATATGAAGCCACAAACCAACTTTTATTAAGATATGTTGAGGAATAAGCGAGATAAAAATTTTTACTTACTTCCCATAAGGTTAACATTAGGACATCGTACTGTGTTTACCACTCTCAATCCTATTACTTTAAATGAGCAATTCTTGTACATAAATAAATTTATTTATAAATCCTACCTCGAAAACGGCTCAAACGATTTTGATTAAATTTTGAATGTAGGTATAGTTTTTATTTTTAAGTTCACATACATGGTTGAATTTGGTGTAGAGGTGCAAATTTTTTAGAAAAATCAAATTTAAAATTGATAATTTTTAACATGGGGTCATATGAGTTGCCACTAACAACAAAAAAAGTAAACAAAAGAAACATCCAGCTGTTCATGACAAAGCCACTGAAAACTTTTATAGCACGTTGCCAGTACAGTAGAATAGAACAGAGATAATACAATTGAGTACAGATTGCTCATGGAGTATTACCCCCATCTAAAAATCCCAAACAAGTAAACAGCTGTGTTTTAGGTTAATTAGAAATAATCCTATACTCTTATAAGAGCAGTGTTATCTTGTATGTATGTATGCTTGCTTGCTTGTTTGCTTGCACAACGATCTCAAAAACGGCTCCGAGGATTTTCTTCAAAGTCTGGAAATAAGTAATTTATGACTCAAAAACGTCTTTTATGCAGATTACTTGGCCAGAGAAAATCTAATATCGTAATAAATCGAATTTTAAAGTTGTAAAATTTTAACATTGGCCTTATGGGTTGCCGTGGTAGCAACGAAAATAAACAAGGAAAGTGTAAACAAATGAAGTAATCATAACAGCTGTTTGGAATCTACAGCCATTAAGGGAAAATACAGCAAGTGGGATGAAGAGTCCATGGAGCAATAAAAAAGGTTTCTATTTATCAATTTTATGACATTGAAATATTTTATAGTAACTGGATGAACTGGTAAACATGAAATAACACCGAGCAAGGCTCGGTCCACCAGGTACTCCTATACTCTTATATGAGCAATGTTATCGTCCGTTCTTGTACGCATGCTTGCTTGCTTGCTTGCACAACGATCTCAAAAACGGCTCCGAGGATTTCCTTCAAAGTCTGTAAATAAGTAATTTATGACTCAAAAACTTCTTATATGCAGATTACTTGGCCGGAGAAAATCTATTAACGTAATAAATTGAATTTTAAAGTTGTAAAACTTTAACATTGGCCTTATGGGTTGCCGTGATGGCAACGAAAATAAACAAGGAAAGTGTAAACAAATGGAGTAATCATAACAGCTGTTTGGAATCTAAAGCCATCAAGGGAAAATACAGCAAGTGGGACGAAGAGTCCATGGAGCAATAAATAAGGTTTATATTTATCAATTTTATGATACTGAAATATTTTATAGTAACTGGATGAACTCGAAACCATGAAATAACACCGAGCAAGGCTCGGTCCACCAGGTACTTAATATCAAAGAAACAACGTATATTTGTTTACATAAAGGTGATTTTATTTTTTAGATTTACTAAATTTAAATCATCAGTTTAATGTTTCTTAAAGTTCGCACATACAATTTATGAAATAGAGATAAGCAAATTCTCAAAGATCTACAAAAAACAAGTTTATTCTGTGAGGACAAGTTTCATATCAGAAAAAAACGTCATAGTATTCAACTAAATCCACCTAAAACTTCAGTTTGTACTTCAAAATTTAGATGCTCAGAAAATTTATCATAATTTATGAAATTTATTATCACTAGAGGCTTGAAGGGGCTAATAGCCCCCAAGCATAATCCTTCTTTACTATAGTACAAAATACCTTCTTAGAAAATTAGAAAATAGGCTTTTGGATCCACAAAATTATGATTATTTCTAGCATTTGGTTTTAATTAAACAAAGCAGACCTTTTTATATCCTAATGATTTATTTTTAAATGACAGCTATTTTACGTTATTTTTCATTTTATAGTAGGCTTAAAGCAATTTCAGTATTTTCCCCGAGTCCCTGAGATGGAGACCCTCAGTTTCAGCCCCTCCCTCCATCATCCTGCGACCTTCCAAACGCCCACAATGTCTTCGCAAAAATTTCGCTTACGTAATTATATATATACTTCAACACTGATTCACGTACATAAGAAACAAAATTTGACAGGATAAATTTCTTGACAGGATAAAATGATATATATATATATATATATATATATATATATATATATATATATATATATATATATGTCATTTGGTATTAAATTATTAAATCTGCATCGTTATAACATAAACTAAACAAACGTACTTAACTTTTGACTTTCTCCCCCCTATACATGGTATATGGAGAAAGTATTGTTTTTAGAAATTTAAGAATTTGAGATGTTAGTGGATATATTCGTTTTAGTGCTCCCTGAATCCAAAAAAGTGGTTTTTGGCGTGGTGTCTGTGTGTGTGTGTGTGTGTGTGTGTGTGTGTGTGTGTGTGTGTGTGTGTGTGTGTGTGTGGATATAAACAAAGCTAGAGACGACACCAGTGGTCCGATTTTCATGAAATTTGGCATGTAGGTATAAAGCCGTGGTATGTCCAGGCGTATTTTTCATTTTTGAATTTTTTTAAGGGTATTTACCCCATAAAAACCCATAAAAAATTACAACAATCCAATTTTCTCAAAAACAGCTCTAACGATTTTGATAAAAATTTCATGGTTTTTAGTGCTTAAGATGACAAACAAAATGTCACCACCCGCATGTCTGTAAAAATTCAGGTTCAGGAGTTATGGGAGTTTAAGTGTTAAAGAATTCATATTTTTCAAATTTTCACAAAATCTGTGACCTCTAAAGAAAATATACTTACAACCATTAAATTAGACTTGAAAAACTAAATAATCTAGTATTTTGAATCATTAGTTTACGTCAACTGGTTGCGGAGATAATTGATATTTTATTTTGGCGGTAAACGCAGTACGTTTTCTTAAGGAAAATATTTAAAAACCGATATCTCCGTTATTTACTATTCGATTTTGATAGCATTTTGTATATATTTGTGTGATAATTGATTGTTAATTAGTTTTATTTCACTAAATATGATTTCTGGTTTAAAATGACTTCAAGGGAGAAAGTATGTGTCAGTTTCCTGATACCGTTTATTATTATTTTAAATTGTGAAAAACTCAAACCCTTACTTATTATAAAATCACACACACACACACACACACACACACACACACACACACACACACACACACACACACACACACACACACACACACACACACACACACACACACACACACACACACACACACACACACATATATATATATCAATTCAAACGAATAGTGTTTTTTGCTTCTGGGGGCCCCAAAACGAAAAGTTATCATGTTCTTGGGCTTAAGTCTTACCATAAGACCTACGGTATTAGCTTCTTCCCTAAACGGAAAATTCGCTAAATCTTCCAAAATCCCTAGGACAGTGGGCAATATTTTAGTCACAAACAGCCTAAAGAGGTGCAAATCCTGAGAAATCAACTTCAACTGTAAATTAACGATTTTCGTTTAAAATTGTTCAATAACAATTATTTTAACTTACCATATTCAAATAGAGTAACAAAAAATTAAAAAGTAACCCGAACAAAAACTTAAATATAAGATCACGTAAAATATAAGATTTGAATTTAAATAGGCCCAAACGTCCAATTATTGAAGGCTATATAATATGCCTGCAAAGGTTATATAGACCACATTGTCTCTCTTCATTGAAACAGTTAATTTTATTAACTGGGAACAACTAGTATACAATATTAGCACTAATAGCCTACATTTTAGTATAAAACCATTTTTCTAAAAACAAACCCTAGTGAAAAAATCATTAGAGAATTGCTAAAAAAATACGTAGTGATACGTAGTGGTGATTGGGCCAACTAGACATCACTACAGTACGTAGTGATGTGAAATCATTAGGTAGCATAGTGATGTATAATGTTCACTAGGTAACGTAGTGATGTATAGTTGGCCCGATTTCCACTACGTATCACTACGTATCATTACGTATCACTACGTGTTTTTTAGTGATCTTGTGCGTAGTGATGTCTAGTTGACCCAATTTACACTACGTATCACTACGTGTTGTTTAGTGATCTTGTGTGTAGTGATGTCCAATGATGTACTGTCGAATTAAACCACATGTCGACGCTACGATTATTGTACAGTATTGTATTGCTTACCATATGATTAGGCAACAGTGTGTGTACATTCACCCTATAACAATCAGGCCTACCCTTACTTAGCGTACATATAGCCTTTTGCAAGCTTAACATATATATATAATTTAAAGTATTTCAGCCGTGACATGTAGTTTATTAGTTTTTATGCAGGCTATAAAAACTTGTTTTCAAGTTCAAGTTGTGATGACAGGCTATAGGCATACTAGCGTTAGTAATTTTTAAAATAATTCTGATAGCATTTAAATCAGAATTTGTATGAAAATTATGATAGGCGTAGAGATTAAATAACTTATAAAAGAAGAGGTGGTTTCTATAGCCTATGTATGTTTAGATGTGGCTAGTGAACGCGAAAAATACTGAACCGACTGGGTTGAAATTTCACGCAGAGGTAGATCTTGAGCCTGTGAAACACATAGGCCTATTCACTTTATCAAAATACCCGTGAACGTCCTCAGTTTCAATGTTTATACATTCTATAAGGATGTAAACATTCAAACACAGAAGTGTAAACAGCTGTGGGTACTAATTTGACAGTTCTAAAAGCAGTGGCAAGATCAGCTGTTTCAAGCTATCTATCGTGAGTGAAGCCACGGGCAAATGCTAGTATTATTATAAAGAGGAGATTATGACATTATTGCACGTCTGAAGAAATGTAAAGGCACTAGATTTTTTAATAAATTATTTCAATGTTATTCTTGTGGGTTTACTTTGTCTCCTGTCGGGACTTTGTGTTTTGCGTTCAAGTGTAGGGGTAATTATGCATTTTTCAGTACCCTTCCCGAAACTGAAAATATTTTTTTCTATGTTGTTGGACATTTTGCGCTGGTCCCAAAAAACATGTTTTGGGAGGAAAACCTTGGAAAATTCCGAAGTCGGTATTTTTTCCTACAGGCTAACGGTTCATGTGGGTAGTCAAATTAACTGGAAGAGTGAACTGAATAAGAACACTGAATGCACATATTTTCAAGAGTCTATGGATAATACCGTAGTTGTAGATGGAAAAGCATAACCGCGGTAGCGGCCGGAAAAACGTTGTACCGTAGTTACGACGGGAAAAGTCAAAGAAAAACCTTGTCCAAAACATTTCATGTGGGTAGCCTACTCAAACTAAAAGAAATTGCAAGCTAAAACAAGAATAGCCTAAGCTTATGTAAGAATGTTTATGATCTAACAAACAGTAATGGACTTAAAGCAAATAAACGGTATCAGGAAACTGACACATACTTTCTCCCTTCAAGTCATTTAAAACCAGAAAACATATATAGTGAATTAAAACAAATTAACAATTAATTATCACACAAATATATACCAAGTTTTATTAAAATCGGTTAGTTAATAACGGAGATATCGGTTTTTGAATATTTGCCTTAAGAATAACATTGGACAACGTACTGCATTTTCCGCCAAACTAAAATATCAATTATCTTTGCAACCAGTTGACGTAGACTAATGATTCAGAATACTAGATTATTTAGTTTTTCAAGCCAAATTTAATGGTTGCAGGTATATTTTCTTTAAAAGTTTAAGTTTTTTTGAAATTTGAAAAATATGAATTTTTTAACACTTAAAACCCCATAACACCTGAACCTGAAATTTTTACAGACATGCGGGAGGTGTCATTTTGTTTGTCATCGTAAGCACTAAAAACCATGAAATTTTTATCAAAGTCGTTAGAGCCATTTTTGAGAAATTTGGATGTTTGTAATTTTTTATGGGATTTTATGGGGTAATCACCCTTAAAAATAAAAAATTAAAAAAAAATGAAAAATACGCCTGGAGATACTACGGCTTTATACCTACATGCCAAATTTCATGAAAATTGGACCCCTGGTGTCGTCTCTAGCTTTGTTTACATCCACACACGCACACACACACACACACACACACACACACACACACACACACACACACACACACACACACACACACAGACAGTCAGACAGACACCAGGCCGAAAACCACTTTTTTGATTCAGGGAGCACTAAAACGAATATATCCACTTACAATTCAAACTCGAAAATTTTGACGAAAACAATACTTTCTCCATAAACTATGTATAGGCAGGAGAAAGTAAAAATTGGAAAATTAGAAAACAATTTTAGGTTCGATTATAATTTGTGTTAATTCGTATGAATTTGAGCAGAATAGAATGGAAATGTAGCCTAGGTTTAGGTTTGGGCATTATTTTCTACATTTTGAAAAAAAATCAATATTCAATTTTGGTAGGAGTACTTAGGCCTAGGCCTACCGGATAATGCATGGTTACCTAGAGTAGAATATACTATTAAAAGCCACACATTAACATACGTAGATCACACTACTTTTCCAAACCCCTTAAATCCAAACCTAACCTGTTTTGAGTCAAAAATTTTAGTTGCTGCTCATTTTGCCTGTGACATTTCCGAACCTATAGTTATTCTCAAGGTGTAGCAAAAATAAAACTTAGTTCACACTTCACTTATAAATTTGAAATGGACTAAGCAAACAAGTTAAGTTGTATCAACAACTAGAGATAATTTACAGTAATTACTCATTTAACATTGTAGTATTAGACAAAAGGCTACTCACTGGAAATCATGACATTCCATCACTTTGTTATCCTCAAATTGGTTCTGGGTGATACATTTATTTATTTAGAATCCAGAACAAAATTAATTTTGTGAAAATAAAGCACCATTCTTACAACTAAATACACACAAAACATACCAGTATCACTCAAATAATTCATTACCGGTACACATAACCTCCAAGAGCCCTGATGCCCAGACCCTAATCAAACCAGTAACAGTTGTTTCAACTGCTGGACCCAATTTCAAGACGAGAATCGCCAGTAAATTGTATAAAATAATATAATATTTTTATTTTCTTTGTATTGAGCTATAACAAGTCCTTTTTTGATTATCAGTTGATTATATTTAGGTGTAATTTCTAATTTTTAGCGTTTAGTTAAAAAAATGTTTATTGCAATTTTAGTGTTTATGTGACATTAGTTGTATACAAGTAACTCACTGTAAAATAGTTTTAAAATTTCCAGTATTTGAAACCTAAGAAGACTTATCAATATAAAAAATTATTTTAACTTCTCTCTTTTGAAAACACGTAATTTGTCTAAAACACAAACTAAAACAAATAATTCCCGTTAAAATAACTAAGGCACTACGGTATCGAAACAAAATAATGATACAAAAAATGCCCTTACGTTGTTTTTATTCTTTATTATTAATAATTAACTATCATTAATTAGAAAAATAATTAAAATTAATTTAATTTTTCATGTTTCTTGAGTTTAACACAATGAGTTTAATCAAAGATTCCCTTTAAAATAAATTATATTTATGTAACTTATGTCACTAAAATATCTATAAGGAACAATATACATCTAATCAAATTAATGTAAAGCGTTGACTTATATACCACTGACTTGTTGTACTGACTTGGATATCACTAAAAGCCAATAGTTATGAACTGTGTTCATCACATTTCTAATGGACATCAATACATCGTGTAGTGATATTAAATAAGCCTAATGATATCTAGTGACTTGAGTCACTGTACAGACTAATGACATCACTTAATGTCACTAGACATCTAATGATATCAATACAAGTCTAGTGATATCAATATATCATGTAGTGATATTCAATTTGGTTTAATGATATCTAGTGATTGTGTCACTACATAGTCTAATGATATCACTATATATATTGTATTGATATCATTAGACACCTAATGATATCAGTACATGTCTAATGATATCAATACAAAATGTAGTGATGTCACTTCAATCGTTAGTGATTTTCTATTGTTTTTTTTCACCAGGGAAACCTAAAGTATTGCCGATAATTCCAGTGGCTAATTGTTTCTTAAACTCTAAACGTAATTATTTGGACAATATTGGGAAATACATAATGAAAGAAGCAAAATACTATTAATAGCCTATACGTACTATAACACATTGGGCGCGTTCAGCCGCAGTCACCGGTGACTAACCGGTTACCATAGTCCTTAATAGGTAAATCCACCGCAACTTGACTGTCAACAGTGTCCGGTTACTTACCGATTCCACCGTTAATACAACATCGGTGGATGCACAACCATGATCGGTAGGTTGTATATCTACCACTATCGTTCACTTATTACAGGTTTGTAGATCACCCACCGGTGACTGTGGCTGAACGCGCCCATTGTAATAGTGGGCTAAAATCTTATGTAAAACTCTTGATCCTTTTGAGTTTTTAACCATAAGCTATTTCGAGGAATTCGCTTTTGTAAATCCAGTTTTATTGTTCGTTTACATTTTAATTCGATTGATATAAATATATTTCTTACCCTGTCTGGAGAAGTTGGAGGAGCCACGCCCATAGAGGTCTGTAAAAATAATTTGAAATGTAAAATAAAATTTAAAGCGTTATTGTAATTGATTAAGTAAGTAATTGAAATTAACTAATAATTTTACTAATTAAATCATTATCATGAGTATAAGTTCGTAAAGTAGAAGAAGAAATTGTAGTAAAAATATTAATTATATTTTTAGAGCGTTATTTTCCACCCTAACAACCTAACAGATTTTATAAATACCCCCGTTGCATCAGTCCTGCATAGGCTACTCAGCGAATTTCAAGTGCATAAGTAAATAATTTTCATGAAGCTTGGCATCAAGTAAAATCAATATACGTTCAAAAGGAAGCGTGCAAAAATACTCTCCTCTAGTGGATTTTAGGGGCAAAAGGCTATAAAAAATAATAATAGTAATAGCCTCTACTAGGCATAAAAATGTAATGTTTAAAACTTCAAAACAACTGGCTTTTCCTTTCAAAACTTTAATCATATGGAGAAATGACCAGCTGTTTAAGTTTGTGTAAACATTTTCATAAACATCATTAATAAAAATCTGTATTTGTTATAGTAATTTATTTCACATATTTAGTTATCTGGCCTTTGAATGCCTTTATTTAACAAGCGTTTCTCTGGTACACCAGCTTTTCAGAACAACTTAATACTGAAAAATCAATTGAAAAATCCTACAAAACAATTTACAAAACACATTTATAAAACATCGGTTACACTTAACTATGCTCTATTGAACATTCTTTTATTTTTCTTTTGAAAGAAGCAGAGCTTAAGCTTTTTAGGCTATCGTGGAGCTCATTGTATAACCGGGGGCCAAAGTAAGAAAACCTTTTCAGCCCAAATTCAAGATTTACTTTAGAAAAGTGGAGTCTCCCACCATGGCTAGTTCTGCGTTCAGAGACCTCGTCGCGGAAGGAGAGCCTCTCGCAAAGGTAGTCGGGCTCGCTTGTCATCAAAACCCTGTGTGTCATACAACATGTCATCATGCTGCATACAGCTTCCACAGGCAGCAGCTTGACCGCTTCGCGGTATGGGATTATATGGTCGTATCTGTTTAAGCAAAAAACAAAGCGAACAGCAGGGTTTTGGAGCTTTTGGATCCGGCCTAAATTCTCCTTTGAAAGGCTGTTGCCATATTAGGGAAAGCAGTAATAAAATACTGATAATTTTCGTCAAGCACCACACCGTGTCTTGATCTTGTCACAAATTTCTAGGCTTTCGCCGTCAAGTGAGATTCCCTCTCCACTATTTTTGAGAGTCTGTACTAGGTTGAATGGTGCAGTGTGCAAAACAGTAAACTTATTAGAATTGAGCTATTATTAGAATAAGGCCATTGTCAGCACACCATCTAGAAATGTTCTGCAGATCAGCGTTGATTTGACTGAAGGCCTCCCTCATAAGCTAAGGAACATATGACAAAAATAGCTGGGTGTCATCAGCGTACAAATATACTCGCCTTCGGCTCGCTGAGGCCCCCAGTGATGTGTCGCTTGCGGGGAGAGGTTGGGTATTGAAAAGTTACAAAAACATAATTAATCTAAATGTTAGGTAAGAAGATCACCGTACAAGACGGTTTTGATCGTGTTGCCGGGTAAGTAGTTAGTGGGGAGTGAGTTGTTGGTTTGGGGGGGGGGGGGCTAATTAATTGAAGTGGAGAAAGTTGGTGGGGCCAGGGGGTAAGGAAAGAGTAGGAAAAAAAATAAAGAAAATAAAAACAAAACCAACTGAGAATTGTTTAAAAGCCGATCTTTAGAGCACTCTTTGAGGGGTTGAAACGGGATGAAAATGGTTAATGGCCTGTGGGAGTTACGCTGACAATCTCTCTACTAAGACTTAGGACCCTCAATTAACAAATAAATTAACAAAAGAATAAAACATTAAATAAAGTTGAAAGTTCTCTGAAATTTCAATGTAAGAAGATTTTTAATGGTTGTCAAAAACAATATTTAACAGTAAAGAAATAAATTTGCCAAATAGTAAAAACCACATGGAAAACTTAAAATTCAACGGAAGTTCAACTCTGGAAGATTTTTTAGGAGTTGAAAGCGGGATTGACAAATAAACCTTGGATAAATCTGAAGGTTAAAACTGGCTATCTCCACTTCGAAAATAGCTCACTCAGTCAAAAAATAAGTTTGCCGTAAAATGAAAATCACAAGGAAAATTTAAAATTGAACAAAAGTTCAACTTTGCTGGACATTTTTAAGGGCTGATACTAGGTAAAGTTTGCAGATTACCTCTGATAAACCTTAAGGTCAAACTAATACTCTCCGTGTCAAAAGGTTTGTCTCCCAGAAAAAAATATAAGTAAACAAAAAATTTTTATATAATTTTCTAAAGAAGAGGCCATTTTGAGGACGGAGAAGGTGTGATAGGGAAAATTACATTTCTACCAAAGTTTTAGGAAATTTAGTGTATAATTGATATTGGTCGTGACACATGGTGCAGTCCATTATTGAAAAGACCATCCTTTCGGCCACTAGAGCTCAAAATATCGGCTTTTAGAAAGGCATTTTTAATGATTTTTAAATAATTATTTGGGTGGTTTAAAAATTAAAATTGTAAGTTTTGATAATTAATTAATTGTACCCTTGGTTCTAGCAATGAGAAAAGTGTATGCCTAATTATTCCATGTTCCTAGCTCAACCGAAAGTCATACATAAACTGATGCAAATTTTCAGGGGCCTAGGTAGTATTTGGCGATTCATTTGAAGTTGTTTACCTTTATATGCATTTTAATACCAAGAACTGGTGCAGAAATTTGGTGCAGACATGTAAAGTGGTAATAAATTTGACAAGTTCGTAAGCCAGCCCGATCGGACCATCGGAACGGGGGGGTAAAGGGGGATAAACCACCCCCACGAATGGTTTTTTGAGTTTTTTACATAGAAAAATCATATTAATCAAAATTTTGTTGGCACCATTGAATTCAGCTGAAAAAACAAACAGTTTAGTATTTTGAATCACTGCTCTATGTCCATTGGTTACCTATATATTGAAAGTGGTAAACACAGTACGTTGTCCCAATGTTAATCTTATGGGAAATAAGTAAAATTCTATATCTCGCTTATTTCTCAACATATCTTCATAAAACTAGGTAAATGGCTTCTTCTAGTTCAGAAATGATAAATATTGAATTAAAACCACCCAGTTTTAATATACTTTCAGCAGCAACAAAAGTTGGATTATTTTTATTTCTCTATGTAAAAAACTCAAAAAAATCATTTTTGGGGGGTTTACCCCCATTTGCCCCCCTCTCGGTGGTCCGATCATGCTGGTTTACGAACTCATCAGTGTGATTACCACTTTACACATCTCTACCAAATGTCATTACGATTGGACCATATTTGCGGCCGCTATCGTGTTAACAAATATTTATATATATATAATTTCGAACGAATAGTGATTTTTGCTTCTGGGGTCCCAAAATGAAAAGTTAACATGATCTCGGGCTTAGGCCTTACCATAAGACCTACGGTAATAGCTTATTCCTTTAAGGAAATTCACTAAAAACGGTCCAAGGTATTCGCTTCAAAATTAAGTGGCATCTTTTCGATGAACTACTAAACGTTTGTGCAGAATTTGAAAACGATTAGTGCAACCATTTCTGAGTTATCGCGTTACGTACACAGACACCAGCACGGTGACGGGCAACGAATCTTTGTTTCCGCTAATATCCACTTCATTTCGTTCGTTCATCATTAAAATAAAATACCCACCTCAGCATAAACCCGGCATACCTACCTGCGTACACCCTTAATCAAATTTATGAATGTTGAATTTTACATTACTGTTGCAAATACAGTCATTAGAAAGTCAAATTAATTATTTTATCTAGTATTCTTTATCAGGTATATTGGCTGGATACCCTGTTATGTTTTCTTAATTTGTGGTACTAATTTTGTTTTGGTGCATTTCCGGAACTAATGAAATGAACATAGTACATTTTAAGTAATACAAATAAAGTCTTATGCTTGTATAGAAGCTTACCCTGGCCATGTGAAATGTGTCCTCTGCCATGGAGCTGTAGTCGTCGCAAGCATGAGCCTGAAAAATACTCAAGAACTATAATATAAATTCACTCAGACTTATAAGCAATATCGTTTCTTAGTTATTATAAGTTTTTTATAGCAATACGAAAAATTAATTATTTTTGAATTTACATTAGCTGTCCATTTGAAATGTTTGTATTTTGGGTTTAAGTATAGGATTATTAAAAGTAAGCTAATTCGTCCGTTTTGTACCTTGTTCATAGAGTATTATAACTTAAGTAAGAATGTGTAATGCTTAAAGCAATAGGCGCCGTAGGTAATTGTTTGTAATAAACTCCGAAAGATCTATAAGATGTTTTTTTTTGCTTCTGCAAAACAAAATAGAATACGCTTTGTGTAGTACATTTTAGATAGTAATTTAATATTTGGCTTTAAAAAGTGAAGAACCAGGACATATTTTAGCCGTGGAATAATGACCAGGAACCCAGAATTACTAGACCTGTGGCTCCTCTGTTAAATCCATTCACAATCCAAATGTCTCTCTCACATCGATTATGAGGATCTACCCTCATATGAATAAAACAATCCTCTACATATTACCCTTTGTCCGCTGGTATAAGTTCAAATGCACTAAGTACTTTATAGATCACGGTTGTTTTTTGATTACTTACCATTGTGACTGTATGTATTCAAATTTAGAATTCCCCTGGAAAAAAATCATAATAAAAGTATCTTCCAACTTAACATAAAACTTACTATAGAATATTTTGGGGCCAAATAGAGTAATATTGACATAATATTGATATTTTTTAGTCCGAGCCGAGGTAATATGCATGACAATTATATGAGTGATCCTTCTTTTACTATTTTGTAACTATGACTGCCTATTTCCTTCAGCTCTAAAGCTAGTCCAAGAAAATTAAATAGCCTAAAACAGAGCTGAAACACAAAAAAACAAATTGTGAAGTGCGAAAATTCGTTTTAATCCAAGTTGGGCATCCTAATTAGGTTTAAACGAGTTGGCGATGAATTTTAACTTTTGAGCTTAAAGTTTTGGGATACAAAATATTTAATTATTTAGTTGTTCGATTGTATCTTGAAAACCTCCAAAGACGTTTTAGTACAGTAAAATAAGGCCAAAAACACCCTTAAGATCGGCAAAACTGATATACATTCACAAACATTTGATCAGAGCTTCTTTTGAGTACTATAATTAAAACTAAGACTTGTTAATTAATTATTGATTTTCCTTTATAATAATTAGGAATGAAATGACAAGACAGTATGGTTTCTAAAGTCCATAGTGGAAGTACACTTGGCGCATTATATCTTGACCCCTGAGAACCCTTTATACCTGAAGCAGTTAGAGTGGAATAGTCATGAATGAGCAACAGCTGTTGCTCAAAGTCGTACTAGCCTTACATGCAGACATCAGCTACACAGCTATCAATTCAAATCTTTATTGTTGTTTATAAACAGATTAGGCTTGTGTTTGTTGACATTATGTTTCATGGGTAAATCAATTATTTTCCAGTTCTCATAGTTTTGTTCGATTAAGTTTACTTTTTTTACATTTTGAATTTATCAATATGTGTAGGCTAATGTGCAATATTATTTAACAATTATTTTCAGTGCCATATCAATACTAAATTGTTTGGTTGTAACAGTTTTAATATGCCTCCAGTCCTGTCAAAGTTAAAAAAATAAGAAAATCCTAAGTCAGACAAAAGAAGTCATTTCTAATGTTTTGTCATTTAGGACTGAAGAGGCAGACAACGGGACATTTATTCTTCCACTTGAGAAATGCCAGGAAAGAACAGCTCTAGCAACAGGGACTTCTGTAAGTACGGTTAAACGTTTCGGTCGGGAAACACGTTCTATCGAAGCTGGTATCAATTGTTCGTTTACATCTCCAGACAAGAGACGGAAAAAGAACGCCCCTATCACAGGACTTGACGACTTCGACCTGGCCGCTGTCAGAAGAATCGTACACAATTTTTACATAGAAAAAAAACGATTACCGACTGTCAAAGGCATCAGACTGAAACTTGTTGAAGCCTTTAACTTCACAGGCGGCAACTCGAGTACGAGGAAAATCCTAAAAAATTTGGGGTTCAAATGGCAAAAAACCCAAAAGTAACAGACAAATATTAATAGAGAAGCACGATGTTGTTCAGAAAAGAATTGATTACCTTAAAAAAATGAAAAAGTTCAGGGAAGAAAAAAGACCAATCGTGTAGGTCGATGAGACATATATCCTATCTTCTCATGTCCAAAACAAATCCTGGAGTGACAAGACGTATCAAGGAATGCTGAGACCCGTGGCAAAAGGAGATCGACTTATTATAGTCAACGCTGGTGAAGAGATGGGATTCATCCCTAATGCCCTTCTGATGTGGAAGTCGTCCAAAACCCCTGGGGCTATCATCACTACATGAATAAAACTAGTTATAAGAAGTGGTTAGAGGAAATCTTAATCCCAAATTTACCTCCTAATAGTGTGGTCGTTCTAGACAACGCACCATATCACAATGTGGTTCACAACAAAGCCCCTAACAGTCGAAGTACTAAACAAGAAATGAAAGCATGGTTGGTAAAGAACAACATTCCGTTTGATGAAACCATGTTGAAGCCGACATTATATGAAATCGTCAAGCGTAATAAACCTGCCAAGACTTATGAAATTGATATGATCTTGCAAAAACACAAACACACCCCACTGAGACTGCCTCCCTACCAACCGGACTTAAACCCAATCGAAAATATTTGGGAGTTCGTAAAGGGATGGGTTGCTTCCAGGAATATAACGTGCAAACTAACAGACGTAGAAAAACTTTGTATGGAAAAGTTTGGCTCAATAGGAAAAGAAGAATGGAAGCCTTTCTGTGAGCGGGCAAAGAGTTTTGAACAAAAATATATGGAAACAGATGCCATCGTCGACGATGAAATCGAAAGAATTATAATCAATTTAGATGGCTCTAACAGAGAAGACAGTGGAAGTACTACTGAAACGGACTATGATGATGCTTTCTGCTCAGATTTAGATTAATTTATAAAAAATGTCTGATCGTTGTAACAAATTGTAAATCCAATTTACCTAGAGCAGGTTTCTCAACCGGTGGTACGCGAAGGCCTTTCAGGTGGTACGGTAGAGATTGAAGAAGTAGGAAAAAATAAAATACTAGGTTTCAGAACTACCGCTATTCCATGAAACAGTAAAGACGCTCTATTAGGTTATTATCTTTTTCAGTATCTGTTTTGGCCATAATGTACCAATTTCGTACCATCTTTTTAGGACGGAATGATTGTTGCAAAATCCGTTTTATGGGTAGTATATCAGACATAATAATTCTCGATTCTTATACTTGCCTGAATTTTAGTTATTCTAATAATAAACGCAAGATACACGTAGCAGAAGTGACAAGACGTATTTCACGAGGTATGGGTTATGAGTAGCCCACAATCACGGTGTAGAATATAAAAATATTAAGTTTGCCCATTTCCATGGAGAATTAAATACTTTTCACTTGCAAACTCTGCAAATTTCAATATTTATATTAAATTTAATCTAAAATGTATATGATAAATAGTTCTTTATATTTGCTTATTGTTGTTATTCCATGTAATTTCGTGCGGTATCTATGTTTTGTCATCAAATTAGACCTTGTATTTTTACCACTTTATTTTAAAATTAGTTTTTTTAGCAAAACGTTTGGCATTATAAAATTGTCTTTTCACTAAAAAATATTGCTAGTTTTTCAATGTTAATTTGGTGGCATTATTAAAATTTTATCTGTTGCATAACATTTTGTAATAGGCCTAAATATAAGTTCATTGGAGAAAGTACAGTATATTATTTGAAATTACTTTGACTAGTCTATTTATTCTAATATTTTGGAAATAAATATATGAGTGATGTATAAAATCCCAAATAATAGGCGGAGATAACATTTTCTCATTTACTCGGAAATGTTTTCACATCAGCAAAATTCAGATTTTTTTCGTTATATTGGCTATAAATAAGTGACCAATGCTGAGGTTAACATGTAATTTGTCAAAATGTCCTTTTAAGTAAAATAGGATCTAAAAATTACATTGACAAGTCAAATAAAATAAATTTGCTAGCAATAACAAATCCGCTAAAGCTAAAGCTAAATGTTAACAATGAGTATCGTTCCGAGGGGATCCCTCGCATGCGGGGGGGGGGGGGGAAGGGGGGTCCTTGAAGTGGTACACAAAAATATTGAAAATGTTGTAGGTGGTACGCGAGCACCAAAAGGTTGGGAATCACTGAGCTAGAGCCTACATTGTTAATGTTTATTTTACCATTATTTGCTTTGTTTTCATGTTTAGCGTCTTACATCTTTCCTTAGCTATGTGTTAAATGATTTTTTTCCTAGTTTTGCAACTAGGTTTTTATTAGTAAATTTTTGTTTAGTTTTTTATAATTATTTTTAACGTTGGGTTTTTTTTCGAAACGCCAATCATTATGTAGTTAATTGTAATGTTTTATGGGGGTCTCTCTAGGAGTAAATTTGTTGCTTTGTTATAGGCGATCTTGTATATAATTTCGCTTAATATAGCCTATCTGATTTTAAATTGTTTTATATACCTTATGTGATACTATGTCACTGATTGTATCTTATCTTGTTACAGTGTGCCATTGATTGTATGATATCAGGGTAAAAGCTAATCGAGCTGTATAATTAATTAATAAAGTTCAAGGTTGTAATTTTATAAATTGGCATTTATTATTGATTTAAATAATAATAGTAAAGAGCCCACCAACTACTCTATATTAAGTCAACTAAGCATAAATTACTGTTAGATTCCAGTTTCAGTTTCATAACCAAGGCATTTTACTGGAGTGTAAAGTTCGTAAGCAGCAACTTTTAGCTAATTTGATAAAGTCATTGGATGAGTCTATATGCATACAAATACCGGGTGATTACTAATCAAAAACATTTGAAAATGTTACACACTCTTGTAAACCACCTAAATACTTCGTTCTGATGTCATTTTGTAGCAAACTCAACATTTTTCCCGTATACATAATATTGTATGTCCGTAATAAGACCATATTATTATGGTCGTAAATAGTTCCATAATTCTTTTGGTCGTGCGATTTCAGTTTTCAATCCGACGACGCGCATTTGAGGTAGATTTGTCGGCTTGGTTGTGAAACAACTCCTGATAGCTACTCGAATGAAAAGAGGATTACAAGGAGGGATACTTTGAATCACTATAAATGTAACGTGGACAATTGTGACAGATCCGACTTAAGAAGAAATCTGCATTGAATTACGAATGGAAGTACTACTGAGCCCGTCAAGTCCGTTACGGTATTAGTTAAAAACTTTTAGGTTAATCCCTACAGTCTGAAACCATAACGAAGTATTTAGGTCGTATACGTGAGTGTGTGCAATCTTTCAAAGTTGTTAAGGTCTTTTTGAATCACCCTTTATGAAACTGGCCCAAATGGAATCTTTTGCCCACGCTAGGATTTAATTTTATCTGAAACATCTTCTTGGCCCACTTTGACACGTACATTTATTTTGTAAAAGTCTTTGTGTTCTGTATCTTTGGTTGTTTATAAATCTACTCTTTTGACATTCCTTATAACGATGTTTATTTAATGAATAGTACCAAATTAATCATTGTTTATGTATCCAGATGATTGACTCGTTTGACTCCGGCTTTGGAGTGGCCCACGGGTCAAGATATAATGCGCCAAGCATACGTTTATTATCAACAAAAATATAGCGAGAAGCAGCTAAATATAAATAAAAGGGATTCCAGAGTACAAATAATTGTATTTTATAATAACAGAACATAAATGGAAAAGTACAACAAAACTTATGTTTACTAAGAGAGACACACACTGTTTGTAAACACAGTAATAATCTGACATCCAATTACAGCTGCTTTCTTTATTCAGAATGCAGGCAACAAGAGAATATATTATTTTTATTCTCAACACTTCCCCTAAAAATTATACAGGGTGTCCCTAAATTATGGTAAAATATTTTAGTATATGATAGTACAGGTAAAAATAAGGAAAAAAAGTTCATATAAACATAGGTCCAAAAGTGCTTCGTTTTCTGTCTGTGTGTCTGTTTGTGATTTTTAAATATTTAATCATATCTCATGAACCTCTTAACGTATAAACTTCAAACTTGGTACATGGATGACCACTATTAATACCTATTTTTTTATGTAGTATCAAATTTCTACTTTGTACCATTTCAAAATGGCGACTGTTTTTTGTTTTCAAAGCTAAATATCTTAAAAACCGTAAATTTTAGAAAAATTATACAAGAGACAAAAAAGTTGTGAAATGTAATCCAATTAACGCTGATATTAAGATTATGATGATCGGATTACTAATAACGGAGAAATTTTAATTTTTCCAAATAAAAACATGGAAATTTCTGACAGTTTGTTCTAAAGGACCATGTTTTTATTCAGGAAAGTTAATATTTCTCCGTTATTAATAGTCCGATCATCATAATCTTAATATCAGCGTTAATTGGATTAAATTTCACAACCTTTTTGTCTCTTGTATAATATTTCTAAAATTTACGGTTTTTAAGATATTTAGCTTTGAAAACAAAAAACAGTCGCCATTTTGAAATGGTACAAAGTAGAAATTTGATACTACATAAAAAATAGGTATTAATAGTGGTCATCCATGTACCAAGTTTGAAGTTTATACGTTAAGAGGTTCATGAGATATGATTAAATATGTAAAAAATCACAAACAGACACACAGACGGAAAACGAAGCACTTTTGGACCTATGTTTATATGAACTTTTTTTCTTATTTTTACCTGTACTATCATATACTAAAATATTTTACCATAATTTCGGGACACCCTGTATATGGGAATTTTGCCTGCAACTAGAGAAACAATAACACTGTTTAGTCCCTCGATAATACAGCCATTCCTATTAGTTTGCGCAGAAATTCAAAACGTTGTCTCGACAAAGCTTTTGTCAAGATATCAGCTTGTTGACATTCCGAAGACACTGCTTGAACAAGTATCTGTCTGGATTCTATCTTTTCCCGCACAAACTTTAGCCTTACATCAATATGTTTCGTGCGACTATGGAAAGCAGGGTTTTTACGTAACTTGATGGCACTGTGATTGTCAACATTTAGTTTGAATTGAATGTCTTGAACGTTGACATCTTGAAACACTCTCTTGAGCCAAACAGCTTCCCCTATAGCCAAACTTGCTGCGATCACCTCAGCTTCTGTAGTCGAAAGAGCTACACATTTCTGTCGCTTACTGCACCATAGGATAGGACCACCGGCATTTTTAAATAATACTCCTGAAGTCGATCTTCGCGTTTCTACATCTCCAGCATAGTCAGAATCGCTATAACATTCAAGTGTCGATGAATTCGCTGTGTATAGTGAATTCCAAGATCTATGGTTCACTTTAGGTATTTCAGAACTCTCTTTGCCATTTCCCATTCCTTTTCCTTTGGACAATCAAGCTTCTGCGATAGAACACCCACAGGAAAAGATAAGTCAGGGCGAGATGTAACAGTTAAATAAATCAGTGATCCGACCACTTCACGATACGGTACAGGCTTTTCCAACTCTTTTGAATTCAAATCAAAACATGAACCTCTCTCCAAAGGTGTCGATACCGGATGTGCATCAGTCATACGAAACCTGTAAAGTATTTTCCTTGCAAAATACTTTTTTTTCTTGATTTATAAAGATGGATTTATCTTGCAATCGATAGATTTGAAGTCCAAGATAACATCTTGCATCAGACACTTGAACTTGAAAACTCTTTCTGAGACGATCAACAAAATTATCCACATCATTCTTGTTTCTAGGAACAACCAATCCGTCATCTACATGAAGAGTGATCATCAGTGTCTTAGAAGAATTTACAAACAAACATGGATCATTTTCACTTTGAGAAAGATCACACTCTTTCATGAACTTGGTAAATTTCTTATTCCAGCATCGAGGTGCTTGACGTAATCCGTAAATACTTTTCTTCAGAAGACAAACGTTTCCTGAACCATCGTCATAACCTTCAGGTTGAGTCATATAAATTGTCTCTTCTAGATCGCCATACAGAAAAGCACTCCTTACGTCAAATTGTAACAAATCGAGACCTTCAATGGCGCAAATACTCAATACCATACGAACAGTATCCCATCTGACTGTTGGGCTGAACGTCTCATGAAAATCAATGCCTTCTTGCTGTAGAAAACCGCGAGCAACGAGTCTTGCTTTATAACGGCTAATACTTCCATCTTGATCATACTTCACTTTATACACCCAACGACAGTCAATCACTTTGGCATCTTTCGGTCTCGGTACCAATGTCCATGTCTTGTTACTTTGAAGCGCCTCCATTTCTACATCCATTGCTTTGTTCCAATGAATAACATCTTCACAAGTTGTCGCCTCTTTGTAAGAGGTAGGTTCGAAATCACATGCCACTAGAGCACAATCAGATAGTTTCACAGGTGGTTTCAACTGTGATCTGTCACGAAGTTCATAATGTTTCCTCTCCTTGACAGTCACACCGCTCTGTGCTTGCTGTCCAGCATCAATCATAGTGTCTTCTGGATGCATATCATCTTCATTTTCAACTGCTGAAGATTCAAAGATTGCAGATGTCGTCTTTTCTCTTTTGAATACAACATCTTGAGATAAGACAATTGTCTGGTCTTCTGGAATCCACACTCGATAACCATCTTTGTCACGACAATATCCAACAAGATATCCTTTTCTTGCCTTCTGGTCAAACTTCTTCCTCTTCTCTTTTGGTACATGCACAAAACACTCAGTGCCAAACACTCGAATATGGTTTACAGAAGTTTTCTTTCCAAACCAAGCTTCATATGGAGTTTTTCCTTCTATTGAAGATGGACCAGTACGGTTGAGTACATAGGCAGCAGTCATAACTGCCTCTCCCCACAGTTTCCCCGGCAAATTAGCAGCATGAAGCATTGTTCGTGCTGATTCGACCAATGTTCTGTTCTCCCTCTCTGCCGCGCCATTTTGCTGGGGTGTGTATGGCATTGTTGCGCGGTGATTCATACCATACTCCTCCGTGAGCTTTCTAATATCATGGTTGACAAATTCCTTTCCATTGTCAGTAAGCAATTCTCTCACTGAATGCCCAATGTTCTTAACTTCAGCCAAAAAGTGTTTCAACTTTTCTTGGACTTGTGATTTTTCCTTAAGAACATACACTGACCGATACTTGGAAAATTCATCCTTGAAGTCGACAAAATGTCTGTTACCACCAACCGATGGAACTGGCATAGGTCCGCAAACATCAGCATGAATGCGATCTCCAGGCTTAGTGACTTTCTCTGTTCGAGTTCCAAAACTCAAACGATGCATCTTTCCTACAATGCAAGCATCACACTTCTCAGACTTGGAACCTGAATCAGAGACATCTATTCCATTCACCTTTAGGTACTTTAAGACATATCGATTGTTCTGATGTCCTAACCTCTCATGCCAGAGCTGCAAATCGTTTATAGCCGCGATTTGAGCTTCAGCAACTCTTGGAGGAATAACTTTCATATTCATGATAAATAAACTATTTACCCGAAGAGATTCGGCAACCAAGATACCATCCTTGTAAAAACTACCTTTGTTTTTGTTCAAAATACATGTACAACCCTTATCTAATGCTGAAGAAATTGAAAATAGATTCTTACCAGCATCTGGAACAAACCACACGTCCTCTAAATGGCCCTCGAGGATTTCCGTTCCAATTAACATTTGTACATTTATGCGTCCTTTACCTTGTGCTTTCATGGTTTCACCGTTACCGACTTGAACATATTTCGGTGGTGAAAAAGGTTCGTAAGTCGCAAACCATGATTTGTTCTTCGTCATGTGCTGCGTAGCACCTGAATCTGCAACCCACGCTAGCTTTTCATCGTTAACTGATGAATGTCCAGATTCGCCGACGAAAGCACAATGTCCCGAAGTTTTACTTCCGCCTTTGGTGTTCGGGCAGTACTTTTTCACGTGTCCCAACTGATTGCAGGCAAAACATTTTGGTTTCCACTTCTGTTTGGTTTTTATTGTTTTCATTTTCAGCTGAGGATGCATCATAATGCCTTGAGGGTGCCTTATTAAGGGTCGATTTTTGTTGCGATTTGCGATGAATGCAGAGTCTGGATTGGCTACTTCTCTTTCTTTCATGCGCATCTCGACTGTACACAACCTCTCCCTCAACGATGGCAAAGTCCTCTGCTCCTTCGGTACTGACTCCCAGGCATTTATGAATTCATTGAACTCACAGGGTAAAGTATTTAATACTCTATTTAGAAACAATGAATCGGGAAGCTTGACTTGATCCTCCTTCCAAGTTTCGTCCTGGAGCTCGACCCAGAGTTTTTCCAGCCTAGCAATATGTTTCGCCACACTATCGCAAGGATACTTCTCTTTAATACCAAAGAATTCATCAAACAAACGATCCTGCCGTTGCTCCGTGCGCTGTTCGTACACGCTCAGCAGTTTGTTCCACATTTCCCTTGCTGACGAACACATATTAATTAGTTACCTAACTTGGCTGCTAACAGAAGAAACAATTATGTTCTGTGCCATGTACTCTTTCTTATCCAAATTTGCTACCTGATTCTGATAACTATACCTTGTTTCTGCGTCTACATCTTCCCCCAGCTTCTCAGGGTACTGAAGTTTCCCCTCAACGGAACTGAAGTTTCCCCATCACACCGCTAACTCGAAGCTGAATGTTCACTTGAAATTTCCAGTCAATCCAGTCAGATTGACCTTCCAGTTTATCAATAACATAAACTTTAGAAATTTCCATAGTAAAACACTGAGAATTTTAACACAGACAAATCAGAAATAATATATCACAGGTCTTAAACTTTAAAGCTGTTTCCAAACAAAATTTCAGTTTTAAATTGCAGCTAAAACGTTGCTGGAGGGCAAACCTATAGCAAAAAGCAGCTAAATATAAATAAAAGGGATTCCAGAGTACAAATAATTGTATTTTATAATAACAGAACATAAATGGAAAAGTACAACAAAACTTATGTTTACTAAGAGAGACACACACTGTTTGTAAACACAGTAATAATCTGACATCCAATTACAGCTGCTTTCTTTATACAGGATGCAGGCAACAAGAGAATATATTATTTTATTCTCAACAAAAAATAATAAACATAGCAAACACATGACATACATGACAGCTGTTATAAACTTGATACCAATAAGTCAATGAGGAACAAGATTACAAATTCCAACGCCCCTCCTTAATCATGATCCTTCATTGAAGTAATACCAAGGTCGGTCAAGAAACCATCATGCTTGATTTTGCCAAGTAATTTGGTTAAAATGTCAGCCACCATCCTGGAAGTTGGAACGTAATTCAGCACACTTAGTTTTCTCTTGACAAAAAACTGTTTACGAATTATATGTTTAGTCTTGTCATTCACGGTTCTCTTCTGTAAAACTTTCATTGCTGGCATGTTCTCACAATACAAATTTACATGCTCAAGAAATATTCCCAGCTCTTCCAATAAGTGCTTCAGAAACATTGCTTGCTTGCATTGCTACATACTCTGACTCTGTTTCTTACTTCCCCAAGACACAGGTCCTCTACACAGTTTAAAACATATCCGGTAAAACTTTTTCCATCGAAGTTGTTTCCATGACTGGCATCAACAAAACCATGCAGAGGTTCTTCATCCACTGTGAACGTAATGCAATAAGATTTGGTTCCCTTTAAGTATCTTAAAACTCGTTTGGCATACTTAAAGTGCTCTTCAGAATGACAAGTACTGATGACTCAGAATGACTCAAGTTCAGAATGACTCAATTTACTGACTCAGTCCGTCATTTTACAATAATTGATGATCCCAGACGAACCTACTCATCCTGTTTCTCATGAAATCCTTTGGTACATTACTAAACAACAAGGCTTGCCAATTCCCGGGTGGAAAGGGTACATGCAGTCCAAAACCTCAGGACAGTTCAGTGAAAAGGCGAAAGTTGTAACGCTTCCCTTCATCAACGCTCCTCCATCCAGCTAAGATACGATCTATACAGTGCTAAAATATGCAGGGAATTCATGTGGAGATGTCCTCACCCAACATTCAGTGATAGTAACATTCGACCAGCCACTTTATTGGAGAGCGAGAGAGATGGTTGCAGGTACTCCTGTTGGCTCATTACTTTCAAAGTCCGTCATTCGCTTGGGTGGCTTTCACTTACTAATGTCCTACTTGGGGGCCATAGGATATCTCTGAACGTAGCCTACAAGAACTTTTGAGCAAAATATATGCCCCTCTGTCAATGGAAAAAATGATGCAGGGCCATGCTTTTGCGAGGACAGTAAGAGGCCACTTACTTGCAACGTGTTCACTGGCTTCAGTGATTTTGAAAGACATCCAGTTAACTGAAGACGAAGTGGAGTGCGTAAAGAACGTGACGATGAGTTTCATGGATGAGCCTCCCTCTCTACTTGCGCTAACCCAAAACACTCACCTCAAAGAACTTTCTGAGAAATTTGGAGCCACCATGGAGTTATTGAGAATCAAAGGGCCTACTGCAAAGCTGTGGGTACAATACTTCAAAATGGCAAGCCTCATGAAGGAATATATATATATACATGAAGAGAGGTCCGGGGACTTCAACGCACATCTTGATTGTGTGAGACGTATGATCCCTCACTTCCATGCGGCAGGACACTTCCCATATGAAAAGTCTTGTCATATATAATACAAGATAAGGAAAAGCTAAACGAAAAACTATCACCCAGAGAGTATCACAAATTTGTTAACGACAGCTACTTCACTATGCGCCGATCGGACAAATTTTGGGCTGGAGTCTGGTCGGATATGACTATAGAGACCACCTTAATGCGTTCTTTTCCAGCCAAGGTGGCATGACTCGCGGTAGGGGAGTCACTGACAGCAAACTTAGCAAATGGGTGGTAGGGATGAGTGTGACCCATGATATCTGCACCTCTATAGAGTGGAGTTCTACTTTCCACCAGTGATCAGCATGTATATTTCGGGCAATGTCGTCAAAACAAGGAGGCACCCGACATTGCCAAGCTCAACGATTGGTTTGAGAAACTTCCTCCATTTCAGGGGACCAGTAACATGATTTCTATTACAACAGGAATTGTTGGAGACACAACGATCACCTGTTACAATACTGTTGCAATTGGAAAGAAAGCTATGGCTAATATGGTCAATTCGCCATTTTCCGGCATCAAATTAGCTCGAAAAGATCGAGCTCTTCCCCTTTCGACAGTAAGCTCATCGATCAAAATCAACGACGGAATGATTCCTATAGACCCATTCTTACTATTTCGACGTATATCCATCACAAAAAAACCGACGGAGATTTAAAGCTGTACATGGAATATGAATTAGCCCCGTTCCCTTTAGCCCTGTTTGTAAGGGTACGTTCATACCGGAGTCGGGAGGCAAGCACACTCACTCCATCGCTTACTAGACGGTTCAAACTAACCAATCAGAAAGCGTTCTACATGGGATACAAGCACTGAGCCAGGGTCAGAGCAAGGCCACACTACACTGTGGCCTTGGTCAGAGTTAGGGAGCAATCCTGGATGGTTATTTGTAAACAAAGCCTATTGTTGTAAAATCAGATGAAAATTGTAGATGTGGAGGAAAACGTGCATAGAGGCAAAAATATTGGGAACAAAATGTTGTCATATAATCGTAGTTTATTTTAGTAACTAAGTTAATTTTATTGCACTAAGTTTTAGTTTCATGAAAAGTAATTATATATGAGGGATAAATTAAAAAAGGCCACATTATAAAATAACACTTATAACACTTATAAATAGATAAACAAATTAAAAGTTCTATATATCTATATAATTAGGAAAAGGATAATTAAAACATCTTTTTTACCTATTATGGACCTCACTGTTGTCATTTTGGGTTGCACAAAACTTTCTTATAGAACGTGACATAATATTAGATGAGCGATCCCGAAAAGAACATCACGTAGACGGAGAAGATAAGAGTGTTGAGCGCATTGTACATTTAAGATACAAGAACTACCTACCGTGCATTATTCTAACTTAATGAAATGTTTAATTCGTAACTAAAGGATATTTCTTTAGGTTAGAGGATGCGTCGTTGCAGCGCGGCATTTTACGCAAGTTTAGACCTAGTTCACTTCATTACTTCGTCATGCCTTTTTGACCTTTCTAGACCTCCGCCAGCGAGATTCACGTCACGTTCTAAGATAATATTCAATTTATTTGGTTGTAAAACAATGTTTAAAGTAAAATTTAGTCCAACTTCATGCGAGTGTAAATACTGCACATATTTATATTAGACTAAATTGAGATCAAATTGAGTGTATTGATTAACTTCCCGTTGCGGAAGACAACTAGTCGTCTATGTGAAGCTATATAGCCTATAACCTGATAGCCCCCAACAACTATTTTGTGCGTCGTAATTTGATAATGTAGAAAAAATAAAAAGTTTTTTTAGAATACCTGTACTTCGGTACAGTAAATATTCTTCCATTGAAAATGAAAGGACAAATTTATTTTATAGTATAACTATAGTTTAAAAACCATTCCAAATAATTTTTCCGAAAAATAAAACTTTTTTGGAAATAAATTCAAGTATTATGTTCAAGCAGCTTAAGCCTGAAATAATCCACACACTAAAAACAATAATCATTACCAAAAACTTCATTTAGCCAAACATCAGAATAATCTTTGAAATTTCGACACAGAATTTAAAATTCACCAAGTTGCGTCCATACATCCACCACTTTTATTCGTTCATTCGGCGATCCCAGAGTAATTATTGGTTAAGTAGTTAACGTTTCATCTCAGTCATTTGCAATGATAATGTTCTTATTTAAAAGTTATATTCTTTATTTATCTTCATCTAAGTTATCAAACGAATAAATAAAAAAACTATTTAAAACGTATAATAGATAACATAAAGATCTAAATGAAGTACTTGTAAGATTAGGAAATCACTATTCATAATAAAAGTAAAAGTAAACAATCATACTTAATTAATTTGACATTTCGTTTATTGTATCAAACAACAGCTGATATACTCGCTCTGAGCCATTGTCAGAGCCTGGCTCAAAGCTTCTCTCTTGGCTACCCACCCAGCTACCAGCCAGGCTTGCCTCCCGGCTCCGGTATGAACGCGCCTAAGGGTGGGATGAGAAAATCGACTAAGTCAACGCTCTACAAACTATTCACCATTACGACCAAGGATATACGTGTTTCACAGCTATACATAGTATTTGACGGAGGGCTCCTCCTCCATAAGGTAATCTGGCAAAGAGGTGCCAAGATATCGACGATCTGTGACAGCTACGTGCGCTATATCACAAACAACTTTCATGAAAGGAGGTGTACTGTAGTCTTTGATGGCTATTCCTCTTCATCCTCGAGCACAAAATCAGCAGAGCATCAAAGGCGCTATCGACTCAGCAAGTCTGCTGACATTCATTTCACCAAAGAGACAGTGATAAACATGAAACAGGAAGATTTTCTCATAAACAAGTGCAACAAAATCAGGCTCATCAGTATGATTAAAGTGAAGCTTGAGGAAAATGTTATCAGAACCCTTCAAGCAGAGAATGATGGGGACGTTTTGATCGTGTCGACAGCTGTTAGAATGTCGGAAACAACAGATGTCGGCATTGTGGGTGAAGACATCGACTTAATAGTCATATTAATGGCTAAAGCTGATCCGCACAAATACATACTGTAATTGTTATCAAGCCTGGACGTGGGAAGAAAATGGATTCCTTTTTCTCGTCTCAAGAGCTTTAGAAACAAGGATTTAGGGACATTCTGTTTTTGCCTTTACGGGATGCGACAAAACATTCTCCGCATTCCGCAAAAGCAAGGTCGCTTTTGTAAATTTGTATCTGAAGTCACCAGAGGTCCAGAAACCAGCATCGATCTTTACAGACCCTTCCTCCACCACCGCTCAATTACAGAAGGCAGGTGAAATCTGCATCTTGATGTGGTATGGGGCTCCGGCAAAAGAGGTCTCCCTCAATGCCTACAGGTACAAATCTTTTTTAAAGTCAGTAGCCACCATCAAGCCTGAGATATCATGTCTTCCTCCCACCGAGGGGGCAGTAAAACAACATTCCCTGCGAATATTCCACCAAGTTCAACTGTGGATGGGAAATTATCTGCCCCCTCAGATGTATGGATGGAAGATTGACAACAACTGCTTGATACCAGTACATAGTAAATTACCAGGTGCACCGGAAAACATCCTAAAACATATTTTTTGCAGATGCACTAAAGACTGTCACAGCGCGAAGTTTGGCTGCAAAAAAGCAATCCTTAAATATTCGAGTGCATGTCAGAATTGCTAGGGGAACTGCCTGAATGGAGTCCCTCCAGTTGACTCCGAAGATGAAGAAGAACAGGAGGATTCTGTGACAGTTTCCATAAAGGAGTGCGAGGGAGAGGATACTGGAGGCAAAGAAGACGGAAACAAAGACAACAATTAAGGTCCTTCACACCCCAAAAGAGCAAGAAATTGACTCGGTACATACTCTTGTAATGTTTAATAATTACTTTTCAGTCAACAAACTTTATTTTTAATAAATGGATGTGATTTATTAAACATAAATATACATGCATCTTACACTGACTTACACATGCAAAAACATCGTTACAGCAACATAATTTCCACGAAATGTTCGGGATGTTCTTTAATTAAGTATGAGGAGCCTTGTCAGAGGGCTCACAACTAAATATTCTAAAATGAGCATATGTAGACGTTTTGTGCTCACCGTAAGTGCTTATCTCGGTCACTAGGTTGACTGGAAATGGTGAGGAATTGAATGATTCATTTTTGTAATGTTGTCGCAAAACCTCTGATTTCGCACTCAATATTTAAATTGCATTAACAACTGCAGGAAAAGAGATAAAATAGTAATGTAACATATATTTTTGAAGGGTATTTGATTCTCTATAACACTACGGTCGGCATTTTTTTCGAGTGAATCGTTGCAGAGTTATTCGGTCAGAAGGAACAAAACAAGCGAGGAAAAAATGGATTATCCCAGAATTATAGACTTTCACAAGCTGATATCTCGAAAACTATACAAGATATTAAAATAATGTAACAATAAATCTTGTAGCAAATTTAATCTGCTTTAACTTTATAAATAACAGTCTTGTCACTAAGACGCATAGTTTCCAAGATATAAGCGAAAAACCGAAAAATTGTACCTTTATGCCCTTCCAGCTCAGCCGGCTCAAGGGCTAAAGGCGGGGACTTTTTATACGTTTTACTCCTAACTAGTCCAAACAAAGTTACAAAGTCAAAAATTGTGATCCATGCAATTCCCTCTATACCTATTTTTGAGCATTCATTGCCTGGACTATATTAATTATATGGTTGAACGTCCTGTTGTACTGAGATTTTTATACAAGTTTTATTTTCAACTAAATGTCTTGTGAATACTCAATCATTTTTAAGGAGATGTCCATGTTTTTAGTGTTTTCTACGAATAATATGAGCCCCTCGAAGGAGTTGGCTCGACCTGCCGCCACATTATACAGTAGTCCATGAGAAAGTACTGGGGAGGGAAGGTAAATTCCAACTTATACAATTAACTGACCCTGAGCTATGCTTAGTCATAGCGAGTGCTGGAATTACTGGAAACTGCGCCTTTTTTGATCATATAACATCATTAAACACAAAAAGAATTGTTAAAATTATATTTTGTACATGTTTACATCATTCATGGTTAGCATTTCATAGTTGAACTAAATAATTAAAGTAATTTACATTTACATGTAATTTTATTTTTGGTAATTGCTCAGAAACACTTCACATTAACATTCGCCATAAACTCCAATCGAATGGTATACTCAACCAAGTTCATCAAGATTAAATTACAGTATTTCCAAAATTGGCTAATAAACATTTTTATAGCATCTTAGATATAAAAGATGGCTTTAATAACATTAAACTAGACGAAAAATCTAGTCAACTTTGTAATTTCAGCACAGTATATGGAACTTATAGATTTTTGTGTTGCCCATTTGGTTTAAGTAATTTTCCTGAACTATTTCATAAGTAAGTAGCAAGATATTTAGAGGATATTCCGAGGGTAACAGTTTACTTTGATGACTTATGCATAGCTTCTAACTCTAGCCAAGAAAATGATGAAATACTCAATAAAGTCCTAGAGCGGGCCAGAGGTCTGAATATCAAATTTAATATATACAAATTTTAATACTGTCTGCCTGAAATTAAATATTTAGGTGTTATTTTTAGCAAAAACGGTAAAACAAAGAAAGTTGAATCAGGACTTCAACTTTCTTTGGACCGTCCCGATCCAAAGAAAGTTGAAGTTATAAAAGCCTTGAAAACCCCTTCTAATAAGAAAGAACTTCAAAGTTTATTGGGTATAGTAAGGCAGGCTAACAATACATTTCTTTATTGTTGGGCAGGTTTTATGCTTCGCGTTCCGCGTTGCGCTTGTGTCACGGTGCGTTTCAAGTTCTATTTAGTCAAATGGACAGTTGTTGCGGGTTCACTCTAAACTCAATTCAGGCATTTACGCAGCGCGTCCCGCGTTCGGCGACCGCGACAGCGCAGCACTTCTCCTTGAATCCAGGTAAATAAAAAAATACGGAATAAATAAAATAAACACGGCAGTAAAAAACACGAGACCAAATTTTGACGGAAATTTCACACGTGCGATCGAAGAAATCCCGCGACAGCCAACGTTGTGAAAACGCGTTACTGACGAAAGATGCGCCAAGTCTCGCGTTTCAAAACTCAAATTGTGGATTGCCACCGTGCATAAAACGAGCCTCAATCCTCGATAAACCCTGCAATACAACTTAAAAAATTTATTCATAGTTTACATAATAAACGGAATCTCACAATGCTTTTAATTTCGTCCCATTTGATTTGCAATATTTATACGCAAAATGCGAGACATAAATGGTGTTCATACAACAATTATGATGGTTTTCCTTTTTTTATCCATTTTTAGGTTCTCCTCTTCCCCTTCTTTCCGCACAGGGTTCTTGAGTTCCGAGACCTGAGAAAAATAGAAACTAACCATCTCTCCTGTACAATATCACAAAGCTTTATTAAATTTTAAACCTTTTCCCATTGAACATCTGAATACACCGGGGCCAAATTAGGAAATTTAAAACGTCTTATACGTAATAATATATCGAATATTTTTTCCTAAACAGGTTAGGATAGCTTTAGGATCTATAGTAAATACATTTATTGCAAAATGTAAAAGAAAAGTAAAACAAAAACTTATATGGGAAAACAACCTTAAATTTAACTTGCTATTTGCAAAAACATTATTTTGACATTTAAAATTTTTGAAGTAATCTTTTGAGTAACCGATGGATTGGTTGGTGCATGGAACATATTTTGCTTAATTTATTTTATAGGGAACAAGTAATAACGTTATAAAAGGTATATTTTACCTGAAATGTGTAGAATGATTCTCGACAAACTAAAATTTTTCAATCTTTACTCTAAAATAAACTTGAAAATTTAGGTGATCATGACTTAAATTAAATAAACACAACTTAAGTTGTGTAAATAATGACACGTACCGTTAACATCTGACCAAAAATAAGGAATGATATTGATAATCGAAAGGGTCCACCTGTACAGGTTTATTACGGGCAGACTATTAGGGTAGTATAGACATACCAACTGATCGGAAATAGTATAGTGTGCTCTCCAAGAGTATTAATGATATACTTGAGTACCAACGATGCTCCGCAGCATTGAATTTTGATAATAAGAAGAAACTTTAATAAGTTAATTATGTGTATAAATGAAATAAACGGTATCAGGAAACTGACACATAGTTTCTTCCTTAAGTAATTTAAAACCAAAAAACTTATATAGTGAAATAAAACAAATTAACAATAATGTTATCACACAAATGCATACCAAATTTTATCGAAATCTGTTCGTAAATACGAGAAATATTGGGTTTTTAGTATTTGCCATAAGAATAACTTTGGACAACGTACTGCGTTTACCGCCGAACTAAAATATCAATTAACTCCACAACCAGTAGACGTTAACTCATGATTAAAAATACTGGATTATTTAGTATTTAAAGTCAGATTTAATGGTTACAAGTGTTATTTTCTTTAGAAGTTATATATTTTGTAAAATTTTTAAAAATATGAATTGTTTAACACTTAAACCCTTATAACTTCTCAAACTAAATTTTTACAGAGATGTGGGTGGTGTCATTTTGTTTGTCATCTTAAGCATTAAAAACCATGGAATTTTTATCAAAACCGTTAGTCGTTTTTAAGAAATTGAATTTTTTCTAATTTTTATGGGTTTTAACGAGTAAATCTTATTCTATCTAATAAAATTAGAGTTTGGTCTGTACATTGCTTAGAATTATGAATTTTTTGTTATTTTTGCGTTTTGAAGGTCAGAGAATCCGAATCAAGCCTTATCTCAATTTATGTCACGATGTGTGTTGGTAACGCTCAACATCACACTTTAGACCGCTTTTCACGCAAAAACTAGAGTACTCTTATGGTTGAAACTTTTTTCCTGTGTTGTATGCACATATGAGAAGGTTTTAGACGACTTAAAAGTAGCGCAGGTCTTTTTTAAATTAAATAGCTAGCTTCTAAAAACCGAGTTTTATTTGATTTCGACCAAGTTTGTTTTGAATTTCCCCATAATTCAAGGGGATGACGTTTTGTTTACATTTCTGTGTTCCAAGCAAATGGTAGTTACCTTCACTGATGGATTCGTCGTTACAGATGTTTTATGATTTCATTCAGTTTTAAATGTGCATTGGATGCATGTGTAATATTTCTTTTCAATATACATGTACTATATAAAGTTAATAATTTCCCATTCATTATTCATTTATCAGGATTTTCATCCTGATCTGACCCTCGGACTCCACCAAGGCCGCGCTCAGGCCCTCTCAAAGATCACATATTAATATCCTTACTAGATAACACGTAGCTCGAAATCGAGCAAAAAATCATATAGTAGAATCATAAGGAATAAACAATCTACTTATATACTTTTGAAGTTTAATTACAGGGTTGAATTCAACGATAAAACTATGGTTAAATTACTGAATCTTTTTAAGTTCATTTAATCTATCGCAGGAGTTTCCGGTGAATTATTTTTGGGATACACCTGCATTTTCCCATGTTCTCTTGTGTTAAACTGTAAGTTTCATACCGGCAAAAGATCGAGCTCTGCTGATAGCAACATGTAGCTGACCGAGAGCAAACACTGGTGCCGTGAGCAATGACCTTTTGTTTAGGGACTACCCCTGCACCTCATTTATTTATTATTATCGTCAAAACTGAAATTATAGGGAACGACTGTCTTTATATGAAACCTCTCCTTTGTGGAAACAACACGAAAATGACGCAATATCTCTACCAGTTTTTTCATTCTTGAAGTGCAACCCACTGCGATGGAAACATTTTAATAAGTTCATTAGTCTGACGTTGAAAGTAGCATCAAATTAAATGTTACATCGGGAGGGTGATGCCAGCAGTTAGGATCGTGTTCTCTCCGACTCCTCCGACCAGTCAATATTCGTCTTCCCATCAATGGTATTACAACTGCACAAAATTCAAAAATAAATCTGCTCAAGATAATAAAACTTTAAAAAACACTATATTGAAATGTTTTGAGATATCGTAAACTACATTGTAAAACTGGTAACTGCAATGTTTATCCCTTTAAAAACACTTCATAACATAACCTAAATTACGTAATACGTTTTTTTTTTAAATAAAACTGTTGAAAACAATTTGTTTTCACGTTATAGAAGCCAAAGCAGCTGTGAAAATAAAAGCCGCTCTTTTCAAAAAGTCAATAGTGCTACAGTCTTTGGTTTACCTGAAGAACTATTTCAGAGCTTGACCATATGTTCAGATTGTAAACAAAGTGAACTGAACTTGCACAAATGTCGATGAATAGCGCCACTGTTCCGAAACTTCAGCCCTTTACTGTATTTTAGGTACGCCCTTTTTTAAACTTCTGAGACTTGTTGGCAAATCTACATAAAATTCCCTTTAATTTGACACCTCAAACGTTAAAATCGGTCTAGCCGTTATTGCGGTTCGACTGTGAAAAGAAAACCGCTTGCGTATTAATATATAGACTAGATAACACATAGCTCGAAATCGAGCAAAAATCATGTGGTAATAGAGTGAAGAATAATCAGCCTACTTATATACTTTTAAAGTTTAATCAAAGGGCTAACTTCATTTTCAACTTCAACAAAATTATGGCTTAACTACTGAAACTTTTAAAGTTAATTTGATCTACCGCAGGAGTTTCTGGTAAACGTAAACGATTTTTTTGGGAACACCTTCATTTTCCATTGTCCTCTTTTTCTGAAATGTATATTTTAACACCGGCAAAAGATCACGCTGTGCTTACAACAACATGTAGCTGACCGAGAGCAAACACTGGCGCAATGAGCAATGACTTCCTTTGTTTATGGATTGCCGCTGCACCTTATTGATAATTACCACCAAAACAGATACTGTAGGGAACGGCTGTCTTTATAGGCAACATTTATTTTGTGGTAAAACGCGTAAATGACGTACTACTCTACCAGTCTTTTCATTCTTGAAATGCAAGATAAAAACATTTTTAGTTCATTGGTCTGGGGTTGGAAGGAGCATTAAATGTTACATCGGGATGAGGGCGATGCCAGCGGTTCCTTCCTATACTCCTCCGACCGGTCAATGTTCGTCTTATTCTTATCGGTGGCATTATAAATGCACCAAATCCAAAAGTAGATTTGCTCAGGTTGATATGGCTTTATATAAACACTACGGTATACCGTAAACTACACTGTAAAACTGGTAACTGCAATGTGTAAGAGCTTTAAAAACTTCATAACATAACCTAAGTGGCATAATAAATCTTTTAAAAAGAAAACTGTTGAAAACAAAGCCAAACCAGCTGTAAAAAAAACTGCTCTTTTCGAAAAATTAATTGTAATTAATTGCTGCAAACTAAGGTTTACCTTTAGAACTATTTCAGAGTTTGGCCATATGTTCGGTTTGTAAACAAAGTAAACTCAGCTTGATCAAATGTCGATGAATAGCGCCACTGTTCTGAAACTTCAGCCCATTACTGTACTTTAGTGACGCCTTTTTTTAAAATTCTGAGACTTGTTGACAAATCTACATAAAATTCCCTTTAATTTGATACCTCACACGTTAAAACCGGTCCAGCCGTTATTTCGGTTGGACTGTGAAAAGAAAACCGCTTGCGGATTAATATATAGACTAGATAACACGTAGCTCGAAATCGAGCAAAAAAATCATATAGTAGAATCATAAGGAATAAACAGCCTACTTATATACTTATATAATTTAATTAAAGGGTTGAATTCAATGATAAAACTATGGTTAAATTACTAAAACTTTTAAAGTTCATTTGATCTATCGCAGGAGTTTCCGGTAAATATTTTTTTGGGATACACCTGCATTTTCCCATGTTCTCTTGTGTTAGAATGTAATTTAAATAATGGCAAAAGATCGAGCTCTGCTTATAGCAACATGTAGCTGACCGAGAGCTAACACTGGCGCCGTGAGCAATGACCTTTGTTTAGGGACTGCCCCTGCACCTCATTTATTTATTACTAGATAACACGTAGCTCGAAATCGAGCGAAAATCATGTGGTAAAATAATAAAGAATAATAAGCCTACTTATATACTTTTGAAGTCTAATCAAAGGGCTAACTTCATTAACAATATTATGGCTTAACTACTCAAACTATTAAAGTTAATTTGATCCACCGCAGGAGTTTCTGGTAAAACGTAAACGATTTTTTAGGGAACACCTTCATTTACCCATGCCCTCTTTTTCCTCTGAAATGCATATTTTAACACCGGCAAAAGATCACGCTCTGCTTAGAGCAACGTAGAGCTGACCAAGAGCAAACACTGGCACGTAATGACTTCCTTTGTTTAGTGATTGCCGCTGCACCTTATTGATGATAATTATCGCCAAAACAGATATTGTAGGGAACGGCTGTCTTTATAGGCAGCATTTCCTTTGTGGCAAAAACGCGTAAATGACCCATTACTCTACCAGTCTTTTCATTCTTGAAATGCAACCCACCGCAGTAAAAACATTTTTAGTTCCTTGGTCTGAGGTTGGAAGGAGCATAAAATGTTACACCGGGAGGGTGATGCCAGCGTTTGCGATCGTGTTCTTTCCGACTCCTCCGACCGGTCTGTGTTCGTCTTCTTCTTATCGGTGGCATTATAAATGCACCATATCCAGAAATAGATTTCCTCAGGTTAATATAACTTCAAAAAAAAACTATGAGATATCGTAAAAACTACATTGTAAAACTGGTAACTGTAATGTATAAGAGCTTTAAAAACTTAATAACATAACCTAAATTGCATAATGAATCTTAAAGAAAGAAAACCGTTGAAAACAAAGCCAAACCAGCTGTACAAATAAAAACTGCTCTTTTCGAAAAATTAATTGTAATTCATTGCTGCTACCTGTGGTTTACCTGTAGAACTATTTCAGAGCTTGGCCATATGTTCAGTTTGTAAACAAAGTAAACTGAGCTTGCTCAAATGTCGATGAACAGCGCCACTGTTCCGAAACTTCAGCCTTTTACTGTACTTCAGTGACACTCTTTTTTAAAATTCTGAGACTTGTTGACAAATCTGCATAAAATTCCCTTTAATTTGATACCTCAAATGTTAAAATCGGTCCAGCCGTTGTTGCGGTTGGACTGTGAAAAGAAAACCGCTTGCGTATTAATATATAGGCTAGAGAACACGTAGCTAGAAATCGAGCAAAAATCATATAGTAAAAGAAAGAAGAATGGACAGCCTACTTGTATACTTTAAAATTTAATCAAATGGCTAAATTTAATAACAAAATTATGGAGAAACCATTGAAACTCTAAAAGTTCATTGATTTACCGCCGGAGTTTCCGATTAACGACTTTTTGGGAAACACGTTCATTTTCCATGTTGAATTTATTCTGAAACGTATATTTTAATACCGGCAAAAGATCGAGCTCTTCTTACAGCAACAGCAGCTGACCGAGAGCAAACACTGGCGTCGTGAGCAAAGACCTCATTTGTTTAGGAACTGCCCCTGCACCATGTTGATAGTTATCGCCAAACCGGAATCATAGGAGACGGCTGCCTTTGTAGGGATCATTGTGGCAACAACGCGTAAATGACGCACTATCTCCACCAGTATTTTCATTCTTCAAATGCAACCATTGGTTGAGGTTGGAAGGAGCATCAAATGGTACATCGGGAAGGTGATTCTAGGCGGTTGCAATCGTGTTCCTTCCGATCGGTCAATGTTCGCCTTCTTCCTATTGGCATTATTACCGCACCATAAAAGAATTGGCTCAATTTAATAAAACTTCAAAAACACTATGCTGAAATGTATTGATATATCGTAAACTACATTGTAAAAGTGGGAATTGCAATGTTTAAGCCCTTTAAAAACACTTCATAACATAACCTAAATTACATAATACATCTTTTTGTTGAAAGCCAAAGCAGCTGTAAAAACAAAAAATTTCTTTTCAAAAAATAATTATAAGTGCTGCAATCTGTGGTTTAACTGTAGAACTATTTCAGAGCTTGACCATATGTTCAGATTGTAAACAAAGTGAACTGAACTTGCTCAAATGTCGATGAATAGCACCACTGTTCCGAAACTTCAGCCCTTTACTGTACTTTATTGACGCCCTTTTTTAAAATTCTGAGACTTGTTGACAAATCTACATAAAAATCCCTTTAATTTGACACCTCAAACGTTAAAATCCGCCCAGCCGTTATTGCGGGTGGACTGTGAAAAGAAAACCGCTTGCGTATTAATATATAGATGCGTATTAATATATAGATTAACGTCAAAACAGAAATTATAGGGAACGGCTGTCTTTATATGAAACCTCTCCTTTGTGGCAACAACATGAAAATGACACAATATCTCTACCAGTTTTTTCATTCATAAAATACAACCCACCGCGATGAAAACATTTTAAGTTCATTAGTCTTAAGTTGAAAGTAGCATCAAATTAAATGTTAAATCGGGAGGGTGATGTTAGCAGTTACGATCGTGTTCTCTCCGACTCCTCCAACCGGTCAATGTCCGTCTTCCCATCAATGGCATTATAACTGCACAAAATCCAAAAATAAATCGGCTCAAGATAATAAAACTTTAAAAAACATTATGCTGGAATGTATTGAGATATCATAAACTACATTGCAAAACTGATAACAGCAATGTTTATCCCTTTGAAAACACTTCAAAACATATCCTAAACTAAGTATTTTTTTTTTAAGAAATCTGTTGAAAACAATTTGTTTTCACGTTCTAGAAGCCAAAGCAGCTGTGAAAATAAAAACCGCTCTTTTCAAAAATTCAATTATAAGTGCTGCAGTCTTTGGTTTACCTAAAGAACTATTTCAGAGCTTGACTATATGTTCAGATTGTAAACAAAGTGAACTGAACTTGCTCAAATGTCGATGAATAGCGCTACTGTTCCGAAACTTTAGCCCTTTACTGTACTTTAGTTACGCCCTTTTTTAAAATTCTGAGACTTGTTGGCAAATGTACATAAAAATTCCCTTTAATTTGACACCTCAAACGTTAAAATCGGTCTAGCCGTTATTGCGGTTCGACTGTGAAAAGAAAACCGCTTGCGTATTAATATATAGACTAGATAACACATAGCTCGAAATCGAGCAAAAATCATGTGGTAATAGAGTGAAGAATAATCAGCCTACTTATATACTTTTAAAGTTTAATCAAAGGGCTAACTTCATTTTCAACTTCAACAAAATTATGGCTTAACTACTGAAACTTTTAAAGTTAATTTGATCTACCGCAGGAGTTTCTGGTAAACGTAAACGATTTTTTTGGGAACACCTTCATTTTCCATTGTCCTCTTTTTCTGAAATGTATATTTTAACACCGGCAAAAGATCACGCTGTGCTTACAACAACATGTAGCTGACCGAGAGCAAACACTGGCGCCATGAGCAATGACTTCCTTTGTTTATGGATTGCCGCTGCACCTTATTGATAATTACCACCAAAACAGATATTGTAGGGAAAGGCTGTCTTTATAGGCAACATTTATTTTGTGGTAAAACGCGTAAATGACGTACTACTCTACCAGTCTTTTCATTCTTGAAATGCAAGATGAAAACATTTTTAGTTCATTGGTCTGGGGTTGGAAGGAGCATTAAATGTTACATCGGGATGAGGGCGATGCCAGCGGTTCCTTCCTATACTCCTCCGACCGGTCAATGTTCGTCTTATTCTTATCGGTGGCATTATAAATGCACCAAATCCAAAAGTAGATTTGCTCAGGTTGATATGGCTTTATATAAACACTACGGTATACCGTAAACTACACTGTAAAACTGGTAACTGCAATGTGTAAGAGCTTTAAAAACTTCATAACATAACCTAAGTGGCATAATAAATCTTTTAAAAAGAAAACTGTTGAAAACAAAGCCAAACCAGCTGTAAAAAACTGCTCTTTTCGAAAAATTAATTGTAATTAATTGCTGCAAACTATGGTTTACCTTTAGAACTATTTCAGAGTTTGGCCATATGTTCGGTTTGTAAACAAAGTAAACTCAGCTTGATCAAATGTCGATGAATAGCGCCACTGTTCTGAAACTTCAGCCCTTTACTGTACTTTAGTGACGCCCTTTTTTAAAATTCTGAGACTTGTTGACAAATCTACATAAAATTCCCTTTAATTTGATACCTCACACGTTAAAACCGGTCCAGCCGTTATTTCGGTTGGACTGTGAAAAGAAAACCGCTTGCGGATTAATATATAGACTAGATAACACGTAGCTCGAAATCGAGCAAAAAAATCATATAGTAGAATCATAAGGAATAAACAGCCTACTTATATACTTATATAATTTAATTAAAGGGTTGAATTCAATGATAAAACTATGGTTAAATTACTAAAACTTTTAAAGTTCATTTGATCTATCGCAGGAGTTTCCGGTAAATATTTTTTTGGGATACACCTGCATTTTCCCATGTTCTCTTGTGTTAGAATGTAATTTACATAATGGCAAAAGATCGAGCTCTGCTTATAGCAACATGTAGCTGACCGAGAGCTAACACTGGCGCCGTGAGCAATGACCTTTGTTTAGGGACTGCCCCTGCACCTCATTTATTTATTACTAGATAACACGTAGCTCGAAATCGAGCGAAAATCATGTGGTAAAATAATAAAGAATAATAAGCCTACTTATATACTTTTGAAGTCTAATCAAAGGGCTAACTTCATTAACAATATTATGGCTTAACTACTCAAACTATTAAAGTTAATTTGATCCACCGCAGGAGTTTCTGGTAAAACGTAAACGATTTTTTAGGGAACACCTTCATTTACCCATGCCCTCTTTTTCCTCTGAAATGCATATTTTAACACCGGCAAAAGATCACGCTCTGCTTAGAGCAACGTAGAGCTGACCAAGAGCAAACACTGGCACGTAATGACTTCCTTTGTTTAGTGATTGCCGCTGCACCTTATTGATGATAATTATCGCCAAAACAGATATTGTAGGGAACGGCTGTCTTTATAGGCAGCATTTCCTTTGTGGCAAAAACGCGTAAATGACCCATTACTCTACCAGTCTTTTCATTCTTGAAATGCAACCCACCGCAGTAAAAACATTTTTAGTTCCTTGGTCTGAGGTTGGAAGGAGCATAAAATGTTACACCGGGAGGGTGATGCCAGCGTTTGCGATCGTGTTCTTTCCGACTCCTCCGACCGGTCTGTGTTCGTCTTCTTCTTATCGGTGGCATTATAAATGCACCATATCCAGAAATAGATTTCCTCAGGTTAATATAACTTCAAAAAAAAACTATGAGATATCGTAAAAACTACATTGTAAAACTGGTAACTGTAATGTATAAGAGCTTTAAAAACTTAATAACATAACCTAAATTGCATAATGAATCTTAAAGAAAGAAAACCGTTGAAAACAAAGCCAAACCAGCTGTACAAATAAAAACTGCTCTTTTCGAAAAATTAATTGTAATTCATTGCTGCTACCTGTGGTTTACCTGTAGAACTATTTCAGAGCTTGGCCATATGTTCAGTTTGTAAACAAAGTAAACTGAGCTTGCTCAAATGTCGATGAACAGCGCCACTGTTCCGAAACTTCAGCCTTTTACTGTACTTCAGTGACACTCTTTTTTAAAATTCTGAGACTTGTTGACAAATCTGCATAAAATTCCCTTTAATTTGATACCTCAAATGTTAAAATCGGTCCAGCCGTTGTTGCGGTTGGACTGTGAAAAGAAAACCGCTTGCGTATTAATATATAGGCTAGAGAACACGTAGCTAGAAATCGAGCAAAAATCATATAGTAAAAGAAAGAAGAATGGACAGCCTACTTGTATACTTTAAAATTTAATCAAATGGCTAAATTTAATAACAAAATTATGGAGAAACCATTGAAACTCTAAAAGTTCATTGATTTACCGCCGGAGTTTCCGATTAACGACTTTTTGGGAAACACGTTCATTTTCCATGTTGAATTTATTCTGAAACGTATATTTTAATACCGGCAAAAGATCGAGCTCTTCTTACAGCAACAGCAGCTGACCGAGAGCAAACACTGGCGTCGTGAGCAAAGACCTCATTTGTTTAGGAACTGCCCCTGCACCATGTTGATAGTTATCGCCAAACCGGAATCATAGGAGACGGCTGCCTTTGTAGGGATCATTGTGGCAACAACGCGTAAATGACGCACTATCTCCACCAGTATTTTCATTCTTCAAATGCAACCATTGGTTGAGGTTGGAAGGAGCATCAAATGGTACATCGGGAAGGTGATTCTAGGCGGTTGCAATCGTGTTCCTTCCGATCGGTCAATGTTCGCCTTCTTCCTATTGGCATTATTACCGCACCATAAAAGAATTGGCTCAATTTAATAAAACTTCAAAAACACTATGCTGAAATGTATTGATATATCGTAAACTACATTGTAAAAGTGGGAATTGCAATGTTTAAGCCCTTTAAAAACACTTCATAACATAACCTAAATTACATAATACATCTTTTTGTTGAAAGCCAAAGCAGCTGTAAAAACAAAAAATTTCTTTTCAAAAAATAATTATAAGTGCTGCAATCTGTGGTTTAACTGTAGAACTATTTCAGAGCTTGACCATATGTTCAGATTGTAAACAAAGTGAACTGAACTTGCTCAAATGTCGATGAATAGCACCACTGTTCCGAAACTTCAGCCCTTTACTGTACTTTATTGACGCCCTTTTTTAAAATTCTGAGACTTGTTGACAAATCTACATAAAAATCCCTTTAATTTGACACCTCAAACGTTAAAATCCGCCCAGCCGTTATTGCGGGTGGACTGTGAAAAGAAAACCGCTTGCGTATTAATATATAGATGCGTATTAATATATAGATTAACGTCAAAACAGAAATTATAGGGAACGGCTGTCTTTATATGAAACCTCTCCTTTGTGGCAACAACATGAAAATGACACAATATCTCTACCAGTTTTTTCATTCATAAAATACAACCCACCGCGATGAAAACATTTTAAGTTCATTAGTCTGAAGTTGAAAGTAGCATCAAATTAAATGTTAAATCGGGAGGGTGATGTTAGCAGTTACGATCGTGTTCTCTCCGACTCCTCCAACCGGTCAATGTCCGTCTTCCTATCAATGGCATTATAACTGCACAAAATCCAAAAATAAATCGGCTCAAGTTAATAAAACTTTAAAAAACATTATGCAGGAATGTATTGAGGTATCATAAACTACATTGCAAAACTGATAACAGCAATGTTTATCCCTTTGAAAACACTTCAAAACATATCCTAAACTAAGTATTTTTTTTTTAAGAAAACTGTTGAAAACAATTTGTTTTCACGTTCTAGAAGCCAAAGCAGCTGTGAAAATAAAAACCGCTCTTTTCAAAAATTCAATTATAAGTGCTGCAGTCTTTGGTTTACCTAAAGAACTATTTCAGAGCTTGACCATATGTTCAGATTGTAAACAAAGTGAACTGAACTTGCTCAAATGTCGATGAATAGCGCTACTGTTCCGAAACTTTAGCCCTTTACTGTACTTTAGTTACGCCCTTTTTTAAAATTCTGAGACTTGTTGGCAAATGTACATAAAAATCCCTTTAATTTGATACCTCAAACGTTAAAATCGGTCCAGTCGTAGTTGCGGTTGGACTGTGAAAAGAAACCCGCTTGCGTATTAATATATAGAACTAGATAACACGTAGCTCGAAATCGAGCAAAAATCATATAGTAAAAGAATGAAGGATAATCAGTCTACTTATATAATTTTAAAGTTTAATCAAAGGGCTAAATTCATTAACTCAATTCATACTCGATTCATTAAATCGAGCAAAAATCATATAGTAAAAGAATGAAGAATAATCAGTCTACTTATATAATTTTAAAGTTTAATCAAAGGGCTAAATTCATTAACAAAATTATAGCTTGACTACTGAAACTTTTAAAATTAATTTTAGGCTATCTACCGCAGGAGTTTCCGGTAAACATAAACGATTGGAAACACCTTCATATCCCCATGTCCTCTTTTTCCTGAAATGTATATTTTAACACCGATGTATAAGATCAAACTCTGCTTACAGCAACATGTAGCTGACCGAGAGCAAACACTGGCACGTAATGACTTCCTTTGTTTAGTGATTGCCTCTACAACTTATTAATAATTATAGCCAAAACAGAGATTGCAGGGAACGTCTGTCTTTATAGGCAACCTTTCGTTTGTGGCATATCTCTACCAGTCTTTTTAATCTTCAAATAAAACCCACCGCAATGAAAACATTTTTAGTTTATTGGTCTGTGGTTGGAAGGAGCATCAAATGTTACATCGGGAGGGTGATGCCAGCTCTTGCGATCGTGTTCTTTCCGACTCCTCCGACCAGTCAATGTTCGTCTTCTTACTATCGGTCTATCGGTGGCATTATAAAAGCACCAAATCCAAAAATAGATTTGCTCAGATAAATAAATTAAAAAAACACTATGAGATATCGTAAACTACATTGTAAAACTAATAACTGTAACTAGTGGCTTGTAGGGGCAAAAGCCCCTATAAATAAAATACAAATGCTTAGTAAAATATATATTTAATGTTTCCTTCACATTCACAACTCGGTAACTGTTTGGCGGAATTAAATGTGTAAAGTGAAATGTTAATTATACTTTGACATTTGCTAGTGCGTATCAGAATTTTAAGAAAGGGCGTTAGCCTACTTCAGTAGTGAACGGCTAAATTTTTGAAACAATGACGCTATGGATGTCGTTCTCAAAACAACTCAGTTCACATTGTTTACAATTATTAAACATATGGGCATGGTTTAAAACAATTCTTAAGGTTAACCACAGACAGTGAAACTTAATTTATTAGCCAAAGAAAGTCTTGACATTTAACTCAAAAATGTAAACAAATGTCTATAGCCTCCACCTAGTTCAAAAGAATATTATATTGGACAGTTAAAGGGTACTTGTTATGGAATTCTCCGTTTGAAGCTACATTGTACACACTAAGCGAATAAATAAGGATTAAATCAGAAAATGGTCTCCCATTAAAGACTCCACACTCCACGTTGGAGCCTCTGGTACCCTACGTTCAACACTTTGTTATGGTTGCCCGTGAATAAATACTGCTTTGTCTTGGTAGATTCAAAATTGAATATACTTTTGATTGGCCAAATTTAAAGGTGAACCTTTTTGGTGGAATCAAATTTAAAGCTGATGTTACACTCAGCTGATCTACACTGTTAGACGTTTTTAGATTACAATGATTTTAAATGGCAGATATTTAACGTAATATCTTATTTCTTGATAAAATTAAAGACATTCTTGTATTTTTCCTGAGTCCCTGGCACCAAGACCTTCTATTTTAGCCCTTTCCCATTATCTTGCAAGTGCAATTCCTGTGACTTGCCAAATGCCCATAATTTCGGCGCAAAAATTTCGCCTACATAATATATTTATATCGATCATTTGGCATTAAATCGGCATCGTTATAACGTAAAAGAAACACTTAACTCTTTATAATTTTATATTGTAAATATATATTCAAACGCATAATTATAAAGTCTGAAATCTTAAAATTAAAATATTTATTTGTTATAGTACATTGAACATAGTTAGCTGCCTTTTGAAAAAACCCCATATGTCAACATCTATCATATGGCTATGAATCAAGCATCAGCACCACATGTTTGAATGTCAACAAAACAGACGTTTTTAGATCCCAATGCTTTTTAAATGGCAGTTATTTTACGTTATTTCTCGTTTTCTGGTGAATTTCAAGCAATTTCAGTATATTTCCCGCCTTCTCGGAAAAGAGTCCTTTAATTTGAGCCCTCTCCCATCTTTCTACGACTTACCAGACGTTCACAATTTTGACGCAAAGAATCGCCTTACGAAATTAAATATATGATACAACTCTGTGGCACAGCTGTTTTAATTTCAAAAGATGTAAACAAATTAAACCCCATGTTGTTTTAATGGGAAAAGTTTTATTCTGTTGGGAATTTATGGTAAAAAAAATAAGAAAAATGAATAGTTTTCCCTCAAAATTCACGTCAAGACCTTTAAAATAAGACCCCTCCCATCCTTCTACGGCCATCCACTCACTCACAATTTCTTTACAAAAATTTGACTTACGGAATTATATATATAGAAGATGTTTATGAGCTTTAAAAACTTCATAACATAACCTAAATTACATAATAAATCTTCAATTGCTGCAATCTGTGGTTTACCTATTTCAGAGCTTGACTGTAACTGATAGTTACAGTTTAAGATTTCAAAATCAAACCAGGAAGATTGACAAACACCTAATTGGAACAAGTAGATCAGAGTTCAGCTTGAAATTACAGTTTAATTGTTTATCTAGGAAATGAGGTCGACCTACTTAGGAAACTGACAGAGTTCTGGATCTAGATCAGCAATAGAGGTTGCGGAATGTAAACAATGAAGTGTCAGGTGATGACGAAAGTGATTGATGATTGGTGGAAGGAAATGAGAGTGGGAGGAGAGGGGGACGATTTTGGAGAGAGGATTCGAGAGGAAGAGGGTCAGAACGAGGAGCCGGGAGTGGAAGCTTCGCCGCGCCGTGTCCGGGGGCTAGGAGTCGCCTTGGGTGAAGTGCAGCCAACAGGAGATTAAAGTTTAAAGTAAGATTGTCTAATATCTTTGTATTGTAATGTAGAGCAAGCCTGGCATTCAAATGATTAAGATCTAAATGGCCAGAACTGGATTAAGAATGGCCAGAATTGGATTAATTTGTTCCAATTTCTCAAGATCATGCCTTTTGCTTTTAGTGCCCTCATTTTGAGAGGTCTTTATTTATTTTGAATATCTAATGAATACCACTCCAGCAAACTTAACTATGATTGCTAGGGTTGAATTTAACAAAAATGAATTTTAATTTGGTAATGCATTGCTGGTTATCTAAAGTTTTTATTTAATTACTTGCAAATTTGAAACTTTTTAATCTTGTTTGTAAACTGATCCATTTTTATTTTGATCAATATATCATGTTATAGTAGCATTCCCTAGTTTGATTTCAGTACCCTTCTCTAGCCAAGTGAGTTAAGCCTCAGTTCATTCTTTTGACTATTATTGTTCAGTTAAACCTTTTTAGAGTTTCTCTCTGATTTACGTAAAGCTTACTCAGCTGATTAACTTTACATGGTGGAGGCGTTATGTCCGTTAATTCGGAAAATGTTGTCTAGGTTTGTTGGAGTCTGGTAATATTTTAAGAAGGAATGTCCAGGCACAATTCAGCGTCTTCTGTGGTAGTAGGTTAAGAATTGTTAGGATTCCTTATTATATTAATTATGCTAATATTTAATTAATTCTGTAGTGGAAACATAATTAAATTAATTTATGAAGGGTTTAGAAGTCATAAATCAATATCATAACAAAATGCAAAAAGTTAAGATTGATACTTAATTTTAGGGTCTGGTCCTTAACATTACCTTCCTACCACAATTCCATCTAGCTGGCGGAATTACGGCATAAACTGTCACAAGTTAAATGATATTACTAGAGTAGGATATGGAGTTTAGGAATTTTCGAATCTGGCTTCACCGTACACAGATACTTTAAAATTGTCATATTTATGGATTTCTCTATTACTGACACAGACATTTATACTCTCATCAAAGATGAATCATTTTCACTTGCTCAACGTTATAAGCTTAATATTCCTGTAAATACTAATGAAATAACTGTTGCTGAGCTTAGGCAAAAACTTTCACTAACCAAAGAGGTATTTAAGAAGGCGAAACAGGACGAAGTATTCAAAGTAGCGTTGTCTGAGCTTCTACAGAGTAACGAGCTCTCAATTTCAGATGGTAATGATTTTCCTCTATTACAAGACTTTAGTCAGATCATAGAACATATTTATAACGCAGTGTATTATGAGGGTTATCAACCTCCAATAACACAAAAACAAATCTCAGAAACAGCTTCAAATCTCCCTAATTACGAGAATACATCAAATAGTCCGAAGGATAAATTACGAGTATTATCCCAAAGGAAAGTTTTAGGTTTCTCGGACAATATTACACCTAAAAAGGTCCAAAGTTCCCCTAAAATATCTTCTCCAAAATTATTTGATTTCCATACACAGCCTGATCGTCCCAAAACAGAAAACACGACTTCACAGACCATAGGATCACACAAACACTTTGACCTAAATTCAGTAAATATGGCAGACAACAACAATGAAAATATTCCTCTCATTAAACCTACAATTTTTCACGGACAACAACATGAAAATGTTACGGAATTTTTAAAGAAATTTGAGTTAGCTGCTAGGTGTAACCGCTGGTCTGAAAGATCGAAATTGGACTTGTTCGGTACTTGTATGTCAGGAATTGCATATAAATGGTACTCAGACTACATTGATTTGACCCCTAGTGCAAGCTGGGCAGACCTAGTTAATGACTTTACAAAAGCGTTCGGTAACACAGGGTTTTCCTTTGACGTGCAAGTTACCCTAGAAAACAGAATACAAAATGAGAATGAAACCCCATTACAATTCTTTTTTGAAATCCGTAATCTTTGTAGGCAGTTAGAGCCAACTATGTCAGATGAACAGATAATAAACTACACTGTTAAAGGGTTGAGACCTAACTATTTTGATGAAATCATGCGTATGGAACACAGAGATTTAAAACAGTTCCAGGAAAACCTAGCAAAATTGCAAACTAGACTTCAGATGAAACAGCAAAACACTAGGAAATATAATATGCATTATGGTTACGACTGTGTACAAACTATAGGACAGGCTAATACTCCCACACAATTTGTACACGACACCGGGACTAAGAAAGTTGAATTCCACCATTCATCACTAGGACATGAACAAAATGCCCCAAGTTTATTAAATGCAATTTCCGATCTTATAGTTTATGTAATCTCGTGTTTAAGTTTTTTTATTTTATTTCGGGTACTTTTTTTGTTTCCTCATCTGAGTATGGTAAGTTGATTTTTATTGAACAATTTAAAACTTGAAATTTTTATTTTACAGTTGCAGTAGATTTCTCAGGATGTTGATTTTTAAGGATGTTTGTGACTTTAAATTTTACCCACTGTCTTTCGACATTTTGGAAGTTTTTCTGAATAACATATAGGTTTGTTTTGAGCCAAAATGAGACCAATAATCGATATTTGCTTTCACTCGACGTATACTTTATAGTTTTTCTCCATGTGGACGACTATTTCTTTGGGTTCTGTAGAGAAGGTCTCGTAGCCTTTACTACCTTATGATTATGGCCTTAATAAGAATTTTCCTTGAACTCCCAGCATCCAAAATGCATGTTCCCCTCCTCGTATGATTCCACCAATTCATATACTCGCTCCAATACTTACAGTTCGCGCATTATATCTCCGGCTATGACTAGTTCGCTACTAACCGTATCATATGATATTTTAAACATGTGATTTTGGTAAACACAGCGTTTGAAATACAGCGAGACTGTAGAACAATGTTTTCACTAAAGTGCCCCCTCTCCCCCCACGCCTTTCAACCAGCTGACTCTGTCATAGCTGGAGATATAATGCAAAAACTGTGCACCATTATTTATTAAGGCTTCTGCCAGGCACAGTTCTTGCCGATTAACGTTACAGGTTATCTTCAGGCAATCCCGCCATTCACTAAATAGTTCTTATTTCATTAACACTGTTTGCATGTGGGCCAGCTTTTATTTTTTTCAGATGGTTGGCCAAAGATTAAAACTCAATCTTCTTCAAAACTTTTATAAGTCTTCAAGTTCTGGATAGCTAATTACTTCACGTTTAATGCAATCCTCGTTATTCCAAATCCTATGTATTTCTTGTCTGAGTGCAAAATAACTCTTTTTGAAGTATCGCTTAGTGCTTTATTGTTAGTCACTGTCTTTTGTGAAAATTGATTTTAGCGAATTTCCCCCATAGGGAAGAAGCTATTACCGTAGGTCTCATGGTAAGACCTAAGCCCGAGACCATGATAACTTTTTGTCTTGGGGCCCCCAGAAGAAAAAAACACCATTCGTTCGAATTTATATATATATATGTGTGTGTGTGTGTATGTGTGTGTGTGTGTGTGTGTGTGTGTGTGTGTGTGTGTGTGTGTGTGTCTGTGAGCACGATAGCGGCCGTAAATATGGTCCGATCCTAATGAAATGTCGTTTTGACATGATATCATTGTGAAGCGGCTGATTATAGTATGTAACAGTTGTGATAAAATAAACTTATACCTGTCCACCTTTGTTTTGCCAAAAAACATTTGTTCAAAATATTGTTTTTTTTCTTTTTAACATCTTTCTCCTAAATAAATATTACAATGAAACAACATTTTATACATGGGACCAACGGGAAATCATCCCGGTTATTTTGGTGATAGAATAACGTTGATTGGTAAAAGTATCGCAGAGAAGTCGGTGAACATCCCTAAAACAAACGAACATATCCCAAGACGAATTGAGAACCTCCTTCGTTTGTTGGTAGGTGGGGGTAGTCGGTTAAAAATAAGACGATGGTCAAATTTTTAAACTGCCTTAAGAAATATATGCAACGGAATTTGTGTACACTAATTTCGTCAAATGCCACGCTCCCATTGTTCTAGAACCTATATCATAAAGTGACACCAGTTGCATAATGTTAACTTTATGTAACTGGTTTGTATTTGTATTAATAATGGACCTCATTATGACATTAGTTGTAATATCGTTATTGGTGATTATTGCAATGTTCGTAGATAAAGACAATCATAATATATTCGTTCGATCGATGCATTCTCTTAGACGTATTTCAATTAATCCTAGGCCTACCTACATCTTGTGCAAAATCATGTTCGATTGAATTTTATATGTTTGTAAAAATCATTGTTTCATTCAAATTCTCATTTTCGTTGGTTTTTATAGTTAAAATCTGACAAAATTGAAGGTTTTTTACATGATGTTGTTTATTTGACATGGCGAACTTTTTACAGGCTATCTCCCTTTATGGATACCATTCGGAGCTTTATTTGGTTCGCCTATTCAAAATAATTTTTTTCTAGACTTCTAATGCTACAAAATTAATAAGCTAGGTATTAATGAGTAAGTACACAGGAAGAGGCGGAGTCATTTTTATTTCATACTAAGCATCTTTCTTCAAGTAATGTGGTATTCTTTTAAACTCCAAAACATTTTGCAGCCTGAAAACAAATATTACATTATTTCATGTTTAGTTTTTAAAGCCAAGAATTTCCAGTACACAACTGTACAATTCGAATTTTATGAATGATATGTTTTCAATTGTTGACCTTCATAACTGAACATCCTAAGCGGTTATATCATACCTTTTATAGACCATGGGCCGCCAATATGAAACACTCCGCCCCTGGAGGGTATATGAGTCAAAAATTCCCCCAGGTGGGAGAGGGTACACAGTGGCTGTCCCTCTATTATAGCTATTTTATTATTGAATATTAGTGTAGTAGAATTAAGTGAAAAAGTAGGTGGAGGTAGGAAAAATTGTAACAAAAATGATTTTTGTTGTAAATGGTAGGTAATATTCTCCTAATTGACATATTGACAATATACATCCGTAAAGTCACGGGAAACCCCTCAAAATCACGTTTTAAAATGGTGGCTTTACCCACCATATACAAATTCTTGAAAATAGTCTCTCTATTGCTATTTCTTCAGTGTTTTTCAAGATATTGATTTTGGACCACCACCAACTATTGTTGGGTGATTGGTTCTTAAGTTTGACAGGGCACTCATTTTTGCGGCCATATTGGATCCGCTATATTGGATATAAATTGTTTTGGCCTTCTTGAATCCGCCATATTAGATATAAATGATTTTTTTCAAATTTAAAGATGGTGTTGTGACACATCATTGTAGACTAGATTTTTAAGCTGAACTCAATGCTAAAAAAGGTTTTTTGTATTTCGATTCGTCAAAAAGTTATTCGTCAAAAAGTTATGCTCAAATAAGAATTCAGCCCAATATATTTGTTATGCGGCAATGTAAAAAAGGGATATTAGGGAGGACCACTGACAAAATGTCAGAATGAAAAATGTGGATGTATTAACGTTCATATTACATTATGATAAAATATTTTGATTATACAGAAAAGAAAAATCATGATGAAAATAGATACAGATCTAGTGATTTAATTGATTGAAATTCAATGTCAATTTAATTAAAATTGACCAGTGATAATATTTTTACATTATAAGTTGAAATTACCACACAAATCACAAAGAATGTTAGAGTTTACGTACGTTCTTGATTCGACATAATCGTCCATACATAGATTACCGTAAAGTAGTTGTGCTGGGAAGGTCAGTTCATGGATGATGCATGGTTTTCCCAATATTCTGCATGTTTTGGTCTTAAAATACTCAGTGATTTAACGGCTTTTATGTGAGGTATTGATCATTACAATTGGACACGTGTTGGACGAGCTTTGAGAACAGCTTGATTTTTTCAAAATTTATTTTTAGTTAAAAGTTTATACTTTATCCAAATTTTGTCGATTTGAATTTTTGAATTGAATGAATGAAATAAAGCTTTATTTATAGCTCAAATTTCATTATTTATAGCTCAAATAACAGCTGGTAGTTCACCGGTTGTCTTTAAACTGTTCCGACTTGCAGGTCATAGTTGGGGCTGGAGATATCAGTCTTTAAATAATTATGAAATTGTTTGCAATTTAATTTTTAGATTGGTTGGAGGTCCATACCTCACCTCAATCTCAACCGATGTAAATGAATAAAAGCTTAAATGAAAGCCAATAATATATTGAGTTAATTAAAACCTAAAACTTGTCTAAGTCTCTGTTAGATATCCATGCATGAGTCATTAATTATATACAGTTTATGAAAGTAAACAGACTTTATAAGGAATGAAGGTTCATAACTAAAATTAAGTAAGTCCGATTTAATGAGTGACATCTCATATGAAAGTCTACATCTTACTGAGTAATGTGAGGCCAGAATGAACGTTGTGACCCATTTATAGAACATGCGCTATAAATCTTTAGCAAAAACCAAAATTGAAAAAAAATAGGTTTCAAATTGCTTTAAGCCTTATATCTCTCCAACACCCGTCCGGTGTTAATGAACAATAGCTAACAAGAAAGCCGTCAAATCACTGAGTATTTGACGGACCAAACACCATGCAGCATATCTTGTTTACAACTGGAGATATAAGATAAATAATCCCAAAACATATTGAAAATATGAAATGTCCATAAGAAATTTCTAAGGCTGAATCCTTATCTGAGCATAATTTACTAACGAGTCGAGATTTTCAAAAACGGATTTCAGCATTGAGTTTAGGTTAAAAATATAGTCTGCAATGATGTGTCACAACACCATCTCTACATTTGAAAAAACAATTTATATCCAATACGGCGGATCCAAGTTGTGCACCAAAATGAGTACCCCTTCAAAATTAAGAACCAAACTCCCAACAATAGTTGGTGGTAGTCCAAAGTCAATATCTTAAAAAAAATTGATAAAAACTGCAGTCGAGAGACTACTTTCAAGAATTTGTAAATGGAGTGAAAAACCGCCATTTTAAATGTGATTTTGAGACATTTCCTGCGACTTTACGGATGTATATTTTTAATATGTCAATTAGGACCATATTTCCTCCCATTTACCACAAGAATCTTTTTTATTACAATTATTTCTACCTCTAACACTATTTCTACTATACTATATGAGAGTAATCATATTGGCGAATGCTTTATTGTTGGCAGGATTGTTAATCATTGCCGATAACTGCACAGTTAGTTTACCATGCATTGCAAGTAAACAACTAATTGCAACAGTAACATGTTAAATGTTTGTTTGTAGGTAACAACATCAGTGTGGGGATCAGCTGCTACAGCTCTCTGGCAGTTTTCATGTATACGATTTACATTGGTAAAACGTTTCCTATGGATATTTCGCATGTAAGTGTTGGGATTTTCACTTGTGATAACTACGAAACCTTTTTTAGATAAATTGAAGAATTATTGATCAAAAAGCATGTTATGTACCTTATTCGGAAAAGATATTCGCCAATTGTTTAGTTGCAATTTTTATTTTTTTTATTTTGAAATATTTGTTTTGTTTTCATTATTTAATAAACTCATTTACCAAAGCCAATATGATGGAATTTATATTTTTTTATAAATTTGTTATACTTATATGAGGGAGGGGGAGCCAATAGCTTCTGCTATATAGGAAAAGTCACTAAAATAGAAAATTCTAAAACTATGGAAAAATCCTTTAACCTGTACGATTGCCATGAAAGTCAACAAAACAATTTCGTCAGTTAACGCGACGTGGCAATTTGACAGTTCGATAAAAATGTAAACAAAAACCATGAGTAAACAATAATGTTTTCGATTTGACTTGTTTACAGATTTTTACTTTCTCCACCCTATACAATGTATATTATGGAGAAAGTATTGTTTTCGTAAAAATGTTCGAATTTGAGTTGTTAGTGGATATATTCGTTTTAGTGCTCCCTGAATCAAAAAAATGGTTTTTGGCGTGGTGTCTGTCTGTCTGTCTGTCTGTCTGTCTGTCTGTGTGTGTGTGTGTGTGCGTGCGTGCGTGCGTGCGTGTGTGTGTGTGTGTGTGTGTGTGTGTGTGTGTGTGTGTGCGCGCGCGCGTGCGTGCGTGCGTGCGTGCGTGCGTGCGTGCGTGCGTGCGTGCGTGCGTGCGTGCGTGCGTGCGTGCGTGCGTGTGTGTGTGTGTGTGTGTGTGTGTGTGTGTGTGTGTGTGTGTGTGTGTGTGTGTGTGTGTGTGTGTGTGTGTGTGTGTGTGTGTGTGTGTGTGTGTGGATGTAAACAAAGCTAGAGACGACACCAGTGGACCGATTTTCATGAAATTTGGCATATAGGTATAAAGCCTTGGTATCTCCAGGCGTATTTTTCATCTTTTTGAATTTTTGATTTTTAAGGGTATTTATACCATAAAAACCCATAAAAAATGACAAAAATCCAAATTTTTCAAAAACGGCTCTGACGATTTTTATAAAAATTTCATGGTTATTAGTGCTTAAGATGGAAACCAAAATGACACAACCCGCATGTCTGTAAAAATTCAGGTTCAGAAGTTATGGGGGTTTAAGAGATAAAAAATTCATATTTTTGAAATTTCACAAAATCTGTGACCTCTAAAGAAAATATACTTGCAACCATTAAATTTGACTTGAAAAACAAAATAATCTAGTATTTTGAATCATGAGTTTACGTCAACTGGTTGCGGAGATAATTGATATTTTAGTTCGGCGGTAAACGCAGTACGTTGTCCAATGTTATTCTTATGGCAAATATTTAAAAATCGATATCTCCGCTATTTACTAACCGATTTTGATAACATTTGGTATATATTTGTGTGATAATTAATTGTTAATTTGTTTTATTTCACTAAATATGTTTTCTGGTTTTAAATGACTTGAAGGGAGAAAGTATGTGTCAGTTTCCTGATACCGTTTATTTATGAGATGATTAGTTGAGTAGGCACCACCTAAGTTGGCCAAATCATGTACTAACACTGAGAGGAATCAGGGGTTGCTTTTAAATGGGTCTTACGTTACGCCCAATACAGTTACAGTTACACTTACAGTTAAGTTACACTTACACTTACATCCAGTTACACTTACAGTTAAGTTACTAGTTACATCCAGTTCCTAGTTTCGGCTATGTTAAATTAGGAGAGGGCAGCGATGGTGTTGCTCTTTCTCGACGTTAATGGTGAACTAAGTCTTTGACACCCGCTGAGCGCAACATTAGAAGATACCTCTGATTAATCCTTCTCCGCGGTACTAATCATCTCGTCAAAATGTTGTATACAAGTCACAGTGAATACATTGTTGGTTTTACATCGTGTTTTTTACATTTTCTGTGAACTGTTATGGTGCTTTTTTACATTTTTTAATAACTGTCAAATTGCCACGTTCCGTTTGTTTACAATATTGTTCAGTTGACTTTTGTGGCAATCGTATAGGTTAGTGAATGTTTACAATCCCTGTCTTTCTACCTCTCGATGATTAATGTCTTCCAGAGCAAAAATGAAATTCAAATTACTTTAACTTTTCAGATAGCATAATATGTCCAGAGTATCGTAATGTTGCGATACGCGTTTCGGGTTAAACCCATCCTCACTGCAACTATTTGTAACAGACGATCTGATGACGTGTCTAGGCGACAACTGAAGTATGACCAGTAGGCCTACTTGTGCAATACCGGTCATCAAGTCGTCTTCCAAAGGTGTTATTGTCGGGCGATACGTGTGAGTGACATGTCAAATACAATGTACTGTGTAAATTTCTCGTATTTTGTTTTATCGTCTTTCGTGTTTGTGTTTTTTTATGAGCTATTTAAACATGTGCTACCCTAGGCTACCTAAAAAGGTAAAGTAATTTGAATAAATATAGTTGTCTAAAGGCTACAACAATAAATAAAAATTTTATCTAATGTACAAGAGATTAATTTCCACAGCTTCCTTTCATTTATCCTCAGTCTTAAAAAATTCCAATTAAAAATAATATATCTTACAGAAAATCAATAATAAGTAAGCTTACCACGAATAAGATATCCACTGCCAACTTCATTTCCGTGTAGTTGGACATAGTGTCTGCTAATCCGACACACCTGCGGCGAGGCAGGTGACCTGTCTCACAGGAGCTGTCCTTTGGAGTCTGCAGTCCCGGACAGACGTGTTTCCTCGGAGGCGCGCATACCAGCTGCTGTTTACTAGGGCTGTCCTCCCGGAGTCTGCGGTCTCGGACAGGCGGATGTCCTCGGAGGAGCCCTCGCCGACCCGTACAGCTGTTGCGGTGTCGACGGAGTTATCTTGCGTCGTTGTGACGGCCTAGAGTCGGCCGGGCGTCCTGGAGGTGTATCTTGGTACTTGTACGAAGCTGCAGTTTTGGGTGGAGGTCTACTCGATCCGTAAACCACTTGCGCCGGCTGCGCCCGAGGGGTAGTCTGTGTCTGAGGAATGTACGGTCCCTGTTGAGGAGTCGCAGGTCTACTCACCAGCGTTTTTGCCGCAGGCGTGTAGGGTGTACTGATTGTTCCAGCAGCCGTCCTCGGAGGTGGTCGGTTAGAACCGGCTACCCAAGGAAGGCACGGTCCGTATACCGGCCCTTCGTAAGGTTTTCTCACCGGGGCTTTTTTCTTCACCTCGGGATAAACCTCAGGAGGGGGCCGATACGTAGACGCGGTACGCGGCATACGCATTTTCCCCCGGCGAACAGTGGGAAGAGTGCCGAATTTGCCGAACATGTAATTGTCCCATTTCCTCCTAGCGTCTGCCTCCTCTGCCAACTCCCTCTGCTTCTCCCTCTCCCGCCTTCCCTCTTGCCTTCCGGAGTACTCGTGCTCCACCCATGGGGATTGTTTTGGAGTGCGCCGCTTAAATATAGGCTGTAACCTTCTCTTTACGGTTTCCAGTTTGATTTCGAATCTACTGATGGCATCCTGCAATGTTTCTCTAATGGTGTCCGGTGATTCGAATTCGGGCACCATAGTGTACGGGATTCGATGTTCCGGTTCAGGCCCGAACTCCGGAGGTGGGAGAGGGGGAGGAGTTGTAGGTTTGGGTGGCACTACCCCTGGACCCGGTTGACAAAGACGATTATACTCATCTATATGGTACTGGCGGTGTCTCGGGTCGGCCGGGAGGACCGTGTACCTCGTAGCGTCGAGATGTTCGTACTCTCTTTTTCTAGTGTTGTATATACAGCCGCTCGTAGATGGGCGGTCCGGCTGACTGACTGTCGGCCCGCCTTTCGTTTCTGGGAAAAGTAATCTAGAAGGTGGTCTTACTTCAAAAATTGAGCGAAGAGATACATCTTCATATAGATTTTCAGGAGGAGGTGGTTTGTGTCGGACCAATCGCTTGCCTTTTCCTCTTATCGATGTTTTAAGTGGTTGACATCTAATTGGATGGGCCGACTGGTCTTGCTGCTTTTGAGAAGCTCGTAGACGACTTTTTCTTGGTGGCGAGGGAGCTATACGGTCGATGGGCGACTCGCCCCATCTCAATGTTTTCGGCTGTCTTTTCGGCGTTTTTGGCTGTTTTTTCGGCGGACTCTTAGGCACTCCTATACCTCTGAAACACAATGAAATCCAATTTTGATTACTTTTTTAAAGAATTTTTTTCCATTTTTCGTAACATCTAACGAATAAAATTGTTGTCCTATGGCTTGTATTCTGTGTCCACAATCTTAGTTCATGACAGTAATATTATAAAACCTCACTTAGAGAAGCGTTTAAGAAAGCAAGTTTTTTAGGACCCTTTGTGAGATTTACTGAAAAAAAATTCAGCTTTATTTTCCCACTAATTTTTGTACAACCTTTTTTTGCGTGACCTGTCGAAACCATCGTATTAAAATACAGGGTGTCCCATAAGTAAAGTGACAAACTTCGGGAATAGGTTATATGGGTCAAAATAAAGATAAAATGAAGAATACATTTTTTCCAAAAACGCTTTGTTTACCAGATTTTCGCCATTTTTTATTTTTAACAAAATATTTTTTATCTCCCAAGTTTTTTAATAGATTTTTTGAAACGAGGTATGTACCTGTATCTAGTCAAGATTAGTTTATGAAAAAATAATCAGCATGATCGAATCGTAAACTTTAAAATGGCGGCCGTTTAAAATATTTTAATTGAAATAACGAAAAAAATTTTACATTTTACAAAAATTATAAAGAACAATAATATTTAGAAAATTCTATTGCCATTCAAACGATATCAACAACTGAGTTATGGTCGAATTAGCGCTTGGCTCAGCGCAACAATGGCAAATATTGCTTCAAAAAATGCTGCCTCACTAGTAGTCCAGTAACTGACCATTTCCCTGGAGAATTTTTTCGGACAGCACCGATTTGCATGAAAATTTGGATTAAGGTTCTACTTACCCTCTACTTCAAAGTTAAAAATGTTTTAAGGGTTGCTTTTTCCCAGGGGGTGGGTGCCACCCCTTCTAGGGGGTGAAAATTGTTACAACATCAAAACTAAGCCCGGAAATGGATATATTGACCGATTCTAAGCAAATTTTGTTCTGTAAAGTTTTTTTCTTAAAGTCAATACTTTTCGAGATATTCACGATTGAAGTTGACGATTCCCCCCCCCCCAAAAAAAAACACTTCATCAAACGGTTTTCCACAAATAGGCTTAACTCAAAAACTAAGAGGTTTCGTGAAAAAGTTGTAATGAAATAAATTGTAGCGTATAAAAAAAACACAAAGAAAATGGTGGGCTTTTGAAATCTGTAAACCCAGTTGGAGCCAAGTTATGGCTTGTTTAAGAGTGGTTTTAATTCGTCGAACGACAACGCGCACAATTTCAATGAGAAATAATTAAAAATACCCCCGTTGCAGCAGTCCTGCATACTCAGCGAATTTCAAGTGCATAAATGAATAATTTAAATGAAGTCTCGCATCAAGTAAAATCAATAAACATTCAAAAGAAAGCGTACAAAAATACTCTCCTAGTGGCTTTTAAGATCAAAAGGCTATAAAAACTATTAGCCTATACTTGGCACGAAAATGCAATGTTCAAAACTTCAAAACAGCTGGCTTTTCCAATTTAATCGTATGGCGAAATGACCAGCTGTTTAAGTTTGAGTAAAAACTTTCATAATCATCATCATTAAAAATCTGTATTTGCTATAGTACATTTATTTGACATATTTAGTTATCTGGCCTTTAAGTAAGCCATATGTCTGTATCCACCATGTGGCTTTGAATCAAACATCAGCTCACATTTTTTAATGTAAACTAAGCAGACGTTTTAGATCCCAATGCTACTTCCCAATGCTACTTAAATGGCAGTTATTTTATGTTATTTTTTGTTATCTAGCAAACTTTAAGAAATTGCAGTACTTTTCTTGAGTCCCTGACATTAAAACATTTAATTTGAGCCCTGTTCCCTCATCCTGTGATTTGCCAAATGCCCACAATTGGTATTCAAAAATAAATTATTCTTCATAAGATTAGTATGGAAAAATGCAGGTTTGCTGCCACAGAAATTTGAAAATGAGGTATTATAGGCTACAATCCAATATACCTAAACTATATAAAGCCACATAACATGTTTTATCAAGATATGCTGAGGAATAAGAAAGCTATCCAATTGCATTTACCTCTCATAAGGTTAACATTGGGAAAGAGAGTACACAGGTTTGCTGCCTCAGGAATTTGATGATTTGGATATTTTAAGCCATAATCAAGTAGATATTAACTGTATGAATTCTCATGCCATTTCTTATCAGTATATTTTGAGAAATGAGCGAACTACACAACTTATTTTATTACCCATAAGGTTAGCATGTAGAATGAGTATGCAGGTTTGCTGCAACAGGTATGTTAAATCGTTTCCCGAATTGTCTCAGAAATCTTCAAACCAGCTTCGCCACTCGATTCCTATTCCTCCTCAACCTCGATTGGCATGTAAGAACGCCCCCATAAATAACAAAGTTCATAAAAATGTAACAATGCATCGTTTTACTAAACGCCCAAATCCTGTCACTCCTGAATATACTAATAAGTATTTCAGTCAATTCCAACAACAAGGAAATCCTAGTAAACCTGTAATTTCTTCACGAGCACATGAACCTACTGACTCCAGTCAGTCTGATAATGTATCAACACTTGTATTAAACTCTCTTTCTCTATACAAAGATAGTAAAATCAGCGTTGAACACTTATTATCTAAGCTTCAACCTGTTTTAAATATTGATTTAAACCAATTTTTGACAAGCATCCCAGCTCCTGATGTCTCGTCCGATGACTCGTTTTAACACTTTCACTCTTATTTACCTTATCAATGATGGATTCCAGAAAAAATACATCATTTTTTTGTAAATTTCCATATTTCACCTGTATTTTTGTTTTTATGACACTAATTTCTGATCTGGCAGCTATGAATACCGCAAATCTGAAAATATTGCAGTGGAATAGTAATTCTGCACTCTGCCATAAAGGTGAAATTGAATTTCTATTAAAAGAGCATTGCATCAACATTGCTGCTCTTTCAGAGACACGGTTTAATCCATTTCATGATGTTACTTTTAATAACTATTCAGTTATAAGGGATGACAGAATCGCTAGGGGTGGTGGGGGTTCTGTGATCCTTGTTCATAATAGTATAGAATACACAGAACTTAATATAGATTTATCAAATGACTTCATGATCAATGAGATTAATGTAACTGGAATTCAGGTGAAACTACAAAGTAAAACTGTAAACATATTTTCTGTTTATGCTCCACCACCCCATAAGGTTGACAATACAATGTGGACACAATTATTTACTAGCTTTAATTTGCCATTTATGGTTTTTGGGGATTTCAATGCCCATCACATGTCCTGGGGAAATGATTTCAATGATTTCAAGGGAAACGAATTACATACATTTGTTGAAGATAATAATTTAGTAGTTTTGAACTCTGGCGCATATACTTATTATTCTGGATTCCCATTACGAAAAAGCGCAATTGATTTATCTATTGTTTCTTCGTCATTGGCAGCATCTTGTGACTGGGACATTTTAGATGGATGGAGTGGCACGCAACATATTCCTATATTAATTAATTTCTGTTACAATTCCATCGTAGGCCTGCCTAACATCACGGATCCACCCTCTGCTAGTCTTCCTCCATTCAATGAATCTTATTGGAGCTTCAAGAGGGCAGATTGGAAATTGTATTCAGCTACTGTTGACACTTTGATTGACACTATCAATTTCGATGATGATCCTTTAAAAATATACGATAACTTTTGTGACTGTTTATTTACTGCGGCAAATGCATCAATTCCTAAACCTAAACCATCAAGAAACAAATTTGTACCCTGTCCATGGTGGTCAACTGAATGTTCCAGACATATTTCAGAGAGGAGAGCTGCTTTCATTAAATATAGGCAGCATCAGACTCGAGAGAACTATTTTAATTATAAGAGAGTCGCTTCAATTACGAAACGATATATTAAATCATGTAAGAAGGATTACTGGATTCAATTTCGTAACAAAATCAACCGAAATACAGACATATCTGAGGTGTGGAAACTAGTGAAGACTCTCAAGAGTAAGTATATAACGCATAATGCTAAGTCAAGAAATTTAAAGTACTTTTCGGAATGTTCTGAGGAGTTTTTTGTGAAATATTCACCACTATCCGCAGAATTGCCTATTCCTGTTCTTGAAGACCATGCTACCACTCAAAATTTGGAATTATTAAATGATTTTTGCCTGGATGAAATTAACCTTGCTCTTTCCAATTTAAAGGATGTTTGTCCTGGCCTGGACAACATTCATAACTCATTTTTGAAAAATTTATCCCAAAAAGCGGTTCAACTGCTTTTGAACATTTTCAACCGCCTTTGGAACGCAAATCTGATTCCAAGCACCTGGAAGGAATATTTAATCGTTCCTATTCCAAAACCAAACAAAAATCCTCGTCTAGCTGAAGGATATCGTCCCATTGCAATATCATCGTCCATAGGGAAATTGTTCGAAAGATTACTAAAACATAGATTGCAATGGTGGGCAGAAAGAAATCACTTGTTTTCTCGAACCCAGTTTGGATTTCGCTCTGGAAGAAGCTGTGCAGACAATCTGGCCATTTTATCAACAGAAATCCAAATTGCATTTACCGAATCAAATTTCTTAGTGGCTGCATTTTTGGATATCAATGGTGCATATGATAACGTGAATCTTAATATGCTGTCAAAAAGATTATCCTCCATAAACATTCCCGCAAAAATTGTGAACTTAATTTCCCTACTTTTTTCTAACAGATCACTGCGATTAAAATCAGTGTGTGGACTATCTAAATCCAGAATTACCAGCAAAGGAATTCCACAGGGCTCGGTGTTAAGTCCAATACTTTACTCGCTTTATTGTGGTAATCTTAATGTGATACTTTCCCATCAAGTCAATATACTCGAATTTTCTGATGACATTGTCCTTTACACAACTAACAAATCTCTTGTAAATTGCGAAACTATTTTAAACAATGCTCTTCGTGATATGTATGATTGGGGATTGAATAACGGGTTTGAGGTTTCTTCTTCAAAATCAGCAGTTTGTGTTTTCACTCGTAAACACAACCCTCAAAATGTTCGAATTGAATATAAACCATCAAGAAATCCCATGTAAAGAGCAGCATAAATTCCTAGGGGTTACTTTTGATAGGAAACTTAATTGGAAACTACACATTAATCAAATTTCTCAATCCTGTTTCAGAAGAATGAATATACTGAGGTCTGTGTCTAGTATGCAATGGGGAGCCGACCCATTATTATTGCTAACATTATATAAATCACTAATACGTTCAGTTCTGGATTATGCTTGCTTTATTTTTGGTAATGCCAACACTGTTAACAGGATGGCTCTAGACAGGATACAGTACAGTGCCTTAAGGACATGCCTGGGATTGATGAAATCTTCCCCATGTAATGCGATGGAAGTTGAAGCTCGAGTTATGCCCCTGGAAATAAGAAGGCAAATGTTGAGTGACAGATACCTGTCTAAATGTTTACTTCTCCAGAAGTACCATCCTCTAAAAAGAAATCTACAGAAATTGGATTATATTTACCAACGATCTTCATACTGGGAAAACAAAAAAACTCCTTTACTTCTGGTTAGTTATCAATATATGCTTAATGACCTTGCTATCAATACAAACGATCACAATTACTTTCATCCAACTTGTTTTCAGATGAGCTTAAACTACTTTATGAACAAGATAGAATTTGTTTCCTTTGATTCCTGCAAGCAGAATTTCGTTAATAATTGCTTGGCTTTAAATGACGAATTTAATCATTTAATAACTTCAAGGTGGCCAGATCACGAAATGATCTACACTGATGCTTCAAAATCACAAGAACCCTCTTTCACTGCAAGTGCAATTTTTCACTATCAACGTAACTTCATTCAATCTTTTAAGATTAATGACATTTTCTCAATTTTTTCTGCCGAAGCCATTGCTATCCTTCATTCATTATTTTACATTGAAACCTTGAATAAGAAATTGTTTGTCATATTTTCGGATTCCAAGAGTGTATTATTGTCTTTAATGAGCAATAATGTTGGTCTTAAAACGTCTCCTATTATTCTTCAAATTAGGAAAAAATATTACGATTTGTCTTTGAAAGGAATCTCAATTGCATTTGCATGGGTCCCATCGCATATTGGGATACATGGAAACGAAGTGGTGGATAGAGCAGCGAAAACAGCTTCTGCCCAAAATCTGTCATATATCCCTTCATTTTTCGACATAAAAAACCTGTTTCCATCAAAAGCTTACAAAAATTGGCAAATTATCTGGGACTTAACTTCAAAATTTAATGGAAATCGACTTTACCAACTGAAAAAATATGTTTCTACCCCGCCATGGTTTAGTTCCTGCTCAAATAATAGAAGATTTATAACCTCAATTTGCAGAATGAGAATCGGCCATACATATACAAACCTCCATCTTTCCAAAATTCATGTGCTTCAAAATTCTACGTGTGATTGTAATAACGATTCGGCCAGTCTAGATCATTTAATTTTTGCATGCCCTCTGAATGACGAAGAATCAACAAATACTTTATTCAAGAAGCTTACAAAATTAAAAGTGAAATTTCCAGTGAACGTGTTAACATTATTGGAAGAAATGGATGAAACAGTTTTGGACTTGATTTTTGACTTTATAGTTAATAACAACATTTCAATTTGATCAATGTGAAATTGTGACTTAAAATTAATTGTAATCATTATTGTAAATTGTTGTGGGCCTTTCTTGGGTAAACCCTAGGCCGTAATAAAGAATTAAAAAAAAAAAAACATTTTTTAATATAAACAAAGCAGACGTTTTAGATCCCAATGCTACTTCCCAATGCTACTGAAATGGCAGTGTTATTTTATGTTTTTTTTTGTTTTCTAGCAAAATTTAAGAAATTACAGTACTTTTCCTGAGTCCCTGACATTAAAACATTTAATTTGAGCCCTCTTTCCTCATCCTGTGATTTGCCAAATGCCCACAATTGCTATTCAAAAATAAATTATTCTTCATAAGATTAGTATGGAAAAATGCAGGTTTTCTGCCACAGAAATTTGAAAATGAGGTATCATAGGCTACAATCCAATATACCTAAACTATATGAAGCCACATAACATGTTTTATCAAGATATGCTGAGGATAAGAAAGCTATCCAATTGTATTTACCTCTCATAAGGTTAACATTGGGAAAGAGAGTACACAGGTTTGCTGCCTCAGTAATTTGATGATTTGGATATTTTAAGCCATAATAAAGTAAATATTAACTGTATGAAGCCTCTTGCCATTTCTTATCAGTATATTTTGAGAAATGAGCGAACTACACTTATTTTATTACCCATAAGGTTAGCACGTAGAATGAGTATGCAGGTTTGCTGCAACAGGTATGTTAAAACTGGTTAGTTTTAATTCATTATTTAGTATATCTTAACTAGAAGAAGCCATATACCAAGTTTTATTATGATATGTTCAAAAATAAGGCAGATATAGAATGTTTTATTTCCCATAAGAATAACATAAGGAATGATTATGCAGGTTTGCTGCCACAAAAATGGAAATTTGGGGATTTTAGACTAAAATACATTAGCTCTCATCTAGATGAAGCCACAAACCAAGTTTAATTAAGATATATTGAGAAATGAGCGAGATATAGAATTTTACTTATTCCCCATAAGGTTAACATTGGGACAACGTACTGTTCATGGACATAGAGCAATGATTCAAAATACTAAATTGTTTGTTTTTTGAGGCGAATCCAATCGTGCCAAAAAATATTGATTAATTTTATTTTTCTATGTAAAAACTCCAAAAAACCCATTTTTGGGAGGGTTATTCCCCCTTTACCTCCCCTCCCTTCCGATGGTCCGATCGGGCTGGTTTACGAACTTGTCCAATCGATTACCACTATACATGTCTGTACCAAATTTCATTAAGATCGGACCATATTTACGGCCGCTATCGTGCTCACAGACACACACACACACACACACACACACACACACACACACACACACACACACACACACACACACACACACACACACACACACACACACACACACACACTTATATATATATATATATACATAATATAATATATATATATATAATATAATATACATAATATAATATATATACATAATATAGATATATAGATATAAATTCGAACGAATGGTGTTTTTTTTGCTTCAGGTGGCCCCAAAACAAAAGTTATCATGTCTCGGGCTTAGGTCTTACCATGAGACCTACGGTAATAGCTTCTTTCCTATAGGGGAAATTCGCTAAAACTAAAGGTATTCGAGGAAGACTTACTGAACGTTTTTTAAAAATCATTAAAAGACCTTTAATTATGTTTTTTGGAATAGTTGTTATCGTAAAAATTAAGCGAGTTATGAACAAAATAAAGTTGGTTTATATTTTTTCTGCGATAAAAATCTTGGAAATATCAACCCCCAATTAGGACTCAAATTGAAATTAATCCTTACCGCTCTGCAATTCCCTTCCATTATGTGTTTTCAATAAGCTCAAGAAGTTTGAACTCTTTTAAGAGCTTATTTTTGGAAAAAAATGTGAATTTAAAATAAGAAGGGAATTTTAGCAATAGCAAAAAAATACCTTTTCTTCAAGATAACTCTAAATCTATAGGTGATATGGAACATTTGGTTAAGTAAAAGATTGTAGCGATTGATTTGATAAATATTTTGATATCTTTTTTTCTTGCTTTGACAATAATTAACGATGAAACAGGCGTTCAAAGTCTTCATTTGTTGATAATTACTGATATTTTTAAACCCTTTCAGCTCACCCCGTTTTTTCTTAAGGGTTAAAAAACAAATACTACTCTTTGAGCTTATAGCTCCTAAGAAAACGTACAAAATTATACTTAGAAAACCTTCGTAACTTAAAAATTGACCGAGTTATGGTTGATAAACCAAGTACATATTTCAACAATTATCGAAAATAATGTACCGATTGTTTTTTTTTTCAATAACATAAATGTTTTTATAGGTTGGTAGCCCTGACAACATAAAAATTTTAAAATAGTTAATTGTGATTCAACTATTTATATTAATCTATGGTTCTTGTAAATACTAATAACTTTCCAATGTTCACCTACCATTTACTTTTTGTAGTATGTAAATCTTTGGACATCTATTTTTTTAACTACGTTGGATACACTGCTACCGGTTCAGCTGTTTCCCACCACGAGCGTAAAGGGAAAGAGTGCGCGGCTTTCATTTTTAACAATGGTTAAAGGCTAATAACATTCAAACATTCACCTTCAAGATATTTCCAGATTTTTATCGCCGAAAAAAAAATCAACTTTATTTTTATCATAACTTGCTTAATTTTTACGATAATAAATTTTCTAAAAAACATAATTAAAGGTCTTTTAATGATCTTTAAAAAACGTTCAGTAAGTGTTCCTCGAAAAACCTTTAGTTTTTTTTATTATTTCACATTGAAATTGTGCGTTTTGGCGTTCGACGAATTAAAACCACTCTTAAACAAGCCATAACTTGGCTCCAACTGGGTTTACAGACTTCATGAGGCCACCATTTTCTTTGTTTTTTATACGCTACAATTTATTTCATTATAACTTTTCCACTAAACCTCTTAGTTTTTGAGTTATTTGTGGAAAACCATTTGAAAAAGTTTTTTTTTTGGGGGGGGGGGGGGAGGAAATCGCCAATTTCAATCGTGAACATCTCGAAAAGCATTGACTTTAAGGAAAAACTTTACAGAACAAAATTTGCTTAGAATTGGTCAATTTATCCGTTTCCGGGCTTAGTTTCAATGTAACAATTTTCAACCCCTAGAAGGGGTGGCACCCACCCCCTGGGAAAAAGCAACCCTTAAAACATTTTTAACTTTGAAGTAGGGGGTAAGTAGAACCTTAATCCAAATTTTCATGCAAATCGGTGCTGACCGAGAAAATTCTCCAGCTTCACCGTTTTATACCTTCAGTTACTGGGCTGTAGCTAAATACGATTATAACTCAGTTGTTCATTAACCGATTTTCATAAATTTGGAGTAATTAGATGGGAAATAAAATTTTCTAACAATTGTTTTCCTTTAAATTTATGTAGAACGTACCTTTTTTTCGTTATTTCAACTTAAAGATTTTAAACGGCCGCTGTTTTGAAAATTATTATTTAATCATGCTCATTATTTTTTCATAAGCTAACCTTGACTAGATACAGGTGCATACCGACTTTCAAGAAAATCGATTAAAAAACTTGGGAGAAAAAATACAAAATGGCGAATATCTGGTAAGCAAAGGGTTTTTGGAAAAAAATTTATTCTTCATTTTAACTTTATTTAGACCCATATACCCTATTCGCGAAGTTTGGCACTTTATTTATGGGACACCTGTTCATCGCCTCATAAGGTAATTTATGGTTTCGGCAGTTCTTCGACTGTTTGAAAAATCTTTCCATGAAGAAGGAGCTGCAGGAAATTCAGAGTCGATCTAGCAGATACGCGAGATACATTTCGAATGCAGTTGCACTACGATAGCAGATACGCGAGATGCACTACGAATGCAGTAGCACTACGAATGCACTACGATAGCAGATACGCGAGATGCAGTACGGTCTTATTAATAATCATTCTTTTGCATTGCGGTCTTTACGAGTATTGTAATAAGCTTTTACTGTCCAAATGGGACTGATCAATTGTCGCTCTTCATTCACAGTCGTATCCATCAGTTGATCATTCATGAATATTCCTTCGCGGTGGCGATGAAGCAGCACAATTAAATTAGAGGGAAAATGGAAAAGTTTATAAAAAAAATTAAGAAACGTTTTTGCGGCCCCGGGCTTAGCTCTTGCTTAGCTCGGGCTGCTCTGACACCTACACCCTACTGAAATCATACAATGTTTTCAATATTAAATTTGAAGCAGTTGATAACTCTGAACGCAACAGCAGTTTGGAATCTACAGCCATCAAATAAAAATACAGCGAGTGGAATGAAGATTTCACGGAGCAATAAAATGCGTTTATATTTATCATTTTTATGACACTGAAGTATATAACAGTAATTGGATTAACTGGCAAACATGAAATAGCACCGAGCGAGGCTTGGTCCACCAGGTACTATGGGACAAAATTGACCAAAGATCGATATTAAATCGGATACTTTAGGTCTTCTCAAGGAAAAATCTTAATAAAACTTATTTAAAACGGTAACCAGTAACTAACTTTGTTTGGGTCAAAGACAGGTTAAATGATCCCATTGCGTAATTCAGCATAGAAGAATATGGTTTTGATAATTATTTTCAACATGAAATCATAAAAAATCCTCATGATAAGGCCACAAATTGCAATGCATTAGTTTGTGCATAAACGTGTTTTTACAATTGTATGTATTCAATTTTTTTAGGCATTATTGTCTAATGTCATTCCCAGTAGTGTTCTGCTTACTTACCTACTTGTAATTTTCATAAAACCTACCTAGATCTGATTCCGAACACTGCCTCTGCATCCCTGAAAATAATATAATCAATTAATAGCAGCCCGCGTAACTTTGTGATATAAAAAGAAGCAACCTAATAAAACAGGCTTTAGTTTAAAGATGATTTTATATTATGGGAGTTTCGCAGCGTAAACTCATTTCAAAGAGAAAATGTGTACTGATGTGATTAATTTTATCTTCTAGACTAATTGTTGCGACGTTACACACGCCGCAACCTAGGAGTATTTTCATGAACTATCATTTTAGCGACGTACCGCTACAGCGGCCAAATTTCGTATTTTATTAATATGTTATTCGATTTCTCCACAGTAGCGCCAGAGTTGATTTTTTAATCATAACGAAATGATATTCAATCAATATTAATATTCATGATATTAAAATACGAAATACGATATATCAAACTTTACTTTCGAGGAATTTGTGAATTTATCGTTTAATTTCGATGATGATACAAATATCATTAGTCGACATTCAATTATATTAGACCGGGAGCTGGGAGGTCGGAAATTACGTCATAAGGTGCACATGTAAAAGCTATGCCGTTTTTAAAAGGCATCCTGGGGGGTTTCAAAAATGGGTTTGCTAGCCCTCAATCTGGGGGCTTTCTCCAAGGTGGACAAACTCAAAAATTCGAAAAAGGTCAAAATTTACGTCATAAGGTGCACGGATTTGACACATACCATGTCGTGAGAAAAGTTGAGGGGATCACAAAAACACCTAGGTGGACAAAAGTTTTGGGGGCTTTGACCCAGGAGGACAAACTTGAAAACCCAAAAAAATGCCAAATTTTATGACATAAGGTGCACAAATATAATTTGCGGCATTTCATTCCTCAGGTATTCAGGGACCTAAAACCGCTGAGGTGGACAACATTTTTGGGGGCTTTACCCAAGGTGGACAAGATTGAAAATTTCATGTTTCGAATTTTGGATTTTTTTAAATGCGTCTGTACCCGCATATATCTAACCGATTTCATTGAAATTTTTTTTGGGAGGTCTTGGCATGTAACTAAAACAATTTATATCAAAATACCTGAAAAATATATAATTTTTCACTAAAAAGGGCAATTTTTTGGAAATTTTTCAATTTTTTGGGAAAAAAGTTTTTTTACATTCGTAAAAATTATCCGATCTTTATGAAATTCGGCACGGACGTGTAAAGTGATAAAAACTAACATGATCTCGAAAACTAGTTCATTCGAATCATTAGAAGGGGGGTAATAGAGGGTTTTACCCCCCAAAAATGGGTTTTTTGGAATTTTTACGTTGAAAATTTTAGAAAGTCAAATTTTAGTTTACGCCATTGAATTCAGCTTGAAAAAACAAACAATTTGGTATGTTTAATCATTGCTCTATGTCCATTCGTTCCCGAGATATTGAGTGTGATAAACTCAGTATGTTGTTCCAATGTTAACCTTATGGGAAATAAATTAAATTGTACATCTCGCTTTTTTCTGAACATAACTTGATAAAACTTGGCATATGGCTTCAACTAGTTAAGGTCTAATTGATTATGGCCTAAAATTCCCCGTTTTTGGATTTCCGTGGCAACAAACCATCATACATTGTTCCCATGTTATTCTTATGGGAAGAAAATAAAATTCTCTATCTTCCTTTTTTTACATATGTTAATAAAAATAAAATTAATCCAATTTTAGTTAGCACCATTGAATTCAGCTCAAAAAACCAATCAATTTAGTATCTTAAATCATTGCTCTATGTCCATTGGTTACCGAGATATTGTAAGTGGTAAACACAGTACGTTGTCCCAATTGTTAACCTTATAGGAAAATAAGTAAAATTCTATATCTTGCTTATTTCTCAACATATCTCAATAAAACTTGGTTCGTGGTTTCAGTTAGATGAGATCTAATGTATTTTAGTCTAAAATCTCCAAAATTTCCATTTGTGTTGCAGCAATCCTGCATACTCATTCCCCATGTTATCCTTATGGGAAATAAAATTATAGCTGTATCTTCCTTATTTTTTTAAATATCTTGGTAAAACTTCGTATATGGCTTCTTCGTGCTGAGATCTACTAAATATTTAATTAAAACCACCGAGTTTTAACGGAGATGTTGCAGCAATCCTGCACACCCAATCTCCTTGTTATTCTTATGGAGCTTACAAAAAACGTGTCAAATCTCACTACAGTATGTTGGATTGAAATACGTTCTTTTGCATTTTAAATTCGTTGAGTATGCAGGTCTGCTGCAACGGGGGTAGTAGGAACTTATTTTAATGGTTGAAAATCATTAGGCAAGCCGGGTTTCTTTTCTCGGACAGAATTGGCTGATGTTTTAGTACATTTTCAATTTCAATCAAAGGTCTCAAAGACATTGTTCCTACGTTATTCTTAAGGGAAGAAAAAAAATTCTCTATCCTCCTTATTTTTTTACATATGTTTATAAAACTTGGTATATGGCTTCTTCTAGTCGAGGTTAGTTGGATATTGACTTAAAACCACCCAATTTATACGTACCTGTTACAGCAAACCTGCTTACTCATTCCCTAAGTTACTCTTATGGAGAATATAAAAAAATCATGTCTAGCTACGTTTGGTTAAAATTACCCTCTTGTTTTTGGTATTTTTCTTCTTACTTTCACTCAAACCTCTTCGACTCTACCAAAAAGGAGCCAAAACTCCCCCCTCCTGAAATTTTGCAAAAAAAAGTCTTTGAGACCTATGATCGAAATTGAAAATGTACTAAAAACATCAGCCAATTCTGTCCCAGAGAAGAAACCCGGCTTGCCTAATGATTTTCAACCATTAAAATAAGTTCCTACTACCCCCGTTGCAGCAGACCTGCATACTCAATGAATTTAAAATGCAAAAGAACGTATTTCAATCCAACATAGTGAGATTTGACACGTTTTTTGTAAGCTCCATAAGAATAACAAGGAGAATGGGTGTGCAGGATTGCTGCAACATCTCCGTTAAAACTCGGTGGTTTTAATTAAATATTTAGTAGATCTCAGCACGAAGAAGCCATATACGAAGTTTTACCTAGATACGTAAAAAAATAAGGAAGATACAGCTATAATTTTATTTCCCTTAAGGATAACATGGGGAATGAGTATGCAGGTTTGCTGCAACACAAATGGAAATTTTGGTGATTTTAGACTAAAATACGTTAGATATCATCTAAATGAAGCCACAAACAAAGTTTTATTAAGATATGTTAAGAAATAAGCAAGATATAGAATTTTACTTATTTTCCCATAAGGTTAACATTGAGACAACGTACTGTGTTTACCACTTATAATATCTCGGTAACCAATGGAAATCCAAAAACGGGGAATTTTAGGCCATAATCAATTAGACCTTAACTAGTTGAAGCCATATGCCAAGTTTTATCAAGTTATGTTCAGAAAAAAGCGAGATGTACAATTTAATTTATTTCCCATAAGGTTAACATTGGAACAACATACTGAGTTTATCACCCTCAATATCTCGGGAACGAATGGACATAGAGCAATGATTAAACATACCAAATTGTTTGTTTTTTCAAGCTGAATTCAATGGCGTAAACTAAAATTTGACTTTCTAAAATTTTCAACGTAAAAATTCCAAAAAACCCATTTTTGGGGGGTAAAACCCTCTATTACCCCCCTTCTAATGATTCGAATGAACTAGTTTTCGAGATCATGTTAGTTTTTATCACTTTACACGTCCGTGCCGAATTTCATAAAGATCGGATAATTTTTACGAATGTAAAAAAACTTTTTTCCCAAAAAATTGAAAAATTTTTAGTGAAAAATTATATATTTTTCAGGTATTTTGATATAAATTGTTTTAGTTACATGCCAAGACCTCCCAAAAAAAATTTCAATGAAATCGGTTAGATATATGCGGGTACAGACGCATTTAAAAAAATCCAAAATTCGAAACATGAAATTTTCAATCTTGTCCACCTTGGGTAAAGCCCCCAAATATGTTGTCCACCTCAGCGGTTTTAGGTCCCTGAATACCTGAGGAATGAAATGCCGCAAATTATATTTGTGCACCTTATGACATAAAATTTGGCATTTTTTGGATTTTCAAGTTTGTCCTCCTGGGTCAAAGCCCCCAAAACTTTTGTCCACCTAGGTGTTTTTGTGATCCCCTCAACTTTTCCCACGACATGGTATGTGTCAAATCCGTGCACCTTATGACGTAAATTTTGACCTTTTTCGAATTTTTGAGTTTTTCCACCTTGGAGAAAGCCCCCAGATTGAGGGCTAACAAACCCATTTTTGAAACCCCCCAGGATGCCTTTTAAAAACGGCATAGCTTTTACATGTGCACCTTATGACGTAATTTCCGACCTCCCAGCTCCCGGTCTAATATAATTGAATGTCGACTAATGATATTTGTATCATCATCGAAATTAAACGATAAATTCACAAATTCCTCGAAAGTAAAGTTTGATATATCGTATTTCGTATTTTAATATCATGAATATTAATATTGATAGAATATCATTTCGTTATGATTAAAAAATCAACTCTGGCGCTACTGTGGAGAAATCGAATAACATATTAATAAAATACGAAATTTGGCCGCTGCAGCGGTACGTCGCTAAAATGATAGTTCATGAAAATACTCCTAGGTTGCGGCGTGTGTAACGTCGCAACAATTAGTCTAGAAGATAAAATTAATCACATCAGTACACATTTTCTCTTTGAAATGAGTTTATATATTCTAAAACCGCGTATAAAAAATTAATTTCTCGATTTTATTGAATTGTCATAATTCATAGACGTTTTCATAAAATTCAAACGACAAGCGAGAGAAAGGAAGACGGATTCGGCAAGGCTGGTTCTCCGTACCGCAAGGTAAGGGCTCTTGGCATAGCCGATCTTTCTTTCTTGAGGGTTATTTATGATAATTGGCTATTCTCGCTGTTTCATAAATATATTTGGGTTATTAACAATTACTAGATAACACGTAGCTCGAAATCGAGCAAAAAATCATAAAAATCATGGTAAAAGAAAGAAGAAAACAGCCTACTTGTATACTTTTGAAATTTAATCAAAGGGCTAAATTCAATAGCAAAATTATGGCCAAGTCATTGAAACTCTAAAAGTTCATTTGATTTACTGCAGGAGTTTCCGGTTAACGACTTTTTGGGAAACACCTTCATTTTCCATGTTCTCTTTATTCTGAAATGTATATTTTAATACCGGCAAAAGATCGAGCTCTGCTTACAGCAACATATGTAGCTGACCGAGAGCAAACACTGGCGCCGTGAGCGTTTAGGGGCTGCCCCTGCACCTAATTGATAGTTGTCGCCAAACCGGAATCATAGGGGACGGCTGTCTTTGTAGGGGTCCTTTCCTATGTGACAACAATGCGTAGTAAATGACGCACTATCTCTACCAGTCTTTTAATTCTTGAAATGCAACCCACCACGATGAAAATATTGTAAGTTCATTGGTCTGAGGTTGGAAAGAGCATCAAATATGTTACATCGGGAGGGTGATTCTAGGCGGTCGCGATCGTGTTCCTTCCGATCGGTCAATATTCGCCTTCTTCTTATTGGCATTATTACTGACAGCAACATATCAAAAAATAAATTGGCTCAAGTTAATAAAACTTCAAAACACACTGTACTGAAATGTATTGGGATATTGTAAACTACATTGTAAAACTGGGAACTGAAATGTTTAAGCCCTTTAAAAACACTTCATAACATAACCTAAATTACATAATAAATCTTTTTGTTGAAAGCCAAAGCAGCTGGAAAAACAAAAACCCTCTTCAAAAAAATAAAGTGCTGCAATCTGTGGTTTACCTGTAGAAATATTTCAGAGCTTGACAGGCTTGACCATATGTTCAGTTTGTAAACAAAGTGAACTGAGCTTGCTCAAATTTCGATGAATAGCGCCACTGTTCCTAAACTTCAGCCCTTTAGTGTGCTTTAGTGATGCCCTTTTTTAAAATTCTGAGACTTGATGACAAATCTACATAACAATCCATTTAATTTGACACCTCAAACGTTAAAATCCGTCCAGCCGTTATTGCGGTTGGACTGTGAAAAGAAAACCGCTTGCGTATTAATATATAGATTGGCGTTCAAGCTGTTTTGTTAGTTATTTAATAAACGCGTTATTTATCAATCAACCATTTTATCTTTCATAATGTTCATAATTATTTTAAATATTGTTTGTAAAACTTGTTTATTAATAAGTTTAAACTCCTTAATATTATAATTCCTTCTTATTATTTAATAATTAATAAGCCGATGGCAAAGAACACGCCCCTGAGATACTAATAAACATTATGTTTAATTACAATTTATATTTTAAAATAAATAATTCCCTTAACGGACGTCTGATACGTCATATTGTGTCACTGGAATAAAATTTCCCAGTGTCTGAACTATCCATCAGGCAAACATTTTAAATATTACTTTAGACTTAAATCTTCAATATGAAGAAGAAATTAAATCCGTCCATATTGTATCACCGCATAATTTATACACTTGGCAGCTTTGATAGTTCAACCTTTTTTAATTCGCATTATTTTGGGGTTGCTTTATATGTATATTCATTGTTTAGCGCATCCTCATGTCTGTTTAGGAGTTTTTGTTCTAAAGTAAAGAATCTGTTTATTATTTATACCCAGCATCGACGCGTCAGTCCCTTGCATTCATATTTATTAGAACAGTAAGAAGATCCGAAAACATTTGACAACTTAATCTATTCACTAAACAAGATTGATAAAATGGCCACTCATGACGGCCAAAAATGACCTGGATTTATGTCCTATATCTTAAATATATGTTTGACAAAATAATATCCAAACAAATAGCACTTTCTACAAAATACCTAGATTAAATAGGTGAATTGTTATTGGTGCGTTTAAAATCTAGAAAAAATAGGCAGGCTAGCTAACTGTGAACACTAAAATATCCTTTTCATTCTGAACCTAAAATTCAATTTCTTAATTTATAATGCGTTTGAAACCATATTGCTATTTTAAAATTACTCTTAACGTTGAAAAAACTTGAATTTAGTTCCCACCTCCAGAGAACCTCTTGAGTTCCATGGGTTCTATTTTTAAGTTTATTTTTTAATAATGATTAAGGAAATTAAGATGATAACAGACTGCTGGTGTTGGTTTTAATGGGCCTACTGTACCTTATTGTGACAATAGATAATTTTTTTTTGTCTTATAAAAACGACTACATAAGAAATAAATAAATACACCCATCACAGCAGACCTGTGTACTCAGCGAATTTCGATATAATTTATTTTTTATATGTGAGCATTCAAAATATGTAAAGGAAAGTATCGTTTGAATATGTTGAATTACAGGGGGATAGAACTCTAACAATTTAATTTTAAATAAAGACAAATAAATGATTCACCTGAAAATTTAAACATAATCATATGTTCAGAGTTTTATTTAAAAATGCCCTACATTAGGATAAATGTAATTGTATTTAGGCTAATTACTATGCAACTTTTGGGGATATTTACCTGAAATCTGGGTAATTAAACTTTTGTGAGGGTAAAATGAAAAATTATACTAGACAACGTACTGTGTTTAGCACATGAAATATCTAAGCAACGGTTTGACGTAAAATAATAATTCAAAATTCTAAATTGTTTCTTTTTTTAAGGTGAATCTAATTTTGACAACGAAATTTACATAAAATTAAAAAAGTTATTAAATTCTAAAAATAAACATTATTTTGTTTGAAAATTCTCCTTAGAGTTAGCCAATTGTGCTGGTTTTCGAACTAGAAGTAATAAATGTCGCTTTTCACGTATATGCCAAATTCCATCTCAATCGGACCTTTTAACGAATTTCCCCCTTTAGGGAAGTAGCTATTACCGTAGGCGGCATGGTGAGACTTAAGCGCGGGACCACCGTAACTTTTCATTTTGAGGTCCTCAGACCCCAAAAACACCGTTCGTTCATTTTCATATATATACGGTATTTTTGGGGTCTGGGGGCATCAAAATGAAAAGTTATGGTGGTCCCGTGCTTAAGTCTTCCCATGCCGCCTACGGTAATAGCTACTTCCCTATAGGGCAAAATTCGCAAAAAATAAATCCTTTAGAAATTAACTGAGTATGCAAGTTTGCTGCAACAGGCGTTTTTAAATTTTAAGATGAATCACATGATTGGATTTAATTTGTTCATATGATTATTTTATTTATTTGGATTTTGACTGATTTTAGATCATTGATTGTATGTTTGCTTTTTTATACTATAACAAGAATACACTTTGAAAAAAATATTAGACTAATAACATTGAATATATAATTCAATGCTAAGAATTATAAGAATTACAAAAAGCGTATTACTGGCGTGGATATCGATGTGATTCCCATGATCATTTCCCTTATTTTAAAGTTCTTCAATTATTATTTAATATACTTTTTGCAACAATTACATAAGGTATTTGAAAAATCTCCTCTTACATAAATTAAATAAGCTCCCATATAAAAAATAATTCTTTAGAAATTCGCTGAGTACGCAGGTCTACTGCGACGGGGGTATTATTGTTAAGCATTGCGTGTTCGGCGAGACGCAATGTTGGATGTATTCAGTAGAATAGCAAAAACGCGGGTTGCCACACGCACATATCCTTATTTGGTTGGTTGAGAGGATAAAACCGAATGAAATCGATTATGTGATATCAGCTAATACTGTATGTCCCAAAAGTCCCGGAACGGTTTAATATCTTTAAAAGTTTGCCAGATATCAAAACAATATTTTGCATACCTTTTAGTACTAAATAAAACTACTTTTTGATGTATGTTTCATTTCTGCCCCTGCCCCCAAAATTGGATTTTGGAGGGGTAGCCCCAAAATCTTAAATATAAACCCCCTTCGTACGACTGCTTATTTTGAAGGACTTGTTAAAAGAAATACAATGACGCAAACCAGAGGTCGATATCATGCTCCAATCCAAAATGGCAGCCATTCAAAAATAAAAAAATGCTATCCGTCAATTAAAATTGAGTATTTTCTGTGTTCGGCAATTCACATTTAAATCGAATAAGAACCACCGGAACACAGGAACACATCTTAACTACTTAAAAGATACACAAATTATAATTTCTTTTTGTCATCGATCATCAAGACTCAACCATCCAAAATGGTTTTGAGGGGGGTGGGGCTTTGTCCAACCAACTCCAATATCAACTCACATCGTATGACCACTCATTTTAATTTGCTGAGTAAAAAAATAAGCCAAAGCTTGTTTTAATTAATTATCAAAAAGGTTACCTTACTTGTAATAAATAAATAAATTTTTTTAGTGTCAAAATTATTTAACTAACATACTAATAGATCTCCGCCTTAATGCGACCTTTGGCTCAGCGGCAAAGGTCTATACCTGCGGAGGGTCGTCTATGCGTTACCTTTTAGAAAAACCCCCATACATGAGGTACCAAATATTTGCCACAAAAATAACTAATTTTTAAAAAATTTTCATTAAAACAAGCTTTGGCTTATTTTTTTACTCATTCAGCATATTAAAACGAGTGGTCATACGATGTGAGCTGATATTACAATTGGTTGGAAAAACCCCCACCCCCCCAAAACAATTTTGGAGGGTTGTGCCTTGATGATGACAACAATAAATTATTATTTTTGTATCTTTTAAGCAGTTAATATGTGTTCTGGTGGTTCTTATTCGATTTAAATGTGAATTGCCGAACACAGAAAATAATCAATTTTAATTGATGGACAGCATTTTTTAATTTTTGAATGGTTGCCATTTTGGACTGGCATTTTGGACTCCGGTTTGCGGCATTGTGTTTCTTTTAACAAGCTCTTTAAAATAAGCAGTCACACGATGGGGTTTACTTTTAAAATTTTGGGGCTAATCCCCGAAAATCCAATTTTGGGGACAGGGGCAGAAATGACACATACATCAAAAAGTAGTTTTTTTGTACAAAATATTGTTTTGATATCTTGCTTACTTTAAAAGATATTAAAACGTTCCGGGACTTTTGGGACACACAGTATACAGGGTGTTTACGAAAAACCTTTACAGACATCGGGATATGGTTACTTACATCAAAACTAAGAAAAAAGTTCCTAATAGGACTAATAGGACCTATTTTTGTGCGGAGTATCAAGTTTCTACTTTGTACCATTTCAAAATGGCAGCCATTTTTGTATTATAAACCTTAATATCTTAAAAACCGTAAATTTTACGAAAATTTTACAAGACACAAAAATGTTGCGTAATTTTATTTACTACAAAATCATATAAAAATCATAAAGATATTAATTAACGGAGTTATTGCAATTTTTCTAACAGAATACATGCCTTTTTATGGCAGTAATAGCAAATATTCGCATTATTTTATTAGAAACATTGCAATAACTCCGTTAATTGCGGTTCGATCTTTATTATCTTTATATGGTTTTGTTGTAAATAAAATTATGCAACTTTTTTGTGTCTTGTAGAATGTTCGTAAAATTTACGGTTTTTAGTATATTAAGGTTTAAAATATAAAAATGGCTGCCATTTTTAATTGGTACAAAGTAGAAACTTGATCCTCCGCACAAAAATAGGTCCTATTAGTTAGCATATACGTACCAAGTTTGAAGTTGATATCTCTAGTGGTTCCAAAGTTATGCAAAATCATGTTAAAAACACATACAGACCGACAGACGGATAACCGAGCATTTTAGGACCCATGTTTACAGGAACTTTTTTTTAGTTTTGATGTACGTAGCCATATCCCGAAGTCTGTAAAAGTTTTCCATAAACACCCTGTATATTTGGTTTGTATGTTGGGTTGCTACCTACGTCACAACGCTAAAACCACTAGCGATCATACAAAAAAAGATAATCAGGGTCATACAACGGAAAAGTAGGAGTGAACCATCAGCTCGGCTTTTTAGCCATCTAAAAGTTTTACCATAACGATCTTTATTTGTATTTAAGACTTTACGATTTTTTTACAATAGGAGTGGAAATCTACATAACAATACTAATGATGATTATTCTAATAGGCTAATAAATTCATTTACAACAGTCCCGAGGCTTTTTAAGGAATCTCTTAAAAAGTCTTTGGTATATTTGGCACCAAAATTGTACAGCCTTTTAGGGCTTTCGGAAAAGCAGTGTGTATACTTTACGTCCTATTGGAAGTATATTAGAGATTGTATTGATGAACTTGAAAACATTGATTAGTTGTTTAATCATTAATTTCGTTGTTCTAAATTTTTGACACTAAAATGCATTTACATTCCGGTTTAAATATAGAAAAGTTCAACCCTTAATATCATCTTTCTAAAGTTAAGGAACACAGGAAATTATTTCTTATTTTTTAAAATTTTTATATCGTCAAAATCAATTAAGTAATCACGAACTCAACCGCTCGTCCAGGCCCCAAGATAAGCCTCGAAACAGTTTACCTTTAGAGGCTTCCTTATTTCTATAAAACATTGACATCATTGTGAAACTAGAATCATTATACTGAATATAAGTGACAAACAAGGGTAATTGTTTAGGAACAGTATTGTGCTTTTTAGAAGTTTTCTATGTAATTGTTAGTACCAGCATTATTGTGATTTGTATTGTTGTATTATTTATTTGTATATATATGTGTGTGTATGTGTATGTATGTTTGTATATGTATATGCGTGTATGTGTCTATGTATATGTGTATATGGACCTAGTACTCTTATAATCTACTATATATTTGTCAAATACCACTCACCCATCATGCATAGCCCAAACTATATGACCTAGAACCCTGAAACTTTGCATGAACGTTCCTCTCAGGGCATAGGCACCCACTAAGAACGGATTTTTTTTAAATTCCCTCAGGGCTACGCCCTATGATACATCAAAGTTTCAATGTTAAAAGTATAGGGAAGCTCATGTAGTTGTCATGGCAACCTTAACATTAAATCATGAATCCAAGGAAGTTTTTCTGTTTTTCCACGGGTAAAACCGTGTTGATCAGCTAGTATGTATATATTTATTCAAATTATTATATGTTTTTTGTGTCATTAAAATTGCCAAATTAATGTTAACGTTTTATGTATGAAAGCACGTCCAATGTAATGCAATACCTTGTTCATGCTGGCTATGTAAATGGTGTGTACATTTGTGTATGCTTTATGGAAATAAATATTATTCTTATTAAAAAATATATATATTCTCTGGACAAAATCCCAGAAATTATTGTTTTAATAATATAGATAGATTAGTTACCAAACTAAAACTTTTGAAATGACTATCTAAATATTACATGGATAAAGTTCAATTATTAGTTATTCATGGTTTTTGACTTAATAATAATTATAAATCAGTGCAGCTTACCCTTAGCCAGTGATACAATACTGCAGCATATTTCTTAAAAAGAATCTGCCTTAATGTGTATCAAAAATGTCCTCCCATTTTAATCCCGAAAGCCACTTGGAATTTATGTTCCAATGCTTTATCTTATGGATAAATACAAAACTTAAAGGATGTCCAGGGCTCTTCCCTTAAATTTGACCCTCATGAGTTTATTCAACGTCTGTGTAAGGTATACTCAGCAAAACATCCCCCAAGATCTTTCCCATAACACCTGAATTATTGTTAAAATGTTTTCAGGATAAACTCCCTAAGGTTTTTAATAAGCAGAATGTTAATAGGTTGAATATTCTAAGCCGTCCTCAACAGCTTTTGAGGCCACCACGTTGAAACTAATAAAAAATCTTTTTCGAAATTTGTTCGTCTGGTTCAAGGCTCTAAAACGATGCTTACCATGACTACATTTAAAAAAAACTATGCATAAAAATTCTAGAATTCATGACCCCCATTTATTGTTTACTCTGTATTTTTAAAGGGTTGAAATTATGTTTGTTTCTTAGTTGTAGTTTTTGCAACCAATTGAATTTCACAGAAGCGCACTTACTCGTGGCGAGCTTGAGCGCATTGTCCTCTCGCTCTCTGTTCCTCTTGACGCCTCTCCTCTTCTTCTCTCCACTTACCCACTCGCTCGTCCCATTTCTCAGCTTGCTAAGACGAAACACCCAAAAGAGTTTAGTACCATTGCCTTACCGCAGTCCTCTAAGGCAAATTATCTTTGAAAATTTGGGCGAATATAAGATGAGTATTAAAAATGGTTCCTATCTCTCAGGAGGCATTTGCTATGAAAAATTATCTAGTGCTATAAACTGCTGCTGCTGTCTATGATGCTAAACAGTTAAGTGTTATTTTAATGTCTACCATATTGGCTTACTGCTTTAAAATCGATGATAACTGAATTTTTGGTAATTTGAAATCAATTCATTATTTCACAGAAGAGCCTGGAACAGTTTTTTTTTTTTTATCTAACAAACAACATAGTATTTTTTTTCAGTCTTCATCTTCATTATTGCGGGTAAAGCAACAATGTTTTAAGAGTCTTACGGTTTAGGGATATGCATTACTCTTTACTAAAACTAGTCGATTTTAATCATGCCCATTAACTGTTCTATTGTAATAGATTGCTTGAGCCTTATCATTTTTTTTCAAAAGAGTAGCCTAAACTGCACTTGTTGGTGCATATATGAAGGGGTAAACTGGTTTTGAAACCTGCATGGCAGACAAAAGCATATCTTCTTTATTGGCAACATTCTTATTCATAAGCTATCCATAACATGACTAAGGAAAGAGATCTGATTTAAAGTAAATCAATTGGAATCGTGTAAAGCGAAAACTGATAAAAACAGTCTAGTTTGTGAATGCCCTAACATTACTGTTATACGCTATTATTCTGGGGAATATGTTTAACATGGTAAAATATCTAATATAATGAAATAAAATCCCTTAAAATTATAAATACTCCTAGGATTTTTCCCAAGGAAAAAATACTTTTTGGTAGTGGTTAAATGTATGTTTTGGGTACAGATAACTGCTCACTTCCGCTTTGCCTACGATGATTGCTTAGGTGAACTAATTTCCTTTCACTAACATTTTGAGCCTAAGCTGGAAAATCGTAAACAGTGGAAATACAGCGAATTATTTTAGCTTTTACTGACATTTGTGTTCTGTAAATTATTTGCCTATTTATACCCTCTGCCATTGCTTCAAAGAGGACCTATATATAATAAATTAATATGTCTTTATAACTAAACAACGTTACTATTAGCTTTATTAGGTCTTGCTTTAAACATCAAAGACCTACCGTGAGTTCTCGTTCACTCGCCATAATCTTCAGCCCCTGAAACAGAATATAATACCACTAGATCATTACATCGCCTAAGTCTCAGAGCATCAATGACGACGACAAATACGACACTAATACTCCATGGTTGACAAATTAGAAACGGCTGGACAGATGTCATAGTGCATTTAAACATATATGAATTTGGTTGTGCCCTTTATGTTAGCTACAAAAAAGTAAATATTTTACTGACTTAAAATACATTTTACCACCATATATTATGTTTTTTTATCCCGTTTCCCTATTGGACTAATCCTCGGTCAGCTCCCATTGCTATCATCAAAGGCATCTTCCTGCCCCAGTAAACTAGGGATACAGAATAGTTCAACCTGCGAAGGTTTCTACCTACGCCTTTTCATGATACGGATATCAAAAAGCTGTTTATATCCACGTCTGAAAGCAACCAAGGTTGAAGTCAAGTTTACTTTATTGTTTTCAGAAGTCAATAATAGAAGGGTCCAGCCCGTATAGGTATAATAAATTAAATAAATTCTATAAGGCAGATTTAAGTTTATTAGATTTAGAGAGAATATCAATGGCTTTTCATACATAAATCGACACAATACTGTGATTACTTTTAAAATTTAGATATTCGAGGTGAATTTATTTTAAACCCAAATCAATATCAAATATAATAATATTAAATACGCTATTTTCAGTCACATCACATAAATTGACAATGATTAAGCATCTGGAATTTTCTTATTATCAAACCTATTGGGTGATAAATCATTAACATGGAAGATTTTCGAATAATAATCTTGAAAATATTGTAATCGATCTTTAAAGTGATACAATTGAAGTTAATAAATAATGGGAATATATCTATTTGTACTTGCCTGTTGAGCTCTGGGAGGCATTAGAGGTTCTCCACCATGCAGCATCCTCTGAAAATAAAACAAATTTTATTTATGAATACATCCGTTGCAGCGGACCTGCCTATTCAGCAAATTGCAAACTCTTAAATGAATAATTTACACGTAGGCTCACATCAAGGACACTCAAAGGACGTCCGTAAATAAGCATGCAAAAATACTCTCCAAAAGAATAGCACATGTGAAATGAGTATGCAGATTTGCTGATACAGAAATAAAAAAATAAAATATTCAGGCTATGAAACAGTCGATCTAAATTAGACGAAACAAACAATTCCAAGTTTGATCAAGGTATGATGAAAAATATGCGAGCTAGGCAATTTTATATGTTTCATATTATGTTAACAATGGGAAGGTGAGTACGCAGGTTTGCTGCCTTAGGAATCTAAATATTTGGAGATTTTTACTAGATGAAGCCACTTAACAAGTCTTACAAATATATATTGAGAAATAAGCAAACCACACTACGGATTACCCAACAGTTAAAATATTTGAGGAAACGATGTTTTTTTCTATCGTGCAAGCACAAATCTATCTACACTAGGCTTTTTTGTAATAGATCAAAGGTATAGCACTCGTTAGTACTCTAACTAAAGCATTTTTCCTACAACCGCGTGTAAAGTGTCAGTTTAGGCACCGAAAACCAATCGTAAAACAGCTGTTTACTGAGGAGCGAGCGTTTAAGTCTTTGAAAGTCTTTGGAGCGAGCGCAAAAGTCTTTTGCGCTCGCCACGTAATTACTTTCACGCTCGCCAGCTGATTTTGCATTGTTACTCAGCGCGCAACAGCGCGCCTTGCCGCTTCCGACTGAGCTTGCCTTGTTTATAACCTCAAACTGGTGCATTCAGCTACAATAGATATAATAATTAATTGATGACGAATTCAGACTTACTCCACCTGATATTAGCGAATTAGTGAAATAAGTTTCTTGAACCTTATTACCTCGTAAATCTAGAAACCCTTACGAAAATAAATATGAAGAATTTATGCAATCATAATGGCGCATTCAGCTACAATGGACGTGAGTAACTGTGATTGTATTTATCGTTTGGGAAATGCAGTTGTAGGAAAAATTTTGTATGTATTTGGCGTGTAAAGCGTATTTCTCGCTTTCGCTAAATAGAATTTAATTAGCTCAAGCGAGAAAGACCTACTTTACGCTCTTAATACATAAATAACTATTATCTGCCTCTTATGGTAAGAGTTAGATTAATATCGTTCACATACCCCGAGTGCGCCCTCGTCCACATATTCAGGTGAAAACGCTTCACATTGCAGCTGGTTCGGGTCTATTAATCCCTCCTCGATACGTTTGCGCTGCAACATTTAACACTATTTACTTACAAGACAACGGAATACAACAATAACTTAACACTAGAGAGGCCTTGTATCCTAGAAATGAAACAACAACTTATGATGTGATCATTTCCTTGTCAAATTAAAACGGTAAAGGATTAGATCATTTCCGAGGGCGCTTTTGCATTTCTCAAATCTGGTTTTCTTACTTTGTATATTTTATTTAATGAATTCTTAAGGGATGAAATCAATTTATACTGAATCTATGTTTCACAATATTATGAAATGATGGGTTTTAAAAGCCTCATATCCCAAATGTATAATATCGCATCATTTTAACAATAACTAGCTGATAACCCCGGCTTTATGCCCGGGAGATTATTTCCTGCTTGTTGTTTCTCAGTGCTGAATTCTGTTTGTAACCATAGTAGCTATTTCCAAAACCCTTGACATGGTTCCCTTTCGGACGATCCTGTGCCTAAGCCCTTAAAGATATCAAAACCAAACCACCATAGTGCACATCATGAGATTCCAAGGTTTAATTTAATATCAAGATCAAGGGTGTACGACGTGTAGTTTTGGCTGTAGCACTAAATATACCAACACACAACTCTTTTTTTATATATATACTAGCTTCAATGCCCGTTGTGGTTAAATACAACGGTTCCTAGAAAAAAAGTACATAGTACAGGGTGTTTTTTTTTAAAACGCAACCCATTTTTAAGATTGAATAATTCACATATGAATATGAAATAAGTATTGTTTTATGGTTCTTTACGTTTTATACACTCTATTATTTTAATTTGATCACATTTAGTTCACTTTATGTGCTCAAAAAATCCGCCAGTGGCATTTGTATGAAGTTATGCTCTCTCTATCAAATCCCCGAACACGTGTTGCTAGGTACCTCTTTGCGTTACATTTGTTTTGTTTGTTTTGAGGTACTGAATTGATGTGACTTGTTTTTTAGGCCTTACTTTGAATTTATCCCCAAAGAAAATAAAAATATAGTGGCGTCAAATCAGTGGTATTGGGGGGAAATAATCCTTCACCGATAAAATCAAGTTTTGGGTTGCGTTTTTAATGTGTGTGTCCTTAAGCACAATGACTCGCGTAAAAATGGTCCGATCTGAAAGACATGTTAAGTAGTATTATTCTACGAAAAAAATTCACGATATATTCAGCACCTCAAAACAAACATAACAAATGTAATGCAAGAAATTCAAACAGGTACCTTGCAACACATGTTCGGGAATTTGATGGAGAGAGCATAACTTTATACAAATGCCAATGACGGACTGTTTGAGCACATAATGTAACTTAAATGTGATCAAACTTAAATAATAGGTTGTATAAAATGTAAAGATCAATAAAACAATCCTCATTACACATTCATATGTGCATTATTTAATCTTAAAAATGGGTTGCGTTTTAAAAAAAAACACCCTGTATATGGGGTTTTCTTGTGAAATGCCGGAAAGATAATTTGATATTTTCAAAAATAAAATTCTTTTGAAAAAACATGATCAGACAATCAGCTGTTAATGTATTTCCTATAGAAAACATGTTTTTTAAACTTTTCCACCATAAATCTTATAAAAGTTAAATTATCACAATTATTTGTAAATCTTCAGGGAGAAAGCTCTCCAACGACCGCTTATTAAAATCTCTCTGGTAGAACTGTAGATTTAGTTGTACAAAGTTTTGCAAAAAATCTCTAACTCAGTATGTTTTCACCTCTATTAATTCGGAGGTTGTTTAGCTTTTTAGCAAATAACTTTAAAATGCTGAAGAAATCGACCAAAGTGGAAGGTGATATTCTGAAAGAGAATAAAATTACATAGAAATTCATTTCTTCAAAATACTGATAACTGACAGCAAAAATTTGGCTACAAAGGAACTTAAAACTCCTGTATTTAGGTATTTTTTTGTAGGAGGAATGTGGGTATTTACAATGTTTCTCCATAAATCTTAAAAAATAAAGATGGAGAAAGTTTTGTATAGAACTGTAGATTTAGTTGTACAAAGTTAAAAAATATATTTTCTCACCACCTATTAATTCTGAGGTTGCTTAGCTTTTTTGCAAATGAATTTTAAATGGTACAGACATTGGCTAAAGGGGCGGGTAATATTCTGAAAGAGATTAAAATTTCCTACAATTTGGTACTATGCATTTCTTGAAAAAACTGATAATCGGCAGCCAAAATATGGCTACAAAAAGAAACTTAAAAAAATGTTTTTAAAATCTATTTCTTATAAAACATTTGTGTACCATAAAACACGTTTCCACCATAAATCTTTAAAAAAACGAACTTTCATAATTATTTGCAAATCTATATGGATGGAGCTTTCCAACGACCTGTTAATTATTAAAATCTGTCCGGTAGAATTATAGATTTAGTTGTACAAAGTTTAACAAAAATACCTCTAATTCAGTATTTTCTCACTACTAAAATTTTGGAGGTTGCTTAGGTGTTTTGCAAATAGCTTTTAAATGGTGCAGAAATCGGCTAAAGTGGAAAGTGATATTCTGAAAGAGATGGGTTACCTATGGGTTCGCCCCTTTCAGGGTTAATGGCAGACATTTATATAAACAACCTAGAAGTAAATCAAATCCTAAGCAATCAAAATCCTATGAAATACAAAATAAAATATTGGTTTAGATATGTTGACGATATAATTTGCCTTTTTGATGGTAACGAAGAAGAAGCTCAAGAACTCAATTTATATATCAACTCTTTATCAAGAACAATTCAGTTTACATCAGAAATACAACAAAATGAAATAAACTTCCCAGACATAACTATTTTCAAAGACAAAAACAAACATGCTTTTAAAATTTTTAGAAAAGCAACAACAACAGAAGTAATTATTCCGGCAGACTCCAACCACCCGTGGTCTCATAAATTAACAACATTCCATTCTTTAATACACCGTTTGTTAACAGTCCCCATGAAAAAAGAAGATTTTAAAAGAGAAAAAGACACAATATTATACCTGGCAATAAAAAATGGATATAAACCATCAATGATAGGGAATATGATAAAAAAGAAAACAAAAACCCTGAAAAGAAGAAATATGAATACATATGCCTACCTCATAATACCACACTTAATAAGGCATTCCGTAAGACTTTCAAAAATACCGAAGTAAAAATTGCCTATAAAAATAAAAATAATTCTTTTAAAATGATTAATAAAAGATTACAACCAAAAACAGAAAATAAAAAAGATGATTATACAAAAGCTGGAGATTATCAATTTAAATGTGGTGATTGTGATAATATCTATATTGGACAAACAAGAAGAAATTTTAAAATAAGGTACAAAGAACACTTACAGGCTTACAAGTCAAAAAATTTAACAACAATGAAATCGAACTATGCAGAACACCTTATCAAAGAGAAACACAATTTTACTAAAATAGATGAAACCCTAGAAGTACTAACCTACGAATATGACAAAGAAAAATTAAATGTCAAAGAAGATTTATGGATATTTCTAAAGAAAAAAGAACATCCTAACAAATTTTTAAATTCAACTCACCTTTCACAAGGAAATATAATTTTTGAAAAGATTTACCAATTAAGAAGTATGTTTATTTATATTATTTTGAAATAGGTTATCTATACATGACTTGAAAATGACCTAATGTGTCGAAACTAGTCGTCGAAATAAAAAAAATGTTTCAAAAAGGGTACTTTGTTTCTTAACTTAACAATGTTAACTAAAAAAATCTGAAAGAGAAATAAATTTCCTACAAGTTACTGTAATGCATTTCTTGAAAATACTCAATAAGGGCAGCGAAAATTTGCCTCGAAATAAAAAAATGTGAAAAACCCGTTTTCAATATATTTCTTATGGAAAACATGTGTTTTTTACTTTTTCACCATAAATCTCAACAAAAACAAACTTTCATAATTATTTGACAATCTACAGGGAGAGAACTTTCCAATGACCCACTAATTAATAAAATTTGCGCGGCAGAACCGGAGATTTAGTTGTCTGAAGGTTGGACTAAACTGAATTATTATAAGAGTAGATATTGATTATTATTGTTGAATTCAAGACATCGTCGAGGTGGGATTGAATTCTAGTGACTACTGGGTGTTCCATAATTCCTCCCCCCCCCCATTAATATTTTTACTCTATTAAAATATCAACCCCAGACCACCCCGCAAACATTTGTAGGGTATTATTGTTGTAGCCAGTGGACACCTATATTTATTCAAATTATTTTACCTTTTCAGGTAGCCTTAGATGTCCTGAGTATCATGATGCAGCTATACGCGTTTCGGATTAGTTACAATCCATCTTCAGTCTCGTTGTAGCACAGGTTAAAATTGCCCACCTACGATGGTACGATTAAAAATCATTACATCATTGAGAATGCCCACAATCTTGTGCGGTTCCGGTCATCAAGTCGTCTTCCGAAGGTGTTATTGTCGGGTGATACGCGTGTGTGACATGTCAAATACAAAGTACCGTGTAAATTTCTCATACTTTGTTTTATCGTCTTCCGAGTTCAACTGTGACAACCACTTAAGTGGGCAATTTTAACCTGTGCTACAAAGCGAATGAAGGTAGATTGTAATTAATCCGAAACGCGTATTGCAGCATCACGATACTCTGGACATCTAAGGCTACTTTAAAAGGTGAGGTAATTTGAATAATTTGTTGGGTAGTTAGTACTTTAATTTTGACTGGGTTGCCGTTTTAAACTGCCAAATGCTATATGTAAATGTAATGTGTGTCCCAACAAATCACCGATAGTTCAAATTACTTTTAATGTCTATTTGTATAAATCTATTTTTTTAACTACCTAGGCTACTATTTTGGAAAATAGTAAAAATCATGGTGTAAAGAAAAAAGAAAGGTTTGTGCAGAGTCAGCTGGTGTTACGTAGTTGGGCTCTCACAACTAGTGCTTAAGACGACTACAATATAAATCAGTTAATGCAACTCAATCAAAATATTATTGTGTACAGTCTCAGTTCTGCTGTAATACCGCTACGTTCATGAGCCCAATGACGTCATACCAGCTGACTGTGCACACACCTTTCTTTTTTCTTTACACCATAAGTAAAAATCGCTTCGCTCACGATAAAAATTATCGTCTAGCCTTGATATGAAGAATCTAGAGGACTGATAAGAAAACAGTTATATCAAGGAATATGTCATGTAGAGATATGCTTGTTTTATGGCGGAATGTAGGATGAAAAATATATACCACAGTGGATAGTGAAGGTTTTCTTTTCACCGTTATAACTCGAAAACGGCCGGACCGATTTTAACTTAAAATGTGTAAATTTTAAGGTACTTCTTTGTAGATTTACCATTACGTCCCTGGATTGCCTAGTAGGGCATCAATTATAGTAAAGGGCTGAATGTTCGAACAGTTGGTGCTATCCGTGTGCAGTATTTCTAACTCGATTCACTTAGTGTTTAACTTAAAGTATGGGCGGGTAGTAATAGTTTAAGATCAACCACTGATTGCAGCATTTATTTTTCGGTGAAAAGCCGGGACACTGTCGAATTAGATGATAAAGGAATTTAGCAAATTATTGTATCTGGCATGATTGTAATTAAAAACATAATAACCGCCCTAAGGAAATAACTATAGCTCCCGCTGCCTAAATAGATGGTACCACATAATGAGCTTATGATTGAACGTATAAGGTACGAAACTAAACCAAATGTAACTTTTATATAGTACGAATGACCTAACAAAATCATCAAAACAACCATAAAACCACGATAAAAGGAATCAAATTACAAATCAGTTGTAACAAGGTGTGAAGCTAATATGCTTGATTGAATAAAATTTGAAATTTAAATAAAAGATCATCCATTTCATTAACATGGGGCATTTTCAAAGCTTCAGCTCCACCAGAAACCTCTAAAAACCTCAAATTAAAAAAAAAATCCGTTCTTGGTGAATGCCAACACTGTAAGGAACGTCCATGCAAATTTCCAGGGTTCTAGGTTAGTAGTTTGGGCTGTATAATAATAGGTCAGTGGTATTTGAGAAAAATACAGTAGAAATTATAGTACAATTATAACTTACAATCAGGGATTTGTATATTTTATAAATTTTTATATAAATAGATCAAATAATCATATCATTTCAGCACATTCTGTTTGTGACTGAAAAACGACTGTACTTTTCTCTTTCAATCTTGCCGGGATTAAATTTCAAAATTCAGCCTCTAAAGGCAGTATCCTCTTCATGTTTAAAACTTCGTACCTCGAATTATACGTAACACCAAATCATCGGTCAGGCATAGATGTAATAAAAAAATTATTAGGAACGCCACCAGGAAAAACGTTACCTCCCGCTACCGAAATAAAGATGGTGCCACTTGACTAATTAATGGTGGATTTTATCTAAACTAAATGTAACTTTTATATAGTACATAATTATTAGGTCCTTGAAACAAATCAACAAAAATCAATGAAGTCATAATCAAAGAAATCAATTTTTTATCATCTGTATCAACGTATACATTTCCGAAGCTAACTACAAGCTGATTGTTTTATGAACATTAAAAATCTAAACAAAAATCATCCATCACACTTTTATATGGGAAAATTTGAAAACTTTCAATTTTAAAAAAACCTCTTTATACTACGAATTTTGTAAAATCCGTTCATAGCGGATGCCTGCGCCCTAAGAGGAACATCCACGCAAAGTTTCAAGCCTCTAGGTCATATAGTTTGGGCTCTGCGACAATTATACGTGAGTGGTATTTGACAAATATTTAGTAGATTTGTATTGTAATTAATTATGAACTTACCTCTACTGCATCATCCATCAAAATCTGTAAATGAGTTTGAATCATTACAATCAAATAAATACTGAACTGCAAGGTATTCCTACAATACATTCATCTAATCACACCTTACAAATCACAAAAGCTCATAGCATTCTTATGTGATTCTCAACAGTCTTAGAAAGAATTTATTGAGAACCAGCATTCTGATGAAATAACTACGCTCTTGCAGTTTTTTGAGTATAGTGAAACATTAACTGCCTGGCTGGTGTTGTGTGCATTTCATATGTTAAGAATTTGGCTTATTTTTTTTCATTTTAGCCATCCAAAGAAGTATAATATAGAAACGTTTGACATAGAAACGTATAATAAAATTATTCCCATCTAAATTGCATATGAAGAATTCATTAAAAATATTTTCATTGCGATTCATGTACAGGGTGTTCCAGAAATGAAGGTCATGGGTTCGAATCTCAACATTTTCTCAGGTAAACCTATAGCAAATATTATATTATTTTAAAGGTCTTGTTAAAAGAAACATTTTGGTGAAAACAGAACTAAATTATCTCAATCCGTTTCAAAATGGCGGCCATTTTTGTGAAAATTTTGGATATTTACGGAAACCCCTGTACTTCCCAAAACACTCAACATTTTTCAGTTCTGATTCAAAATTCTTAATCCTTGGTAACTTAGCTTTACTATGATATGTCACATGACAATATTAAAAAAAAAATTAATTTTGAGAAAAAATTAATTTTTGAAAATGTTGGCAGCTCTGAAAATAAAAAAATCAAATAGCAACATATGCCAAAAAGCATATAATTTTAAAGGTCTTCAAAATTCCTACAACTTTGTAACTTACACAAGAATTCTATTTTTTTAGTTTTTTAGTTATGGTCAAAAACTCCATTTTCCCATATGAAGTGCATGTTATTTATGCAGTTCATAATAACCAAAGGGTACCCACAGACCGTTTGCTATGGACGTGCAAATAACATGCACTTCATATGGGAAAATGGGGGTTTTTGACCATAACTCAAAAACTAAAAATGATAGATTACTTGTGTAAATTACGAAGTTGTAGGAATTTTAAAGACCTTTAAAATGATATGCTTTTTGGCATATGTTGCTATTTGATTTTTTTTATTTTCAGGGCTACCAACATTTTCAAAAAATATTTTTTTTTCAAAATTAAAAAAAAATTAAATATTGTCATGTGACATATTGTAGTAAAGCTGAGTTACCAAGGATTAAGAATTTTGAATTGGAAATGAAAAATGTTGAGTAGTTTGGAAAATGCAGGGGTTTCCGTAAATATCGAAAATGTGCACAAAAATGGCCGCCATTTTGAAACGGCTTGAGATAATTTGGTTCTGTTTTCACCAAAATGTTTCTTTTAACAAGGCCTTTAAAATTATACTAGAGGCTTGAAGGGGCTATTAGCCCCTAAGCATACTCCTTCTTTACTATAGTTCCAAATACCTTGTTAAAATATAGGCTTTTGGATCCACAAAATTATGATTATATCTAGCATTTGGTTTTAAGTAAACAAAGCAGACCTTTATAAATACCAATAGTTTTTAAATGACAGCTATTTTACGTTATTTCTCATTTTACAGTAAGCTTAAAGCAATTTCACTGTTTTCCCTGAGTCCCTGGGATGTAGACCTTTAATTTCAGCCCCCTCCCATCATCCTGCGACCTTCCAAACGCCCATAATTTCGGCGAAAAAATTTCCCTTACGTAATTATATATAAGTATAGATCATTTGTTATTAAATCTGCATCGTTATAACATAAACTAAACAAACATACTTATCTTTGTTTAATTTTAAATTATGAAAAAACTCAAACCCTTAATTATTATAACATCAGAAAATCTTAAATTTAAAATATTTTTTGTTATATTACATTGAACGTGCATAGTGAGCTGCATTTTGAAGAAAAAATCCCACATGTCAACATCTACCATATGGCTTTGAATCAAGCATTAGCACCACATGTTAAATGTAAACAAAGCAGACGTTTTTCAATCCCAATGCATTTTAAATGGAATATATTTTTCGTTATTTCTCATTTTCTGGTATATTTGGACATAATCTGACATTTTTACCAACCCCCTGGGACCGAGACCTTTCATTTGAGCCATCTCCCATCATCCTGCGAAATGTCAAAGCTTTGGGGAAAAATAGCAGATTATGTCGAAATTTACCAGAAAATGAGAAATAACCAAAAATATCTTCTATTTAAAATGCATTAGGATTGAAAAGATTGAAAAACGCCTGCTTTGTTTACATTAAACAAATGCATGTGGTGCTAATGCTTGATTCAAAGTCATATGGTAGATGTTGACATGTGGGATTTGTTTCAAATGCAGCTAACTATGCACGTTCAAGGTACTACAACAAAAAATATTTTAAATTTAAGATTTTCTGATTTTATAATAATTAAAGGTTTGAGTTTTTCATAATCTAAAAATATAAAAAGTTAAGTACGTTTGTTTAGTTTATGTTATAACTATGCAGATTTAATACCAAATGATCTATATATATATATACATATATAATTACGTAAGGGAAATTTTTGCAAAGAAATTGTGAGCGTTTGGAAGGTCGCAGGATGATGGGGGGGGAGGGGGCTGAAACTGAAGGTCTCCATCACAGGGACTCGGGGAAACTACTGAAATTGCTTTAAGCTTACTATAAAATGAGAAATAACGTAAAATAGCTGTTATTTCAAAACCATTAGGATATAAAAAGGTCTGCTTTGTTTCATTAAAACCAAATGCTAGAAATAATCATAATTTCGTGGATTCAAAAGCCTATTTTCTAAAAAGGTATTTTGTACTATAGTAAAGAAGGACTATGCTTAGGGGCTATTAGCCCCTTCAAGCCTCTAGTAATAATAAATTTCATAAATGATGATAAATTTTCTCAGGATCTGAATTTTGAAGTACAAACTTAAGTTTCACGTTTTTTCTGATATGAACCTTGTCCTAATGAAATAAACTTGTTCTTTGTAGATCTTTGAGATTTGCTTCTCTCTATTTCCTAAATTTGCGAACTTTAAGAAACATTAAACTGATGATTTAAATTTAGTAAATCTAAATCATAAAATCACCTTTATGTAAACAAATACTCGTTGTTGCTTTGATATTAATTATTTATAATTAACCTAAAACACAGCTGTTTACCTGTGTGGGAATTTTAGATGGGGATAATACTCCATGAGCAATCTTATATATTAAAAAACTTTTGTAAAAACTATGACAGCGAACCTGGCCGTTCAACTGGACCGATTTACATGCGATATGTACCAAAACGAAGGTTATCGGCCCTAAATGTGCAGGTTTTATTTGAATTTTGAAAATATTTATGTTAACTCGGTAAAAATTGAAAATAAACTTTTCTTATGGAGATTTAACATGGGGAAGAAATTTGAAGCTTATGACGGCGAGCCTGGCCGTACTTCTGGACCGATTTACACGCGGGTTGTACCAAAACAAAGGTTATCGGCCCTATATGTGCAGGTTTTATTCTAATTTTGAAAATGTTGAATTTAAATGGGTAAAAAATGAAAAATAAACTTTTCTTATGGAGATTTAATATGGGGGAAAAAATGAACTTTTCCAATCCTTTGGACAGTACGTCTGAGACTTCCAGTGGACCTATTTTCATGCAGGTTGTACCAAATAAAAGCTTAACTTCTCTATATTTGCAGGTTTTATTTACTTTTACGTTATCTTACTTTTTTAAATTAAAAAATCGATATTTCCAAACCTTTGCAATGATATAATTTGACAGTCATTCATTCAGCTGATTGTGAAGACACGAGGTATTTTGTCTAACGACAGGTAAAGAGCAAACGCTCGAGAAGCATTTGGTTTATCATAGTCAGTACATAAAATGTATGCATTATCATGTAGTATCATTTAAATGGAAAAAAAAGTTTTATTTTATTGGAATATTATTTTTTTTATAGGTGTAAATGAAAAATAATATTGGTTTGATAAATTGCTAACTATTATAACTACTTAATTATGTGAAACAGCTGATTTCAATAACGTTGATGGTCTAAATGTTTATTACAATGGCAAATTGTGAAAGGTCGGTTTTAATGGTGCACACTCATATTAAATGTCATTTTGAGACCTACGATGAATGCTACATTTGAAAAAAATATGTTAATCGGGTTCAAAAGAAAATAAACTTTTCTTATGGAGATTTAACACAGGGCAAAGTTAAACATTTGGCAGCGAGCCTGATTATACTATTGGACCGATTTGCACACGGCTGGTACCAAATAAAAGATATAAAAAGGTATAAAAGGTTATATATATTTGCCAATTTTGCTTCGGTTTCAGATGTTACTCCACTAAATTTTTCAAAAACGGAAATTAATATCACTTCAGACAATAACATGGGGTAAAGTTTTTAGCCTATTTTAAGTTGATCTGGAGTTCTATCGGAACGAATTACATGTAGGTTGTGTTAAATGAAAGGTAATTAACTCTATATATGGCCATTTGCCTGAAAAGTAAAATATTCCTTCATTTTATATTTTAGAAATGGAATATAAAATATTTTCTATTCATTAGTATTGATTTACTGATCAACTGAGTATAACAGCACAGATCATCTGATTATAAAGCTTTGTTTCAAAGCACATGTTTTACTGTCATGTTTATGTTGTGATTTTTACTGTATTAAGTAGGTTAGTGGTAATTTAATGTGTAAATTTGTGTTTCAAAGAACATGACGTATAACATATTTTAACTTGATTAGGCTTACTAGGTGTTATACCATTGTTTATAAATACCGAATGTCCAGCCTTAAGTTTACCAAGCTAATTTTCATTTCATTTCTGACAGTAAACTTCTTATTTTTATAATATTATGTAGGTATTTAAATTTTTTAATTTTCCTGTCATTTTACTTTCTTCCCCCTTTACCATAGTAAATGGTTAAAGTATTTTTTGTCAAATTTTTTTAATTTGAGCTGTTAGTGGATATATTTGTTGTAATGCTCCCTGAATAAAAAAAGTGGTTTTCAGAGTGGTGTCTGTCCATCCGTGTGTGTGTGTGTGTGTGTGTGTGTGTGTGTGTGTGTGTGTGTGTGTGTGTGTGTGTGTGTGTGTGTGTGTGTGTGTGTGTGTATGTGTGTGTGTGTGTGTGTGTGTGTGTGTGTGCTTGTGAGTATGAGAGTGTGGATGTATGTAAACAGAGCTAGAAGAGATGACACCAATGGCCCGATCTACATGAAATTCGGCATGAGGTATGAAACGATAATATCTCCAGGAGTTCTTTTCATTTTTTGAATTTTTGATTTTTAAGAGTATTTACCCCATGAGATCCCATAAGAAACTACAAAACTCCACATTTTTCAAAAACGGCTGGAACGATTTTGATAAAAATTTCATGGGTTTTAGTGCTTAAGTTGAAAAACAAAATGACACCACCCGTATGTCTGTAAAAATTAAGGTCAAGACGTTATGAGATTTTAAGTGTTAACAGACATTTTTCTGTGTAGAATTTAAAAAACACCATAAAATACATGGTACCATAAGAAAATTTATATTTTCCGCCATATTGCATAGTTACATGGAATTTCAAAAATTGAAATACACAGTTAAAAGGAGCAACAAATAATAGGTTTCTCTATAAGAGGTTTAATGTCATACATAAAATAAAAAGTTAGCTATTGGAAAACTTAGGCTGGAAAACCGGTACAGTGAATAATAGTCATATGCAGAGAATGACCGACGGTGATAAAGTTTTGATGGCCGTGAAATCACCGAATCTCTAAGAAATTATCAAAAAATCTACTGAAGACTACACAATTGAGAGATTTTCCTGCCTCAATTAAAACAAATTGTATTTCCCATTTTTTGCATATTTTTCCGAATTTGGGAGAAGCTTGAGCCCCCCTCCCTGGGTTCGTGCCTGCTAACTTCCTTGGTTCATGTTGTAATTGACTTCATTTAAGTAGTTCAGTGGTGATCAAAAATGTAGAATTGTGTTTCTAATTACAGAACAAATGAAATCAAATTTGTTTAATTTTTTAGATATTATATTATGTCAGTGTCTTTATAGTGAAACATAATAGTATAAATTTTAATGTTTTTGCGGCGCTTTGCGCTGTAAGGGGTTAGTCTAGTCTTATTATCTTATATATTGAAAAACTTTTGTAAAGCTTATGACAGCGAGCCTGGCCGTTCTACTGGACCGATTTACATGCGGGTTGTACCAAAACAAAGGTTATCGGCCCTATATGTGCAGGTTTTATTCTAATTTTGAAAATGTTTATGTTAACTGGGTCAAAAATGGAAAATAAACTTTTCCTATGGAGATTTAACATGGGGAAGAAATTTGAAGCTTATGACAGCGAGCCTGGCCGTACTATTGGACCGATTTCTACGCGGGTTGTACCGAAACAAAGGTTATCGGCCTTATATGTGCAGGTTTTATTTGAATTTTGAAAATGTTTATGTTAACTGGGTCAAAAATGGAAAATAAACTTTTCCTATGGAGATTTAACATGGGGAAGAAATTTGAAGCTTATGACAGCGAGCCTGGCCGTACTATTGGACCGATTTCTACGCGGGTTGTACCGAAACAAAGGTTATCGGCCTTATATGTGCAGGTTTTATTTGAATTTTGAAAATATTTGATTGAAATGGGTCAAAATGGAAAATAAACTTTTATTATGGAGATTTAACATGGGGAAAAAATTTTAAGCTTATGACAGCGAGCCTGGCCGTACTACTGGACCAATTTACATGCGGGTTGTACCAAAACAAAGCTTATCGGCTCTATATGTGCAGTTTTTATTTGAATTTTGAAAATATTTAATTGAAATGTGTAAAAAATGAAAAATAAACTTTTCTTATGGGGATTTAACATGGGGGAAAAATCAACTCCTCCAATCCTTTGGACAGTACGTCTGAGACTTCCACGGGACCAATTTTCATGCAGTTTGTACCAAATAAAAGCTCAACTTTTCTATATTTGCCAGTTTTATTTACTTTTACATTATCGTACTTTTTTAAATTAAAAAAATCGACATTTCAAAACCTTTGCAAGGATATAATTTGACAGTCATTCGTTCAGCTGATTGTGAAGACACGAGGTACTTTGTCTAATGACAGGGAAAGAGCAAACGCTCAAGAAGCATTTGGTTTATCATGGTCAGTACATAAAATGTACGCATTATCATGTATTATTAAATGGAAAGAAAAAACGTTTTTATATTATATAAATTACAGCGTTTATAAGTGTAAATAAGAAATAATATTTGATTGATAAATTGTTCAGTGTTATAATTACTTAATTATGTGAAACAGCTGGTTTCAATAACGTTAATGGTCCAAATAATTTTATTACAATGGCAAATTTTGAAAGGTCGGTTTTAATGGTTTACACTCATATTAAATGTCATTTTGAGACTTACGATGATTGCTACATTTGTAAACACCAATGTTAATACGGTTCAAAGGAAAATACCATTTTCTTATGGAAATTTAACATAGGGAAAAATTAAACTTTTGGACCCAAGCCTGACCATACTATTGGACCGTTTTGCACACGGCTGGTACCAAATAAAAGGTAATTGTATCTATATTTGCCTTTTTTCTTCGATTTCAGCTGTTACTCCACTCAATTTTCTAAGAACGGAAATATAAATCACTTCAGACAATAACATGGGTTAAAGTTTTTAGCCTATTTTAAGTGCGATCTAGAGTTCTATTGGAACGATTTACATGCAGGTTGTGTTAAATGAAAGGTAATTAACTCTATATAGGCCTATGGCCATTTTCCTGAAAAGTTAAACATTCTTTCATTTTATATTTTAGAAATGGAATATAAAATATTTTCTATTCATTAATATTATTTTTACTGATCAACTGAGAATAATAGCACAGATCAGCTGATTATTTATTTTAAAGCACATGATTTACTGTCATAACATGGTTTGTTTATGTTGTAAGTTTGCTTTGTTAAGTAGGTTAGTGGTGATTCAATGTGTAGAATTGTGTTTCTAAGAACATGAAAAATAACATATTTTAACATTCTAGATGTTTTTTCATTGTTTATAGGTACCGAATGTCCAGCCTTAAGTTTTCTAAGCTAACGTTTTCATTTCATGTCACACAGTTTTAAACTTATTATGAGGAAACCCCTTATTTTTATGCTGATTTTTGGTATGTATTACATTTTTTAATTTTCCTGCCATAACATAAGGGGAAAGTTTATTGTCAAAATTTTTGAATTTGAGTTGTTAATGGAAAAATCTTCTTTTAGTGTTCCCCGAATTAAAAATGTTTTTCGGTGAAAGTATTGTTTTCGTCAAAATGTTTTAATTGGAGTTGTTAAAGGGTATTTGTTTTAGTGCTCCCCGAATCCAAAAGAGTTGTTTTCAGAGTGGTGTCTGTGTGTGTGCGTATGTGTGTGAAGTGAATGTGTTGATGTATGTAAAGAGAGCTAGAGATGACACCAATTGTATATTTTCATGAAATTTGGCATGAAGGTATAAAACTATAATATATCCAGGGGTTGTTTTTCATTTTTTGAATTTTATATTTTTAAGGGTATTTACCCCATAAAAACCAATAAAAACGACAAAAACAATCTTTTTTTGAATGGCTCTAAAGATTTTGATAAAACTTTCATGGTTTGCAGCGCTTCAAGTGGCAAACAAAATGACATCGCCCGCATGTCTGTAAAAATCCAGGTTCAGAAGTTATGAGAATTTAAGAGATAACAAATTCAAATTTTATCCACTTTAACTGTGCCAAACTATATATTACTTACGGGATATAAGAATATTCTAAATAATACCATGTCATGAGTGAATATCAATAAAAATAGTTTTATATGATTGAATCTCAACAACAATCACATTTTTACGTCACTTTTTTCATTGGTATTTCTTATTTACCCAACTGTTTTCGTTATACAGACTACCAAAGACAACATTTCAAATCAGTCTTATATCTTCACAACAATTTGGTGTATGAAAATAAGTAGATATATATTCCTCCGTTTTGAAATGGCGAAAAGTGGAGACTTGATATTTTGTTAGTGAGCGGCGGCTGCCGAGGATCGAGTGGTCGACCTTGGGGACTGGGTTAGGAGGCTGTGAGCGATCCTCCGTTTGAAATTGCGAAAAGTCGAGACTTGATATTACTGTTAGCGAGCAGCGGCTTTAGCCGCCGCAGCCGCCGTCAGTGGTCGGCCTTGGTATTAAATGTGCGATGGTGTTCACCGTGACCTAGTGCAATATTTCGGTGTTCCAAAACTGGTGCATAAGTCGTTGCAATAAGTAGGTGACCGACTGCACTTAAGGAAAGTAAACCAGGGTACATGTAAAAATGAGGTGACCTAAGTGTTGGTACTGGAAGTCAGGGTAAACTAGACTTTGGTATAAAAGCATGCATTTGGAGGAGGACAAGTGCAGTCTAACCATGTCTCGGTTTGTAATATTGTTTAAGTACAACGAGGAGGCGGAAGCGGTTGCAGCACTGCAGCACCTGCAGTCGCGATACAAGGTGGAGCGATCGACGTCGTTTGACGTCACCGAGGTGGTTGACAACCATACTCCAGGTTAGTAAATAAATAAAATATTTGGAAATAATGTTGAGAAGGTAGTGGACAAATAGTCTAGGTCAATAAATAAATACTTGGAAAACGTTTTCGAAAGACAACCAGTTTATTTACTGAAAAATTTTAACATTAGGAGACCGATTAGTCATGCCCGTGAATGCTATTTTGAACCCTCCGGCAGCCAGGTTGTCGATCTCCGCTTGAGTTAGGTTAAGTGCAAAACGTTTCGGCAAAAAAATGATGTGCGGTTTGCCGTTGAAGATAATGTCAAGTATGACACTTGTGCCGTACTCTCGATGAGAATGTAGTCTCGCTCCGGTGATTGGATAGCCCGCCGGATCGACTAAATCCGTAATAGCTGCTCTTGGTGGACCTCGGCTAACTTCCAAGTCGGAAAGTTTACTCCTGAAGTCGGACATTTTACTGTAAAACCCCAAATAGAATTAGTTGATACACTAATGTTGAGTAAAAATAACGTAGAAGGAGAACGACTAAAACAATACTTTGCTATGCCCAAATAAGATGCTTAACAGTTGGATATAACCGATACCGAAAGTGTGTTCGTTTATGTAGAGAATATATCTTTTGTGCGAGTATACATGTAATAAATGAAAAAAGAAATAAGCGTATGAAATAACAATAACAAACAACTACCAGGTTTCATTTAAAAAGTGTAAAGAAAATAGTGGTAATGTATACATAGTATTATTCAATCGTAATCATGTTTGTTAGTTACAATGTTGCTCAAAGAAACTGTAGAAACATAGTTCTGTTGTTTCACAACATAAGCATGCATAAATAATTAAAATAACACTATGCATAAACGTAAACACAAACAAACTGTAGTATTCAAGTCAAAAGATACCCAAATGTGTAGTATTCATACATAGTAATTGAGAAATTACGCTTTAAAAATGTTTATATGTCAAGAGTAAATTTAATTAATAAACTTATATAAAAACACCCAGGATAAGGTAAAGCGAAATGAGAACAATAACAAAAAGAGATTTTAACAAAACATAAAGACGACAGTGTCAATGTCCAGTTAACCGTGGTCAAGTTTGTTAGACATAGTATTGTTGTTGCTGTGTTAAAGAAAGCTGTGTACAAATGCAATTTTGTCATTTCAGCTGGACTGATGGCAGCGGCAATGAGGTACGAGACGATGCGTCGATACGAGGTGACGCTAGGCAAGAAAAGAAAACCGACTGCGGTCGTTGACCGCATTCCAACGAGACGGCCGCGGCTTATATCACCTCCGCTGCCACCGCCGCCGCCAGCGCCGACCCCGGTGTTACGGCAATTACTTAATACGCCACCGCTGTCGTCGCCTCAGTCACCGCACACGTCATCGCCTCCGTCATTGCCGCAGTCGTCGCCTCAGTCACCGCACACGTCATCGCTTCCGTCATTGCCGCAGTCGTCGCCTCAGACACCGCACACGTCATCGCCTCCGTCATTGCCGCAGTCGTCGCCTCAGTCACCGCACACGTCATCGCCTCCGTCATTGCCGCAGTCGTCGCCTCAGTCACCGCACACGTCATCGCCTCCGTCATTGCCGCAGTCGTCGCCTCCGTCACCGCCACCGTCATCGTATCCGCAACCACAGTCGTCGATAATAGATAGATCCTCGAGCGAGGACAGTCTGGACGATTTATTAAATGAAGCGTTAGCTTCAAGTAACTCGTCCGGATATGCCTCGGTCGAGGATGATTTTTTGCTCGAACTTCTAAATTAATTAAATAAAACTAACTGATTGTAGTTGTTATTTTTTTCTTTTCCTTCTTTGCCCTACACACCAACTAGTAATTTTGTAATCATAAAGTAGCAGTACGTCATCAAGTAGTCGTTTTAGTAGTAGTAGTAGTAGTAGTAGTAGCAGCAGCAGCAGCAGAGTATAAAAGCAGTAACGGACCTAATAGCAGTCGTTTTTCTTCACCCTGCACATCAACTAGTAAGTTCGTTCGTAGCGGTAAAGTAGTTATGTCTGAGATCAGAAGTACTGTTTAAAAGCGGTTTTGGAACCAAGGGGTAAGAGTAAGTCAAAGTTGTAAAAAAGTAGTGATAAAATAAGACAACTGTGGCAAATGTGTAATGTACTCTCCTAGTCCAAGCAACAGTAAAATTGTAAGAAAAGTAGTAATAAAATGAGAAACCTACAGCAAAAGTTCCAGCGACTTACCACGGTGTGTAGCGGACGTGTGCGCAGAGTCAACTGTGCTTTCCAGCTAGAACCCACAGTCTTATAAGCCCGACGAGGGTCCAGGTCATGGACGTGTCCCACTGACATAAAACCAGAAGCAGGTCGAGTCGACGAGATCGCGGTCACTAGGTCGTTTGACCTACTGATCCGAATAAAATCTAGATTGTGGTCAGTAGGTGGCGAGGACTGAGTGGTAAAAATCTAGGTCGTGGTTTGTAGGCCGACGACAGACTTAGTCGTGCCAAAATTGAAAGTGTGTCGACGGCTTGACCGCGTTACCGCACGAGGTCGGTTCGCCCCACCAACTCGACGGGCATAAAAGAGCCGAGCAGCTCTGAGGCCGGCACACAACGATCCGCAGAGTGTCAACCGACACATGGAGTTCTTAGAGTGCACCATATGTCACGAGGCATACTTCCTGACGGAAGAATCCTTAGCAAGGCATCAGCAAATGTGTCTCGCCACCAAAGGATATACTACCAGATTCAACAAACTGCGACGAAGCAGCCCTGGCGATCCACCTCCGGCAAAGCAACTGAAAGGAGCCAGCAGTTCTCAACGCAGTAGCAACAGCAGCAGCAGCAACAGTCCACAACGCAGCCCACGACGCAGTAGAGCTCAACGTGATAGCACACAGCACAGTCCACAAAGATTAGACGTCAACGCAGCAGTCCACATGGCAGTCCACTACGCAGCAGCAATCGCAGTCCACTACGCAGCAGCAATCGCAGTCCACTACGAAGCAGCAATCGCAGTCCACTACACAGCAGCAACCGCAGTCCACAACGCAGTAGACCTCAACGCAGCAGTCCACATCGCAGTCCACGACGCAGTAGCGCTCAACGTGATAGCACACAGCACAGTCCACAAAGCGGTAGACGTCAACGCAGCAGTCCACATGGTAGTCCACTACGCAGCAGCAACCGCAGTCCACAACGCAGCAGCAGTCGCAGTCCACATCGCAGCAGCAGTCGCAGTCCACAACGCAGTAGTACACCTCCAAAGTTGAAATTTTACATCAAACGTGGACTCATCAGCTGTCGTGACTACACGATCGAAAACCCAGACAATTATTATAAAGACTCAAAGACATTCCTAGCTTCGGCTCTTCCGCTGGTGGAATCGCTGCTGCTTGAGGAATTAAAGACATCCAGTCTGAAATACAACATGGTTTTGCTGTCCTACTTCAATCATCTACACGAAGGAATTCTAGAGGAATTCAACTTTAAAACGACAATAAAAACCATCTACGGGGGCTCCGACGATCTCGAAGACATGCTGGCGCAGGACGGTGCGAAGCTGCTTGCGGAACAGTCCGAGTTCGAGGGCAAAGGAAGCGGCTGGAGTCTAGATCATCTGTCTACTTTAACCATAAGGGTAAGCAGATTTGCGTTTAAGAAACCCACTGGGAAATCGTACACTGCTCTTCCAAAAAGAATTACCCGACGCAAAGCCACAATAAACATACAAAACACTGACAACAAGTGCTTTATGTATAGCGTTCTTGTAAAACACCTACCTAATGCGAGTGTAAAGTCCTTTTTAAAAGAGAGTCACTTTGAAAACATCAAAGACCACTACGACTTTAGCAACCTTAAATTTCCAGTTTCGGTATCGTCTATTCACATCTTTGAAAAAAACAATCCAAACACCTCTGTAAACGTATTTGAAACTGCTCCGGGCTGTGATATAACCCCTTTGCGTGTCGTCGACGAGTTAGAAGATCATATTGACTTGTTGTTGTACAGGGCTGACGCTAATAACTCACATTATGTATATATAACCGATTTCGCAAAGCTTATCAGACCGCAAGTCGCAGCCGGTAACAACCAAATTGTTATTTGCAAAAGGTGTTCGACTCATCGCGAGGTAAGAAAGTGTAAACCAGATCCCAAAACATGGCTTGAAGATCATTTGCGACTGTGTAAAAAATTCAAATTAGCTACCACACGTCTTCCGAAAGAAGGGGAAACCCTTTTGAAATTTGAAGAGTTTGAATACCAAATTCCAGTCCCAATTATTGTTGTGGCTGATTTCGAAGCCACGTTAGTGCCGGTCGTGGGGTCTGATCGTTCGTACCAGTGTCACGAACCGAACTCTTACTGCACGCTTGTGAAAACCACTCTACCCGTTGAAAAGCTACACGAAGTAGGGATTAGTACGGAACCGGAACTACACCGTTCTCCCAACGCGGCGCAATCGTTCATGATCCATATGAAACAGCTTGCCGCTTGTGTCGAACAACTGTACATGCGACAAGAACCGTCAAAACCTCTAACAGCTGAAGAAAACAATCGTTTCGAAACAATTAGCGAATGTGATTTATGTTCTAAAACCTTTAACGACAGCACTTGTGTTAAGGTAATCGACCACTGTCACGTGACAGGTCGACTGCGTCATATTCTCTGTAGTAAATGTAACTTGAGGTGCTCCACTGTTAACTTTATCCCGGTCTATTGTCACGGTATGTCAAACTACGACGGAAACTTCATAATAAGAAGTCTCTCTACAGTCCCGGATTGTGAGGTAAAAGTAAAACCATGCACTAATGACAAATACATTTGTATATCGGTCCGGGTAAACAAGATGTGGCTTCGTTTTTTAGACTCGTACCGACTCATGTCGTCGAGCTTGGCCAAGCTGGCAAACATTTTGTCAGAAAGCGAACTTGTTGAATCTTCAAAATTGGTGCCACCCGAACACCTAGACCTCGTCCGCCGCAAGGGCGTATACCCTTACGATTTTGTCACCTCTACAGCGGTCTTTGATCAAACCCATCTGCCGTCACGGGACGCGTTCTTTGACAGGTTGAACAATGAACCCTGTTCGGAAGAAGATTACGAGTTTGCACAGTCTGTATGGGAAAAACTGGAAATGAAAACGTTCGGCGATTATCATAACTTTTATTTAAGTCTCGACGTTTGCTTACTTGCCGACATTCTTACTTCTTTTAGGAAAACATGTTTGGAACTATACAAAATCGATTGTTGTCACGTCTACACAGCGCCCGGTCTTGCATACAAATCGATGCTTCGGATGACACGAGTCACCCTCGAGCTTCTCACTGATCCGGACATGTTGTTAATGATCGAATCCGGAATCAGGGGTGGACTAGTACAGGTCAGTCTTCGTCATGCTGTAGCAAATAATCCTTACCTGAGTAACCCGTCTGACTACAACGAAAACGAACCGAAAACATGGTTGCTTTTGTTAGACGCTCTCAATCTTTATGGACATGCCCAGTCCAGTTACCTACCGACCGGAAATTTCAAATTCGTAGAATCACCTGAATCGTTGGATTGGTCGACAATCCCATTAGATGCTCCAACAGGATATATAATTGAAGCTGACGTGGTAGTACCGGACAGTGTCCATGACAAACTGCAGGACCTACCCCTCCTTCCGGAACTGGAGGTCCCTCCAGGTGGCAAAGAAAAAAAATTACTAGCGACGCTACATGACAAGACCAAATATGTGTGTCACTATAGTATTTTTCAACAGGCCGTAAAGTTAGGGCTAATCGTGACTAAAGTGCACCGTGCAATCTCGTTTTCGCAGTCACCTTATATGAAAAAGTTTGTAGACTTTAATGCCGAAAAACGGGCCGGTTCTACCAATGAGTTCTACAGGAACATATATAAGTTAATGAACAACGCTAATTACGGAAGACTTTTGATGAACAAACGGAACCACCGTGATGTGAGGATCGTAACTAAAGATAGTTTGCTTCAAAAACTGATCCGCAACCCTCAGTTTTCTGAACATGTGATAGTAGCGCCGGACGTTGTGCTTGTTTATATGCAAAAGAAATCGGTCTTGTTGAACGCTCCTATCTACGCTGGCATGTGTGTTCTCGACATAGCCAAAGTTCACATATTCCGGTTTTACTATGACGTCCTGTGTACTAATTTTGACGCTCAGTTACGCCTGTGCTACACTGACACAGATTCACTCCTGATTTACGTCACCTCAAACCGTGACATATTCGACCTCTTGCGCCCAATAGCGACACATTTGGATCTGTCGGTGTATCCAGACGGACACCCACTCAAAGACGACACAAACAAGGGTCGGATAGGATGCTTCAAGGATGAAGCAAAAGACGGAAAACAAATCCAAGAGTTCATCGGGTTACGCGCCAAAATGTACGTGTATCGTTACGGGTCGGACGAGAAAGAAATCAAATTTACAGCTATGAAAGCGAAAGGTATTAAGACCTCAAACGTTAAACATCACCTCACGTTTGAAGACTATAAAGGTACGCTATTCGATGGTACGGAGCCCGAGAAAGCGGAATTCAACCAGATACAAAGCAGACTTTTTAGGGTTACAACCAAAACAATTGTGAAAAGATCGTTGTCTGCTGCTGACGATAAGAGGGTAATTAGCAATGATCGAATCAGTACCCTTCCCTACGGTCATTACAGGCTTAGGACCATCGCGGAGGAACCCATTGAGGAGGACAGTGACACAACTGATAATGTCAATGATGTTATATGATTTAGCGCTTACATCTACATGTCTAGCCATAGATAGTAGTAATAACATTGACAGTCTCGATGAGTTAGAAACACTATTGATACTACCAAATTCAATAAGACGCGACGTTTGTAGGAGACTTAAACACCTTTGGATGTCTCAGAGACGTCTTCCATTCAGTCGCAGACGATTTGAATATCGGTATTTGAATTTCAGCCAACTCGATAAGTACGAGTTTATTATGTTGACCCATCATCACAGTAGTGTTCACCCAGAATTTTGGCCGTCCTATTCAGATAAAGCCCATGTGTTCTTTGATTACTACGAGCTTGTTATTGGTAACAGTAGTTTGTACCGTCTATGCAGAAGGTGTTTTACAAAAACGTGTGAACCCTCCGATCCTCTTGACGATTATCAAGAGCATTGGCAGTCCTTGAATTGGAAGTTCTTTAGTACAGTACACCATTTTGGTGTCAATCCCAGTGGGTTCGTAAGAGATGTTTTAAAGCGAGAAAGCAGTTGGTGCGATTATTGCATACTATCACCGTTGTTCCATTTGTACAGTTTGGACTTGTGTACAGAACATACACATGTACACGACCGGGACAACGATAGTGATAGCGATGAATCGATCGTTAACTCTTTCGAGCGAGTCGAAATTTACAGACCTTATTAGAAATTCATGTGTGTCGGTTGACACTCTGCGGGTTGATGTTTTTTTTCTTTTCCAGTGTTTGACTGTTTAATCATACGAATTCTACCAAACGAAAGAACTGTGTTGTGTATTTAGTAAATAATTCTAAAACAATCCTTGTTTTTTCGCTATCCCTCCTTTGTATGCAATCCAATATGATGTAATTTTAATATGTAACACTATACTTTTCAAGATATATTTCTGTTTTGTTATTAGTAGTTTTAAAGTTTTCTGAAGGATCACTTACATTGGAAGAAAAACTTAACAGAATCGTATTTGCTATTACTATGTATTAATATCTTGTTTTTTCTCCAGTGTTTTAACTATGTGATTGTTAACACTTTGCCAATCGAAATAACTGTGTAGTTTATTTAACAAATAACACCAAAACAACCTTTTTTCTTCATTTTTATGTTGTATATAATTCAATATGATGCAACTTTGATATGTAACACTAATCAATACTTTTCAAGATATATTTCAGTTATGTCATTAGTAGTTTTAGAATACTTTCTTAAGGATCATTTGCATTGTAAGAAACATTGAACAGAATAATTGTATTTGCTACTTTTGTGTATCCATGTCTTGTATCGCAAATAAAAATAGCATTATTAACTACAAAAGTTTTGTTTTACCACCTTTATTTTCCTCATAGGTTTATAAGGAGAAAAAGAGCACACCCACTTATTGAAACATAATATTTATTAATGTCAAGCAAAACTTACAGTGAATACATTTTTACCATTTTGACACAAATTTAAGGTTTTCCAAAACATTATTAGTAATGTTCGACACACAAAAGCGGCGCACTTCGGAGTCCAACCAGGAGAGCATCGCGGTCCTGAGCGGAGTGTGTTCGTACCAATGATCCGCCGTCATGTCGATAGGTAGCCTCTTTTCGTTGAGCTCCTGGAGAAGTCGAGGTAAATCGACTGTAATATGATTCACCAAGTCCTTGTCCAATGTCATCGATACCAAATCTGTTGAAGGGCTACTTGAAGAGAGTAAACTCATTACTTTGTAATGCCTGACAAAGTATCTGCTGTAGCGTGAAATCAAATATTGTATAGCAGGACTTATTTCGACAAGTATGTTGAAATAACTCTCGAGGCATGGAAACATACGGTTTAAAGAAGTCCAACCCATAGTTTGAAAAACCACTCTTGACGTTTGACGTACAATATCTGATTCATCGCTGGGTCTTGACAGTAGGAGAGAGTTTAAATTGTGATTGATTGGCTTCTGTTTCAAGTGGTAGTTGCTCAAAGCAACAATTCCATTAGGTCTTGCCTCCAAAAGGACGGTGTGCAAATAGAACGGTTTGAACAGTACTTTTTCCTTTAAAAATCTATTGACAGCATTCAACACCGAAGAGCTCTGTAGACTTAGCAAATCTTCAAAAGTCAATTCAACGGTTGCCAGATTATTAACCAAGTAGATGGAAGGCTTGAAGTCTTTGAAAGCATCGAGTCCTACAACAGCATCGGCTTGATGTCTTGCAACTTTGTATTTTTGACGAAGTAAAAGTCTAGGTTCCCAGTTGTTTGTAATCACTTGGTTAGGCAGTGATGGTGATTTCTGCGATGGTGGTGGTGGTGGTGGCGGCGGCGGTGACTGCGACGGCGGCGGCGGCGGTGGTGGTGCTGGTGCTGATGGTAGCGGTGGTGTCTGCGTCGATTGAAGATTACGTTTCTGTTGTAACATCTGCTTGGCGGTGATGGTCGACAGAGAACAAGATGGCATTCCAGGGTTTTCAGGTCGGTACACGTCGTCGTTGTCGTCTTCGTTGTTGTCATATTCTTCTTCTATTTCTTCATCTCCTCCTCGATAAGTGTAATAGTTAACTTTAGTTTCTCTTACTGGTTTATCTTCCACGTCCCCGGTCAACGTAGCTAGAAGGTTGTCGATATCCATAGTGTTGATGTCAGGATAAATCAGGGGTGCTGCTGCTGCTGCGGTTACAGGTTGCTGAGGTGCTGGAGGCGTAACTTGAGGTGTTGACCGTCTACGCTTAACACGAGCAAGATCTTTACGCGGAGCCGGCAACGATCGCTTGGTCTGCATCGTTTCAACTGACATGCAGGTGTATCCACTAGGCTTTATACCGTCACACCTCCGCGACCGGTTTTACTTTTGTACTCTTTACAAACCCGGCGGTTGGTGTACCGTCACGCCTCCACGACCGGTTTTACTTTTGTATTCGTTTTAGAAACAAAACACAATCGGTATAATCGGCAATCAGGTCTCAACGTGCAAGCGTTGGAAAAATCCTGATCTCATCGTTCATTGCCCTTTTCTTGTTTCATCGTGTCGGGTTTTACTTTTGTATTCTTTTGGGTGTGGTCGCCGTGGACAGACAGGTCTCAACTCGAATGCTCTTTAGGACCGGCGGGATGTTTGAGAATTCCAAGATTTTCTTCTCCTTTACCGTCGTGTTCTGGTTTTATTGTCTTGTCGTTTTCATCCCAGACGAACTTTTCTCCCCTCCAGTTTAAAAGTTTAAATCTAAGAAAAACATGAGAAAAATGCCTATATTCGCGTCCATCGTCGTAATATGCAAATCCACTCAACACCTTTGGGTCGGCTGTCAAGACAGGTTTTTCTTTACTATTGAGTACGAAATCAAATTCCTTAGCTCCACACTTAAAGATCTTCTTCTGATGGTCATAAATCAACGTTTGCTCTATAATGCTTACGTCTGAAGGGTCGATTCCTGGGGCGCAATCTGCGATTCTTTTGTTCTTTGCACTATAACAACAACCATCAGGCCCTTGTTTTAATACATTAACCGATTCTTTTAGATTTTTGTTTTCCTCTTTTACACTTTGTATTTCACTTTCTGCTGTTTTGCGTACTCGAGAGATGGTAAATATTTCCGTAGACCACGAGGGGGTAAATCCTTTAGCAAATATAGTCTTATACTTTGAAATACGTACTTTATCATTAACTCTAAACTTAGGTTTTCGATCAGCCGTAGTTTTGTTTAATTTCTGTACTAACTCTTTTTCATTAGCTTTGGTCACGTCCTTAGGTCTCATGCCGGTGGATCGATGAATTTTCGAGTTATATCTAGCCATTAGCTTTGGCAGTAAATCGATCCACTTGTAGTTTCCTCGAACACTAAACTCCTTGTACATCCAGTTCTTGATAGTTCTATTCAACCTCTCTACAACTGATGCTTTTAAATGTGTATACGAACTGTAATGATTTATATTGTATTCTTCCATTAACTTTTTAAAATGTTTGTTATAAAAATCCGTTCCCAAATCACTTTGTATGTTGCGAGGCACACGTTTGCTTTTTTGAAAAACCTCTCGCATAGCAGATGCTACCGTCTCTCCTTTTTTGTTAGCCAACGGTACTGCCCACGCAAACTTCGATAATACGTCAATTATCATAAGTATGAATTTTTTATTTCCATTGACCCTGGCGTGTGGGATCATCTCTATCAAGTCTACCTGCCAATGGTCGTCAAAACCACGAACAAGAACCTTACGTCTTGCAAAGTTCTTTCTTGCCGGCTTATGAAGTTCATTAACAATCCCACGCTTATCGAGATCTCTGGGATTTGTTCCCATCACGCTACAATATTGTTGTATCGTAAAAGTCTAATAATATATTCTATTTCGTCGTTATGACCTGTATGCCCTGCTTCTTTTGATAATATCAAGATTTTCAAACGTTTAACAAGAAGATTAACGTTTTTCTCGTAATACTTTGCGTTACCAAAAGTTATTCCGCTTCCTCACGTAGTATGTCCAACGTCTTCGGCTGCCTCTTCTGCTGAGCTAGTTGTAGAGGTAGCAGCAGTAGCAGTAGTAGTAGTAGTAGTAGTGGTACCAGGTGGAAATAGCACAGAAATGACGTTTATATACTTTTTCCCTCTATTACTGTTTATGGCCTTCTCAGCTGAATACATTTGTCGATGAGCGTTCGTCTCTTCTAAAATCTCTTTATATGTCGCCAAGTCCTTAGCTGTTATCGCGTCCTTCTCAGGGACCTTCATAAACAATAACTCTAACAGTCCAGGGGTAACATCGTATTTGTGATCTTTTATCGAAATTTTTCGTTTACCAAACATTATTTTCGAATCACCTATCATATAGCTCCCCCGTCCATCGATTCTAATTCCGTATGTGGTGTCCATTTTGTCTTTCATCGAAGGGATAGAGAGTTTGCTTATATAATTTTCAACTAAACTACTGTCTACGGTTTGTGTTGAAGTCGTAATGGATTTGTTAAGTTCATCATCTCTCTTCTCATCCTTTTCAACGTCCTGTGAAGTGTCCTTTTCTTCCTTTTTCACAGTAGAGAACTCCATTTTGATTGGTTTGTTGGCAGCGGATTCCCTTAGACTTTTTACCACTGTATACTGAAGCGGAGTCACTATCGGTTTGGCCTGGGCTTCCAATAAACGTTCCACATAATCTGCGTTTTGCTTTAAATCTTTGTATTTTTTTCTAACAGCATCAGTTAATCTCACCAGTTCGTTCTTAATCGCATGTTCCTTTTTCAATAAATCACTACTAGTAGATTCTTTAAACTTTTTCAAAACTAAAAACCTTTTACTTTTGACTCTCTTTTTAGATTTCAGCCTCTTAAACGAGCCTTTTACCTCCATCACGTCCCCCTTTGGTGTCTGATAGCAGAATAAACACGTTTAGGGACCAGACTTACCTTATATATCCGAAATAAAGGTATCCAAGCAGTATCTGTAACGCCCTTTGTTCAAATCTGAATCCTTACTTATCGTTAGAAACCCGTACTTGTGCTTGTTCCAACACGTTTGACACAAGGTCTTGAACGTTGGAAAAGCCATATCAGGATTCACATGATCGTCGAATATATGCTTGAGGTTTTGATCGTCTTGTCTAAATATCATTATGAGGTTAGCGTTATCCCTTAATAAGTGTTTTGGAATTCGTGTATATGTTTGAATCAAATAGAAACTGTCGACACCTCTATGTCTTCCCATGCTGAAGTATGCTCTCATTCTGTCCTGGTGGTCACATGCTACGTCGTCAAAGATCATTATTGAGTCTTTCTTAGCGTCCTCTGGATCTGGCACGTCTTCGCTGATTGAAAAAGTGAAATAACCCAAGTCAGGAAGGTTTTTCATTATCTGTTCCAGCATCTTGTACTTGGGTTGTAGTAAGGACTTACTAAACACATATATGTTCGCAAACTTTAAACCCTTAGGTTCTGTCAAAAGACTAAACATTAAATTAGTTTTACCACAGTTTGAGGGACCGCAGATTATGGCACGAATAGTTTCAGGCAAAAGCGGTCCATGTTTTCTAGACCCATTACTCTTTCCACCTAGGGTTTTTATCAGCGTTTCCAGTGCATCGTCTACCGGTAATGTATCTCGTTGCTTTTGGAATTTCATCTTTACACCACAAGGGTCAATAATAAACTATTCCTAAGCTATAAAAGTCATCTAGTATATATAGTGAGCTCAGTATGCGACGGACCATCAAAGGACGTGGACTGCTTAATCGTGTAATAGACGGTCTACCTTTTGAGTTGCATATCTGGCCCGGCTATCGGTTTTGTGGTCCAGGAACTCGTTTGAAGGAACGACTAGCGAGGAAAGAAGAGGGAATCAATTTGTTGGACCAAGCCTGCAAAGAACACGACATCGCTTATAGTAAACACAAGGACTTGAGCTCTCGTCACGTTGCAGATACGGTCTTGGCTAACAAGGCTTGGGAGCGATACAAATCAAAGGGAGTTCCGTTCGGTCCGTTCGGTGAGAGGCTTGCCTCTTGGACAGTAGCTACTGCGATGAATGCCAAGACGAAGATCGGTGCTGGTGCGCGGAAAGGAGGCGGTAGACGGCGTGGTAGGCCAAGAAAGGTGGGACGAGGTTCGACGACCGGCAAGAGAAAGACGGGCAAACTTGCTCGCAAGCCAATCACTTTTGCTGATGTTATCCGTCATGCTAAATTGGCGATACGTGGGTCTGGTATCAAATTTGCAGGTGATGGAACGAGTAGAAAACTACTTACAAAGGCGGCTGCCTCCGCTCTGAAAGCGATAAGGACTATTAAAAAAGGGAGAAGAGGTGCTTTTAATCATATGAAAAGAAAGGAACGTATTTTACCATTGCCAAAGGCAGGCGACGTTCTGCCTTTACTGCCTATTTTTGCAGGTCTGAGTGCGTTAGGCAGTCTGGCAGGAGGTGCAGCTGGGGTCGCCAAAGCTATAACGGAGGCAAAGGATGCAAGGAAACGTTTGGGCGAGATGCAGCGTCACAACGAAACCATGGAAGCTATCGCCTTACGACAAGGCAAAGGATTGTTTTTCAGGCCTTACAAGAAGGGCCTTGGCATTTACATGACTCCTTATCAGAAGCCGATAAAAAACTTATAAGCCTCTTGCCCACTAGAGCTTTGTACGACGAGGACTTAAGACGGTGGGCAAAGAAGATTAAAATACCACATTTTAGAGGTGTTTTCATGCGAGATAACCTTCCTAAGAAGCCGTGGAAAAACGAATCTTCAATAGTGAACCTGGACAATAGCAGCGGGCTCGGTACGCATTGGACTTGTTTCAAGAAGCGTGGGGACTTTGTACAGTATTTTGACAGCTACGGTGATCTGAAACCTCCGCTGGAACTTCAAAACTATTTAAAAGACTGTTATATCTCTTACAATAAGACTGCTTATCAAAGTATAAATTCCAACTCTGAAATATGTGGTCATTTATGTTTGTATTTCTTGTCTAGTATGTAATTATCAATAAATAACACATACATCCCTTAAATTGTTTGTTTCTTTGAACATTGGCTCAGTCATGTCTCTGACGTTCACGCTAACAGGCAGGAGCTCTTTGCTCTCTGTCGATTATTTTCCACCTATCGAACTTGATGCTCATGATGTATATGAAATCGGGCTTCTCAGCTTTGAAACTTACAACTCTGTGCCGAACGTTGATGAAACAAACAACAAGTTTTACTTTGATGATAATAAAGAAATCACTATACCGACTGGTACGTATGAAGTGCACGACATTAGAGACTACATTCAAGAACAATTTAAAAAGATTTCAACAAAAGGTAAGGTGTTCTTCATTCAGCTTGGTACCAACAACAATACGCTAAAGTCAACGTTAAAATCAACTGTAAAGGTCGATTTTTCCAAACCGAATTCTATTGGAAAGCTTTTGGGTTTCAGTGATATTATCGTACTTCCTGGAACTACTCATCAGTCGGAAAACGTTATCGATATTTTCAAAGTAAATACAATCAGGGTTGAATGTAACATCGCAACTGGCTCTTACGTTAACGGCAAACAAGCCCATACAATTTTTCAGTTTTTTCCTGCGGTGCCACCTGGATATAAGCTTGTGGAAATACCGAATCCTGTCATTTACTTACCACTCACCACACGAGTCATTAGTAATATAACAATTCGGATCGTGGATCAAGACGATAGATTGGTTGATTTCAGGAAAGAGAGAATAACAGTGTGTTTGCACTTGAAGAAGTCGGGTTAACATGGGGTACATTTACTTTTCACCCGTTGGAAACAATAAGGGACGTACCAAATTTCAAAAGAACAGCGACTATTTAACCAGCACACTTAAGCAGAAGTCAATCAGTGCTTCCCGATCCCCCGTGCGGTTAACACACGCTAACAGGAAGTTTCTACGCTCCCTGGGATTCCAAGTACTTCAATAGTGAGAGATATGGATATCTTGGACGTTTTGAGTAGTGTCCCTTTTGATGACACTATATCGCACATGGAGTTCCACACGCACTTTCCTTATGCATCCACTACACTTGATAACAACGATGAGACAAGGATACCTATACAACAACAAGATTTGACAGTATTGCCGTCCATGAGTTATCTGTATGTCGAAGGACAACTTTTGCAAACTGATAACACAGTACCTAAGAGAACAAAGCTAACAACAAATGCTTTCGCTTACCTTTTCGATGAAATGAGATACGAATTGAATGGTGTAGAAATAGATCGTATAAGAAACCCCGGTGTTACGACTACACTCAAAGGTTATGCGTCTCTAAATGAAACCTCATTGAAAAGCCTAGGGAATGCCGGCTGGCCGTCCTCGACTGATAAATTGTCGTCCACGCTAGAAGAGCATGTGGTAGACTCAAAGGGGAACTTTAGTTTTTGCATCCCTCTAAGCAAACTTTTCGGGTTTGCGGAGGATTACAGAAAAGTAATAATTAACGCAAGACATGAACTGGTTCTCATTCGATCTGCTGGAGACAAAAATGCATTGTTATGGACGTCTAGTGGTGTCGCTGATACTACACCAGAGGAGGTAAAGGTGAAACTTAAAAAACTTTGTTGGAGAGTACCGTACGTTACGTTGAGTGACAAACAAAGGGTCGCTTTACTAAGACATTTGGAAAGAGGCACTAGCATTCCAGTTGAATATAGAAGCTGGAAACTCTACGAATATCCTTCACTTCCGACCTCTGACAAACACAGCTGGTCAGTAAAGACCGCTTCACAACTAGAGAAACCTAGACATGTTATTGTGGCGTTTCAAGAAGACAGGAAGAACAATTCCAAAAAGTCAGCTGCTTGTTTCGATCATTGTAAAATTTCCGATTTGAAACTACACCTGAATTCCGCAAACTACCCGTATGATGATTTGAAGCTTGACATCGATAATAACCACTATGCCATTCTATATGACATGTTCACCAGGTTCCAGGAGTCTTATTACAATGTCCCTTCACAACCTCTACTCGACGTCAAGACTTTCATAAAAACAGCTCCGTTAATAGTGATCGATTGTTCTAAACAAAACGAATCGCTAAGGTCAGCACCAGTGGATATTCGTTTAGAGTTTTAAGCAAAGGCTGCATTTCCTGAACACACCACGGCCTACTGTCTAATTATTCATGACAAATCTTTTACCTACAACCCTTCCACCAATTTGGTTCAGCGTATTATGTAACAAGCGAGTGGAGAGGACGTAGTGGGGTTAGTGCATAAATACGGTTGCTCTTACAGAGAGCTTTCAGTCCGAAGCTTGGAACAGCCTGGTTCGGTCATGATTCGAAAAGCAGTGATCGATTTTAGTGCGTTTGTCGGTGAAGGCAGGAATGTGATTGTCAAAGAACTGTCCATCCTCGATTTAGACTCCAACTGTACACAACACTGGATATTTAGGCCGCCGAAAGAGAATATTGGACCGACAACGTCGATTGGAACCCAACATGATTGCGACACTATGTTTGGCGGAGAGTTTGGAGGACACAACAGGTAGCTGAGTAAACATTACCATGGAATTGGTTTTAATACAGGAAGTGCCGATTATGGATCTCTTACGTCTGCTCTTAGAGAAATCTGTTGCGGTGTTCAGCTACTCTACGCTGCTTCCACAGAAAAGGCCAAGGTACTAGAACAATTGCTCGACAATACTCGTGTTGTCTTTAGTCTTGAACTGCTGGGCTGTCCACCTCTATCGAGTGATACATTGATACTTCCACCTGTTGACGATTTCACTAAGACCAAGAAGGAATGTTTATTTCATCACATTTATGCTCCCGGGTTTTATTGCACACAAACGAACGTTTGCAAACTGGCCGAATGGTGCATAGCCAACCCCGACAAGATTGACATGAACAACCCAACAGTCAGGGAAAAAACATTTACGGATTGGAAGTTGAAATGTCCTTCAGCTAAACAAGCAGCTGAAGGAGGCTTTGTTCGAATGCTCAGCATGAAGGATACAACAAAGTGCGTTTATTGTGGAGTCAATCTCGTTAAATGGCAAGAAGGAGACGACGCCATCGAAGATCACCACTACTCCTCACCATTTTGCCCTCTCATGCTTTACATGGAGCAGGAGAAGAATAAGAGCAAGAATAAGGCGCGGGGAGACATATCTGATACTTTGGATCAGGACGTCACTGGACGTTATATTTTGGACTTGGCTGTTACTCAAGAGGAACTTTCTAACAAATGCAAAGCGTAGTATCGACGCCAGAACATGAACAAACTTACCTTTACTACACCTTGTGCTACCACTTTTTATTTTCAAGACAATGTAGACAGAAGATCTTATCACTTCGCAGACAAGGAACGTTTCAAACGCAGGATTGAACGAGCTGAATTAAGTTTGTCGTCTGTTCTTCTTACAAGATTACATCATATTTTAATTTGTAAACTTATTGATCATACTAATTGCAAAATAAATTTCAATACTTAGTTTATTTAATCATTTGTTTCTTTAATACTACCCACTTCGTACTTTTAGCAAACGAATTCCGTCGTTGCAGACTTGTCTCACGGCCGCAGTTACACAGCAAACACACTTCACAGGCGGTTATGTAAGTGCACCGCTCGCTCGCCGGGCACCCAGCCGGCTGCCGCCGGCTGTGCCCGGCCGGCTCGCTTGTGCACCGCCGCCGTCGCGCTGAACACAGACACCGAGGCCGACCGCTGACGCCGATCCTCAACCAAGTCTCGACTTTTCGCGTTTTCAAACGGAGGATCGCTCACAGCCTCCTAACCCAGTCCCCAAGGTCGACCACTCCATCTAAGACTCGGCAGCCGCCGCTCGCTAACAAAATATCAAGTCTCCACTTTTCGCCATTTCAAAACGGAGGAATATATATCTACTAAAATATGTTGTTAAACGTACTAACATATGATTATGTGTTTTGGTGTATGGAATAAATAGTTCTTAAAATTAAGTTCAGAATCCAAAAACACCATAAAATACACGGTGTTCTATAAGAAAAATTAATGTTTTCCGCCATATTGGTAAGTTACAAGAAGTTTCAAAAATTGAAATATAGGCCTATACCTAAAAAGGTAAAAAATATTAGCTTTCGCTGTAAGAGGTTTAATGTCTACATAAAATAAAAAGTTAGCTATTGGAAAACTTAGGCTGGAAAACCAATATAGTGAAGAATAGTCATATGCCGAGATCGACCGACGGTGATAAGAGTTTTGATACCTGTGAAATCACCGAATCTCTAAGAAATAATTAAGAAATCTAAACCGAAGACTACACAATTTAGAGATTTTCCTGCCTAAATTAAAAAAATTGTGTTTTTTTTTTCATTTTTGGCATATTTTTCCAAGTTTGGGAGAAGTTGAGCCCCTCACCGGGTTCGCGGTTGCTAATTTCCTTGGTTTATGTTGTAATTTATTTCATTGAAGTAGTTCAGTGGTGATTAATGTAGAATTAAGTTTCTAATCACAGAACAAAAATGACATAATATTTGTTTAATTTTTTAGATGTTATATTATGCCAGTGTCTTTTTAGTGGAAAATAATAGTATGAATATCAGTTTTTTTGCGGCCCTTTGCGCTGCACGGGGTTACTCTAGTATATATTAAAAAACTTTTGTAAAACTTATGACAGCGACCCTGGCCGTTCTCCTGGACCGATTTCCATGCGGGTTGTACCAAAACGAAGGTTGTCGGCCCTATATGTGCAGGTTTTATTTGAATTTTGAAAATATTTATGTTAACTGAGTCAAAAATAGAAAATAAACTTTTCTTATGGGGATTTAACATGGGAGAAAAAATCAACTTTTATCAACTTTTTTAATCCTTTGGACAGTTCGTCTGAGACTTCCACTGGACCCATTTTTATGCAGTTTGTACCAAATAAAAGCTCAACTTTTCTATATTTGAAGGTTTTATTTACGTTTTTGTTGTCTTGCTTTTTTAAACTAAAAAATCCACATTTCCAAACCTTTGCAATGATATAATTTGACAGTCATTCATTCAGCTGATTGTGAAGGCACGAGGTACTTTGTCTAACGTCAGAAAAAGAGCAAACGCTCAAGATACATTATATTTGGTTTATCATGGTCAGTATACAAAAAAATGAATGCATTATCATGTATTATCCTTTAGATTAAAAAAACAGTTCTGTATAATTTAAATTATAGAGTTTTATAGGTGGAAATAAAAAATAAGATTTGATTGCTAAATTGTTATAGTATTATAACTATTTAAATTATGTGAAACAGCTGATTTCAATAACGTTGATGGTCCAGATGTTTATTAAAATGGCATATTGTAAAAGATCGATTTTAATGATGCACTCTCATATTGAATGTCATTTTGAGCCCTACGATGAATGCTACATTTCAACACATTTGTGTTAATTGGGTTCAAAGGAAAATTTCATGGTATTACAGATCAAGATATGACAGATGCTTATCTATAGCTCTGGACAGCCTTACTATGCCGGGTGAGTGAGTGCGCTGTTGTCGTAATTAGTGTTTAATATCTGCAATGTTTTGGTAACAAATCACATGGTCATTTGTTTATTTAAAGGTACTTTACACAAGAAAATACTTTGCTGCAACCGCAAGTGCAACTAATGTTAAATGCTTGCAAGCTCAACACAATTCATGAAGTGCGACGACAAAAGTGTGGAAACACATTTTTAAATGTAAACAAATCATTTAAGATGAAAGTTTACCAAAACAAAAAGACCAGCTGATGCATTGCGCAAATATTTTCTACAAATTTTAATTGCGTAAGAAATCTCTCGGTGAAATATTACAGGGCATTCTTTTGTAGTGTAAATGAGGTTAAACGTAAACAAAGTGTTGACAGTTCTACCAAAACATGTGTTTATTTAGCAGACATTTTGGTACAATTTTCGCCTCCCGCCAGTAAGGCTGTCCGTGTCCAAAACTATAGTTTACAGTTGATACTAACCAATTTATCTTGACCGTGTTTGATTTTTACTCCGTCCGAGTTAGAGCACGCTCGGTCGAGGCTGCTCGGTCCGAGTTTAATCGGAGGATTGAGAACCAGCTATTGCACTGGGATTTACTGGTTAAATCCATTTAAAATTCTATTCGGATGTATTGTTTCACTGTGCGAGTAGCTTCCAAGTGATCCTCCGAGTTCACTTGGTCCGAGATTGCCTATCATTATTTTCTATTAAGTTTAAATTTTCTTTGGGTGTATTCGATTAAAATTCAATCGCGGTGCTTATTTTGCTTAAAATATTTTTTTTGCTTAAAAATATATTTAGGCCTTCCTTTGCAAGAAAATTTAAAAATAAATAATAAAACTTACTTCCATCTCTCCTACAGGCATCTGATCGGGAGAAAACGCCTGAGCAAGTGAACCCTCGTCCAGTGTCTGCATAAACAACGGAATACTTGGTTAATCATAAAGTCAAACATTCTTTTTAACACATAGATACGATAATACTTAAGGACACTTGGAGGAATATTGTTTTACAAATTTTATGAGAAAATGTTAAAGGTTTTATATATATATATATCCTTAACTACTTGCAACATATACAGTGGTATATAGTGTTGACACCACAATAACTTGGAAAACATTTTATTTTAAAATTCCAACTTAACTTGTGTATTAGGTAATAAACTTCCAATTATACGCCTTAAACAAACGCTGTAAATAACAATCCAACAATACTTACTCCCCAGTCGACAGGACCGTCAGGCGTTGATTGTTGGGACCCGGCCTGTCAAACAATAATTTGTTAAAACAGCATAATGTTGCATCTAATCATATTAAATAGAGCAACATCACTTTTCTAATGAGCAGTTAGTTACCCGCGGCTCCAATCATAATTAACATTAAAAATATTTACTCACGAATTCAAAGTACAATGATTTAAACAATCCAATATCTACAGAAAAGTACTTTTCTAACGGCGCGGCGTGCTTAGATATGTCTTACGTTGCACACGGGCTAGGAAAAAAGGATTACAAAAATCCTGCCCACTAAAATATACCATATCCTACAAAAACTACTAATTTTTAAACCTTATAAAACCTTTGTAGTCCTCGTAGGAAGTTTCGCAGGTGAATGTGATAACTGATCTAATAAAGTTTATTATAATGTTATTTTTAAGTGTCTGCTGACTGATTGCCGTTGCTCAGAGCTTTAAACTTAACAATTTGAATTACAATAACGATCCTCGCTCAACAGTCCGATAAGCCGGCATTATTGGTCCCAGCACTATTTTTGTGACTTTTTGAACATTTTTATGACAAATTTAACCACAAATTCCCAATAGGATTGTTGAGTCTAGCGTGTTGGGCCTGTGATGCCTAATTCTTTATAGTAGGTTACTTTTGAAATTTCAACACTCTGAGCCAATATTGAAAAAGGGGATATTTACTAACGACATGGGAAAAAACTTTATGAGTTTACGTATCACGCAGTCACCTGCGAAATAGAATTCATTTGCCTAGACGGGTTTTATCAGGTTTCGAAATTTAGCAAGTTTTTGGGACACGGTGTATATTTTATATGATACATACGTTTAAGATGGTGGCGGCCTCCTTGCATTTACCACCTCCCCCCACATTGTGCTTTGTTGTTCAAAATATGGTCGATGTGGTTGACCAGGGTCAATATTCTTCTGGTTTATTTTTCAATCTCGGCAAGGCATTCGACCATGTAGATCACGAATTGTTGCATATCAAAATATGTAGTTATTTATTGGGTATCAGAGGTAGGACCCTTGATTGGTTTCTTTCGTTCCTCACAGGTAAAACTCAGCGTTTGAAGGTTTCCTTTATCGTCAATCAAATACTCTTTGAACTGTTCTTTCCAGTGATGGAGTGGTTAAAAAAGGGCGTTCCACAATGTTCCATTCGCGATCCTGTATTGTTTCTTTTATTTATAGGTGACTATAAATTACATCCATACAATAGTAGACGATTCAAACATTTGCCTTTATGCTGACGACACTTCCCTCACATTTTCTAGTTCTACTAGAGATAATCTAGAACTTAAAACCTTTTGAAAGGGAAACATTCTTCAATATTGGCTTAAAAAAACAACTTATAGCAAATACCTCAAAAACAACTCTTTTGGAATTCTCTTTGATTGTCCGCCTTGATACCTCATCTTGCTGATCAAGCCATTTCTTCAACAAAGTTGCAAAGTTCCTTGATTCCTCGGTCGAGTCCAACCTCTCTTTTCAAACACACACTCACATTGATAATGTTTGCAAGAAACTAGGCCAGGGTATTGTTGTGGTTAGGAAATATGTTTTGCCTCTACCGAACTACTTATTACACAGTCTATGGGATTTGTAGCGAGTATGTCTTATGGATTACCCATCTGGGGTTCTCAGAATGATAAAACTCGGCTAATGTTTAGGTTAAAAAAAAGGCAAATATGACAATTTTTTAGTTGCCCAAGTGAACATTATGATCAGACTTATTCATAAACCACAAAATTGTTATTTTCCTTTCATAATTTTCTGGAAACTGTATAATTTCTTCACAAGAATTTCTCATTATTTCAAAATATGTGTTCCTTCTCACGGGTATAAAACAAGAAGTAAACCTAAATGAGTACTTGATAAACCTACATAATTTTTTGGATAAAATCTAAAATACTAAGATATAAAATTATTTAACAGTCTCCCTCTGGGTTTGAAATAAAAGCATGATTATGATATATTTAGGAAGTTTAAAAAGCATTCTCAAGGTCAAAGCATGCTACAGACTGAATGACTATAGTTCTTTAGAAGAAATCAGACGTATTTATTTGTTTGCTAATTATTGCATATTTTTATAATGAATATTTTGAAAAAAATATTTGTTTTCGATAAAGCTTTGTATGACTAAGGGCCGCCTTCTCCAAACTTGGTTAACCTGAAAATGTTTGGAATGAGTGACCTTTAGCATATATTGTATAGGTCAACGTGCTCAATACAGAACTTGAACTTGAGCATAAAAATTCAATAATTGATTTTGACTTCAAACTACCAAGGATATTAATTTTTCGAAGTCTTATTTTCAAAAGCAACTAAATTCGCTGAGCATGCAGGTCTGCTGCAACGGGAGAATTTCACTGTACATCAAACTATAGAAGCCTCTATGACCTCATTTTTTTTAAACGCAGCTTGTCTGAACTAGCCATTTTGTAGAGATGGAAATTATCAAAATATTTTGTTTGAAGAGTATCTACCTTCAATTGTTTTGTTTATGCAGTATGAGCGTTACAAAATGAATCAACATGAACCTGACCTAAGCTTGGTTAGTGTTTCGCTCTATGACCTTTGGTATTCTTAAATCAAAATATAAATACAATTATATTTCCTGATATTCATGAAATCTATATAAATAAAATTAGAGTTTTGTCTGTACATTGCTTAGAATTATGAAATTTTTGGTTATTTTTGCGTTTTGAAGGTCAGAGAATCTGAATCAAGCCTTTTCTCAATTTATGTCACGATGTGTGTTGGTAACGCTCAACATCACACTTTAGACCGCTTTTCACGCAAAAACTAGAGTACTGTTATGGCTGAAACTTTTTTCCTGTGTAGTATGCACATATGAGAAGGCTTTAGACGACTTAAAACTAGCGTACGTCTTTTTTTAATTAAATATCAAGCTTCTAAAAACCGAGTTTTATTTGATTTTAACCAAGTTTCCCCATAATAATTAAAGGGGATGATGTTTTGTTTACATTTTCAGAGTTCCAAGCAGATGGTAGTTACCTTCACTGATGGATTCGTCGTTACAGATGTTTCATGATTTCATTCAGTTTTATGTTTTGGTTTATAATATTTATTTTTTTATGTACTATATAAAAGTAGCATTTAATCCATCGTTAGTTTTCGTACATAATCCATTTGCTCATGGAACCTACTCATCAAGTATAAAATGTTTGATATTTTTAGGCAATTTATTGAATCACAAGTACTTTTGAAATCAAACTGCAAAATCCTAAAACACGACTTTATTTTATCTCGACAAAGTTTAAGTTGTGGCAGAATACAAAATAATTGATGAACTGTTTATATCTAAACAGATGTAAAAAGCAAAAAAAAGTAGTATGTCAAATCAGCTGTCAGGAATAGAACATAAAATAAATCACTGACTAGAGATAATTTAAAGACCTTTCTTCCCTGTAACAGCTGTTATTGAAAGAGCTAATTTAAACCATTTATTTTATGTACATCATTAGAAAAAGACTTTGCTTTTGTCTTTTAGCGAATTTCATTGACGGAATTAACGAATTTCCTTAAAGGAATAAACTATTACCATAGGTCTCATGGCAAGACCTAAGCCCGAGGCCATGATAACTTTTCACTTTGGGGCTCCCAGAAGCAAAAAACACCATTTGAACGATATTTAAAGCGGAAAACACAGCACATTGTCCCTATTTTATCCTCATGGAAAATAAGAAAAATTCTATATCTCGGTTACTACTCAACACACCTTAATAAAACTTGGTACAGTATATGTGGCTTTTATGGTTCAGATTCACATGATATTGTTTTAAAACCACAAAATGTCTGTATGTCTGTTGCAGCAGACCTGCATACTCATTCCCTATGTTATTCTTATGGAAGAAATAAAATAAGGTCATGCATAGTCTGGAGGTCTGCTGCAACGGGGGTATTTTTTCGTTCAAGATAGACCCTAAAAACCTTAGAACTTTTTTTGACATTAAATCAAGGGAAAATTCTACGTTTTACGTACATATACTTTCATGAAACAGAAAACTGTATACTTGGTCTGCTGCGACGGGGGTATTTATATCCTGCCTAAGTGCCACTCAATACCATACATGCGAGCATATCTGACGATATTGGGCGTAAGCTTTCCTAGGGCAGTGACACACTTGAGGGCTTTGTCGACGGGGCGCTGAATCTGCCCGCATGTATAGTACAGGGAGGCCAAATAGAAATACCTCCTGCGGGGGGTAGTAATAGAATAACTCCAGTCGCAGCAGACGTGCGGTCTTTGCAGATTCCTGAAAACATCTTTCTGATTAATGAAAGTTTTCCTGCTTTACATTTGTCCAATACCACTGACCTATCACTGCACAGCCCAAACCACTTGTCTTACAACCTTGGACCTTTGCATGGTCGTTCTTTATGGCGTAAGCATCCGCTAAGAACGTTTTTTTTTAATCAAACTTTTAAGGGGTCTTGGCGAGGTCGAAGTTTATAAGTTCTCCTTAGTAAATGGAATGGATGATCTTTTGTTTAGTTTTCAATGTTCATTCAACAAGCAGATGGTTCAAGCTTCACATACCGATACAGCTGATTTACAATTTTGTTACTTTTATAATGGTTTTATGGTTGTTTTGTTAATTGATTATTTTGATTATATGTACTATATAAAAGTTAGATTTAGTTTAGTTAGTTAACTTAAAGTTATCATTCGTTTTTGTACCTTATTTGTGTAATCATAAACTCAGTATGTGGCCCTATATTCATTTAGTCAGCAGGGAGTTACAATTTTTATCGTGAGCGAAGCCACGGGCAACTGCTAGTAATAATATAAATACAATTAAGTTAGTAGGAAACATCTATATAAAAAAGTAGAAAAACACATGGCTTTGCTGGAAAACTTTGTTTACTCCAGTCAGCTGATTTATTTGAAATTCCTTTGCCCGTGTTAAATCTTATGGGCAAATAATACAAAACCTTAAGGGCGTCTAGGGCCGTTCCCTTAAATGTAACCTTCATAAATTTTATTTCCTGCAAAACTACACGTCAAGCACTTTCCAACGACACCTATGTTATTAAAATCAGCCCAGTAGTTTAGGAGGAGTACCTAATGATCACAAAAAACCCCTAGCGTAATAAATAAGTATAGACAGATATGTTAGAACTCTCTTTTACAAACTGTTATGTTTTTTGGCATTTTTTAATTAGTTTATTATGTTAAAGTAGATTTTTGTTGAATTAAGGCTCTAATTTTCTTTTTTGAAAAGTGAAAAATCGGCTCCTAATCTGCGCTGTTAATATAGTCACTCACGTCGTTCATTGGTCGAATGCTGGTGGACTTGGCGACGAGACACGACCGTGTCTCTAGATTTTAAGGGGGTTCGGTACGTCCTATCTCGACAATGTTAATGTAATGTACCTTTTCTCAGTATCCATAGTAACTATGACAATGAGATTTTTCTCACTTATTTTTGGTAGCCATAGTTATAATTTAACACAGGGGTTTTTGTTTATTATTTACTAAAAGTAGTTTAATTTTTTTTATGAATATAAAAGCTGTTTAAATTGAGTGATAAAACATATGTAATACATTAAATAGTTAGAATATGGCAAAACCCCTCTGTTAAATTGTGTGGCTATAGTTAATAAGTGTGTTGTAAAAATTTGAAAGCTCTAGCTTTTATAGTTTTGGAGAAAAGATACATTTTCTACGAAAAAATTAAATTTTTGGAAATGCGAGCTTAAACATACCTGGTATGGTTTTAGTACAAATGTTTAAAAATTACATTATATTTAAAAATTATATATTAATACTGTAATTTTACTTAAACTCCCCAAACATTATATATTTTTGTAAACGGAAAAAAACAGAGATTAATAATAAATACCCCCGTTGCAGCAGACCTGCATACTCAACGAATTTCAAATGCAAAACAACATATTTCAATCCAACATAGCGAGATTCAACATGTTTTTGTAAGCTCCATAAGAATAACATGGGGAATGAGTATGCAGGTTTGCTGCTACGGGTATATTAAAACTGGGTGGTTTTAATTCAATATTTAGTTGATCTGAACTAGAAGAAGCCATTTACCAAGTTTTATCAAGATATGTTGAGAAATAAGCGAGATAAAGAATTTTCTTTATTTCCCATAAGGTTAACATTGGGACAACGTACTGTGTTTACCACTTTCAATATCTCGGAAACCAATGGACATAGAGCAGTGATTTAAAAAATACTAAATTGTTTGTTTTTTTGAGCTAAATTCAAAAATGCTAGCAAAAATTGGATAATTTTTAATTTTCTATGTAATAAACAAAAAAACCCATTTTTGGGGGTTTACCCCCCTTTACCCCCCTTCCGGTGGTCCGATCGGGCTGGTTCACGAACTCGTCCGAGTGATTACCACTTTACACGTCTGCACCAAATTTCATTAAGATCGGTTCATATTTATGGCCGCTATCGTGTTAACAGACATATATATATATATATATATATATATATATATATATATATATACTAGCAGTTGCCCGTGGCTTCGCTCACGATAAAAATTGTAACTCCCTGCTGACTAAATGAATATAGGGCCACATACTGAGTTTATGATTACACAAATAAGGTACAAAAACGAATGATAACTTTAAGTTAACTAACTAAACTAAATCTAACTTTTATATAGTACATATAATCAAAATAATCAATTAACAAAACAACCATAAAACCATTATGAAAGTAACAAAATTGTAAATCAGCTGTATCCGTATGTGAAGCTTGAACCATCTGCTTGTTGAATGAACATTGAAAACTAAACAAAAGATCATCCATTCCATTTAATAAGGAGAACTTATAAACTTCGACCTCGCCAAGACCCCTTAAAAGTTTGAATTTCAAAAAAAAACGTTCTAAGCGGATGCTTACGCCATAAAGAACGTCCATGCAAAGGTCCAAGGTTGTTAGACAAGTGGTTTGGGCTGTGGTTAGGTCAGTGGTATTGGACAAATGTAAAGAAGGTAAACTTCATTAATCAGAAAGATGTTTTCAGGAATCTGCAAAGACCGCACGTCTGCTGCGACTGGAGTTATTCTATTACTACCCCCCGCAGAAGGTATTTCTATTTGGCCTCCCTGTACTATACATGCGGGCAGATTCAGCGCCCCGCCGACAAAGCCCTCAAGTGTGTCACTGCCCTAGGAAAGCTTACGCCCAATATCGTCAGATATGCTCGCATGTATGGTATTGAGTGGCACTTAGGCAGGATATAAATACCCCCGTCGCAGCAGACCAAGTATACAGTTTTCTGTTTCATGAAAGTATATGTACGTAAAACGTAGAATTTTCCCTTGATTTAATGTCAAAAAAAGTTCTAAGGTTTTTAGGGTCTATCTTGAACGAAAAAATACCCCCGTTGCAGCAGACCTCCAGACTATGCATGACCTTATTTTATTTCTTCCATAAGAATAACATAGGGAATGAGTATGCAGGTCTGCTGCAACAGACATACAGACATTTTGTGGTTTTAAAACAATATCATGTGAATCTGAACCATAAAAGCCACATATACCAAGTTTTATTAAGGTGTGTTGAGTAGTAACCGAGAAATAGAATTTTTCTTATTTTCCATGAGGATAAAATAGGGACAATGAGCTGTGTTTTCCGCTTTAAATATCGTTCAAATGGTGTTTTTGCTTCTGGGAGCCCCAAAGTGAAAAGTTATCATGGCCTCGGGCTTAGGTCTTGCCATGAGACCTATGGTAATAGTTTATTCCTTTAAGGAAATTCGTTAATTCCGTCAATGAAATTCGCTAAAAGACAAAAGCAAAGTCTTTTTCTAATGATGTACATAAAATAAATGGTTTAAATTAGCTCTTTCAATAACAGCTGTTACAGGGAAGAAAGGTCTTTAAATTATCTCTATAGTCAGTGATTTATTTTATGTTCTATTCCTGACAGCTGATTTGACATACTACTTTTTTGCTTTTTACATCTGTTTAGATATAAACAGTTCATCAATTATTTTGTATTCTGCCACAACTTAAACTTGGTCGAGATAAAATAAAATCGTGTTTTAGGATTTTGCAGTTTGATTTCAAAAGTACTTGTGATTTAATAAATTGCCTAAAAATATCAAACATTTTATACTTGATGAGTAGATTCCATGAGCAAATGGATTATGTACGAAAACTAACGATGGATTAAATGCTACTTTTATATAGTACATAAAAAAATAAATATTATAAACCAAAACATAAAACTGAATGAAATCATGAAACATCTGTAACGACGAATCCATCAGTGAAGGTAACTACCATCTGCTTGGAACTCTGAAAATGTAAACAAAACATCATCCCCTTTAATTATTATGGGGAAACTTGGTTGAAATCAAATAAAACTCGGTTTTTAGAAGCTTGCTAATTAATTTAAAAAAGACGTACGCTAGTTTTAAGTCGTCTAAAGCCTTCTCATATGTGCATACTACACAGGAAAAAAGTTTCAGCCATAACAGTACTCTAGTTTTTGCGTGAAAAGCGGTCTAAAGTGTGATGTTGAGCGTTACCAACACACATCGTGACATAAATTGAGAAAAGGCTTGATTCAGATTCTCTGACCTTCAAAACGCAAAAATAACCGAAAATTTCATAATTCTAAGCAATGTACAGACAAAACTCTAATTTTATTTATATAGATATATATATATATGATTTTTTGATTCTGTGTTAAGGTTTTAATATATATAAATTCTAACGAATAATGTTTTTTGCTTCTGAGGGGCCCCAAAATGAAAGTTAACATGGTCTCGGGCTTAGGTCTTACCATGATACCTACGGTAATAGCTTAATCCTTTAGGGAAATTCGCTAAAATTAAAAAAAAAATTAAGTTTTTCAGGTACCGAACCCCCTTTTAAGGTGAATATTGTATTTGTCTTTATTTTGAATAGATAGATTTCATTGATCAAGATTTTGTAAAAAAATATACTATATTGAGAAACCTAATTTTCCTTAATCAAATTTAAAAAGTAAAATTGCATTGCAAAAAGGGTATATTACTTCAATTAAAACAAATGTGAACCCTGTTAATTTTACTCATGTTTTAAGCTGTTGAGTTATTAGATACTTTTTTAGTATGTGGATTACACAGCATATTGGAAATAATATTTTCCCTTACATATTAAAATGAATATGTTCACACACAAAATAAATGTATTCCTTTGAAAATTCGCTGAATCTAGAGGCACGGTCGTGTCTCGTCGCCAAGTCCACCAGCAGACGACGAATGAACGACGTGAGTGCCTATATTAACAGCGCAGATTAGGAGCCGATTTTTCACTTTTCAAAAAAGAAAATTAGAGCCTTAATTTCAGATAATTTGCTTCAACATGATAAACTGGCAAAAAAACGTCAAAAAACACGACAGTTTCTTTTAAAGACTTCTAATAAGTTAGGAATAAATGTTTAAAGTGACCAAAAAAGTTACCGGTTTTGCACTTTTGAGTGAATCTTCCACCTCGTTTTGTTCAGACAGCCTAGCGACTTTATTTCTCATCAGAATTGAATGAAACTACACACTCATTCCTATTTCTTCTCGTAGTGATGCCTTTAAAATTTTCATTTCAAATCTTCGATGACATTTAAAACGTAAACAAGCTTAGTCCACGAAGAAACTATATATTTCGTCAGTAAAACTTTGATCAGCTGGTAAGTTTAAAAGTTATGGAGAGGATGGTAGGAAAAAATACCATAAAATGGCCATACGAGGATGACGTATTTAGAATACGCTTGATATGTTTAATTTATTATTTCCTTATTGTTAATGGGCTTATTTATACTCTTATTTCAGGTTCTGTTGCATATAACTTATTTATATCATTATAAAAATATATAAATTAACTAGCAGTTGCCCGTGGCTTCGCTCACGATAAAAATTGTAACTCCCTGCTGACTAAATGAATATAGGGCCACATACTGAGTTTATAGATTAGGCACAAATAAGGTACAAAGATAAAACCCAACCTGATAAGGTAGACACAAATAAGGTACAAAAACGAATGATAACTTTAAGTTAACTAACTAAACTAAATCTAACTTTTATATAGTACATATAATCAAAATAATCAATTAACAAAACAACCATAAAACCATTATGAAAGTAACAAAATTGTAAATCAGCTGTATCCGTATGTGAAGCTTGAACCATCTGCTTGTTGAATGAACATTGAAAACTAAACAAAAGATCATCCATTCCATTTACTAAGGAGAACTTATAAACTTCGACCTCGCCAAGACCCCTTAAAAGTTTGAATTTAAAAAAAAAACGTTCTTAGCGGATGCTTACGCCGTAAAGAACGTCCATGCAAAGGTCCAAGGTTGTAAGACAAGTGGTTTGGGCTGTGCAGTGATAGGTCAGTGGTATTGGACAAATGTAAAGAAGGTAAACTTTCATTAATCAGAAAGATGTTTTCAGGAATCTGTAAAGACCGCTTGTCTGCTGCGACTGGAGTAATTCTATTACTACCCCCCGCAGAAGGTATTTCTATTTGGCCTCCCTGTACTATACATGCGGGCAGATTCAGCGCCCCGCCGACAAAGCCCTCAAGTGTGTCACTGCCCTAGGAAAGCTTACGCCCATATCGTCAGATATGCTCGCATGTATGGTATTGAGTGGCACTTAGGCAGGATATAAATACCCCGTCGCAGCAGACCAAGTGTACAGTTTTCTGTTTCATGAAAGTATATGTACGTAAAACGTAGAATTTTCCCTTGATTTAATGTCAAAAAAAGTTCTAAGGTTTTTAGGGTCTATCTTGAACGAAAAAATACCCCCGTTACAACAGACCTCCAGACCTTATTTTATTTCTTCCATAAGAATAACATAGGGAATGAGTATGCAGGTCTGCTGCAACAGACATACAGACATTTTGTGGTTTTAAAACAATATCATGTGAATCTGAACCATAAAAGCCACATATACCAAGTTTTATTAAGGTGTGTTGAGTAGTAACCGAGATATAGAATGTTTCTTATTTCCCATGAGGATAAAATAGGGACAATGTGCTGTGTTTTCCGCTTTAAATATCGTTCAAATGGTGTTTTTTGCTTCTGGGAGCCCCAAAGTGAAAAGTTATTATGGCCTCGGGCTTAGGTCTTGCCATGAGACCTATGGTAACAGTTTATTCCTTTAAGGAAATTCGTTAATTCCGTCAATGAAATTCGCTAAAAGACAAAAGCAAAGTCTTTTTCTAATGATGTACATAAAATAAATGGTTTAAATTAGCTCTTTCAATAACAGCTGTTACAGGGAAGAAAGGTCTTTAAATTATCTCTAGTCAGTGATTTATTTTATGTTCTATTCCTGACAGCTGATTTGACATACTACTTTTTTTTGCTTTTTACATCTGTTTAGATATAAAAAGTTCATCAATTATTTTGTATTCTGCCACAACTTAAACTTGGTCGAGATAAAATAAAATCGTGTTTTAGGATTTTGCAGTTTGATTTCAAAAGTACTTGTGATTTAATAAATTGCCTAAAAATATCAAACATTTTATACTTGATGAGTAGATTCCATGAGCAAATGGATTATGTACGAAAACTAACGATGGATTAAATGCTACTTTTATATAGTACATAAAAAAATAAATATTATAAACCAAAACATAAAACTGAATGAAATCATTCAACATCTGTAACGACGAATCCATCAGTGAAGGTAACTACCATCTGCTTGGAACTCTGAAAATGTAAACAAAACATCATCCCCTTTAATTATTATGGGGAAACTTGGTTGAAATCAAATAAAACTCGGTTTTTAGAAGCTTGCTATTTAATTAAAAAAAGACGTACGCTAGTTTTAAGTCGTCTAAAGCCTTCTCATATGTGCATACTACACAGGAAAAAAGTTTCAGCCATAACAGTACTCTAGTTTTTGCGTGAAAAGCGGTCTAAAGTGTGATGTTGAGCGTTACCAACACACATCGTGACATAAATTGAAAAAAGGCTTGATTCAGATTCTCTGACCTTCAAAACGCAAAAATAACCGAAAATTTCATAATTCTAAGCAATGTACAGACAAAACTCTAATTTTATTTATATAGATTATAATGAATGTGTGTCTTATATAGTCTTTTTCTTTTTACCTAACCTAAACTTCTGTTGAAGATTCGAACCGTTTTAAATTCTGTTCAAAGAATGGTATTTCATTACTAAATTACTAATTAGGCTACTCCACCTCTTATTGCCGGCCTTCCAAAACGAAAGGGCCTTTTTCATTAACAAATTCATCGTCACAGCACCTCCAGTAAATACACGAATCTCCTTGTTTTAACAGAATCAATATCAGCTGTTTGCGGAAAATTATTCAGGTAAAAAAGTACAGATTCATACATTAACTATAATTAATACCTTCTGACACGTAGGAACGATATTTGAACCCTTAACATTTTATATTTAAAAGATTCATTTACTTACAAACTGAAAAACGTCAAAGATTATATATAGGCTTAGTGCCTAGTGATGGATCTACACTAACTGTCGCCCGGGGCAAAATCGGAGTTTGACGCCCTCCCCCCGGGCACCAAACACAAGAAAATTATTTTAATGTGTCTTTGATATGGTGGATAAACAATTATCTCGTGTATCATAATATGATTTTATCTTACGGTTCTTATGATTTTTTACAACAGATTTTCATAGGCTACGATACAGCCTAACAAAGAGCTGCATGTTGATGCCATAATTAATTTGACCGAGAAATTTGCCAGCCGCTGTTCAACCAAACCAAGGTGTCTACCAGATTTCACATATGAAACTTCCGACTTTTTTCTGATTTTTGCTAACTATTTCAAAACAATTCCCGACCAATGAAATTGGCCATGTTGCCTCCTAAAACGAATGCTTGAGCACAATCTATGTAAAGTAAAATACAATATTATTTGTCAGCCGTAATTCGACCGAGAGATTTTGCGGCCGCGATATGTCCCAACATATCTAACAGCCGCAATGAGACCACGAGATTTGCTAGTCACAGAAAGCCTGAGCGATTTTTTCTGGCCGCAATACGATTTGCCGGCCGTAGTTTGTACGACCGCGTTTTGACAGCCGCGATGCGACCGCGAAAGGTGTAACCGGCCACGAAAAAGGGCAAGCGGTAGTTGTGATGCGACAGATATTTGCCAACCGTAACGACAGATTTTTCGGCTGCAATGTGGTCATGCAATAAATATGATGACCTCGAAATACTTGTCGGCAGTGAAACAACAAAGAAATATGCCTGCCAGCAACGACTGATTATGTGTTAAAAATACGGCCAATAGATGTGACGGCCGCAAAAAGAGCGAGAGACTTGTCGACCATAATGCGACAAAGAGATCTGCCGACCGCAAAACAAGTAGGCGATTTTCCGACCACTAAATGAGCGAGCGATTTTCCGGCCGCGGGACGAGCGAGCTATTCTCCCTCTGCGAAACGAGCGAGCGGATTTCTTGCCATCAAACAGTTAGAAATGTGAAAGTTACGAAAATGTAGACAGGATTGACGGCCACGGTGCGAAAGAGATTTTTCATCACTCCGTACCGAAAGTAGCTACTTTCGATGTCAGCTGGTAGCAACGAAAACGATCGTTTCCCAAGCTCTAATTTAGAGCAAGGGAAAAACGATCAGCTGATTTTCCCTTGCTCTAAATTTGTTTTCCCTTGCTCTCAATTAGTTTTCCATTTGCCCGCTACGCGCTCTGACGTCGCTTTGCCGTTTATTCTTACAATTTAAATCAGCTGTTTTAAAAAAACTTCTAAATGAAAAAGTGAATGTCACCAACAATACCAACTACACAATAAACATAACCTTGAACTTCTAATTTTTACGTTGTTATGTAGGCTTATTATAGTAAATTTGTTATTATAAAAGAATGTTAATTGAGAAATATAATAGTTTGCATTTTACTGAGGTTTCTTCTTCAGCATTGTGTGTATTTTTGCGTCGTGATGAAAAGTACCGTTCATAACTTGTACCGAAAGTGATTTTCCGGCACTTGCTCCAATTATTCCCGTACTCGGTCTCACCTCGTACGTGAAACATACTTTCACATGCTCGGCTTCGCCTCACACGTGAAATTCGATATTCCTGTGTTCGGCTCCGTCTCACACATGAAACTTGGGCGCGCACCGGAAAGTGCCACTTTCGGTACTAGTAATGAAATATACTATTCCGGCAGTGATGCTACTGAGAGATTTTCCGGCCGCGAAACGAAAAATTTGACTATAAATTAATTTTTTTTTCAATTTTTACTTAACTGGAGCCAGCCAGTTGTGGCGCCGGCGCCGTTGCCCCCTCTGGATCCGTCATTGTTAGCGCCGAATGTTTACTAAGTCTATCATGTAAAACATAATCCAAGTATTATCCAAAGTTTGGACGTTCATGATTTTGACACAAAGTATGTCCATTGGTGATAGAGCGAGGAACATTGATTCCCAGGAGCAATTTGCTTTGTGATAATACCGCGACCTTGAGGGTACATATTAAGCTGTATATATGCAATCCATGTCTATTGTAACTACTAATTCCTGCCCTAAGAATACCCAAACTGCCAAGGGGCGGGGGGGGGTACCGTTTGCCTCTAATATAGGTTAAACACATGAACAGCTGTTTCAAGTTAATTAATTCCATTGGCTATATACCTTATCAAGGCCACACTAGTGCGGCCTTGCTTATATCCTATGCCATCCAGCATGTGGTAAATAATATTTATTATTTTCTAATTAATTTTGAACCCTAATTTTATAGTTCTACTTAGAAAAAATGTATAAAACAAATGAAATCATATGTTTTGTTAATTATTTCGATTACCACTAATGTTGTTTTTACGACATACGACAGTAACATAATGTACGTTGAATGGTCAATTTATAGGTTTAAAAATCTTCTTTTAAGTTTTTATTCACATATAATATTGCTAGATTAACTGACATTATGACAAAATGCAATGGTTTTGAAAAGTAGAAAAAAGAGAATGGAATAAAAAGTACTATAATTAAATCCTAATTGCACTAAAACAAAATAGGAAACGAAAATGCAAGTCTAGTGAAAACGATGGCAATAATGAAATAAAAAAATTCAAACCAGACAATGGTAACACATTATTGGAGGAAACCCACAGCAAAAAGAAAATGCTATATTCCACTTAGGAGAAAGTTCAAAATGTGGACATTATATATCATATTTTCAAAACATAAATAAAGCTTAGGTTGAAGCAAATGACCAATATGAAAATGTCAAGAAGTGGCCATATGGCGCAAAGAATGTTTACGTAATATTATTTGAAAAGTCTACATAAAATACCTGTGAGTGTAACTAGAATACATCGGTTATTGCATTAAAACTATAATCTGTAGTCATTAAATATTTATTTATTTTCTTCACACAAAGATTTACTTACGTTATTTTTTACTATATTTATCTATTAAAAAAAACAGTGATATCATACCCAAAAACACAAAGTGTTGAAGGGTCGCCAAGCCCTAAAAATATGTGATATCAAAGTGCATACCAAGTCATTTTAATATCCTTAAGTAAAACAAGGTTTATTAACAAACTATAATTACATTTTTCTTTGAATACTATTTTTCTGAATATTGATTATAATTCTTCTACATACTTGGCCAGCAGCTTAATAGACGCTAAATTAGTTAATATGTATGTATTTTACAAAAGTTAACTACTTAGAAGATTTTAAATATTAATATATAAATTTATAAGCTGCTGGCCAAGTATGTAGAAGAATTATAATCAATATTCAGAACAATAGTATTCAAAGAAAAATGTAACAATAGTTTGTTAATAAACCTTGTTGTACTTAAGGATATTAAAATTACTTGGTATGCACTTTGATATCACATATTTTCAGGGCTTGGCGACCCGTCAACACTTTGTGTTTTTGGGTATGATAGATTGTTCTGCTGCGATTAGGGTACTATCGCGTTTCTTACTTAACATATGTGTCATTAATTTTAAATGCAAGACTAGATCAAACCGTAATCATAACTGATAGCGATCAGATCAAAACGTACCGCTCCATAGAACTCGTCGTAGGGTGGCAGTTGAGGTGCGCCCGCCAGAATCTCCTCCAGTGACGGAGACGGAGGCCCAACGTCGGCGGTGGGGCAAGGAGGGGCGGCAGGCGGACAAGGCTGAAACAACGATCGGTTCGAGCGTGTACAGTGGTAGTTTACCTACTGGTTTACTAGCAGATACCAGTGGTTTCGTCCGTTGAGAGGGTAAACAATTTTTGTTTAATGATATGTTTTTTTGTAATGTTAATTTTTTTACAAATCGCCCAATAGACTGATTGATTTTAATAATTTATTGGAACTGAGTTTTGAGCACATAAATACACTTTGAAGGTTGCAGATGGTGATTCTACCCCTGAAGAAGGTTGACGTTTCCTCGATGAGTTTTTTTCTCAAATGATATAAATTGGCTATCATGTGCTAAAACATTCTAGTTTTGCATGTTAGTCTTAAAAATGCTGATATTCCCTATTTCATCCATTAATGAAATAATTATAAAGTTTTGTTTCTTCTAGCTTCAATAAGAAAGTATCAATACCACTTCAGGGGTTTGAGTTTAGAACTTTCATCGCACGGCGCTCTTATCAAAGTCCTGTCGGCCAATTTGACTCATGACGATATTGTGAGGCATATGTAATACAAATAATGTAAATGACAATAGCGTATAACCTCTTAATTTAGTATGTGGTAGTGAAATAGAACAAACCTGTATAGTAAGAAAGAGTATAAAATGAAGGTTTTAGCCAAAAAATGAGGGAATCCAGTTCCACAAAATGCTTTTCAATCAGATTTAAGGTTGGATTAATCGTTTAGCAGATACAGGCGAAAATATTTAGAGGAGTTTCTTAAAGGAATGAGCTATTACTAAGCTATTATCGTAGGTCTCATGGTATGACCTAAGCCCGAGACCAAGTTAACGTTTCATTTTTGGGTCCCCAGAAGCAAAAAACACCACTCGTTCGAATTTTTATGTTTATATTAACACACAGCAGCAGTGACGGATCTAGGAGGGGGGGGGGGAGTCAGCGGGGGCACCTGCCCCGGGTGCCAGCCAGTAGAGGGTGCCAGCGTCACCCTACGCTGGCTGGCTCCGCTTAAGAAAAAAGTAAAAACAAAAATTAATTCAAAGTAAGATTTTTGTTTCGCGGCCGGCAAATCTTTCAATAGCATCGCTGCCGTAAAATCGCTTTCGCATCGCGGCTATCAAGCCTATCTCTCTTTTAATGACTGTCACATTCTCGGTGTCTGATGGCCAGAAAATTGCTCCCACGTTTTGCGGACAAAGAATTGCTCACTCGTCTCGCACCGAAAAATCGCTCGTTCATTTCGCGGCCGGAAAATCGCCTGCTTGTTTCACGACCGGTAGATCTCTTGGTCGCATTTTGGACGAAAATTCTTTCACTCTTTTCTCGACCGTCACGTCTACTGGCCTTATCTTGGCCAGATAATTTGTCGTTGCTGGTAGGCATATTTCTTTTAGTTTCACTGCCGACAACTCTCTCGCTATTTCTGAGGTCGTCATATTTATTGGCCACATTGCGACCGGAAAGTATGTCGTTTAGACCGCGGCTGGCAAATCTCTCCGTCGCATTGCAGCTGAAAAACCGCTTGCCCTTTTCATGGCCGTAACACTTTTCGGACGCATCGCGTCTGTCATATCGCGGTCGTTTATACCGCGGCCGGCAAATCTCTTGGTCATATTGCGAACAGAAAATCGCTCAGTGTCCTTGTGACCAGCAAAATCTTATGGTTTCATTACGGCTGTTACATTTGTTTTTGACATATCACGGCCGTTAAATCTCTCGGTCGCATTGTAGCCGTCAAATAATATTGTATTTTACTTGACACTGATTAGGCTCAAGTATTCATTTTAGAGGCAACATGACCGATTTCACTAAGTGGAAATTGTTTTGAAATAGTCAGGGAAGATAAACAAATCGGGAGTTCCATATGTGAAATATGTTAGACACCCTGTTGGTTTTACAGCAGCTGGCAAATGTCTCGCTTATGATATAGCAATAACAGTTTTTGGTTAGGCTGTATCGTGGCCTGCGAACATTGGTTTTATTGCGGCCATAAGATAAAATTATATAATACAAGATAATTGCTTATCCATGACATCAAGGAAAATAATATCCCTTAATATTATCAAAAACTTGGGAGATACAGAGGAAAATAATATCACTACTTTACAGCCGCAGCATCATCCAGCGCTGCGCGACAGGAGTCGTAGCGAGTCTTTGATGCGCGCTGCGGCGCGATTACGTCTGCGGTGTTGTGGTGGCAGCAGTTAGTTGATATCGACTGGATTACTGCAAAAAATGTCTTAATTTTACATTTCCGGGGCAGCAAACATACATTCTCATTTACCATGATATTATTTTGGAGAAAACTGTTGTATGCTCATTTTAATTTTACTTAATTGAGGCTCTGTATGAACAATTTATTTAAGCATTTAAAATCAACTGAGAATGCAGGTCTGTTGCAACGGGTATAATTAAGATGTGTTGAGAATTGAGGGAGATATATAATTAGATTACATTATTTTACTGCGTAAAAAATCTGAAAACCCCATTTTTTGGGTTTCCCCCATAACCGGGGGGGGGGGGGGGTTATGGGGGAAACCCAAAAAATGTTAACCCCCCCCCCCCAAAACCATCAGAAGGGGGGTTCTGATGGTCCGGTTGGGCTGGTTTTCGAAGTCATCCGAATAATCACTACTTTACACCTGTGGCAAATTACTTCGAACAGACCATTTTTCGAACGCTATCATGCTGACACACACACGCAGTTTAAATATGTATATATAGATGCATAGATATATGTATAAAGATTTGAACGAATGGTGTTTTTTGATACCTGGTGGCCCTAAAACGAAACGTTATTACGGTTCCGAGCTTAGGTCTATCCACAAGACCTACGGTAATAGCTTCTTTCCTGTAGGGGAATCTACTAAAAGGACATTTAGAGCATTTTGGGCCAAAATGTAATGCAATGTGCAATGTGGTGTTTTAGTGAGTCGGTGGCGCAGTTGGTAGCGCACTCGGCCCCGGTTCTGTGGCGGCAACGTCGCAGGATCGAGTCCCGATGTTGCCGCATACTTTTAGCAGTACTGTTCATCCTTGTACTGTACCGGCTCACTCCTTGGGTTTGCTTGATAACTTCCACGCACAGGCCTGAGGCCCATGTGGGGGGGCAAATGCAAGGTAAAAAGAGGCCGCCACCCTCTTTAAAAAAAATAAATAAAATACCCCCGTTGCAGCAGACCTGCATACTCAGCGAATTTCAAATGCAAAACAACATATTTAAATCCAACATAGCGAGATTTGACATGTTTTGGTAAGCTCCATAAAAATAACATGGGAAATGAGTAAGCAGGTTGCTGCCACAGGTATATTAAAACTGAGTGGTTTTAATTCAATATTTAGTAGATCTGAACTAGAAGAAGCTATTTACCAAGTTTTATCAAGATATATATATATATAAAATTTCGAACGAATAGTGTTTTTTTCTTCTGGGGGCCCCAAAACGAAAAGTTATAGTGGTCCCGAGCTTAGGTCTTACCATGAGACCTACGGTAATAGCTTCTTCCCTATAGGGGAAATTCGCTAAAAAATGTGTTAAGCGTCCGAAAAAACTAAGTAGACGTTTTGGGTTATTTTTAAGGCAATGAACAAGGGAAATACGAATTTTAAGAAGGGCCAACAGAGTTTTGGTCGCCATCTTGGATACCGCACTTCTGGTTCAAAATTCGGTTTGGCGACAGGTAGATTCGTAATTATGAGGGGTCGAGTTAAAAAGAGGTTGTTTCCCCAACTGCTCCATAATTTGCTTATTGCGTGATTTTTTAATTTAAACTAGCAGCCTGCGTCACTTCGTGTCTTTAAAATGACATAATAAAATAGGTTTTAGTTTCACATTGGTTATTTATGGTGTTCCGTAGCGTAAAAAACCGTTCAATGAGGAAGTGTGTGGATTGTCGTGTTTTTTTTCTAGAGAAATTCATTGCGTTGCTTTAATAAAATTACCTGGCGGAACTTTCCATCAAAGTAAACTTTTAAAATTGACCTATAGCTTAAGATTTGAAACTTCAATATAGATAACAAATTCCTCACAGAATTTTCGGAGTTAATTTATTTCACCTTCTTGTTGAAAGTGTCCATGAATATAACGTTTTATATATGTAAAAAATCTTTACGTATACGTTTATGAGTTTTACACTTTGCTGGTTTTGGCAGAACAACATAATTCATTTTACATAATTTGGGGCTTATATTACATGGAACTTCATTCCTTAGCGCATCTTCTTGCTTCTGTTTTGAAGGGTTTCATTCAAAAATAATGAATCTTAATGTTATTTCTACTCATCGAAACGTCAGTCTATTAATCAATTAGGTCTTAACAACAATCGGTAAGAAGGAATACAAAACACAGATTGACATAAACTAATCTCTAAATGAAATTTATAAAATTTTCATTCGGCATAAACAAAATTTGGGCCAAGAAATTATTCGCACATTTCCAAATATATTTGGCTTTTTGTTTCGTGTCTTACTGACACGTTCAGCAAATTAAAACCATGCAGACATCACAACTTTCTACGAAATTCCTAAATGAAACAGGTATACATTGGTCATTTGAAAATTGGGACACAAAATAGGCATGCTGATCGTGATCACTGAAATATCCTTCGCATTCCAAGTAAATTTACAAAATTAATGGTTTTTTAAATCTTGATTTCTTTTATACACATCTTCAACTAATATTGGTGTTTTATTTATAATTCCCAAAGAAGAAATATGCATCAATTTTTTGTTAGAAAGCCCCACCTCAAGAGCACCTCCTAAGTTACATTTGTTCCTTTTTAAGTTTCCTTTTTAGAAAAGAAATACTGAAAATTAAAATGATAACAGACTGGCCTTTGTTTCAATAGAGTAGATACTTCCTTATGATAAAAAAGATTATTTTCTATTTTTTTATAAAAACTTCCATATTTTAAGAAATCAAAATCATTATGTAATTAAATAAATATTAACTGACATTTATTTGCTAGCCCCACATACTGTGGTACAGGTATAACTGTGTAAATATTTAAAATCTTGACAATCTGTTTTGTTATAAACAAATGTGAATTGATAAAGAGTTCACAGGTTTTACAACAGATAGTAGCACTTTTGCTGAAATTTCAAAAGCCTCCTGTACGAAGGCCTTTTATGCAATATTTTCCAAACCAACAAAGGGAACATCTAGAGAAAAATAGCTTTAATTTTATGCCAAATATGTAAGGATATATTTTTTTTTGGGGTCGAATGGCTCTGTACAAAATCCCAGAAATTCTTTTAATAATATAGATTTTCCTGGACCGACCGATTGTTTTCAAAGAGCTTTACAAATAAGCGATACTAATGACTAAGTGGGCTAAAAGCACCTAATGAGGGGAAATTCAAACAATCCTTATTTACTATAGTACAAAAACCTTCATATCAAACTGGATCCATCTTATATTAATACAGCCTACCACATGCCAATCAAGGATCAGCATCACATTATCAAACAAAGCAGACGTTTTTAGATCCCAATATCTTTAAATGGCAGATATTTTACGTTATTTCTCGTTTTCTGGCGAATTTCAAGCAATTTCAGTATTTTTCCCGACATCATGGAATCGAGACCTTTAATTTGAGCCCTCTCCCATCCTTCAACAAATTGCCAAACGCCCACAATTATTTTTCGCAGAGAATCGCCTTACAAAATTAAATATATGATTATTAGTCCAATAACTGACCATTTCCCTGGAGAAGTTTCTCGGTCAGCACCGATTTACATGAACATTTGGATTTAGGTTCTACTTACCCTCCACTTCAAAGTTAAACATGTTTTAAGGTTTGCTTTTTCCCATGGGGTGGGTGCCACCCTTTCTAGGGGGTGAATATTGTTACATTAAAAATAAGCCCGGAAATGGATATATTGACCGATTCTATGCAAATTTTGTTCTGTAAAGTTCTTTCTTAAGTCAATACTTTTCGAGATATTCACGATTGAAATTGGTGATTTCCCCCCCCCAAAAAAAAAAAACTTTTTCAAATGGTTTTCCACAAATAACTCAAAAACTAAGAGGTTTAGCGAAAATGTTATAATGAAATAAATTGTAGCGTATAAAAAAACAAAGAAAATGGTGGGCTTGTGAAGTCTGTAAACCCAGTTGGAGCCAAGTTATGGCTTATTTAAGGGTGGTTTTAATTCGTCGAACGCCAAAACGCACAATTTCAATGTGAAATAACTAAAAAATTAAGTTTTTCGAGGAAAACTTACTGGATATTTTTTAAAGACCATTAAAATACCTTTAATTTTGTTTTTTTGGAAAAGTTATTATCGTAGAAGTTAAGCAAGTTATGATAAAAATAAAGTTTGTTTATATTTTTTCGGCGATAAAAATCTTGAAATATCAACCTCCAATTAGGACTCAAATTGAAATTAATCCTTGCCGCTCTGCGATTCCCTTCAATTATGTGTTTTCAATAGGCTCAAGAATTTTGAACTCTTTTAAGAGCTTATTTTTGGAAAAAATGTGAATTTAAAATCAAAAGGGAATTTTAGCAATAACAAAAAATACCTTTTCTTCAAGATAACTCTAAATTTATAGGTGATACGGAAAATTTTGTTGAGTAAAAGATTGTAGCGATTGATTTAATAAAAATGTTGATACCTTTTTTTGTTTTTTTTTACAATAATTAACGATGATACAGGCGTTCAAAGTCTTCAATTGTTGATAATTAATAATATTTTCAAACCCTTTCAGCTCACCCCTTTTTTTCTTAAGGGTTGAAAAACAAATACTACTCTGTGAGCTTATAGCTCCTAAAAAAAGTACAAAATGATACTCAGAAAACCTTCGTAACTTAAAAATTGACCTAATTATGGCTGATAAACCATGTACATATTTTAACAATTATCGAAAATAATGTACCGATTGCTTTTTTGAATAACAAAAATGTTTTTATAGGTTGGTAGCCCTGAAAACATAAAAAATAGTTAATACGATGTCAACTATTTATATTGCTCTATGGTTCTTGTAAATACTAATAACTTTCCAATGTTCACCTACCATCTACTTTTTGTAGTATGCAAATCTTTGGGCATCTATTCTTTTAACTACGTTGGCAACACTGCTACCGGTTCTGCTGTTTCCCACCACGAGCGGAAAGAGAAAGAGTGCGCGGCTTTCATTGTTGACAATCGTTAAAGACTAATAATTTCAAACGTTCACCTTCAAGATATTTCAAGATTTTTATCGCCGAAAAAATATAAAATATTTTATATGGTCAAGATTTTTATCGCGCATTGAAATTGTGCGTTTTTGTGTCGACGAATTAAAACCACTCTTAACAAGCCATAACTTGGCTCCAACTGGGTTTACAGACTTCAAAAGCCCACCATTTTCTTAGTTTTTTTATACGCTACAATTTATTTCATTATTACTTTTTCGCTAAACCTCTTGGTTTTTGAGTTATTTGTGGAAAACCATTTGAAAAAGTTTTTTTTTTTTTTGGGGGGGGGGGGGAAATCGCCAATTTCAATCGTGAATATCTCGAAAAATATTGACTTTAAGAAAAAAACTTTATAGAACAAAATTTGCTTAGAATCGGTCAATATATCCATTTCTGGGCTTAGTTTCAATGTAACAATTTTCACCCCCTAGAAAGGGTGGCACCCACCCCCTGGGAAAAAGCAACCCTTAATACATTTTTAACTTCGAAGTAGGGGGTAAGTAGAACCTAAATCCAAATGTTCATGCAAATCGGTGCTGACCGAGAAAATTCTCCAGTTTCACCGTTTTTTATCTTCAGTTACTGTACTATATATACATTACCTGAATGCCTGCTGGACTAGGACACCGAGATCCACGGTCGCTGGGGGTTTGTTGCTAAAGAAGAAAAACTGTAATTAAAGACTCATCACTTTAACCTAAACATATGTGATAAAATACGTATTGTGGTACGCCTATACTTTGGGCAACATGAGATTTCCTTTTGATTAGACGTACCTACCATGTACCATATAGATTTAACACACCCTATATTGAAAGGGATTGTTTTACCACAGAGAAAGGAGTTTGTGGTTTTCCTTGGTTAATAGTACCTCTCATAGGCCTGCAATGTAGTTCTTAAGATATCAAGCCAACAAATTGGGCATAATTTAGAATCTCGTCATCTATATTAATAATATGCGACATGGAAACTTTGTTAATGATAAGGCTTTTTTATTTTAAGACTTACCCCTAAATATTATACATCAAAACACGCGTCTCTACGTGCAGATTCATGTAACGTCTTTAGATTTTTAATTTAGGCAATATAACTCGAAAAAAGTGCGAAAAGGTTATTTGAAAATAAAATTAGTTTCGACAGAAGCGAAAATGTAAACAAATAAACATCTGATCAGCCGTGTGGGATCTAAGCAAAGGTAACAGAATAGCTATCTCCTTATGGTCTGTATTGATAGGTGGATGTGGGATTGAATGAATATATCAAATTAGTTTCAAACTCAGCCCAGCTGATTTTTTTTCAAAAATTTGTTGTGATCGGACACTTTATATCCTTTCAAACATGCTAAGAACGAGACGACAAAGAAGTGTTTATAGCGGTCAGACACGGCTGGGCAATGTACGGGAAGGTGTGCGTGTGCAAACAGAGGCTTCGTACGAGGAGCTGGATCAATTAGTGGAAAATTTCACTGACAAAAATATCACTAACAAATCCAAGGATTCTGCAGCATTCACTTGGCGGGATGGCATTACCATGTCAGAAATGTGGCACGCTACATTTTCAATGAGAAACAAGAGGAAGAGGCTAAGGATTTTCATACTGCTGCCATAAGGGAAAGTGAATCTACTTACATACACTGAGAAAAATGTTTAGTCTAGGTTAGGTTATTTAGCTTCATAAGAAAGTTATTTAAATGTTTCATACTAGTGGCTTGAAGAGGCAATACCCCTAAAAAATCTTTGACAATCTTAGACAATCTTAGACAATGAAGTGATGAATGTTTAATGTAAAATTTAAAATGAGATAGTCGCTTGCAGGGGCAAAAGCCCCTAAGAATAAAATATCAAAGCTGAATATTTATTGTAAGATATTAACCCTTTTAGTTCCGACGATCGCATAGAGCGGCGATGCGTCCAAAAGCATAAAATACCGGGATCGCTCAGTGCGACGTTTACATTTTTATACATACTAGATAACACGTAGCTCGAAATCAAGCTAAAGTCATATAGTAAAAGAATGAAGAAGAATCAGCCTTCTTATATACTTTTAAAGTTTAATCAAAGGGCGCCGTGAGCAATGAATTTCTTTGTTTAGGGATTGCCTCTGCACCTTATTGATAATTTATCGCCAAAAGAGATATTTTAGGGAATGGCTGTCTTTACAGGCAACCTTTCATTTGTGGCAAAAACGCGTAAACGACGCATTATCTCTACCAGTCTTTTCATTCTTGAAATGCGACCCACCACAATGAAAACATTTTTAGTTCATTGGTCTAGGTTGGAAGGAGCATAAAATGTTACATCGGGAGGGTGATGCCAGCGGTTGCGATCGTGTTCTTTCCGACCCTTCTGACCAGTCAGTGTTCGTCTTCTTCTTATTGGTGGCGTTATAAATGCACCAAATCCGAAAATAGATTTGCTCAGGTCAATATAACTTTATGAGATATCATACATTGAGAAACTGGTAACTGCGAAGTTTAAGAGCTTCATAACTATGTTCCTTATGTTAAGAACTTCATAACATAACCTAAATTACATAATATATCGTTTAAAAAAGAAACCTGTTGAAATATAAAACTGCTCTTTTCAAAAAAAATAATTATAGTTGCTGCAGAGTATGGTTTATCTCAGAGCTTGGCCATATGTTCAGTTTGTAAACAAAGTAAACTCAGAATGCTTCAATGTCCATGAATAGCGCTACACTGTTCCGAAACTTCAGCCCTTTCCTGTACTTTAGTGACGCCCTTTTTTAAAATTCTGAGACTTAATGGCAAATCTACATAGCAATCCCTTTAATTTTACACCTCAAACGTTAAAATCCGTTCAGCCGTAATTGCGGCTGGACTGTGAAAAGAAAACCGCTTGCGTATTAATATATAGGCTAGATAAAATAATTTTTTCGCTGTTACTGGCTGGAATTCGTGCCAAACGCCTTTCTACAAACCAATCTTTCGTTTCATGTCACTTTTCTCCTGAACTGTCTTTATGGTTAGCTAAAATGATCTTTATATTAATAGACAAGCATTTTTTCCATAAGGTTTTTGTACTCCTTTTTTCTTAGCCTGTGGGCAACGTAGCAAAAATCTAAGCACACCGATAGAATTGTATTTTCCTGTAGATGTGCAGAATCCCATTTAAATTTATATTAGTCTTTTAGAAATGTAGAAAATTGAATTTAAAATTTCAAAAAAATTAACATTAGCCTTATGAGTTGCTGTTTTGGTGATATTATAGCAACCAATGTAAACAAAGTTAGCATCATATAAAGCTGCTATCACATGCTATTTTTCGTAGAGTAAAGATTTGGTGTAGAAACATTAAGCCACAGTTTATTGGGGCATGGAGTGAAAATATAGAATTTTATTGAGATCAGGACTACTTAGAGAAGATTAGGGATATCATACTCAATCGTGTTCCATTTTACTTATATATGGAAAAAATAAAGATTACTTGCTTAACTAAGATTAAGAGATAAAAATTTGCTGATAAAAAGGGAAGAAAAAAGTATAAGTTAAGTTTCTACCATCCAATGTACTAACTGACATACAACCGGCAGGGCCGGCGACGGGGGGGGGGCAAATGCACAGGGGCCTGGACTCACAGGGGGGTCCGCGAGATTAGTCAAAATGGGGCCCAGAATTGAGATGAGTAAAAAAGGCGGGTTTCTCAATTGCACAGGGGCCCGAAAATCCTGTCACCGGGCTTGGCAACCGGAGTAAAAATGGACACATTATATTCAAAATTTATTTTTGTTGGTGGATAATGGGTAAAAGTGATAATAATAGGAAGAAAGGGAAGGAGGGAAAAAGTTCCAAATGGTAGGAAAAAAGGGAGGAGAGATAGTAAGAAAAGAATTAAGGAGAAAAGAAGGGAAAAGTGGAAAGAAGGTCGGAAGAAAGGGAAGTAGAGAGTGAGGAATTAATGGAGGGAGGGAGAGAACTGTGGTAAGGGGTGTACAGGATAAACTGATTTGATGACAGAAGTTTTACTTTTCTCTGATTCAATAATTATTCTTAAAAAAATAAACATAAAAAATCTTAATAAAATAGTCATTATCTTAATAAAATACTAATTACTAAAAACCATGCCATAAGCCAGAAGTGGAGTAATATAATTAGTCTAGGATTGAGTCTTTCTCTTTTGTTTTTGGCCCCCAGTTTGGTTATATTATGTGTTTACATGGAATATATGTACTATATGAAATGTACTTAGAAACACATTGGTGTATGCAGAGATTATTTATAAAATTAGCTATCCCTATTTGTCACTTTGAAAATTGGTCGAATTTTTGACCACTGGCGATCTCTAGTATACTGAAATGCAAACTGTTGCTGGTAGATAAATAAACCATTCATTTCGTATGGCGGAGATGCAACTTCGTTTGTGTAATGTTTAGGCTGTGTTTTTGTTTTACCTATAGGGTTATTATTGAATTATTGTTTGTATTTTGATATTGTGGATCATTTTAAACGTTAAATGATCTTCCTAGTGTAAATATGGAATAAGTATACTGTTTGAAGAAGGTTGCTTATTGACGTTGTTCAACTGTGCATTGTTGCAAGGTTATCGCTTTATTTTGTCAATTCATAACCTACTAGTGGATCCGAGCGCACGGAATCGTGCGCTACTCTAGCAGAGCGATAATTCAAATGGCGACAAATTTAAAACACAATCATGCTAACACGATCCGTCTTGAGGGTTATGTTTACACAAATTAAAAAATAACAGCAATTAAATTATCCAGGTGATCAAAATGTAAACAATTATGTTCTTCATAAGGATAACATGGGAACTTTAAAAGCCAATGGGGCAGAGCCCAAGGGACTTTTTCTAATATGTAAGGCCAGTTTGCAAATCTACGCGACACGCTCTTTCCAATGAGCCGTCAATGATCAAAATTGGTTAAGAAATGACGGAGGAGTTCATAAGACAAATTTCGTGTTGGCGTATTAATTATACAGATTTCAGTAAATTGATACATGGTATTTACTTGTTTTTTTTTACGTAGTTTCACACTAAACTAGTAAAAATTCTATCAGAGTAAAACTTAAATATGTTTTTAGTGTAAACATAAACACACGTGTCACGCACGTGTTAAATGTAGTTTGACATTTGTTAGTACGTTTCAGACTTTTGAGAAAGGACACAATAGCTGTCTTTATCTTACCCCTGAAAAAGACAAACTCGCCGGTCAATATATCCATCCGGACCTTAAAGCCTCACACTAACAAAAATATCACCCCCATTTTTGGGGGCGTTTATCCCCCCCCAAATCGGGGGGGGGTCCGATCAGGCTGGTTTTCGAACTCGTCCGAATAAGCTATCTTGTATATATATCTAGTATGGTGTTACGGAACGACTGGAAGACCGCGGCTGCGGAACTCTCTGGAACCTCCCAGAGATGCGAGAGTGCGGGGTGCAGGGGCGGCGGCACGTGCCTTCGGCGGCCCCTTTGACCTGCCGACAAAGGGACTTCCCGAATCTTCCAGTACTCGAACCAGCCTAGCCTCTTCAACGCGGGAACTTATAAAAGGAAGCCGCGCTGCCGAGTCAGTCAGTTTTGGGTCCGATGATACTGCGTGCGAGTGACCAGGGACCAGTGACAGTGACAGTGCTCAGTGACAGTGACAGTGCATAGTGACAGTGTTTAGTGACAGTATCGAATAAGATTATTAGAACAACTAGCTGTAAGTAGCAATTTAAGTTTATTGTATCCGAGATAGGTTAGATAGGCTTAGCTAGGTTTAGATAGGAACTTAACTCATTGTAACTACTAGATTAGTTAATAAATAGTAGTTAGTTTATGAAATCGCGTGTTATTATTTTAGAACCCGTAGGCCTGTAACAATTGGTGTCAGGTGTGGGGTATTCGGCGATTTCATTGGAAAATAATTGTAGAGATACATTTTAAATTAATTTTTGCTGCTTTAGTTAATTTACTATATTGTGTTGTAGTGTTATTGAAGCAATTTTGTATTTTATTAGCTTTTTTTTACGAGAGATTAATAAATTAATATAGACTTAGTACATTTTAAATCAATTATATTAGGTTCTGAGATTTTTTTGTCAATTGTTTATATTGTATTGAATAATATGGCTTGTAGAAAACTAAAACATTGTGAGTTAAAAGTAGCTGATCTAAAAAAAGAATTAGAAGAACGGGATCTTGATATTTCCGGAACAAAAACTGTACTTCAGCAACGTCTTAGACAGGCTTTGTTAGATGTAGGCGAAGGTCCCGACAGCTTTTTGTTTGAAACTACCGATTTGAATAAGACGATGTTAAATTTGGAAACTACTCTAGAAACTAAAATGTTATCATTGGAAACTAAGATCGATGAGTCAAATAAAACTCTAGAAACTAATTTAAAGGTTGAAATTAAAAGCATTGAAAACAGACTAGAAGATTATTCTAATAAAGGCGTTAGTTTGGAAAATGATCTTTCAGTGTTACACGAGAAAATGAGCGAAATAGATAATAGGTTGGGAGGGAAAATTAGTGAAATTGATAATAAAGTAGATTCTATTGAGAAAAACTTAGAGGATAAGTTAGTCAGTAAGCTTAGGTTAAATATGGACACATCGGGAAGCCTCGTGTCTACGTCATCGACCAGCCCTATCCATACTGCTGAATCTCGGCAGGCAGGCACCGGTGAAGACTTCAAGACGCCGTCAACTGTTGCAACCTTGAACCCACACAACGTCGTTCCTGTCTTTGATGGTAAAACCCCCTGGGAGGACTACATGACCCTCTTCGAGACGGCAGCTATATTTCATCAGTGGTCCGAGGTGACTAAGGCTTCTGTTCTATGCTTATCTCTACGGAGTGATGTGTTAGCAGTCCTGCAGGCCATGCCATTGTCGGAGCGGCACAGTTATAAAGAGCTTGTAAGCAAACTGGAAATGCGGTTCGGGCATCGGCATATGGACCAGCTCTACCGGTCACAGTATTCTTAGTCACAGCTCTGTGTGACTAAGAATACTTCCAACACAAAACCCTCTTACAACTCGTTGAAAAACAGTCTTGTAGACTTGCGGAACAAGCTCCTTCATTTCGAAGTTGATAAACTGGCAATCCCCAAGATAGGATGCGGCTACGATGGCTTAGACTGGAGAATAGTTAGACGCATGGTGGAAGAAATCTTCACTGGGACCGGCATCCTCGTAGTGGTCTGCGTGTTCAACCCTTGGAGAGACAGTAACATCATCTTCGAAGACTCCAGGCAACAGGAAGGATCTGTTCTGGGGCAGAACAGTCTTAAGGAGGGGGTGGTGTTACGGAACGACTGGAAGCCCGCGGCTGCGGAACTCTCTGGAGCCTCCCAGAGATGCGAGAGTGCGGGGTGCAGGGGCGGCGGCACGTGCCTTCGGCGGCCCCTTTGACCTGCCGACAAAGGGACTTCCCGAATCTTCTAGTACTCGAACCAGCCTAGCCTCTTCAACGCGGGAACTTATAAAAGGAGGCCGCGCTGCCGAGTTAGTCAGTTTTGGGTCCGATGATACTGCGTGCGAGTGACCAGTTACCGGTGACAGTGACAGTGATAGTGCTCAGTGACAGTGACAGTGCATAGTGACAGTGTTTAGTGACAGTATCGAATAAGATTATTAGAATAACTAGCTGTAAGTAGCAATTTAAGTTTATTGTATCCGAGATAGGTTTGATAGGCTTAGCTGGTTTAGATAGATACTTAACTAATTGTAAGTACTAGATTAGTTAATAAATAGTAGTTAGTTTATGAAATCGCCAGTGTTATTATTTTAGAATACCGTAGGCCTGTACCAATAGGAAAGAGGTGAATCCCTGGAATAGTGGCACTATCCGTTGACCTCAAAACGAACTCAGTTTACTTTGTTTCCAATTAAACATATGGAAATGGTTTGAAGAACTTCTAAAGGTTAACCAAGGATTGTAGCATTTAATTTATATCCCCAGGAAAGTCATGAGATTTTACATAAAAATGCAAACAAATTGTGACGTTCTAAAAGATCGTCATGAAGCTCGTATGTAGCCTCCAGATGTTCATAAGTATACAGGGTGGAAGGAAGTTAGTGTTAAAAAATTTTATGTGATAAACTACATGGTATTTCTGACAAAATGACACAAATATAAGTTACCATAACCTTGCAATAAGTGAATAATGGATAAAATAAGATTTTTCAAAATTGTTGTCCTTACTCAGATTAAATGGCTATAAGTGCATCAAACATTGTGTTTCCATGGATTTTATTCCAATATTTAGAATCCTAGTAAAATTTTCAATAAGAATAATACATAAATATTCAGTTTCAATACCCTTACAAACTCTTTATTTTATAATTAAAGTCTAGGTTTGTGTTTTTTGAGAAAATGTAAATTAAGTTTGAAGCGGTTTTTCTATGTTATACTGGACTGGAGAATGTATCAAATATCATAGAAAACTTTCCTTTTAATAAGCTTTAAAATGATGAATAAAAACCTACAATTGCTCTTATTCATTATTCATAGATTTAACAGTATGTGGAGAAAAACAGGGTAAGGCTGAAGTGTCTTTTCTAAAAAAAAATCCCTTATGTCCCTTGATAAAATGGCTATAACTGCACTAAAAACCACGTTATTGTGGATTTTATTACCATTTTCAGAATCTTCGTAAAATTATTAAAAAGAATATTAAAGTATAATAAGGACGAGCCATCATTTGGAACTTCTGTTTCATGGTTTAAGTTTGAAATTTTGTTTTTTACGAACACTAACTGAAGCTCACGACATTAGTTTTATGTCTTATTTGACTTAAGAGTGTGTTAAAAATTATCAAAAGATTCTTCATTTAATAAGCTTTCAAATGACATACTACACTTCAGGTTTTATTGACAATGAAACTGAAATATTATGTCATTTTAAAAAGTAGGTAAGTTTATGGTATAAAGCTAATGAAGCAAGCACTTTTAGCTAATAAGCACTTTTAAAGCTAATGAAAGAGAAACTCTGCCATGATTTTGCCTCATCACAATTTATTAGTAATACATTGTAAATACCCGTATAATATCTTAAGTGTAGTATATCATTTGAAAGCTTATTAAAAGGAGACTTTTTGATAATATTCAACACATTCTCAAGTCAAATATGACATAAAACTACTGTCATAAGCTTTAATTTGTGTTCGTAAAAAACAATTTTTCAAACTTAAACCATAAAACAGAAGTTCAAAATGATGACTTGTCCTGACTATACTGTAATATTCTTCTTAATAATTTTACGAGGATTCTGAAAATGTTAATAAAATCCACAGTAACATGGTTTTTAGTGCAGTTATAGCTATTTTATCAAGGGACATACGGTTTTTTTTCAGAAAAGAAACTTCAGCCTTACCCTGTTTTTCTCCACATACTGTTTAATCTATGAATAATGAATAAGAGCAATAGTAGGTTTTTATACATCATTTTGAAGGTTATTAAAAGCGCAAGTTTTCTATTATATTTGACACATTCTCCAGTCCAGTATAACATAGAAAACCCGCTTCAAACTTAATTTACATTTTCTCAAAAAACACAAATCTAGACTTCAATTATAAAACAAGAGTTTGTAAGGGTATTGAAACTGAATATTTATGTATTATTCTTATTGAAAATTTTATGAGGATTCTAAATATTGGAATAAAATCCACAAAACACAATTTTTGATGCACTTATAACCATTTAATCTGAGTAAGGACAACAATTTTGAAAAAAATCTTATTTTATCCATTATTCACTTATTGCAAGGTTCTGGAAACTTATATTTGTACCATTTTGTCAGAAATACCATGTAGTTTATCACGTAAAATTTTTTAACACTAACTTCCTTCCACCCTGTATATTAGACGGTCAGAGGGTACTTACTATGGAAACTTCCAATTGAAGCTACATTTTTTACCTAATAGGCAAAAATTTAAGGAATAAATCAGAATATGGTCTCTCATTGACGATTACACCCTCCACGCTAGAGCCACCCCATACGGGAGTTAAGTTTGGAGACCACCAGCTCAATGAATAGTTAATATTGAGAATTTTACCTTACGTCCCACACGTTTTCATAATTGCCCGGGAGTAAATGCTGCTTCATGTTTATAGATTCAAGATTCAATTTACTTTTATTAGCCAAATTTAAAGTTGATGCTGCACTCAATTGCTGTTACTGCAGCACACTCTTGTTACTCGGCCAAAAGTATGAACATTTCCGATCGCACATAAACTGGCAGAGCTATAAACCTTCAAAATGCTAAGTTTTCTCTTTACTTACAGTCTGCGCTTATCGGTTGTGTTAATATTAAAAATCACTTGGCTTTAAATCAGTATCAAATACTACTAAAATAAACAAAACAGACATATGTAATTTTCAATGTTTTTAAAATGGTGAGTATAGATATTAATACCCCCGTTGTAGTAGACCTGCATACTCAGCGAATTTCAAATGCAAAAAAAATTTCAACCAACACAGCGAGATATGACATGTTTGTGTAATCTCCATAAGAATAACATGGGGAAAGAGTATGCAGGTTTGCTGCCACAAAAATGAAAATTTTGGTGATTTTAGACCAAATACATTACTCCTCATCTAGATGAAGCCACAAACCAAGTTATATTAAGATATATTGAGAAATAAACGAGATATAGAATTTTACTTATTTCCCATAAGGTTAACATAGGGACAACGCATTGTGTTTACCACTTTCAATATCTCGGTAACCAACGGACATAAAGCGATGATTCAAAATATTAAGTTGTTTGTTTTTTCGAGCTAAATTCAATGGTGCTAACAACAATTTTATTAATTTTATTTTTTTATGTGAAAAACCCAAAAACCCATTTTTGGGGATGTTTATCCCCGTTTACCCCCCCTTCCAGTGGTCCGATCGGGCTGGTTTTCTAACTCGTCCGAATAATTACTACTTTACCCGCCTTTGCCAAATTTCATTCCGATTGGACTATTTTTGTGAGCGCTATCGTGCTTACAGACTTATATATATATTATAGAAATTTGAACGAATGGTGTTTTTTGCTTCTGGGGGCTCCAAAAAGAAAAGTTATCATGGTCTTGGGCTTAGGTCTTACCATGAGACCTACGGTAATAGCTTCTTCCCTAGGGGAAATTCGCTAAAAGCCCTTAAATTATTAAATTAGAAAATTCCAAAGTAAAATACCCCCGTTGCAGCAGACCTGCATACTCAGCGGATTTCAAATGTAAAAAAATATTTTCATCCAACATAGCGAGATATGACATGTTTTTGTAATCTCTATAAGAATAACATGGAGAACGAGTATGTAGGTTTGCTGCTACAGTCATGTTAAAACTGGGTGGTTTTATTTCGATATTTAGTAGATCTTATGTAGAAGAAGCCATATACCAAGTTTTAACAAGATATGTTTAGAAATAACGAAGATATGGATTTTTTTATTGCCCATAAGGATAACATGCGATAACTATACGATTTTGAGAAGTGATAGAAATGAGATGATTGCTCGGAAGGGCAGGGGAGGAGGGGTTTTGTTATCAGTAAATAATATTATCAAGAGTCAAAGGTTACAAGAAATGGAAATAGATTCAGTGGTTAGTATTTGGGCTCGTTTGAAAATTAGTAGTACTAAATCTTTAATATTAGCTTTAGTTTATTTTACACCAAACACGCATGTTAGTATTTATAAATCGTTTTTCGATAAATTAGATTCATTGGTTATCAAACATGAGCAAATAATAGTAGTTGGGGATTTTAATTTGCACGTTTTGGCTCAGGGTTGTATGATTTAGCGCTTGGCAAAGAAATTTGTAAACAGTTACTGTTCTGCTGTAGGTTACATAATTTAACATTAAAGAATGATATACTAAATGTATTAGAAAAAACTTTAGATTTAGTTTTAAGCCATATTGGTGATTTAACTGTTTCACAGGAGTTGAATCTGCTTGTAAAGATAGATAGTTACCACCCAGCATTATTATTGGAATGGAAGGTGATAAATAGGTGTAATTCTGGCACTATTAATTCTAGAAAATCCAAGTATAACTTTGCAAAAGCGGACTTCTTGAAAATTTACCAGGATATATCAAAGACTGATTGGTCTGAACTGTTAAAAGTTGTTGATTTGAACGTGTTTGTGAAATTATTATATGACAGGTTGCATTACATTTTAGATTGTCATGTCCCAGTAGCTAGAAGCGTCTCCCATAAATATCCTTCGTGGTTTTCTTACGATTTAAAGATCATGTTAAAAAAGAAGGAAAAACTGCGTGGGCGTTTAAATTAATTTCAAATGCCTCATCTTTATGTTCAGTTCAGCCAGTTAAGAGCAGAAATTAAATTTAAAATAAAGCTAGATTACGACACTTTTATTCACAATATCGAAACTGATTTGATTAATGATCCGAAATCGTTTTGGGGTGTGATAAAAAATTGCGAGCGTGCGATTTTACAAACACAACGTATCGGGGAGATAAGAAAATCGAAGGGAGCGATAAGATAGCGGAGGCGCTTGCCGAATATTTTCATTCTGTTTACGAATCCAACGACCTTGACCTTGACGACCTTGTCCGCCAGGCCCGCCGCTCACCAGTTATGGAAAATGTTCACGGTTTATTCATTAATAGAGTCAGCGAAACTGAGGTTTTGAATGCATTAAATAAATTAAAATACCCCCGTCGCAGCAGACCTGCGTACTCAGCGAATTTCCATAGGATTTATTTTGTATATGTGAGCATTCAACTTGTTTGAAGGAAGTATCATTTGAATACGTTAAGTAAATAAAATACTAAAAATGCATACTTAATCATTCATGAGCTTTAGACATGAGGAGAATTAACAAAGAGACCATATTGGTTTTCATTAGTAATACATACACTTTTGTATTTTATATAATTCTTAGTCTTTTAATTTTTAATAACTGTAATCTTGTTATAGAATATAAATGTCAACAAACATATAACCAAAGAACTCAAAACACTCAAAACAAACAAATAATTTAATCTAATGAAAAAATTCAATTCAATCATATGGTCAGTTTTATAGTAATTAAAACATCCCTGTTGCAACAGACCTACATCTGCAGCCAATTTCAATAAAACATATTATCAATTCTCATAATTGTAAACATACCATATATTATGCTACATTTTCAGGCAGTTTAGACCAAGACATCCCCCCCTCCAAATGCTCTCACTTTCTTTATTAAATTTAAAAATAATTTGTACTTTTTTATATAGTATATATTTTCTGCAAAATCTTGATCAATGAACTCTAACTATTCAAAATAAACAGAAATAAAATATTCAACACCTACAAATTTAATCATATGTTCAGAATTATATTTTTTTAAATCTCAAATCAGGGTGACTATTCTTTTTGGAGGGAAAAATTAAAAACAATATTGGACAACGTACTGTGTTTAGCACATCAAATATTATCCAAAATCTAAGCAACGGATTGGCATAGAATAATAATTCAAAATGCTAAATTGTTTGTTTTTTAAGCTGAATTCAATTTTGACAATTAAGTTTAAACATTATTAGTAAATCTTGAAAATAAATTTTATTTTGTGAAAAAAACCTTCTTAGAGTAAATCAATCTTGCTGGTTTTCGAACTCGAAGTCATGAATGACGCTTTATACGTTTGTTCCAAATTTTATCAAGATCGGACCTTTTTTACAAAAGTTATCGCGCCTACGGACAGGTATATATATATATATATATATATATCTAACATTATGGCTGCCATAAGAATTCACGGGGCTATGGCTGCCACCAGTAATTGTAAAGTATACAAAAATTTAAAGTGCTCAATATGATTGAGCTGGTTTTATTATGTGTACCCAGGGTTTAGATTTTTATTTATCGAAATGAAACAGTCCTAATTAGAAACGATGTATTGTAGCTGCCATAAGTTTTGGTGGTTTGCGGCGCAGCTTTGTATATGGCTGCCATAAGACTGTTTTAACACATATACTTCATAAGTTTGTTGGTATTACGGCTGCCAACAGTGTTGCCAGTTCTTGGCGAGTATAAAATGATTCACTGTGGCTGCCACAGTAAGGTCACTACTTCCAGCTGATATTGGAATTGGTTGGAAAAATCCCCACCCCCCAAAAACATTTTTGGAGGGTTGTGCCTTGATGATGACAACAATAAATTATTATTTTTTTATCTTTTAAGTAGTTAATATGTGTTCTGGTGGTTCTTATTCGATTTTAATGTGAATTGCCAAACACAGAAAATACTAAATTTTAATTGACGGACAGCATTTTTTAATTTTTGAATGGCTGCCATTTTGGAGCGGAGCATGATATCGACCTCCGGTTTGCGGCAATGTGTTTCTTTTAACAAGCCCTTTAAAATAAGCAGTCGCACGATGGGGGTTTACGTTAAAGATTTCGAGGCTACCCCCCCAAAATCCAATTTTGGGAGCATGGGCAGAAATTACACATACCGGTACATCAAAAAGTAGTTTGTTTTAGTACCAAAAGGTATAAAAAATTGTTTTGATATCTGGCTTACTTTAAAAGATATAAACCGTTCCGGGACTTTTGGGATACACAGTAAACTGCTCATGTTAATGTTGTTTTTATTACATTTTGTATGACAAAATAAAAAGACAACCCAAATTTACGTAATATATATTTTGAAATTTTTAATTAGATTCAATCAGCTTAAAGATTAATGTTCATTTTTAGTTTTGGTTTAGTCAGTCAAAGTTCGCATTTTACTGAAGTCAAAGTTTATGTCTTCGAGGTTAATATTTGGCTAAAAATACGAAAACACTAATTCCGGAACAATCAGTAAGCCTAAAGAGTTAAGCTTTAGTTTTCATTGAGGCAGTCCTTACAGAAATTAACTTCAATATAAATAAACTAGGAACCTACACAGAACGTTATGGTTATATTTTCTGAAGACGGCTTGCTTGTAGGTAGTCAGCTTGATTACTAATTAATTTTGAGTTTACATTAAAGATATAGTTCCACCTGTAATACAACGGTACTTATGGGTCGAAAATTATGACTCCATCGTTTGCTACCTTTTGCTTCCCCTTAAGAATAATTTCATTTTTATAACGGGATCGTAAAACGATGTATGTATTAATCTGTTTTGCTGTCACCGTTCGTCAGCAAAATACTAAACTGTAGCTTACCATACGGTAGGTGTCAGCAAATCTAATTTAGTGAATGAGTAAATGAAAAAGTGCTTTTAAAAAAATATACATCACAGTACAGAAAAAGATAAAATGACACTTGAGAACAATGTTTATCAAATAGGCCTCTAACCGTCTGATCGGTTGGCAAAACACTGCAACCGTCTACAATAGTAATTCATTCATTCATTTGGAAGGACGGACCGAAGTTCCAAGGCACTTCAGCCACGTTGCGCATCCATAACAGTAATTAAAATCAATAATGAATAATTGATAGCTACGAGAAAAGGTAAAAGATTATTAAGATAAATGATAATAACAATAATCCTAACATATTTCTCTTCTAAGAAAAAAATACCCCCGTTGCAGCAGTCCTGCATACTCAGCGAATTTCAAGTGCATAAATAAATAATTTAATTGAAGTCTCGCATCAAGTAAAATCAATATACATTCAAAAGAAAGCGTGCAAAAATACTCTCCTAGTGGCTTTTAAGATCAACAGGCTATAAAAAATAATAGCATATACTTGGCACGAAAATGCAATGTTCAAAACTTCAAAACAGCTGGCTTTTCCAATTTAATCGTATGGGGAAATGACCAGCTGTTTAAGTTTGAGTAAAAAATTTCATAAACATCATCAGTAAAAATCTGTATTCGCTATAGTACATTTATTTGACATATTTAGTTATCTGGCCTTTAAGTAAGCCATATGTCTTTATCCACCATGTGGCTTTGAATCAAACATCAGCTCACATGTTTTAATGTAAACAAAGCAGACGTTTTAGATCCCAATGCTACTTCCCAATGCTACTTAAATGGCAGTTATTTTATGTTATTTTCTGTTATCTAGCAAACTTTAAGAAATTGCAGTACTTTTCCTGAGTTCCTGACATTAAAACATTTAATTTGAGCCCTGTTCCCTCATCCTGTGATTTGCCAAATGCCCACAATTGGTATTCAAAAATAAATTATTCTTCATAAGATTAGTATGGAAAAATGCAGGTTTGCTGCCACAGAAATTTGAAAATGAGGTATTATAGGTTACAATCCAATATATCTAAACTATATAAAGCCACATAACATGTTTTATCAAGATATGCTGAGGAATAAGAAAGCTACGGTATCCAATTGCATTTACCTCTCATAAGGTTAACATTGGGAAAGAGAGTACACAGGTTTGCTGCCTCAGGAATTTGATGATTTGGATATTTTAAGCCATAATCAAGTAGATATTAACTGTATGAAGCCTCATGCCATTTCTTATCAGTATATTTTGAGAAATGAGCGAACTACACAACTTATTTTATTACCCATAAGGTTAGCATGTAGAATGAGTATGCAGGTTTGCTGCAACAGGTATGTTAAAACTGGTTAGTTTTAATTCATTATTTAGTATATCTTAACTAGAGGAAGGCGTATACCAAGTTTTGTGAAGAAATGTAAAAAAATAAGTAAGATATAGAATTTTTTTATTTCCCATAAGGATAACATGCGGAATGATTATGCAGGTTTGCTGCCACAAAAATTGAAATTTCGGGGATTTTTGACTAAAATACATTATATCTCATCTAGATGAAGCCACAAACCAAGTTTAATTAAGATATGTTGAGAAATGAGCGAGATATAGAATTTTACTTATTCCCCATAAGGTTAACATTGGGACAACGTACTGTGTTTACCACTTTCAATATCTCGGTAACCAATGGACATAGAGCAATGATTCAAAATACTAAATTGTTTGTTTTTTTTAGGTGAATCCAATGGTGCCAAACAAAAATTTGATTAATTTCATTTTTTATGTAAAAACCCCAAAAAACCCATTTTTGGGGGGGGTTATTCCCTCTTTACCTCCCCTTCCGATGGTCCGATCGGGCTGGTTTACGAACTTGTCCAATCGATCACACTTTACATGTCTGTACCAAATTTCATTAAGATCGGACCATATTTACGGCCGCTATCGTGCTCACAGACACATATATATATAGATAGATAGATAGATAGATAGATAGATAGATAGATAGATAGATAGATAGATAGATATAAATTCGAACGAATGGTGTTTTTTGCTTCTGGTGGCCCCAAAACGAAAAGTTATCATGGTCTCGGGCTTAGGTCTTACCATGAGACCTACGGTAATAGCTTCTTCCCTATAGGGGAAATTCGCTAAAACACCAAAATATTGTTTTTAATCAAACTAGTTTCAATTATAAAATATTGTATTTACAAATTATTCTTAAAAAATTAAATTCTTGTACCATTCCACACCTATACCGCCATGCTTCCTTCAAATAATTACTTATTACGCCAATCCCACCAAATAAAAATGTCAAAGTATTCGAAATCATTTAAATTTTTCAACGAGCCAAAACTCTCTAAAAGGCGCTAAAATAGGACACATAGCAATAAATATTGTTTAGTTTTCATTGAATTGTACAAAGGGCAATTATAAGTTTTTCTTCTCAAGGCTTGAAATTTGAATTTGTCAATTAATTCTGTTCTTGATTTGATCACCGGAGATATTATAGTAAGACGCTCGCTGGCATATTCGGCGATTCGAGGGTACCCTAAAACTAGACCGCTATTCAAGCGGCAATACTTAGGTACTCCGTGGCATAAATCCTTACTTTCCCTCCTGCCAGCTTCTTGGAGTCGGCGACCATGGGAGGGGGGAGTTTCTAGTGGTTAAACCTATACCAACCCCATTGACAGAAGCAGTGATAAAATAACTGTAAAGCGCAGAAGTTTAACATCTTGTCTCTTTAACTATCTACCGCTTGCATGTTTGTCGCAGTTACGACATAACTAATTGACACACGGAGCGGAGAAATCAGTTGTTTATTAAAATATAATTGACCGAAAACAGTATTAAGGAATAGTAATATCCTTAAAAGTATTAAGGAAGTTATACCACATTGCTTTTTTGCGCGTAAAACCCAAATTACGTTGACTCAGATTAGGAGTCAGCTTGGTTTTTTTTTTGGGGGGGGGGGACTAACTGCGTGTTTTTATTCCTTTTGTTTACCTAAACACTTTTCTATTATAATTAAATAAATAAATAAATCGTTTATTTCTCAATAAATCAGTACATAGTTTTACAATATTACAAAGCATAATCATTATATATGAAAAACAGAAATTGCAAAAATCAATAACTTTAAATACATTATTGAGAAATAATAGGAGTCCCATAGAAAAATTCCGAGGCGGGACCTCCCTCACATAAATGTTAAAACAATTCCGGAGGAAGGCTTCCAAACTCCCTTCCTAAGGGAGGAGTTATTCCTAAGTTCTTTACGGTGTGGTTTTAGCCCCCCCCCCAAACAAAAAATTGTCCTATGTAATGCCAAAGAGGACCCAGCAGAAATATGGCCCCAGGTGCCAAATCTCATCGAGGCGGTATCAGGGCAATGGCAATAAAATTATAAGTGTCATGTGTACAGTAGAGTATCATGAAGTAAAACTTTCTGAAGGAATTATGTTTTTCTCCAATGCTAAGCCGCAAATCAAATTTTAAATATGTTTGAAGTTTATAGAATTACTTCACAATATTATAAAGATAAAATATGCGGAGAGAGATAGATTATTATGCTACGTAATTGTGGCTGCTGTATTTGGCAGCCACAATTCACAACTAGCAGAAGTATGACTCATCTTGCAATGTTGCCAAATCTCGGCAGCCATAATACACATTTTTTCTGAAGTATATACGAATTGGGTATATACAGCTGCCACACTAGCGCTTCAAGCGGACATTCGTAGAACTAAAAATATACGGCATTTCAGCTAAATTCAAGCCTGCGGCTGCCATATACAGATTTTAAGAAATTTGTGTCTAAATGATTGTCTGGATGTGATAATGTTGAATAACATGGAATGTAACTATGGCTGCCGTATACGGCAGCCACAGTCACCCGGCAGCCATAGTTAATACAATTTTCCCCATTTACGGCAGCCACATTTCATCACGTATGTCTATATATATATATATATATATATATATATGTGTATATATGTATATACATACATATATATGAAAATGAACGAACTGTGTTTTTGGGGTCTGGGGACCTCAAAATGAAAAAATAACATGGTCCCGGGCTTAAGTCTCACCATGCCGCCTACGGTAATAGCTACTTCCCTATAGAGGAAATTCGCTAAAACAAACGCTCATAAGAACCAGATAACTTACCTCCATATATTTTAAAAGCATGTGCTGATTTGTTTGTTAAGCCTCTGCATCACATATTCAATCTTTCATTATGTAATATGTTTCCCTGATGTTTGGAAAGTTGCAAAAGTAGTTCCTATTCCGAAAAAAGGAGCTAAAGAAGATATTTCTAACCACAGACCAATTGCTGATATTTCTTCTCCTGCACTGTAAAAAATTTGAGTGTGATTTTAACACGAAATAGTGTGCTAAGTTGATTGTGTTAGAATTTAACACAAGCACGTGTAAATTCGGATAATAGTTACACGCCGTCGTTGTGTTGGAATAAGAACGTGTTGATTCCATAAATTCAACACCCATATTGTGTGTTAATACTGCAGTGTGTCATTTTGACCAACGCCTGTGTTAAATTTTTGACGCCGCATCGTTTGCCCGCCCCGGCCATCTTGTTTGTTTGTGTCTCAGCAGAATAAAATGTTCACGAAGAAAGAAGGAAATTACTTTTTCTTCGGCATTCTTTTTAAATTTAAGATGGGAGGTAAGTTTTACAGTGAGAGAGGATAGTGTTCGTAATAGCTCACAATGAAAATTTGGAAATTCGGCGTTAAGGGTAGGCCGGTAGGCCTACTTAGAGACATAGGAGGCGAGAATGATGACTTAAATTACACTGAAAATATTGTAACGCGCAATATAACATCATAACACATAGGGTATATTACAGTTAAGAGGGTGGAAAAGCCAATTTCCAATTTGGAAGATTGGGGACTCCCAAGTTTCCAAATTCTAAATCCTAAAACCTCTCATCCTCGTTTTTACGATATTTATAAGTGCGTGATATACTACTGTGCATGTGCACAGTATTTCCTAAGCGTCGATAGCTCAATGGTTAAGAATGCGACTCTCACCTGGGAGGCCGGGGTTCGAGACCCGCAACACCCGATACTTATTGCTAACTTTAACACAAAAGTTGTGTCAATTCAGCACATCAGTGTGTTGAAATATCAACACTGTCTTTCTGTGTTAGCTACTAACACAATCTATTGTGTTAAAAAGTAACACAGTTTAAGGTGTTGTTTCTGACACAGGGGAGGTGGTGTCAATATAACACATAGTTTGTGTGGACCTGCTGTGACTAAGGGACTGTGTTGATTTTGTGTTGATTTGACACACAAATTTTTTACAGTGTGCTAAAGTATTTGAGTGTATATTGTACAGCAGGTTGTTTGCGCATGTCAAAAATTTCATCACTCCATTCCAACCTGGATTTTTCCCTGGCAGATCAATCAATTCTAACTTAATTAATTTCTGCAAGTACACAATGGATCTTTTTGACAAAAATATTCATGTTGATTGCATTTATACAGATTTTGAAAAAGCATTTGATAGAGTTAATCACTTGAAGTTGCTGTCTGTCCTGTGATACTGGAATTACAAAGATGAAGCAATTAGCAAGACGATATGTATTTTGGGAAGGCCTGGACAAAGACATTGAGCGAATGGTTCGGGGATGTACTGAATGCGCTCTTATCAGACACAACCCTCCGAAAGCTCAGGTACACCCTTGGGATGACCCAGATAACAACTGGCAACGTCTCCATATAGACTACGCGGGACCAATAGATGGAAACTGTTTTTTACTTTGTGTTTATGCACACAGGTTTGCTGCCTCAGGAATTTGATGATATATTTGGGTATTTTAAGCCATAATTGATTTCTTGATATATATATATATATATATATATATATCTAGAAATTTGAACTAATGAAGTTTTTCGCTTCTGGGGGCCCCAAAACGAAACGTTATCATGGTCTTCGGCTTAGGTCTTACCATGAGACCTACGGTAATAGCTTCCTCCCTATAGGGGAAATTCGCTAAAAAGACCGACTTACAAATTAATCGTGTAATATTTCGGTTTACACCATCTTCAAACACTTTACAAAAAAAATTTTCTTATATATATATATATATTCAAATTTTTATATAGATATATCAAAATTTGAACGAATGGCGTTTTTTGCTTCTGGAGGACCCAAAACGAAAAGTTATCATGGTCTTAAGATTAGATCTTAACATGAGACCTTCGGTAATAGCTTCTTCCCTATAGGGGAAATTCGCTAAAACAGTTATTTGTTATAGTAATTTCAACCTGTATTTAAAGCTAAACTTTAAATAAACCTCATTATATATAAACATCTATCATATGGTTTTAAACCAAGAATAAGCAAAACATGTTTTAATGTAAACTAAGCAGATGTTTTTTAGATTCCAATGGTTTTTAAATGGCAGATAGTTTATGTTATATCTAATTTTCTGGAGAATTTCAAGCAATTTTAGTATTTTTCCCGCCATTACGGAATAGAGACCTTTAACTTGAGCCCTCTCTCATCTTTCTACGACTTGCCGGACGCCCACAATTGACGCAAAGAATTGCCTTACGAAATTAAATATATGATACGTTAATATTTTCTTCCCTGTTATAAATGGAATTAGATTTTTTAACTCTGGATTTATTTTAACGATTTAGGTGTCAGTAAAAGAATTTTGAAACAGATATTCTAGAACGCCTCAGAGTTTTAAGATAGGGCATCACTTAAGTACAATAGAGGGCTAAATCTTAGGAACATTAGTAGTATATTTCCGGGGGGGGGGGTTGAAAAAGCGCGATCCCTCTCTTTTATCTCTGGCATGTTATGGTACAATTACCTTATATCGTCCTTGTATACTAACTTTGGTCTTTACTGCCCAATTTGTCTAATACTTGGATATGTTGGTGCATTTGTAAATACCATCTGTTCTGTATATTTTAAAATGTTAATTGTTTGATTTGTCTAATATTTGGATATGTTGTTAAACCAAGCAAGTGAACTTGTAGATCGTATAGACTAATTCTATCTACCCTATATATTTTAAAATATAAAATTATAAAATTAGGTAAAAATGCTAACTTTTGCCTCTGTTAACAGATTTGTCTAATATTTAGGTATGTTTTTAATCTAGGCTAGTGCATGTATAAATTATATATATTATTTTTATTTAGCCCGTATAATTTTAAATGTAAAATTATAAAATAGACCTAAAATATCAAATGTCCTATTTGTTGTCTGATTTGTCTAATATTTGGGTATGATATTAACTTAAGCTAGAATATTTGTAAATGATATATATTAATCCTATCTGCTCTGTATATTTTAAAATATAAATCTATAAAATGAGCTAAAAATATTAACTTTGATGTTTATAGTTTGATTTGTCTAATATTTGGGTATGTTGTTAACTTAAGTAGGTGCATCTGTAAATGGTGTGTTTTATTTCTATCTAACGTATATTTTTAAATATAAAATTATAAAACAGGTCAAAAATATTAACTTTGGTCTTTATTACCTAATTTGTCTAATACTTGGATATGTTGTTCAGCTAAGTAAGTGAATTTGGAAATAGGCATATAGCCTGTATATATACAGGTGCCATTTTAAATCTACCCTGTATATTTTAAATGGTAAAATTATAAAATGGGTTAAATTATCAACATTGCTATTTATTGCCTGATTTGTCTAATATTTGGGTATGTTTTTAATCTAGGCTAGTGTATGTGTAAATGATATATATTATTTTTATTTAGCTCGTATAATTTTAAATGTAAAATTATAAAATAGGCCAAAAATATCAACTGTTCTATTTGTTGTCTGATTTGTCTAATATTTGTGTATGATGTTAACTTAAGCTAGAATATTCGTAAATGATATATATTAATCCTATCTGCTCTGTATATTTTAAAATATAAAATTATAAAATGGGCTAAAAATATTAACTTTTATGTTTATCGTTCTATTTGTTTAATATTTGAGTATGTTGTTAAAATAAGTAAGTGCATGATAAATAGAGTATATTAACTATATTTACTTTGTATATTCCAAATTATAAATTTGTAAAATAGGTTAAAAATACTAACTTTGGGCTTTATTGTCCGATTCGTTTATTATTTGGATATGTTGTTAACTTGTAAATAGCATTAATTAATTAAATCTACCTTGTATATTTTAAAGTAATAAATAAGTTTTAAATTTAGGTAATAATAATTTAGGTCTGTAATTTGAATATGTTGTAGTCTTAATTAAGTGGATGTGTAAATGGTATATAATAGTCCTATCTAACTTGTATATTTTTAATAATCAAATTATCAACTTTGCCATTTATTGTCTGATTTGTCTAATATTTGGGTATTTTGTTAACTTAAGCTAGTATATTTGTAAATGACATATTAATCTTATCCGCTCTGTATGTAAAATTACAAAATTGGGTAAAAATATTAAATTTGATGTTTACAATTTGAGCTGTATAATACCATAGAAAAATAAACAGGAACAGAAGCGCCACGCAATGTTAATATTTGTAATCATTTTTTGGTTAAAAAACCGGCCAGATCATAGATGGCGCTGGTAGTCGAACCGGCCAAGCAGCGTTGCCACGCTGAACGCTCTGGCCGGCTGGCCGGCCGGCTCAGCCGGCCAGGGAGAAATTCCCTCGCCGCGCCGCGTCGCGCCGCACCAGGGCGCCGCGCCGCACAGTGGTCCAGACATACTTTTCAATGATAGAATCAACACGTGCGAAATTAATAATCAGAAAAATACTAATAAAAAATATCTTCTCCAAGTACTATTGGTAATTATAGGACTCAAAGACAAATTAAATTGCTTATTTAGTTACCAACTTTCTTGTTATTGTAATTTTTTAACTGTTGTTTATGCTATTTATATTGTGATAGCTAATGATTATCATTACATTTAATTCATTGAGATTTGAGAATAGAAATTAATTTACTATAAAATAAACTGTGATACCAACAAACTTTTAGAATTAAAAATAAATTTAAACCCAAATATTTAAAATCCGACCCATCATTGTCACATATCCCTCAATACATGAATTGAGACTACTTACATTTAACAATGCAATAGCTTTTGTCAGGAGTGTTTTCTATTTCTTTTGGGATGTTTCCTCAAATTGCTTATGAATAAGACTGATGACACTAGGAGGTCATTTTTTCGCGAGCGTTTTCTCACGGCCACAGATAACGTATTTACGTTCTATGTGACACGGCACTGACGCCCTTACTTTCGACCCCTCAGTCACATAGTCAACTACATTAATATATTTCCAAGTGATCGTATGTTTTGTGAGTTATAATAGTTTCAACGTCAGAGTGATTGTAGTGTCATGGAGCGAAAGACTACAACAGTTTGTAGCTACAGAAAATGTAAAAATTCGTATAAGAAAAGGAAGGATCTACGAATGTTTAGATTTCCAAAAAAATCTGTCTTATGAATGGGTACAGAATTCTGGTAAGTACACCCTTTTCTGTAACTATTTAAATCATTTTATTTTACGACATTTCCCAGTTTTTTTTAACAAAAAACATTTTTTTCGTACTGTATGACCTGATTTTTAAATCAGTAATAATCTGGGCTGGAAATCACATTTATTAAGACCGGCTTTGCTGCAACACCCAAGTACTGAGTTTCGTCAATTGCCAAACAAAGTACTCGAAATAACTGATTGTTTTATATTTTTAAAGTTAGGTGAAAAAAATCATTGAAAACAATCGAGAAATTCTTTCTATTTGTTTAAATAAACACTCAGTCGTGAGATCAGGTTAGGACGTTGTATTCCCTCATTGACTTGTCAGGTAACTGCATGTTGTGTAGAGGTCGCAGCGGCGACTTCATACGCCTAAGGTCTTATTTTCGATCCAGACATGTGGAATTAATTTTTTTTGCGACAATTTTACATTAAATTTTGTAGCCGTATACTATTTTAACTATCATAGCCTGAGCTTAGGCAGCATTTAAAGCAGAAATGACTTTTTTAATAAAAAAAATCTTTCTTTTTGGGGGTACATTCGACAGTTTTGATACCATTAAGCACCTTGGGCTAAGCAATTCTCATTACCCAAATGATATTTATTCATTTATTTGAATGGCAAGAGATAAAGTGAAAAGACGGACTTTTTATATTCCAACATGCATTTTGCTTATGTATTTTGCTTCTGCATTTTGCATCTGCTTGCTTTCCTTTCTCATGATATAATAATAATTAACACATATAGTGACATATAGAGCTTACAAATGTTGTGTATCAATGTCTAAACTAAAACACATGAAATTTAAAATTTTTTTAAATTGTAAGTGACATTGTAAGTGTTGCAACTATTTTTGAAAGAAGTATCAAATTTCTTCATTGTACCATTTAAAAATGGCGACTGTTTTTTTGTTTTCAAAGCTAAATATCTTAAATATATTATAAATTTTAAAAAGACAAAAGACAAAATCAGTCATAGTCATTTTAGTCTTTTAAAATGAAAAAGGTTGCAAAAAATGTAATAATTTTAAACATTATAATCTAAAAAATGTTACAGCTTACCAATTACAATTTGATTAATGTTATATAATTTATTTATTCTGTAACTGCTTACGAATTGCAATTTGATTAATGTTGCACAATTTATTTATTTTAATAATTAAAATGTGTGTGGTCCATTAAATTATAAACTTTATAAAAGGAATTATTTATTAAAAACTGGTTTAGCTCTTTTTTACCTATTTGAACAAATTTTTTCATTTAAATAATTTGGTAACTTAATTACTCATTAGTGTTACACCTGCACATGCTGAAAGGTTAGAAAAATTATTTCATCTTTCTTGTTGTGGCCGGAGGGGTATTAGTGTTTCCAATCTCATATAACAAGCCTTTAGGAATATACAAGGTGAATCTTCTAAGCCGTCCACAACGGATTGTAGACGAACAGCTTGACGTACAAAGACGAAGGAGAACATTTCCCCACAAGTTTATACCCAAGGAGGTCATAGGTTCGAATCGTAGAATTTTTAAATGTTCGTCCTATGACCCGGACTTGGATGACCTGCTGGACATGTATGCAATGCCTCAAACCATACCAGCTGTTAATGAAGGTAAATCACTACTATTTTTCGGGACTGTTTACTAATTTTTTACAGTTCTTTAATGCGTTTGATTATCAGTTATTTCTAACAACTGACGGGGAAATAAACGGTATCAGAAAACTGACACATATTTTCTCACTCAAAGTCATTTAAAGCAAAAAACTAAAAAATTATATTATGAAATAAAACAAATTAACGATTAATCATCCCACAAACACATATCTAATTTTATCAAATTCGGTTAGTAATTAACAGAGATGTCGGATTTTTGTTATTAACCATAAAATTTGGATTTTGTTGTTTCTTATGGTTTTTATGGGGTAAATGCCCTTAAAAATAAATAATTTAAAAAAATGGAAAAAAACGCCAAGAGATACCTACCATTGCTTAATATGTACATGCCAAATGTCGTGAAAATCGGACCACTGGTGTGTCTCTAGCTTTGTTTACATCAACACACACAACCCCACTTACAGAAAGACAAACGCCAATCCGAAAACCACTTTTTTGGATTCAGGGAGCACTAAGACGAATATTCCAATTTCAACCCAAACTCGAAAACTTTGCCGAAAACGATACTTTCTCAATTTATTATGTATAGGGGGAGGAAGTAAAAAGTATCCACATTTTTAATTCTTAATTCTTAATTCTTAATCATTCCTAATGAGACAGGTACCTCATGGAGGACGTTACCCTGAATATGAGTGAAGGATGCGTGTGATGATCGTGATTTAAACTAATTAAAACAGTAGTTTAGTAAATAGTTAGTGTGGCCTTGTTTAAGTCATGTTAGGTAATTATTTTATCGAAATTATGAATATAACAAAAGATTTAAATAAATATTTGTTTACGAAATATATCTCAAACTTACTTATCAATTTTTTCGAACGACAAATTCGACGGTAAGTTTCTGTTATACTCAAAAACTCTATAGTAGGCCCTACCTTTTTACTTTTCTACTATACAGGCTGTCCGGAATTTATGGTAAAACATTTTAGTAAATGATAGTAGAGGTAAGAATAAGAAAAAAAGTTCATGTAAACATAGGTCTTAACGTGCTCCGTTTTCCATTTGTGTGTCCGTTTGTGATTTTTACATATATTTAATCATATCTCATGAACCTCTAAATGTACAAACTTCATACTTGGTATACGAATGACCACTATTAAGAACTATTTTTGAAAGAAGTATCAAATTTCTTCATTATACCATTTAAAAATGGCGACTGTTTTTTGTTTTCAAAGCTAAATATCTTAAATATATTATAAATTTTAAAAAGACAAAAGACAAAATCAGTCATAGACAAAAGAGTTGCAAAATTTAATCTAATTAACGCTGATCTTAAGATTATGATAATGGTTAGTCTATGAAGTTCTTTTGTTGATGTATTATAAGGACATATTTACATTCTTTTTAAAATTTACATTTAGTTTAATTTTAGTACCTCATCTGTTTAATTCAGCATGGTACCATATTTATTCATCTATCATCTTTACTAACTATAATTTTGCCAAATTATTTTTTTATTTTGTTAGTAACTATCTTTACTATAATTTTGTATCTTTCAGATGAGAATTTTGTGGAATCTGATCTGGAACATGAAAGTTCTTCCGAAAATGAACAAGAGGACGTGGAGTCTGAAGGTCTAGTACTTCAACAAAGTAACACTGTTACTTTTGGAAGAGTGCTCCCAGATCTACATTGCACATTCTTATTACAAAAAGTATAAGTGTAACGACTGCCTGAAAAAATGTGCAACCTACAATCAGAGCTGAAGAGCAAGAAAGAACTGCTGTTATTAAACTGCACTTTTTCTAATTTTAAAGATGACCCTACCAGTGGCCTCTTGTCGCCCTCAGAAAATCTCGAACACGTCTTCAACACAGCTCTTAAACTGTACAAAAAGACATTTTCCAAAATTGGACATAAATTGGGGTTGTTTAAGCGACTTGTTCGGCTCACCAAGAGCATAGTTTCTTTAGATTATCTGACGTGTGTATCATGTGAAGAGCGCAGCAATTTTATCATAGAAACACTGTTTCGTATACTCATACATAAACAACGCAAATGGGTTTCAAATGGTTTTAAAAACAGTGCACTGGGAAAGATCAAAGTTTTGAAACATGTATAGTTATTGGTTGAAATGTAAAAATACGAAGTAAAAATCACCTATTTTTTCTTTAGAATATGTATTTACTAATTTTCCTGTCGGTGTTCCATAAAGTAAATTAATATCAGGCCTTTAAAAGTAAAGCTTTAACCAATTTTCCTACATGGTTTGGGGTTTTTATAGCCTTGGGTTTTTTTGTAATTATTTACAAAAAAACCCACGCTATCCACCGCGTGACATATCCACCTCCTGGCCAGTTCTTCAGTTAGCTCTGTCTGTTGAGTAACGAACGGCACGGTACGGTGAAGCGGAAGAAGAGCGCGAGTCAGGTTGGCAGCGAGGCGGAGTGATAAGCTGATAAGCTGGCGCAGGGAGGAAGGCTGGCTCCTTGTGGGACATTGGGAATCCCGCGCTGCCCGATATGGCAACAAGGCTCGCCGTAACCCTAACTTAGACGCCGCGCCAGCCCCTACATTTTGGATAATACCACGTACTAACGCGAACGCTTTTTCCCTATCCCGTGGCGCTTCTGTTCCTGTTTATTTTTCTATGATAATACCTGTGTCTGTTTTTAACCTAGGTAAGTGCATGTGTAAATGGCATATATCAATTACATCTATTTTGTATATTATAAACTGAAAATTATAAAAATGGCCTTAAAAATAACTTTGGTGAATATTGGCTGATTTGTCTATAATCTGGGTGTGTTGTTAAACTAAGCAAGTGCATCTGTAAATGGCATGTATTATTCCTATCTATATTGTATATTTTAAAATATAAAATTACAAAACAAGCTAAAAAAGTTAACTTTTATATTTATTTTCTAATTTGTCTATGGTTTGGATATGTTGTAGTCTTAAAAGCATATGTGAGCGGCATAATTTAATTTTATATTCCCTGTATATTTTAACTAGTATAATTACAAAACTTTGTTTAAAAAATTAACTTAGGAGTTTATTGTCTATTTCGTCTATAATTTTAGTATGCTGGTGCACATGTAAATGATATGTATTAATCTTGTTTACTGTGTAAACTTTTATTGTTTATTGTTTAATCTATCTAATGTTTGGATATGTCGTTGTCCTAGACTAGTATATGTGTAACTGCTAACTTTTATTCCCATCAACCCTGTACAATTTAAATTATAAAATTACAGGGTAAAACAACAGGTAAAACAATGATTTTAGATTTTATTGTTCAATTAATCAGAACTTTTGTTTTATGACAGTCCATAGCCAGTACATGTGTAAATTGTCTATAATAATCCTACCTACCGTGTATAATTTAAGTCGTAAAATTATATAAACAGACAAAATATTAACTTTTGCTTTTGTTGCCTTTGTTGATTGATTTATCAAATAATTGGATATGTGTTGGTCGTAAGCTAGTACCCAGTATAATGTAAAAGGATTAAATTACAAATGCAGGTAGCAAATTTAACTGATCTACCTCTAATGTTGGCATGTTGTTAGCCTAAGCAAGTACATGTCTAGTAATAATCCAATGTACCCTGTCTATGTAAAATTTCTGTAAAAAAATGTACGTTGGACTGACACACTTAACTTGACAGACAATTACAAGAATTTACAAAGCTTAAAGCTTGGAAATTATAATTTGATATATAGCAGAACCTGTAGTATTTGTGTAAAACTGTCTATCGGACCTACATACTTAGTCTGGCAGAATAAAAAAAAAATTACAGAATATGTAAAACAATAATAATTATTATTATTTTAGTTCATATTTTCAAAGTAAATATTTTTAGCCCATTTTATAATTTTATATTTTAAAATGTACAGAGCAGATAGGATTAATGTATATAATTTACAAACATACTAGCTTAAGTTAACAACATAGCCAAATATTAGACAAATCAGACAATAAATAGCAAACTTAATAATTTCACCCATTTTAAATCCCTAAGACAGCCACCATACACTAACAACTATTTTAACATAAATACGGTAATACTTATCCTAACAGGGTACTTCCCAATAGGTAGGGAATCCCTGGACAGGGGTACTTCCCTGCAGGTAGGGAATCCCCAAGATCAGAGGTTAGTCCAAAACTAATCCCCATAAGAAATAATATAGGAACACCTGCTAAAAACTATGTAAAAAACTCATTCTACCACTGCTATATGTCATTTAAAAATATACTAACTTAAGATAACAAAATACATAATCATTAAACAAATCATAAATTTAATGGCAAAGTTAGTAATTTAACCCATTTTATAATTTTATTATTTAAAATATACAACATAGATAAAATTAATATACACCATTTACACATGAACTTGCTTAATACTACGACATATCCAAATTATAGACATATCAGACAATAAACAGGATACATAGAAATAATACATGCCACTTAAAAATGCATTTGCTTAATACTACAGCATATCCAAATTATAGATAAAATATCGGTCAATAAAAACCAAAGTTAATTTCCTTTTTTATCTACAATATACAGGGTAAGTACAATTAATATACCATTTACACATGCACTTGCTTAGGTTAACAACATACCCAAATATTAGACAGATCTATTAATAAATACAAAAGTTAACATTTTTATATATTTTTGTAATTTTATATTTCAAAATTTATTGGTAATATTTAATTAGCGTATGCTATTTACAAGTTCAGTTGCTTAGGTTAACAAAACATCCAAATATTAGACATATCAGACAATAAAGCTCAAAGTTAGTATTTTTTAGCCTGTTTTATAATTTTATAATTTGGAACATAAAAAGAAAATGTAGTTAATATACACTATTTAACATGCACTTACTTAGCTTAACAACATACCCAAGTATTAGACAAATCAAACTATAAACATCAAAGTTAATAATTTTGGTCCATTTTAGATTTTATATTTTAAAATACAGAGAGTAAAAGGGATTAATATATATCATTCACAAAATACTAGCTGAAGTTAACAATATACCCAAGTATTAGACAAATCAAACAATAGATATGTAAGTTAATTTTTTTGGCCCATTTTATTATTTTATATTTTAAAATTTATAGAGTAGATAGGATTAATATATAACATTTACAAATATACTAGCTTAAGTTCTACATACCCAAATATTAGACAAATCAGGCAATAAATAGCTAAGTTGATGATTACACCCATTTTATAATTTTACCATTTAAAATAGACAGGGTAGATTTGATTAATATATGCTATTTCCAAATTTACTTACTTAGCTGAACAACATATCCAAGTATTAGACAAATCAGACAATAAAGACCAAAGTTAATATTTTTGACCTATTTTATAATTTTATTTTTTAAAATATACAAGTTAGATAGAAATACAACACACCACACCCTCTAGGTAGGGTATGTTTGACGCACCTACTAAGGTTAACAACATACCCAAATATTAGACAAATCAAACTATAAACATCAAAGTTAATATTTTTAGCTCATTTTATAATTTTATATTTTAAAATATACAGAGCAGATAGGATTAATATATATCATTTACAAATATTCTAGCTTAAGTTAACATAATACCCAAATATTAGACAAATCAGACAACAAATAGGAAAGTTGATATTTTTGGCCTATTTTATAATTTTACATTTAAAATTATACGGGCTAAATAAAAATAATATATATCATTTATACATGCACTAGCATAGATTAATAACATACCCAAATATTAGACAAATCTGTTAAAAAAATCAAAAGTTAGCAGTTTTACCTAATTTTGTAATTTTATATTTTAAAAGATATAGGGTACATAGAATTAGTTTATACGATTTACAAGTGCACTTGCTTAGTTTAATAACATACCCAACTATTAGACAAATCAAACAATTAACATTTTAAAATATACAGAACAGATGGTATTTACAAATGCACCAACATATCCAAGTATTAGACAAATTGGGCAGTAAAGACCAAAGTTAGTATACAAGGGCGATATAAGGTAATTATTGTACCATAACATACCAGAGATAAAAATGTGACGATCAAAAAAAGTTACTCCATAAACGGACGTGCTTTTTCAACCCCCCCGGAAATATACTACTAACATTTGCGCCACCCGTCGAAATTTCAGCAAATTTAACTCACTTTCTTTACAATATTAAACACATGAACATGGATTGAAAAGTTCTAAAAAATGTAAACCATAGACTGCAGCACTTAGTATTTATATCTCTGGCAAAGTGGGGACCCTCCAAGGTCTAAAGAATAATATAAACATATGTTATTTAACTAAAAAATGTGAACAAATCTTGATGTTATGAATAGACCGAACAGCTCGACTGTAGCCTTCAGCTGGATAAAAAGGTTTTTCAATCAGAGAGTACTTATTATGGAAATCTTGAGGCTGCATTTTAACAAATGAGCTAATTTTAATAGGGTTATATTAGGAAAGGGGACAAGCTAAATAGGTTAGGGCTAGGTTAAAATCAGAGAAGTGACTCCTGTTGAAGTCCAAGAGACTCTGGTTCCACAGGCCAAATGTGATCCTGCTATATACAGGTTACACTCAATTGCTGCCAGCCCTGCTACTGATAAAGGTCTATACATATTGGCAAAGTAATGCACTTTTTTGAGTCCGTTTTTTGTTGTGGCGTCATGTTGGTCTCTTTTGCTGGCCAAATTAACTGGTGTTAAAGTAATTATCTGCTATATCTGTTCATTGACATCTGATGATTTGATATTGAGGAAATCTCATTTGGTATCAGTGAAATGTAGTGTCAAAACAGCCCAACAAACTTAACGCCGGAATAAAACTGGCACGGAAAAATGCATTGTGTTGCCGGTAGAGTCTTCGTCATCTATTAGTCCAGGAGCTACTAAGGAGAGTGAGCATGCATAAAAGTATGACGCAATGCTTTTGCATATTATTGTAATATGGACCTAGGTGATGCCGGAAACGCATGTCGTCACTTTCCCAGGTGGTCGATAACTTGTGGAGAGGGGGGGGGGGCAAAGATGTGGGGCTCTAATCATTTCCCTACAGCACAGAAAAATAATGATACTAATTTTTATACTAATATGAAATTCTTGGTAAAAACGAACGAGAAATATTTTTATTTATACTTTATTCCTATTTACCAGTCACTGCGATCCATTTCTCTACATCACAACAACCTCCCATACTGGGCGCAATTAAGATAACTTGTTGTACATGTTAACACACTGTTCACGCAATAATTAAGTCTGTTAATATATAAAACTTTATTTCTTAAACATGGTTATCATGTTTCTATCAATTAAAACGAAAAAACTAGGCAAAATTTTAAGATTTTTGTAAAAAACATCGGTAGTATTACTCATTTTCTAAATGTATGATTTTTATAAGTCGTTTATTATTAAAGATACGACCTTCGACCTAAGGACCTTTTTCATTTCAATAATTTTTGTGATTAAAATGACGTTTTTCTACATAATTGAAGTTGTTTTCTGCATAGCGCTTTCCGCCAAGTTTGCCCCGCTCTCCTTATGTCGTCGACCACCTGGAAGGGTGACAACATGCGTTAACGGTATCAAAACACTCCATAGAGCAACAGAACAATATTTAGTCAGAATAGTATACAAAACTCACAAACGTAACCTAATTTCGAGAAAAAATCGACCGAAATGTCCATATTGTCATGATTTATTTAATATTACTTTTATCAATCGAGATACGACCTCGGACCTAATAACCTTTCTTAAAGTCGATAATTTTCCAAATAAAATGACATTTTAACTTAGTTCTATCTTTAACTGTTTTAGAGATATCAGCGTTTTAACGCGTAGCATCCCCCGCCATCTTTGCCCCCCTTCCCCCAAGTTATCCACCACCTGGGAAAGTGACGACATGCGTTTCCGGCATCACCTAGGTCCATATTACAATAATCTGCAAAAACATTGCGTCATACTTTTATGCATGCTCACTCTCCTTAGTAGCTCCTGTAATAAATAGTGCAGCACACTCTGTTGTTGACACGGCTAAACGCAAATAAAACTGGGAGGGCTGGGTTTTTAAAGTGAGAAGTCTGATATGTACTTGTGCCTATAGTTTGCCGTATAGATTATGTTAATGTTATCATTTTGCATCAAATCAGCATCACCAAACGTGTTATAACGTGTAACTACGTGACGAAAACTTAATAATTTTCCAAACTCAAAACTTAATAAACCATAGACTCCCTAGTTCGCCTCATGAAATTATAACTTGTCCGTCTGTCTGTCTGACCGATCGTCTTTCATTCGTCCTTTTGAAAATGTTTGAGTGAGCTAGGAGTGTGTGCTGAGGGGGAATTGTGGATTCCTTTGTTATTTTTAAGAAGGTACTGTAAATATTTCAATATCATGTAAACATATTTTATAAGAAAGTATCATCTCATTTTTCAATTTTAAGTTATCGAGTCATTCATTTAATATTTAATCAATGTAATAATAATTAACTAGTTAATTAATAATGTAAAATTCAATCCATTGATATTTTAAGCTCGTTTGTCAGGGCAAACACTGTAAATTCAATTTTATTTTAATTTTGTTCTCATTTGATTTTCCTGTTTCATTTGAATTTTGGTTACCTTGATATTTTTTGCTTTGTTTATTAAACCTTTTGTTTGAGCAGTCTTGTGACCTACTCTTTTCAGTTACCTCTCGCCAATGCTTAGTTCATTATTTAGTTTATGTAGGCCCAGGACTGGCAAACGTAAACTAAACATACGTACTAAACTCTTTATAATTTGACCTAATAAATAGGCAATGACCTCTAATTATAATAATGGAAAATGTTAAAGTTAAAATATTTATTTATTATTATAGTGCATTCAACATGCATAGATAACTGGCTTTTGAGAAAACCATATGTCAACATCAAGCATATGGCTTCGGATCAAGCCTCAACGCCACATGTTTTTATGCAAACAAAGCAGACGTTTTTAGATCCCGAAGCTTTTACTTTCTCCCCCCTATACATAGTATATGGAGAAAGTATTGTTTTCGTCAAAATTTTCAAATTTGAGTTGTTAGTGGATATATTTGTTTTTGTGCTCCCTGAATCCAAAAAAGTGGATTTCGGCATGGTGTCTGTCTGTGTGTGTGTGTGTGTGTGTGTGTGTGTGTGTGTGTGTGTGTGTGTGTGTGTGTGTGTGTGTGTGTGTGTGAGTGTGTGTGTAGATGTATGAGTGTATGTATGTAAACAAAGCTAGAGACGACACTAGTGGTCCGATTTTCGTGAAATTTGGCATGTAGGTATAAAGCCATAATATCTCCAGGCGTATATATCATTTTTTTGAATTTTTGATTTACCCCATAAAACCCATAAAAAATGACAAAAATCCAAATTTCTCAAAAACGGCTCTAACGATTTTGATAGAAATTTCATGGTTTTTAGTGCTTAAGATAACAAACAAAATGACAACACCCGCATGTCTGTAAAAATTTAGGTTCAGAAGTTATGGGGGCTTAAGCGTAAAAAAATTCATATTTTTCAAATTTTGCAAAATGTGTAGCCTCTAAAGAAAATATACTTGCAACCATTAAATTTGACTTGAAAAACTAAATAATCCAGTATTTTGAATCACTAGTTTACGATAACTGGTTGCGGAGATAATTGATATTTCAATTTGGCGGTAAAAGCAGTACGTTGTCCAATGTTATTCTTATGGCAAATATTTAAAAATCGATATCTCCGTTATTTACTAACCGGTTTTGATAAAATTTGGTATATATTTGTGTGATAATTTATTGTTAATTTGTTTTATTTCACTATATATGTTTCCTGGTTTTAATTGACTTGAAGGGAGAAAGTATGTATCAGTTTCCTGATACCGTTTATTTAAGTGGCAGAAATTTTTCATTGTTTATTATCTTCTAAAAAGAAAGCAATTTTAGTATTTCCCCAAGTACTGTCAATAAGTCAATAAGTCATTTATTAAGCCAGATTAACAAATACTTGCATTGGCCAAGTCAAATCATACATTCTTTGATAAAACATCTTGTTTATCTTACAGTAAAAACAACTGAAATATTTACAAGTCTTAATACAGTTTAATACAACTAGTATTTACGAGTCAAGACTACCAGTTTTCACGGGTGCTGTATGCTGCCTTATTTAAAAGGAAAGATGGACTTTAATTTCTTTCTAAATATACCAACATCCTGTTTAGCCTGTAATGAGAATGGAAGGTTATTGAAGAGTTTAACTGCATTGCAGTAAAAGTGCTTTTGGAAGAATGAAGTTGAGTGACGGGGAATGGCAAGGTTGGAAGTGTTCCGGAGAGAATATCTGCAATTAACTTGAGTAAGGAATGAAGATAGGTTGCTCTTGGTATATGATAGAGTTTCCAGGATATAGATGGATGGAAAAGTTAGAATTCTGTATGATCTGAATGTTTCTTGGCATGATTGTTGTTTTGGAAGGGAGAACACAATTCGAATCGCCTTCTTCTGAAGTCTGAATAAGAACAGCGTCCGTTGTGTTTCGCATCCCCAAAGTGGAACAACGTAAGTCAGGTAGGGGGGTAAATGAGTCCATAATAGGCAGATAAGAGTACCTCAGTGGTGGCTGTTCGTCGAAGCATCCGAAGCATGGAAATACCAACAGATACTTTTTTGATGATATGCTCGATATGTTGATGAAATTTGAGATTTTCATCAAGGATTAGTCCAAGGAACTTCACCGTTTGGGAGGGACAGATTATGGTTTCATCAAGCAGTACATTTAGGTAAGCGCGAGTCTCCTGGAATCGTCTTTTGGAAATGTGAAATTGGAGAAGCTGGGTTTTCTAGGCATTCAAGGATAAACGATTCTCTTCGCACCACTGAAGCAAGCAGTTTGATTCAACAAAAGCGGTCTGTTCTAACACCTCCATACGGGGATTAGAAATAGTGAGGGAAGCGTCGTCGGCAAATAGACAGATATGTTAAAGGTCTATTACCTTCACACTGGAAGGTAAGCTGTTAATAAAGAGAATGAAGAGGATTGGTCCCTGGTATCAATACCTTTATTTTGAGCCCTCTTCCTCTATCCTGCGATTTGCTACTAACCCACAGTTTTTGCGCAAAAATTTATCTTAAGTAATTATATCTTTATATTAATAGACAAGTATTTTTTCCATAAGGTTTTTGTCCTCCTTTTTTCTCAGCCAGTGTGCATCGTAGTGAAAATCTAACAACACCAATAGAATTGTATTTTCCTGTAGATGTGCAGAATCTCATTGAAATTTATATTAGTCTTTTAGACTTGTAGAAAATTAAATTTAGAATTAAAAAAATAACATTGGCCTTATGAGTTGCTGTTTTGGAGATATAATAACAACCAAATGTAAACAAAGTTAGCATCATATGTAGCTGTTATTACATGCTATTTTTCGTACAGTAAAGATCAGATGTAGAAAAATTATGTAAGATCGCATGGTGGAGGGAACCAAAAATATTACAAATTTTTATCAAGCAATAAACAAATGTAAGGAATTAATTTATGACGAGTTAGTATTTTTCCAGTAAAATGTCTAAGAACAAATTATTATTTTCAAACAATTTCAAGCCACATATTTTATTGGGGCATGGAGTAAAAATTATAGTATTTGAAATCAGGACAATTTAGAGAATATCGAAGTTATCATATATTCAAAAACAGAAAGTTTGCTCGCTTAAATAAAATTAAGAGATAAAAATTTGCTGAAAAAACGGGGGAAAAATACATTGAGTCTCTACAATCCAATGTACTAACTGACATGCAAGCGGAGTAAAAATGGACACATTATATTCAAATTGTGTTTTTATTGGTGGAGAATGGATAAAATATATATTAAATTTTAGTGATAATAATAGGAAGAGAGGGAAGGAGGGAAAAAGATCCGAAGGGTTGGAAAGGAGGGAAAAGTTCCAAATGGTAGGAAAGCGGGAAGGAGAGATGGGAAGAGAATGAAGAAGAAAAGGAGGGGAAAGAGGAAAGAAGGTCGGAAGGAAGAAGTGTGGGAAGGGATGAATGGAGGCAGGGAGGGAGAGAAATGTGGTAAGGTGTGCATGGAATAAAACTGATTTAATGACTGAATTTTTCCTTTTCTCTTGATCAATAATCAGTTCATTCTTAAAATAATAAACGTGGAATCTTAATAAAATATTAATTACTTAAAACCATGCCATAAATATAACCCAGAAGTGAGGTAAAATAATTAGTAAAAGATTGAGTCGTTCTCTTTTGGTTTTGGTCCCCATTCGCTTATACTATATTTTGTGTTTACTTGGAAAATTTATACTTTATGAAATGTATTGAGAAACGCATTGGTGTATGCAGGGATTATTTTCAAAATGAACTATCCCTATTTCTCGATTTAGAAATTGGTAAAATTTCCGACCACTGGCGATCTCTAGGATATATATATATATATATAGATTGAAGATTGATTACGCATTCGAAACATTCAACTAATATTTGTGTAAATTTTAATGTTTCAATGTTTTAATGTTTACAGTTTTCAAGGATATAAATTGAGTAAATCAGTCAACCATATTTGGCTTATACTTTGATAGAAATAATTATATCACAAATTATGAAGATTTTAAGATATTCAGGGAAAAATTCAAGGATATATTTTGCAAGGCAAATCAAACTCACCTCAGTCATGCCGGGAGCCATTGCTTGCAATCTCTGTAAGAATGTCATTAGCATTTTATTAATATTATTAAATTTTCAATGTATTGAGGATGCGTTAATTATCATGTCTGTTTGAAAAATAGTTTCTTATTTTATTCATACAACTGTCCACATAAACAAAGTAAACCGAAGTTGGGAAATATTTACGACGTTCTCATATCTAAAAAATCGAGAGTACGTCCACAAGCAAAGTGTGCGTCTTCAAAGTACTCCTTCGTGCTGAGGAGCAATGGTACTCCGATTAATGATAAGGAGCGGAGACTTTTTTTCAATCAATTCGCAAAATCAATTTTGGTTTCAACCAATTTCCTCTAGTAAAAAATTGGGCCGTATCGGCTTTATGATTTCAAAGACAATTGATAATAGAACCACGTACAGATTGAGGTCTCTGAGTTCTCAGGGCTACAACTAACAGTGTGTTTCTTTGACGATTTCAATTGTAACCCTGAGATATCAGTGAATGATGAAGGGAGTATAAATATATTTATGTGTTAAATTAAAGAGGAAAACACGAGGAATTCCTACATCATTTTATAATTTTTTCGTGGTCCAAAAAATTGATTGTTGATCTAGTTGAACTGATTCTTGGTTGGTAAGCTTTTTCACTCAACGTTGTTTAAACATAAGTAACATACCATGAGTTCTATAGACATTGCGTCCACTTCATCAATGATATTTTCCAAATTATTTAAATCTATATCTTCTTCTCCTACATCTTCCTGTAACAGAAAACTATATAATGTTAAAAATACCCCCGTTGCAGCAGACCTGCATACTCAGCGAATTTAAAATGCAAAAGAACATATTAATTCAAACATAGCGAAATGTGACATGTTTTTGTAATCCCCACAAGAATAACATGGGGAATGAGTATGCAGGTTTGCTGCAACAGGTATTTAAAACTGGTTGGTTTTAATACATTTATCTTAACTAGAAGAAGCCATATGCCAAGTTATATCAAGAAATGTTAAAAAATAAGGAAGATAAAGAATCTTTAATTCCCATAAGGATAACATGGGGAATGATTATGCAGGTTTACTGCCACAAAAATGGAATTTCGAGAATAAAATACATTAGATCTCAACTAGATGAAGCCACAAACCAAGTTTTGTTAAGATATATTGAGAAATAAGCGAGATATAGAATTTTACCTATTCCCCTTAAGGCTAACATTGGGACAACGTATACTGTGTTTACCACTTCCAATACCTCGGACACCAGTGGACATAGAGCAATGATTCAAAATACTACATGGTTAATTTTTTAGAGCTGAATTTAATGGTGCCAACAAAAATTAACAAAATTTAAATTTTCTATATAAAAAAACTCAAAAAAACCATTTTAGGGGTCTATCCCCCTGTACCCCCCTTCCGATGGTCCGATCGGGCTGGTTTACGAAATCGTCCAATTTATTACTACTTTACATGTCTGTACCAAAATCTCATAAATATCGCACCATATTTACGGCCGCTATCGTACTCACAGACACACACACCCACACACACACATATATATATATATACTAGTAGTTATACCCGCGGCTTCGCTCGCTGAAAGGATAACAAATAATTGGTTGAAATACACGCCATTTGTAATTTGTTATCAATACAAATTTCCAAATTGACCGGTGATTTAAAAGATTTATCTGAACTAAGCATTTTAAGAACACACCATTAAGGTTGCAAATTTTGGACAGCCCCAGATTGAAATGAGAAGATGAAACATTGTGACGGTGAATTTCCCTTTTCCCCTCAAATGGTCTGAGCTGTTTACGATATAATAACACATTCTAATTTTTCAGTATAGTCTTAAGAATACTAAAATTTCCTAGTTAATCTATTTTATATTTTATAAATTTGTGTTTCTAACACATAGTTTGAATAAAAAGTATCCACTCTAGGTGTTTGAACTTTCATTGTACCGCGTTGTCCCATAAAATCTGTCGGCTAATTTTGACTCATAAGATAAAGAGGTATATGATGTATAACGGATGTAAACGACAATAAATACAGCAAAGGATGGACTCTAGACCTAACATGTGAATTTAGTATGTTTATAAATAGACCAAAAACTGAGAGAAAAATACAAAAAAATTATGTACTGGCCAAAAAATGAGGAAACTTAATTTCCTCAAAATGTTTTTCAATCACATTAAAGATTGTTAGCTGCTACTCTTTTAGCAGCTACAGGTGAAAATGTACGATATAAATAGTATATTGGTTTGAATTTGGCCTAAATCGCTTTTGCCTAGTGCGCATGCCCTCCTAAAATTGGTAACTATTATAATCCCGATTCTATAATCATGTAACGGAATGATGGAATGGAATGTCAATGCTTCAAGATTCTAGTTTGATTACTTCGGGTGGTCCGTGAACTGAGTAGTGTCTGAAAAATATATAATATAAAGTAACTGTAATCGTTCTGTATAGTTATTTATTTTGGCATATTAAATTTCTTTTATGTCTCTTGAAAATACAGACTTTCCATCCACAATTTTTATTCATTGCTCTGAAACTAAAAAGGCCGCCATTTTTAATTTTTCAATTTGCCTTTATTGCAGCTTTTTTAGAGAAAACATTTTGAAAACCTTCATTAGTATGCATCTAGAGCCTCTGAAGAATATTTTAGCAAAGTTTCATGGCCCAAACCCCAGTATTGATTTAGAAAATAAGCTTTGAAACTAAAAATAGCCGCCATCTTGAATTTTATAATATACCCTATTTTAGCCTTTTGAGAGATTATATTTTATAATCCTTTCTTAATACGCATCTAGAGCCTATAAAGATTATTTGTGCCAAGTTTCATGGCCCAAAGTCTTGCAGTTTTTGAGAAACTGTGATCAGTGAGTCAGTCAGTCAGTCAGTCAGTCAGTCAACCGTTTTGGCTTTTATATATATAGATACTAGCAGTTACCCGTGGCTTTGCTCACGATAACAACTGTAACTCCCGCTGCCTAAATGAAGATAGGGCCACATCCTGAGTTTATGATTAAACAGATGAGGTACAACAACGAATGACGACTTTAAGCTAACTAACTTAACTAAATTTAACTTTTATATATTTAACATAGTACATATCACCTAAAATATCAACAAAACAACTATAAAACCATTAATGAAAGTAACCAAATTATAAATCAGCTGTAAAATCGTATCCATATGTGAAGCTGAACCACCTGCTTGTTAAATGAACATTGAAAATTAAACAAAAGATCATCCATTCCTCTTGCATATGAAAATTTATAAACTTCAACCCCGCCAAAACCCTTAAAACTTTGAATTAAAACCCCGTTCTTAGGGGATGCTTACGCCCCCCCCCATGCTTAAGATCCATGCAAAAGTCCAAGGTTCTAAGTCTTGTAGTTTGGGCTGAGCAGTGATAGGTAAGTGGTATTGGACAAATATAAAGAAGATGGACTTTCATTAACCAGAAAGATGTTTTCAGGAATCCTCAAAGTCCGCAGGTCTGCTGCGACTGGAGTCATTCTATTGCTTCCCCCCGCAAGAGGTATTTCTATTTGGCCTTCCTGTACTATACATATGAGCAGATTCAGCGCCCCACCGATAAAGGCCTCAAGGGTTCAGCTGCCATGGGAAGGCTTATGCCCAATATCGTTGAATCTGCTCGCATGCATGGTATATTGTATAGTGGCCCTTAAGCAGGAATATAAAATCTCCGTCGCAGCAGACCTTGCGTACTTAGAGAATCCTAAAGCAGTTTTCTGTTTCATGAAAGTTTATGTACGTAAAACGTAGAAATTGCCTTGATTTAATGTCAAAAAAATTTTAAGGTTTTTAGGGTCTATCTTGAACATAAAAATACCCCAGTTGCAGCAGACCTCCAAACTACGTGCATGACCTTATTTCATTTCTTCCATAAGAATAAAATGAGGAATGAGTATGCAGGTCTATTGCAACAGCCATTCAAAAATCTGGTGGTTTTAAAACAATATTAGGTGAATCTGAACCAAAAAAAACACATACCAAGTTTTATCAAGATATGTTGAGTAATAACCGAGATATAGAATTTTTCTATAGCCACAATGTACTGTGTTTTCAGCTTTAAATATAGTTTGAATAGTGTTTTTTTCTTCTGGGAGCTCCAAAATTAAAAGTTATCATGGTCTCGCACTTAGGTCTTGCCATGAGACCTATGGTAATAATTCCATCAATGTAATTTTCTAAAAGACAAAGGCAAAGTATTTTTTCTAACGATGTAGATAAAATAAATGGTTTAAATTAGCTCTTTCATTAACAGCTGTTACGGGGAAGAAAGGTCTTATAAGTATCTCTAGTCAGTGATTTATTTTATGTTCTATTCCTGACAGCTGGTTTGACATTCCACTAAATTTCTTGCATTTTACATCTGTTTAAATATAAACATTTCACCAATTTGTATTCTGCCATAAGGATAATATGGGATCTTTGAGAGGGTCCATGGCGGAGTCCGAGGGTCAGATCAGGATGAAAACCATCTAGTTTTCCTATTTAATGCCTAAAGAAACAGTGAACCAAATTTCAGCCTTCTGGGTTATTGGGAAGTTGGAGAAGTAGTGATGAGTGAGTGAGTAAATGAGTGAGTGAGTGAGGGCTTTGCCTTTTATAGGTATAGAAGATATATAGGTAGATATATAGATAGATGGATCTAAATTCGAACGAATAATGTTTTTTTGCTTCTGGTGGCCCCAAAACGAAAAGTTATCATGGTCTCGGGCTTAGGTATTACCATAAGACATACGGTAATAGACTCTTCCCTATAGGGGAAATTCGCTAAAACACACGCTGTCATTAAAAGTAACAATACCCCGTTGCAGCAGACCTGCATACTCAGGAAATTCAAATACAAAAAAATGTAATCCAACATAGTGAGATTTGACATGTTTTTGTAAGGTCTTTAAGAATAACATTGGGAATGAGTATGCAGGTTTGCTGCTACAGATATATTAATACTCCCGTTGCAGCAGTCCTGCATAATCAGCGAATTTCAATTGCATAAATGAATAATTTAAATGAAGTCTCGCATCAAGTAAAATCAATATACGTTCAAAAGGAAGCATGGAAAAATACTCTCATACTAGTGGCTTTGATTGGATAGCAAGAGGCTATAAAAAATAATAGCCTATACTTGGAAAAAAATTGTAGGCTAATGTTGAAAACTTCAAAACAGCGGGCTTTTCCAATTTAATCATATGGGGAAATGACCAGCTGCTTACGTTTATGTAAAAAATGTCATAAACATCATCAGCAAAAATCTGTATTCGTTATAGTACATTTATTTGACATATTTAGTTATCTGGCCTTTAAATAAGCCATACGTCTGTATCCACCATATGGCTTTGAATCAAACTTCAGCTCACATGTTTTAATGTCAACAAAGCAGACGTTTTAGATCCCAATGCTACTTAAATGGCAGTTATTTTATGTTATTTTTTGTTTTCTAGCAAACTTTAAGAAATTAAAGTACTTTTCCTGAGTCCCAGACACAAAAAATGTAATCTCAATTTGATACTTACAAAATCTCCTTTAGTTATCAAAATACCTTCTAACTAAGCCGTCTTAGATATTTTGATACCTAAAGGAGATTATATAAGTAACAAATTGAAATTAAATAAAAAGGCATCAAGGCTGTTAGAATTATTAAAACATTTAATTTGAGCCTTTTCCCTCATCCTGTGACTTGCCAAATGCTCACAATTGCTATTGAAAAATGAATTATTCTTCATAAGATTAGTATGGAAAAATGCAGTGTTGCTGCCACAGAAATTTGAAAATGAGGTATCATAGGCTACAATCCAATATATCTAAACTATATGAAGCCGTATAACATGTTTTATCAGGGAATTTTGAGGAATAAGAAAGCTATCCAATTTTATTTACCTCTCATTAGGTTAACATTGGGAAAGAGAGTACGCAGGTTTGCCGCCTGAGGAATTTGATGATTTGGGTATTTTAAGCCATAATAAATTAGATATTAACTGTATGAGGCCCCATGCCAGTTCTTATTAGGATATTTTGAGAAATGAGCAAACTACACACATGTTTTATTACCCATAAAGTTAACATGGTGAATGAGTATGCAGGTTTGCTCCCATGAAAATGTAAAAAAAGGGTATTTTAAGCCATAATCCAGTATATTTCAACTAGATGAAGCCACATACAAAGTTTTATCAAAATACGCTGTACAAAGTTTTATCAAGATACGTTAAGGAATAAGGAAGATATAGATTTTTTTTTATTTCCCACAAGGATAACATGGGAAATGAGTATGCAGGTTTGCTGCCATAAAAATGGAAATATCGGGGATTTTAGACTAATATACATTAGATCTCATCTAGATGAAGCCACAAACCAAGTTTTGTTAAGACTAGGTGAACCCGTGCGAATTCGCACGATTTAATTATATTATAAATGATCGGCTGCCTTCTATGCGCACATATTTCGTCAGTCTACTGTAAAAATAGGTTTTCGGAACGATGTAGCGTGCTAAAAGTGTCTCTAATAGCCACTCATTAGGATACGTATTGCGGCATTGTAAGCGATGTTCGTTGTGCAATTTGCAACCTTCAAATTAATATTATGGAAAAAGCATGAGGTCAGCCAATTGGGTCGAGGCAAAATTGAAGAATATGTACTCTTCTAAGTGGCATATCTTTCGGGTGAATAGTTAAGTCACGCTCACACTTGGTGGTTCGCTATCGTTTGCTCTAAAAATAATAGCAACATCGTAAGAAGTAATGTCGTTGTATCGGCGCTAATATTCTTTTCGATCTCTGACAATGTGCAATCCGAGCTGTGTATGCTGCTCATCAGGAGTATTTTTCAGAACGCAACTCTTCACGTTGAAAAATTGCGCTAAGGGATTAACTTAACCAAGTGTTCAGTCAAGTTGTGCATGAATTCATTGCTGCAAGAGCCGTTGGCTTTGTTTATTCTTTCTTTGTTTATTCTTTCTTGATCACCAATTTTGACGTTCGTCATAGATACAGAGCATAAAACGAATGTCCTCCTCACGGTTGTAAGGTGCTGTAATTGAGTGATAAATTGTTGCGTACAAATTTATACATGACATCCATTGTTTTCTTCAATTTAATGGCTCTTTAGCTTACCGTTGCGAGCACAGCATTCACGCAACGGTAAGCCCCATAAACAAGGCCACACTACACTACAGGCCGGAGTCCTTTTGTGGTGACGTCACCTTATCAGACGGAATCGCAGACGATTTTATAATGTACTCTTATGGCGATTCACTGACGCACTCTTAAAACTATCGTGCCCCAAGTAATTCGTTTAAGTTTTCGTTTAGAAACCATTATTTTTCCGAATCTGCATTAATCAATGAACAACTAAATGCGGTTGAAAATAATTTTAAAGAAAACAAGACTTTATTTCATAAACTTGAAAACCGGTAAACATTACAGGAAAGTAATTTGTTTACTTTTCATCAGGTGATTTATTGGAAATTTGACAGTTTTGTTTCTAATTGTTTTCATTTTGATGTTCTAATGTCATAATGTTTTGGTAAATGTTTACGATTTTCATATGATTTTAGTTGCTATTTCCAACACAGCGCTAGGAGTTCGGCCGGTGTTGTGACGTGGCATCAGGGAGGAGGGGGGGAGACTCCGGCCTGTAGTGTAGTGTGGCCTTGCCATAAACCCATAGATTATTTCATTGCCATAGATATTTTCATTAGAAGCATTATAATTTTGAGAGGATGAAGTGGGCAAGCCAAGATGAAAAGGTTCATTAGATTGCATATGCCTAGGTGTTAAATATTCACTTTGAGGATGGGATTAAGTTTAGTGAATTTCCCCTATAGGGAAGAAGCTATTACGGTAGGTCTCATGGTAAGACCTAAGCCTGAGACCATGATAACTTTTCATTTTGGGGCCACCAGAAGCAAAAAACACCATTCGTTCGAATTTATATATATATATATATATATATATATATATATATATGTGTGTGTGTGTGTGTGTGTGTGTGTGTGTGTCTGTAAGCACGATAGCGCTCGCAAAAATGGTCCGATCGGAATGAAATTTGGCACAGGTGTGTAAAGTAGTAATTATTCGGATGAGTTCGAAAACCAGCCAGATCGGACCACTGGAAGGGGGGGTAAAGGGGGGTAAACCCCCCACAAAATGGGTTTTTTGGGGTTTTCACATAGAAAAATCAAAATAATCCAATTTTGTTTGGCACCATTGAATTCAGCTAAAAAAAACAAACAATTTAGTATTTTGAATCATTGCTCTATGTCCATTGGTTACCGAGATATTGAAAGTGGTAAACACAGTACGTTGTCCTTATGGGAAATAAGTAAAATTCTATATCTCGCTTATTTCACAACATATCTTAATAAAACTTGGTTTGTGGCTTCATTTAGATGAGATCAAATGCATTTTAGTCTAAAATCCCCGATATTTCCATCTTTATGGCACCAAACCTGCATACTCATTTCCCATGTTATCCTTATGGGTAATAAAAAAATTCTATATCCTCCTTACTTCTTAAAACGTATCTTGATAAAACTTTCTATCTATGTGGCTTCATCTAGTTGAAATATACTGGATTACGGCCTAAAATACCCTATTTTTACATTTTCATGGGAGCAAACCTGCATAGTCATTCTCCATGTTAACCTTATGGGTAATAAAGAAAGTTGTGTAGTTTGCTCATTTCTCAAAATATCCTGATAAGAACTGGCATGGGGCTTCATACAGTTAATATCTACTTGATTATGGCTTAAAATACCCAAATCATCAAATTCCTGAGGCAGCAAACCTGTGTACTCTCTTTCCCAATGTTAACCTTATGAGAGGTAAATAAAATTGGATAGCTTTCTTATTCCTCAACATATCTTCAAATTCAAATTCAAAACATTTTTTCAATAAAGAAAAATTATACATGAAATTTTGAATCACCCAATGTGCCAAACATAGCATGCGCGGGCATTAAACTATTTTAACAATCAAGCGTTTCTAATTTTAATATACAGTCATGCAGTCAGTCCTTTACCAGTCCATGCACGTAACAGTAAATCTATATAATTAATACGCCAACACGAAATTTGTCTTATGAACTCCTCCGTCATTTCTTAACCGATTTTGATCATTGACGGCTCATTGGAAAGAGCGTGTCGCGTAGATTTGCAAACTGGCCTTACATTTTTAAAAAAGTCCCTTGGGCTCTGCCCCATTGGCTTTTAAAGTTCCCATGTTATCATTATGAAGAACATAATTGTTTACATTTTGATCAGCTGAATAATTTAATTGCTGTTATTTTTTTAATTTGGGTAAACATAACCCTCAAGACGGACCGTGTTAGCATGATTGTGTTTTAAATTTGTCGCTATTTGAATTATCGCTCTGCTAGAGTAGCGCACGATTCCGTGCGCTCGGATCCACTAGTAATTCATTATAAAGATTAACATAAACAATAAACTATGAAAATGGACAACAAATAACAAGATATAATTGTAACGAGCAACAGGAAAATGAATAACAAGCACAGGCAATAAATAGCAAAAAAAATAAATGAATAAATAAATAAATAAAATATCATAGCAAACAGTAACAAATAAATAACAACATGCCAAGTTAGATTAGTAGCATGCCTCATTTTGTAATCATGCTTCATAAGTGCAAAGGGGAAATTTCTGTATACTGTGCAACAAATGCTTTTGCTTTCATTTTTACTTTAGGCTTGTTTTCATAACATATTTCATTACCATTTATTCTTATAAATAGATTGAATAACTTAAGTCCCATCTTGACAACATCTTGATAAAACATGTTATGTGGCTTCATATAGTTTAGATATATTGGTTTGTAGCCTATGATACCTCATTTTCAAATTTCTGTGGCAGCAAACCTGCATTTTTCCATACTAATCTTATGGAGAATAATTTATTTTTGAATAGTAATTGTGGGCATTAGACAAGTCACTGGATGAGGGAAAAGGGCTCAAATTAAATGTTTTAATGTCAGGGACTCAGGAAAAGTACTGTAATTTCTTAAAGTTTGCTAGAAAACAAAAAATAAAATAATGTTTATTTAATCCCATATCTAAGATCTAAGACTATTATACTAATATATCTATCTATTATACTAATTTGCTAAGGAATTTCTTGTGTACAGCAAAACTCCTTTATTTATGAACCGATTTTGATGATTGAGGTGTCAAATTAAAGGTAATTTTCTGTAGAGGTCATGGAATAATTTTTGTAATCCTAAGTTTAATGTGCTTTGCCCCACTGGACTTTAAAGTTCCCATGTATTTTAAATGGAAGTATATTTTACCAAACCTATGGTTTATATAAATTATTTTTATTTGAGTTAACAGCTGTCTTGAGAAAAACCTTAATGTCTACCTTCTGTCACTTTGATATTTATTTACGTTTTTTGTATATTTTTTTAGTTTACAACAACTTCTTTATGAAAGCATTCTTGGTGGATTATTAATATTAAAATATAAGATTCAAATAAAATTTTAATCTGTTGTAGAGAATCAGTCACATAAAATAATTTTTAAAAGTAGGTGTAAAAACCGTAATAAAGTAAACCAATATATTCACTTCAAACTGCCTAATGTCTGAAAGAAATTCCTGATCAGTTCTTTAAAGACAGAGACAAACGAATAAGAAATTCTATTTAAATAAAATTGTTTCAACTTCCAAGTGGTACTTCAAGAAGGGTTTTACACTCCAACAAGAAATAAGAAGGATATAAGAAGAATAGCTTAAGAGATATGATTACTGGTTCGCTTAAAAAGGAAATATACTTTATGAAAGAAGTAATTAGTTAACCATAACCAATTATTCAAGTTTTGAAGGAGACTGAGTTTTAACTAGGCCTATAGGCTTCCCAGCCACAAGAAAAAAAAACAATATTTTCATGTAAAAGCAAGTCCTAAATGCCAAGTGTTGAAGAAGTATGGACTAAATCCAGGGAATAGCGGGATTGTCTGAAGACGACCTGTAACGGTGAAGGTTGCCAGAGGCCCTAATAAAATCGTCGCAGACATTACAATGTGTATGTGAACAAATTAAAGAAAGAAAACTGTGAACCACATGAAGAGGAGAAGTATGCATTTTGGATGTTGGGAGTTCATACTTTATGAAAGAAGTAATTTAACTAGGTTTATAGGTCTCCCAGCCGCAAAAAACAATATTTTCATGTAAAAGCAAGTCCTAAATGCCAAGTGTTGAAGAAGTATGGACTAAATCCAGGGAATGGCGGGATTATCTGAAGACGACCTGTAACGGTGAAGGTTGCCAGAGGCCCTAATAAAATCGTCGCAGACATTACAATGTGTATGTGAACAAATTAAAGAAAGAAAACTGTGAACCACATGAAGAGGAGAAGTATGCATTTTGGATGTTGGGCGTTCAAGGAAAAATTGATGATAAAGCGAAAATCAAAAGGAACAAAAAGGCTTAATACGAGTAGTTAAACTCACATTCACGTTCGAGACCACTTCTACACAGGCCGAAAAAATTCACACATGGAAAATCTATAAACGCAACATCTATGCTGTACCTCAATGGAGAACAAATATTGATTATTATACTTCATTTTAGCCCAAAACAAATCTTAAACAATAATTATGTTCCTTTTAGAAAAAAAATTAAAATTCGTAAGACAGCTGGCAAAACTTCAAAATATTAGGGCATCAGAAAAAATACGAAAATTAAAGAGAAAACCAAACTAAAATCATAATAACGCTAAGATAACACAAACTTATAAGAATTAAAGTAATAATGATATCCAATTTCTTGCAAGCTTATGATATGTACCTGCTTAAAGTTGACCAAATGTTCTCTCATAATTTAAATAGTTAATTTTATTAACTGGAAACGACTAGATATCTAAGACGGCTTAGTTAGAAGGTATTTTGATAACTAAAGGAGATTTTGTAAGTATCAAATTGAGATTACATTTTTTGTGTCTGGGACTCAGGAAAAGTACTTTAATTTCTTAAAGTTTGCTAGAAAACAAAAAATAACATAAAATAACTGCCATTTAAGTAGCATTGGGATCTAAAACGTCTGCTTTGTTTACATTAAAACATGTGAGCTGATGTTTGATTCAAAGCTAAATGGTGGATACAGACATATGGCTTATTTAAAGAGCAGATAACTAAATATGTCAAATAAATGTACTATAGCGAATACCGATTTTTACTAATGATGTTTATGAAATTTTTTACTCAAACTTAAACAGCTGGTCAGTTCTCCATATGATTAAATTGGAAATGCCAGCTGTTTTGAATTTTTGAACAATGCATTTTCATGCCAAGTATAGGCTATTATTTTTTCATAGCTTTTTGCTCCTAAAAGGCACTAGGAGAGTATTTTTGCACGCTTTCTTTTGAATGTATATTGATTTTACTTGATGCGAGACTTCATTTAAATTATTTATTTATGCACTTGAAATTCGCTGAGTATGCAGGACTGCTGCAACGGGGGTATTTATTGTTTTACGGGTTTTCATAAATTGGTTCTAAGATTTTTAACAAATTTAACAGGTCCCTGAAATTTTCCTTGTCTTTATCTTCTAAGATATTGTTGAAAAAGAGTGTTTCTAAAGCTGTTGCAAATCCTGGGTGTCTTTGTGCCGTTTTAAATACATCTTTGGTGAGGGCTAATTTGGTTCTTAGGTTGGCTAGGGTTTCGTGTTCAGGGATGGGTGGGAGTTTGATTTCATATCTGTTAGCTAACTGTAATGCATGTACTTTGTTTAATACATAAATGTCAATATCAACAATTTCGAAATTTAAATCCATATAATTGTAATTTTTATGAATGGAATAAATAGCTTACTTTACTCTAGCCTAACATATTTTAGTTATTGACTTTACTCTGTTTTCTCTAGAAATATTTTTAATACATTTAGGTATTAAAAAATGAAAAAAATTACATTCAATGAAAACAAAACATTATTTTATGATTAGACCCTATTTTGAAGTGTTGCAGTTGTTTTAATCAGATTGCATTATCTCTTACAACTGCTTGATGTTGAGTACTTTAAAGTATTTTTAAATGGTCCTACATTTCGAATAATTGTCATGATTCACCTAAGAATACATCTTAGTACATACTACAAAACTAATATGAAATTATCAAGTCTGAGGTAATTTGTTAAATTAATTAGAGATCGAAATTACAGGGCAAACTAAATTACGCCTCCACCATGCCAGTCCAGGGCCTACATCAACGAAATTATGAGCTAAGCATTGGCGAGAGGTAACAGAAAAGAGTAGGCCACAGGACTGCTCAAACAAAAAGTTTAATAAACAAAGCAAAAATATCAAAGTAGATCAAAATTAAAATGAAATAGGAAAATCAACTGAGAACAAAATTAAAATTGAATTGAATTTACAGTGTTTGCCCTGACAAGCTTGAGCTTAGAATGCCAGTGGATTTAATTTACATTATAAATTAACTTATAAAAATTATTTTTACATTGATTGCATATTTAAAGATTGACTTGATAACTTCAAATTAATAAAATGATTAATACTTTCTTATAAAATATGTTTACATAATATTGAATATTTAAAGTACCTTCTTATAAATAACAAAGGAATCCACAAAATCACCCACAACACACCCTCCTAGCTCACTAAAACATCACACACACCGCCCTCCTTTCCTCTCGACCAGAGGCCTCCTTCTCCCTCTCCTCTTCTGTCTTCCTCCCACCTAGCAGATAATTGCCTCCTCATTGGATGTCATCCCCGATAGGGAGTGTCTTAAAGGTTGTTGATACAGTTCTTGGAAGCATTCCCTACCGGGCACATCTTGCTCGCGTCAGCTGGGAAACGACGAATGAAAGACGATCGGTCAGACAGACAGACGGACAAGTTATAGTTTTATGAGAGGAACAATTTCGTTGATGATTTATAAAGTTTTGAATGTGGAAAATGATTAAGTATTCGTCATGTAGTTACTATATATATATATATATATATATATATATTATTTTTTTTATTTTTTTTTTTTATTGTTTAATTCACAACTTAGGGCTGCTAAAAGTATTTGTAAAAATAATAATAAACTTGAGCACCCTTTTATCATTATTTTATTTAAAAATCACGACACGTGTTTCGGTAATTATACCATCATCACGGTGAATGAAAACTTAACCTTAAATATAAATAAACATCAGTCATATGTATCTTCCTGATAGATAACATTTGTTAATTAATTAATGTCCTGGGCCAAGGTGGTTGATTGATTTTCTTTATATTTAATATCTTTTCAAAAATTTGGTTTTCTATTTCATTATTTGCTACATTTAATATGTCCGTTTGATTCTGTTTTCTGTGCAAATAAATTTGTAATTCTTCTTTTGTGTCCATTTTCGGACCTTTGACTTCGTAATCTAAAATTTTTAAATTTTTATCAATGCACTGGTAATTGTGATCTGTTTGTAAAATATGCTCTGCAAAAGTCGATTTTATATATACAAATATACAAACCAAACTTAATCGACAAAATGATTGAAAATAAAAAGAAAAAAGAAGAAAACATCACAAATGAGGACAAAAAAGCTGAATTCATATGTTTACCATATAGCTCAACCTTGAACAAAGCAATCAGAAAAACATTCACAAATTCAAATTATAAATTAAGCTACAGAACAAGAAACAACGCTTTTGGAATGTTAAACAAGCTCACCAATCCAAAAAACTCACTATCAAATAAATTCGAAAAATCTGGTATTTATAAAATAACATGCAGTGACTGTAACAAGTTTTATATTGGACAAACAGGGCGAAGCTTTAAATCCAGATTCAATGAACATATTCAAGCCATACGCTCAAACAACTTGACCAGTCAAAAATCGACTTTTGCAGAGCATATTTTACAAACAGATCACAATTACCAGTGCATTGATAAAAATTTAAAAATTTTAGATTACGAAGTCAAAGGTCCGAAAATGGACACAAAAGAAGAATTACAAATTTATTTGCACAGAAAACAGAATCAAACGGACATATTAAATGTAGCAAATAATGAAATAGAAAACCAAATTTTTGAAAAGATATTAAATATAAAGAAAATCAATCAACCACCTTGGCCCAGGACATTAATTAATTAACAAATGTTATCTATCAGGAAGATACATATGACTGATGTTTATTTATATTTAAGGTTAAGTTTTCATTCACCGTGATGATGGTATAATTACCGAAACACGTGTCGTGATTTTTAAATAAAATAATGATAAAAGGGTGCTCAAGTTTATTATTATTTTTACAAATATATATATATATATATGTCTGTTAGCACGATAGCGGGCTAAATGGTCCAATCTTAATAAAAATTTGTACATACGTATAAAGTGGTAATTACTCGGACGAGTTCGTAAACCAGCCCGATCGGACCACCGGAAGGGGGAGTGAATAGGAAAAAACACCCTCAAAAATGGGATTTTTAGTTTTTACATAAAAAAATTAAATGTATCAAATTTTTATTGACACCACTGAATTCAACTAAAAAAAAAAAAAAAAAAAAAAAAAAAAACAATGAAGTACTTTGAATCACTGCTCTATGTCCTTTGGTTACTGGTATATTGAAAGTGGTAAACAGTACGTTGTCCCTATGTTAACCTAATGGGAATTAAGTAAAATTCTATATCTCGATTTTTTCTCAACATATCCTTATAAAACTTGGTAAATAGCTTCTTCTAACTCAGATCTACTAAATATTGAATTAAAACCACCTAGTTTTAATATATATGTAGCAGTAAACCTGCATACTCATTTCCCATGTTATTCTTATGGAGCTTACCAAAACATTTAAAATTTCGCTATGTTCATTGAGATATGTTGTTTTACATTTGAAATTTGCTGAGTATGCAGGTGTGCTGCAACGGGGGTATTTTCATCATACTGCCTCAGAAACATCTGTTTTCTGTTCCTTTCTGTTGGCTCGAAACTTACCCATTGCCGTCCTAGTCCGGGAAAACGGAAGTACACAATCAGCTGATTTGCAGCAAACCGACGTTTAATGCTTGTTTATTGGTATTTTTTAGAGGAATGTAGTAGCAGCACTGGCAGCAATAGCAAATGTTTTATAGGTTAGGTTTGAAGGATTGAGGAACGTATTGGTTTATGCAAGGACTACGAATACGTTATGATTGAAAGTATGTTTTTTCTGAGTAGTATGATGAAAAGTATCGTGCGTTACATGGCCGTTAAGTTTCACCGTACTCGCATGACAATCCCGCACCCGCTATCCGCTCGCGCGGGAACTATCATGCTCGTCCGGCAAAACAGTACTTTCCGGCCTAGTAACGTAATATACCATTTCGCTACATCGCTGCGAAAACGGCAGTTTTTATATCATGTGTTTTGAGCCAAAAGAATCTCTTTTTCACTCTAGGGAGAAAAGAATCAGCTGATGTCAAGAACGTCAGCTGTTCATTTATAATGTATACATATACATTCATAGTCAATGGTTTAACCTAACACAAAGAAACAGACTGTTACTGATTGTTTTAAGTAGTTTTAAATAGCATGAACAAGATAAAAGGCTCTACTTTGGGATATGTCTTTAAAGCTAATATTTTGGTTTTCTTAAGAAGTTAGCCGGTTTTATTGAGCGGTAAAACAAGAAATATAGTTCTTCACACGAGCTTAAGCTGTCTTCCGTTACTCGGTCATTTTTTGACCTCAGCTTACAGCCTTGGTCGTAAAATTTTGACCTCGTTCGGAAAGCGTCACTTTCGGCCCTAGTATGAAATATACTGTTTCAAGATATGGCTATCAAAAGCCGTTTATCCCCTAAAGTAATAGACTGGGACGGTGGCGTGTCCTGTAATCCAGCTACTTGGAGGTCACGAACTGTGGATAGTTATGAGCGATGGCTTGTGGACGCGGTGTTCCTTAGTGGGGATTAACGTCCGCACTAGTGAGTACTCGTTCATTGTACCATCCTCATAATTAGACCAGTTTGTAAATTGTTAACCGAGGCGAAATCGTGGTTCGGATCCCACGTAAAAATGTAGGTCCCTTAGTTGTCATTGGCTGTTGGGCTATTAATTAACAGTCCTGTCTAAGGAATATGTCGGCCTTAGTCAGTAACAAGACTACAAGATCGCGCCACAATCATCCTTCACTCATCTGTCATTCATACTTGGCTTAAAATACCTACCTGGGTAGGTCGCCATTTCAACTAATGTATCTAATGTATCTAATGTATCTAATGTATCTATAAGGGAAATCCGCTATTTCTAAGGGAGGTTTAAAATTTAATACCAATGACCTCATTTGACAGATTATTTTAAACATCTTCCAAAAAGTATTGAAATATTTTATTCTAGTTGTGTTAATTGGGTAACAGTGTAACAAAGGCTATGAATTTCATCAATTTGTATAAAATCTCCATCAACCGATGATATTTCCCGTGAAGTGATTTGTGGTATCAGTAGATCTTAACCAAAATTTACGACTATTAAATTCATATTCATACCGTAGGCGGTGTGAAGAGAGGTCCGGACTCCAGGAACGACAATTCGTTTGCAGTGGTGACCGCGGGTAAAGCTTGGGTCGAACGAGATGAAGCTTGGTTTGGACGGGGCGAAGCTTGGGTCGGAGAAGGAGGAGCTTGAGTCGGACATGGCAAATCGTGGGTCGAATGAGGTGTTGCTTGGGCCGGAAGAGGAGAAGATTGGACCGTTCGAAGCGATGCTTTTGCCAGACGACGAGAAGAACGGCTCTTACGAGGTGTGTGAAAAACTGATCTTTCATAATAAGATTGATCCACACCGAACTTTTTTTGGAGCTGTGAAAAAAGCTCCTGTTCCCATGCTTCGTTCGCATATAGATTATACTGTTGACCTCCCAACCTTTGTTCATATTCTAATGCTTTCCACGCCATTGGGTCGTCCCAACCCGAAGCCCACGGATCAACGTATGGTTTTCGGATCTGCAACATGAAAAATACGATTTTTAGGTGATACGTTAAGATAATTCAGAAGAAATAATATTTTAAAATCTTATCAATACAGCATATGTTTGTTTTTAAAGTTCTCAGGTTTTTTTTGAAGCAGAACAGAGAAAGTCAGTCATATAATTTTACAATTTAGCAAGAAGCATCAGTAATTCACAGTCAATGATAAGGCTGTCTTTCCTTGCAATATTCAGGTCCTAAGTATTGCAATTAAACTCCTTCTGAGAATAAAAATGTGCAAATAAAAATTTATTTTGTGGAAAATTGACCCCATGGCTTTTTATAAATCCACATGTAGATTATTCAATTTACCACTTTCATAAGGAAAGCTAATCTATACAGGGTGTCTGTAAAGTCCGTCACCAAACTCCATAACTTGGTTTATTGGGACAAAATAAGCAAAAAAGTTCATATGAAGATATGTCCTAAAATGCATATTTACCCAGATATCCGCCATTTTGTATTTTTCACAAAATATTTTTTATCTCCGAAGTTTGTCAATCGATTTTTTTGAAACTTGGTATGTACCTATAACTAGTCAAGATCAGTTTATTAAAAAATAATCAGCATGATCGAATTGTAGATACCAAAATGGTGGCCGTTTAAAATCTTTAAATTGAAATACCGAAAAAAAGGTACGTAGTACAAAAAAAACATAAAGAATTAAAAGTTTTAGCCAATTTAATTTCCAGTCTAAGGACACCAAAATTATGAAAATCAGTTAATAAATAACTGAGTTATGGTCAAATTTATCTACTGAGGCAGCATAATTTGGAAGAAAAATGGGCCATTGTTGCATTGAGTCATGCGCTGAAATAGGTCAATTACGCTGTCTCAGTAGATAAATTTGACCAGAACAGAAAAAACCTTATTGTATTAAGTATAATACAATAAGGTTTTTTTCTGTTAGATCCCTTTTTCAGGCGTCCTACTGAACCGATTTTTACGATTGAGGTGTCATTTTAAAGCTTATAATGTAGCGCACCTGTGACAGATAGTTAAAATAGGTATTTATTTTACGGCTTCGATCCCCAAGGCTTTAATTTATTTACAGAGGGCGCTTTAAACGGTCCACTGCTGATCAACTTGCTAAGTGCAAATCGTAATTTAACAGCTGATTACCTACAGACGAATTGTGAACCAGTGACATTGTAAACAAAAATAGATTCTGAAAATTGAAATAAGAGACGAAACAACTTATGAACAGTGAACAATTTTTAGATGTGATAATTTTATTGATTCAGGAAAAATCACTCTTTGATGTGTATATCGACATGTTTCAAATGTAAATTATTAATTTTATTCATGTACAAAATTTCAAACGAACATTCGCATTATTTTTATTTTCATATGACGATAGTTCTCTTGAATGTTCAAAGTTTTTTTCCAGAAAGGAAGTAAATTTATAACTGTAAAAGGAAATTATTACATTATTTGGCCTGTAAGACGATTTATGAATCCTGAAAAATAAAAAAGAAGATCCAAAGAGAAAATAGAGAAGACAAAATTATCATACCCAAAAACACAAAGTGTCGAAGGGTCGCCAAGCCCTAAAAATATGTGATATCAAAGTGCATACCAAGTCAATTTAATTTCCTGTAGTCCACAATGTTCATTAGAATACATAATTAAATTTGTTTGAATACTATTGTTCTGAATACTGATTATAATTCTTCTACATGTACTTGGCCAGCAGTTTAACAGACGCTAAATTAGTTATACGTTTGTATTTTCCAAAGTGAACTACATAGAAGACTTTTAACATAAATATATAAATTCATAAGCTGCTGGCCAAGTACATGTAGAAGAATTATAATCAGTATTCAGAACAATAGTATTCAAAAAAATTTAATTATGTATTCTAATGAACATTGTTGGACTACAGGAAATTAAATTGACTTGGTATGCACTTTGATATCACATATTTTTAGGGCTTGGCGACCCTTCGACACTTTGTGTTTTTGGGTATGATATCACTGTTTTTTTAATAGATAAATATAGTAAAATATAACATTTAAAGTAAATCTTTATGTAAATAAAAGAAATAAATATTTAATATATACAGTATATAGTTTGAATGCAATAACCTATGTATTCTAGTTGTTCTCACAGATATTTTAGGTGGTCTTTTAAAAATAATATTACGTAAACATTCTTTGCGCCATATGGTCACTTCTTGATATTTAGGTAAAAAGAAAGATTTAGAAAGATTTGGCAAGTCGTAGAAAGATGGGAGTGGGCTCAAATTAAAGGTACCTCTACCGTGATGGTGGGAAAGATACTGAAATTGCTTGAAATTTACCAGAAAACGAGAAATAACGTAAAATATCTGCACTGGGATCTAAAAACGTCAGCTTTGTTTACATAAAACATGTGAAGCTGAAATTTGATTGAAAACCATGAGCTATATCTAACAAATGGTAGATTTAAAAGCCAGTTTGCTATGAGGGTATTTCGTCCTAGGCGTATCCTATCCTATACTCTTATATGAGTAATGTTATTGTGCTTGTATGCTTGCTTGATTGCTTGCACAATTATCTCAAAAACGGCTCCGATAATTTCCTTCTAAGTCTGTAAATAAGTAATTTATGACTCAAAAACGTCTTTTATGCAGATTACTTGGCCAGAGAAAATTTAATAACGCATTAAATCGAATTTTAAAGTTGTAAAATTCTAACATTGGCCTTATGGGTTGCCGTGATAGCAACGAAAATGAACAAGGAAAGTTAAACAAATGAAGTAATCATAACAGCTGTTTGGTATCTACAGTCATCAAGGGAAAATACAGCAAATGGGATGAAGAGTCCATGGAGCAATAAAAAAGGTTTATATTTATCAGTTTTATGACATCGAAATATTTTATAGTAACTGGATGAACTGATAAATATGAAATAACACCGAGCAAGGCTCGGTCCACCAGGTACTATATATTATCTGAGGATCGTTTGAATGTCGTCTTATTAGGGGCGTTTAGCCCCTTCAAGCCACTAGTGAAATATAATAACCACATTTTGTAGTTTCTCCTAAATTTAATATAGCATGTTTCACTTTGAATGTGTTTCCAGTTATTTTAATTTCTGTACTTTTAAGCCCTGGTATGAGAAGATTTGTAATTTTCATGTTGAATGAATTCCGAAGTTGTAATTTAGTAATCAAATAGTTACTTTTGCTTGAAATTATTGTTTTAGCGAATTTCCTTAGAACTAAGCTATTGCCGTCGTTATAACAGAACTGAATGGACAAAAATATCCGTTCAGGCCAACCTCAGCAATCATATTAATATTTATATTAATTGGCATCTTTTTATGTGTACTTTCTGGATATGAAATGAGTGTATTGTTAAAACGCATTTTTACCTGCAAAAATCACGATTTGTTTCAAAATTTAACATGGGCTTATATGGGAAATAGAATTTTCATTTTTTGAGTGTCTGTAAGCACGATAACTCTCGTAAGTATCCTCCGATCGCAACAAAATTTGGTACAGACATTGGACATATCATCGAAAAAACAAACAATTGGTATTTTAAATCATTCCTCTAAGTCCATTGGTCTCCGGGTTCTCATTTTTTCCTGTTTTTATAATATCAGGGCAGCAGAATGTTTGCTTAGTTAATTTCCTATTTACTCTTTACTGAGGTTTTCAAGGAATCGCTTTGAGCAATTTCTCAGTTAATCAATTTATTGAATAGAATTTTAGTTTTTAAACAATTTTATTGTTATATAATTTAAAAAATAAACATTCTTGCCTACTTGCCTATATGAAATTTTTGTGTTTTGTCATTTAAGTCATTTAACAATATTTTTTTACAAAGGGTTTGTAAAACAAGCTATAATTTTAATATATAAATATATCACTTGTTTATTTTTCTTTTTTCAATAGCCTAATGGATTAATTACTGGATATTTTGTAATTGGAAATTCGCTGAGTATGCAGGTTTGCTGCGACGGGGGTATTTTGTAAGTAGTTGCGGTTGCAGCAATAGGTACACTTTGAGTCCGCACAATTGGTTGCCATTTTTCACACTGACGGTTGAATAATTCTTCAAATTTGCTTTTTTAGTGTTGTGAGGAATTTATGATCTTTTCCGTTATACGTATACCACTATTCCAAATTTCCCCTTCAACCTTGATTTTTGACCGAGCACCATAAACTGTAAAATAATTTTTATTAATCGTTTTAAAATTGAAATTCCTTGTAAGAATATTTTACCTGGGGTTTCGTTATCTTAATTACCGTTATGTCTGCCTAGACGCGATAAGCCAGCGTCTGGCCGTCTAGCGGTCCCACTTGCAGTTGGTTAGGTTAGGTTAGGTTAATTTAGGTTAGTTTAGGTTAGGTTACCTAACCTAACCAATCCTAACCGAACTTACCAAAATCAAGCTTGGAAAACAAACCCGAAACAGTGGTATACGTATAACGGAAAAGATCCGGAATTGAAATTGGAAAAATAAAGTTACCCGTATTTACATCCACATAGTGGATGCAGTTTGAACATGTTGTCGTAATTTTTAGCATACATTTGAAATGAAATTCAAGGGTTGATACAATGTTATTAGTTGATTGAAAAATTCAGCACAATCTTGTTGTTCGATTGCGTTAAAAGGAGGTTCGAACTGATTTCTGATATTTATTGGACTTAAAATTTGGTCGTTTTTTTGTGGGATATGGCTAATTTAATCATACGGGAATCAAAGGCATAGTTTGGTATGGAGGTTGTGATAAGTTCGCAGTTTAAAATACACTGTATTTTTGTATTTGCATAGTACGATACATTATCAGAATTTTAAAAACCAAATAAATATTATTTACCAGATGCTGGATCGCATAGGATATAACCAAGGCCGCACTAGTGTGGCCTTGATAAGGCCCTGTTGTATACAGCCAATGGAATTGAAATTAATTAACTTGAAACAGCTGTTTATGTGTTTAACCTATAAGTACAATATTCAATGAAACTCTAGATGCAAACGGTACCTAACCCTTGGCAGTCAGGGTATTCTTAGGACAGATATTCAGCTTAATATGCATGCACCCGAAAGGTTGCGGTATTATCACAAAACAAATTGCTATTATTTATTGGCGAGATTTAACCCTGGGTCCTGGGGATCGATGTTCCTCGCTCTACCACCAGTGGACATACTTTGTGACAAAATCGTGAACCCTCAAACTTTGGATGATTCTTGAATTAGGATTTTTTTATGATAGACCTTATCAAACATTCAGCTCACACATACACAGCTTATCAAACATATCAGTTTGTGAATAAACGCATCTTAATATAAAATGTTTAAGATTTGAATTGCCGTTTTCTACCTTTGTAAGATTAGGCCTACTTGCGGCTGCAACCAAACTTCGTATTTATACGTGATAGAAGTCATTAATTATAATTAATGTATGAATCTGTACTTTTTTACATGACAAATTTTCCACAAACAGCTGATATTGCTTTTGTTCAAACAAGGAGATTAGAGTATTTACTGGAGGTACTGTGACGATGTCTTTGTTGATGAAAACCGGCCCTTTCATTTTAGCAGACTTTAGTAATTTAGTAATGAAATACCATTCTTTGAACATAAATTTAAAACTATTCGAATCTTAAACATGAGTTTAGGTTGGGTAAAACGGAAATAGACTATATAAGACACACATTCATTATAATTTATATAGGTATTTGTAAAACTATATAAATAGGTTTCATTGGTACAGAAAATAATAGTTTAAAAAATAAACCTATCACAATATAAAGAAATAATAAATTAAACAAATCAAGCGTATCTCCTGTCCTACCGTCCTCTCTAATACGCTTAAAACTTACCAGCTGATCAAAGTTTTACTGACGAAATAGTTTCTTCGTGGACTAAGCTTGTTTACATTTGAAATGTCAACGATGATTTGAAATGAAAATTTAAAAAGTTGCTAGTTTTGATATCTAGTGCTTTCAAACTTTGTTCAGACTATCAAAAGGCACTACTACGAGGAAAAATAGGAGTGAGTGTGAAGTGTCATTCAATTCTGATGAGAAATAAAGTCGCTAGGCTTTCTGAACAAATCGAGGTGGAGGATTCGTTCAAAAGTGCAAAACCGGTAACTTTTTTGGTGACTTTTAACGTGTATTATTAACTTAATAGAGGTATTTATAACAAACTGTCGTGTTTTTTAAAGTTTTTTTTGCCAGTTTATTATGTTGAAGCAAAGTTATATTAAATCAAGGCTCTAATTTTCTTTTTTGAAAAGTGAAAAATCGGCTCCTAATCTGCGCTGTTAATATAGTCACTCACGTCGTTCATTCGTCGTCTGCTGGTGGACTTGGCGACGAGACACGACCGTGCCTCTAGATAGGGATCAGGGAAAACAAGTGTAACCTTCGGCAAGAACAGATAACTGCTAAGAGACAAATATTAAACAGCAGAGCGACATTGTACCACCTATATACTTTCAGCGATTTAACGATTATGTAAGGGCAAACGTGAAAAGCACATGCGTTATCCTACTGTTGAGCGAAGTTATTTCCAGAAGACAATCAAATTCAAATAAATAGTGTGGGAACGATGGACAATATGAGTGTATGTTTTCCCAGCTAGGCTTCTTAAAAAAAATTACATTTCAATTTAGAGTTTAAACAGGTTAACTTTTTAATAATTGTGAATTTAAAGAAGGTAATTATTTTTTTCGAATTTAGGTTATAGTTTCTCACAAACGAACACAATATTAAAATGCGCAATTTGTGCATGGGACCCCTAGTAATTATAATTATTCTGTCCATTTCAAGTTGGTCGGTGTTAATAATTAACAGATTTTGGATATGTTAATATACACATTTTTTCGAGCAGAATAACGTCAAAAATGCTCGTGTTGCAATTTGTTCTAGGTTAAACAGTATTTTTACTGGACTATAAAACTTTCAAAATATTAAAACCAGCTGCTTGACTTTGGAAAGTCAGCTTGCTTCGTAAACCCCCCAAAAAATTCAATTCGGACTGAAATATGAAAGTGGTGCCATCTCTTTTTTGGCGGCGGGAAAAACTACTCATTTTTCCATAAGGTGTCCCTACTTAGAGGCTTAGAGGGTTCTGTATACTTTGCATTTATGGGCGATTTTGATAGGTCAATTTCAGATTGCAGCTTTTATTCTTTCCCGTGCAAAGCCAGGACACCCTCGAATTAGATGACAAAGGAACTCACCAAACTATTTAGGGGGATGAATACATTAGGGACGTCCTAAGGGAAATACATAAGGGACGTCCCGCTCCCTAAATAAAGATTGTGTCACATTTTATGATTAAACAGATAAAGATACAGAAACGATGATGATGGATTAAATCATAACTTTTGTATAGCGTGTATAACCTAAATAAATTATTGACAACCATAAAACATGATGAAGGGAATCAAATTTTAAATCAGCTGAAACAACGCATCAGTCTGTGAAGCTAATTACCCTCTGCTTGACTGAATGAAATTGGAAATGTAAATAAAAGATCATCCATTACACTTACATGGGGGTGTTTCAAAACTTTGACTCCGCTGCCAGATCCTTAAAACTTAGAGATTTTTATGATTTTTCTATATAAACAGATTAAATAATTAGATTATTACAGTACAGTCTGTCAGTGACTAAATAAACTACCGTATCCCTCTCTTTCAGTCTTGTCGGGATTTAGTTTCAAGACTCAACCACAAAAGGCAGTTCGCTCTTCAGGCTATAATCTATTGAGGTCGAATTAAAATAAACGCCAAATCATCGTAACAGAAAATAATTACAACTCCCGCTGCCGAAATAAAGATGGAGCCATATTGAATTTATGATTAAACAGATTGGGTACTAAAATTAAACTAAATGTAACTTTTATATAGTACATAATTATGTCCCGTAAAATAAATCAACAAAAAAATCATAAAACCGCGATGAAAGAAAGAAAATTCAATACAGTTTATCAGCTGTAACAGTGTATTTTATACATTTGTGGAGCAAACTCCCAGCTGCTTGACTGAATGAACATTGAAAATGTAAACAAAAGATCGTCCATAACACTTTAATATGGGAAAATTTGAAAAATTCGATCTCGCCAAAAACCCCCTGAATTATGGAAAATCCGTTCTTAGCGGGTGCCTACGCCCTAAAAGGAATGTCCTCGCTAAATTTCAAGGTTCTAGGTAAAGTAGTTTGGGCTGTGCGATGATAGGTGAGTGGTTTGACAAAAATATATTAGATACTAGCAGAACCCGTGGCTTCGCTCACGATAAAAATTATAATCTAACCTTGATATGAAGAATCTAAAGGGACTGAATAAAAAAAAGGTTATATCAAAGAATATGTCATGTAGAGGTATGTTTATGTTTTATGGCAGAGTGTAGGTTAAAAAAATATATACCACAGTGGATGGTGTAGGTTTTCTCTGTTTACCGTAATAACTCTAAAATGGCCGAACAGATTTTTAACATAAAATGTGTCGATACTTATTTGTAGATTTACCATTATGTCTCTGAAATTGTCTAGCAGGGCATCAATTAAGTAAAATAAAGGGCTGAATGTTCGGAGCAGTTGTGGTGCTGTCCGTCGGCAGTTTTTCAAACTCGATTCACTTAGTTTTTAACTTAACATATGGGCGGTTAGTAATAGTTTTAAAGATCAACCACTGATTGCGACACTCATTTTTTCTTGAAAAGCCAGGACACCGTCGAATTAGATGCAAAGGGAATTTGCCGAATTATTGTAACGGGCATTATTTTAATTAAAAACATAATGGCCGCCCGAAAGATATAACTATAACTCCCGCTGCCTAAATACAGGTAACTCCACATGATGAGCTTACGATTATACATATAAGGTACGAAACTACCTAACACGTACCTAAGTACGAATGACCTAACAAAATCATGAAAACAACCATAAAACCATGATGAAAGAAATCAAATTATAAATCAGCTGTAACAACGTATCAGTTTGTGAAGCTAATTACCATCTGCTTGATTGAATAAAATTGGAAATGTAAACAAAAGATCATCCATTACATTTAAGGGAAATGTTCAAAACTTCAACCCCACCAAAAACCTCAACTTCGAATTTTGAAAAATCTGTTTTTTGTGAATGCGAACACCCTGAAAGCAACGTAAATGCAAATTTTCAAGGTTCTAGATCAAGTAGTTTGGGCTGTACGATGATAGGTCAGTATAAGACCTGTAGATACATATGTCTGTAAATGTATATGTAGTAGGAGAGATGGTATGATTATGACTTACAATCAGGGATTTGTAGAATTTATAGATTTGTACATAAATGGATCAGAGAATCGTATAGTTACAGCACATTCTGTTTGTGACTAAAAAAAACACTGTACTTTCAATCTTCCTCTTTCCAATCCCTCTTTCAATCTTGCCGGGACTTACTCTCAAGACTCAGCCACAAAAAGGAGTACGCTCTTCTGGCTTAAAACTATATAGGCCTACGTCGAATTATATGAAACGCCAGATCAACGGATAGGCATGGATGAAATAAAAAAATATATTAGCAACGCTTCCAGGAAAAACAATAACTACCGCTACCGAAATAAATATGGCACCACCTCACTAATTAATTGTAGATTTTTTCTAAACTAAATGGAACTTTTATGTAGTACCTAATTATGTCCTTAAAATAAATCAAACAAAAAGGAATAAAGCCATGATGAAAGAAATCAAATTATAATCATCTGTAACGGCGTATACATTTGCGAAGCTAACTCCCAGCTGCTTGATTGAATAAACATTGAAAATGTAAACAAAAGATCGTCCATAACACTTTTATATGGGAAAATTTGAAAAATTCGACCTCGCCAAAAACCCCTTTATACTACGAATCATGTAAAATCCTTTCTTAGCGGATGCCTACGCCCTAAAAGGAAATGTCCACGCAAAATGTCAAGGTTCTAGGTCGTATAGTTTGGGCTGTGCGATGATAGGTGAGTCGTATTTGACAAATATATAGTAGATATTCTTATAAAATAAATTACATTCACTTGTTAGGGCTACTATAATAATTAGAGAGATTATAATTTTTACTAACAGAGTTCCCCTATTTTGTTCATGATTAAATATTTATTTAATTAAAATTGACGTAATGTTTCGTCGCTTGGCCATTTTCATAGTCAAAACAAAAACCTAACCTAATATTATAAAGTTAAAATTCATATGTTTACGAGAACAAATGTTTCTTATTTATAGTACTAGAGTAACCCCGTGCAGCGCAAAGCGCCGCAAAAAACAGATATTCATACTATTATTTCCCACTAAAAAGACACTGGCATAATATAACATCTAAAAATTAAACAAATTTTATGTCATTTGTTCTGTGATTAGAATTTTAACCCTACATTAATCACCACTGAACTACTTCAATGAAATAAATTACAACAAAAACCAAGGAAGTTAGCAACCGCGAACCCGGGGAGGGGCTCAACTTCTCCCAAACTTGGAAAAATATGCCAAAAATGAAAAAAAACACAATTTTTTTAACTGAGGCAGGAAAATCCCTAAATTGTGTAGTCTTCGGTTTAGATTTCTTAATTATTTCTTAGAGATTCGGTGATTTCACAGGTATCAAAACTTTTATCACCGTCGGTCGATCTCGGCATATGACTATTATTCACTATACTGGTTTTCCAGCCTAAGTTTTCCAATAGCTAACTTTTTATTTTATGTATGACATTAAACCTCTTACAGCGAAAGCTATTATTTTTTACCTTTTTAGGTAGAGGCCTATATTTCAATTTTTGAAACTTCTTGTAACTTACCAATATGGTGGAAAAATTAATTTTTCTTATAGAACACCCTGTATTTTATGGTGTTTTTGGATTCAGAACTTAATTTTAAGAACTATTTATTCCATACACCAAAACACATAATCATATGTTAATACATTTAACAACATATATTCATACACCAAATTGTTGTGAAGATATAAGTTTGATTTGAAATATTGTCTTTGGTAGTCTGTATAACGAAAACAGTCGGGTAAATAAGAAATACCAATGATAAAAGTGACGTAAAAATGTGATTGGTGTTGAGATTCAATCATTTAAAACTATTTTTATTGATATTCACTAATGGCATGGTATTATTTAGAAGATTCTTATATTCCGTAAGTAATACATAGTTTGGCACAGTTAAAGTGGGTAAAATTTGAATTTGTTAACTCTTAAATTCTCATAACTTCTGAACCTGAATTTTTACAGACATGCGGGCGGTGTCATTTTGTTTGCCACTTGAAGCGCTGCAAACCATGAAAGTTTTATCAAAATCTTTAGAGCCATTAAAAAAAAATTGTTTTTTGTCGTTGTTATGGGTTTTTATGGGGTACTACCCTTAAAAATCTAAAATTAAAAAATGAAAAACAACCCCTGGATATATCATAGTTTTACACCTTCATGCCAAATTTCATGAAAATCAAACAATTGATGTTATCTCTAGCTCTGTTTACATACATCAACACATTCACTTCACACACATACGCACACACACACACAGACACCACTCTGAAAACAACTCTTTTGGATTCGGGGACCACTAAAACAAATACCCCCGTAAAAACTCAAATTAAAACATTTTGACGAAAACAATACTTTCACCGAAAAACATTTTTTAATTCGGGGAACACTAAAAGAAAATTTTTCCAAAAACAACTCAAATTCAAAAATTTTGACAAAAAACTTTCCCCTTATGTTATGGCAAAAAAATTAAAAAATGTAATACATACCGAAAATCAGCATAAAATTAAGGGGCTTCCTCATAATAAGTTTAAAACTGTCTGACATGAAATGAAAAAGTTAGCTTAGAAAACTTAAGGCTGGACATTCGGTACCTATAAACAATGACAAAACATCTAGAAAGTTAAAAAATGTTATTTTTCATGTTCTTAGAAACACAATTTTACACATTGAATCACCACTAACCTACTTAATAAAGTAAACTCACAACAAAAACAAACCATGTTATGACATTAAATCATGTACTTTAAAATAAAGCTTTATAATCAGCTTATCTGTGCTATTGTTCTCAGTTGATCAGTAAAAATAATATTAATGAATAGAAAATATTTTATATTCCATTTCTAAAATGTAAAATGAAAGAATGTTTAACTTTTCAGGCAAATGGCCATAGGCCTATATAGAGTTAATTACCTTTCATTTAACACAACCTGCATGTAAATCGTTCCAATAGAACTCTAGATCGCACTTATAATAGGCTAAAAACCTTAACCCATGTTATTGTCTGAAGTTGATTTTAATTTCCGTTCTTGGAAAATTGAGAGGAGTAACAGCTGAAATCGGTCCAATAGCATGGTCAGGCTCGCTGCCAAAAGTTTAATTTTTCCCTATGTTAAATCTCCATTAGAAAATGGTATTTTCCTTTAAACCGTATTAACATAGGTGTCTACAAATGTAGCAATCATCGTAAGTCTCAAAATGACATTTAATATGAGTCTGAACCATTAACCATTTTACAATTTGCCATTGTGATAAACATTTGGACCATTAACGATATTGAAACCAGCTGTTTCACATAATTAAGTAATTATAATAATAAACAATTTATCAATCAAATATTATTTTTTATTAAAACTTATAAAACTCTGTAATTTATATAATATAAATTTATATTTATAAATATAATCGATTTTTTAATTTAAGAAAGTAAGATAATGTAAAAGTAAATAAAACCGGCAAATATAGAAAAGTTGAGCTTTTATTTGGTACAAACTGCATGAAAATTGGTCCCCTGGAAGTCTCAGACGTACTGTCCAAAGGATTGGAGGAGTTGATTTTTTCCCCATGTTAAATCTCCATAAGAAAAGTTTATTTTTCAGTTTTTACACATTTCAATTATATATTTTCAAAATTTCAAATAAAACCTGCACATATAGGGTCGATAACCTTCGTTTTGGTGCAACCCGCATGTATATCGGACCAGTAGAACGGCCAGGCTCGCTGTCATAAGCTTCAAATTTCTTCCCCATGTTAAATCTCCATAAGAAAAGTTTATTTTCTATTTTTGATACATTTCAATTAAATATTTTCAAAACTCAAATAAAACCTGCTGCACATATAGGGCCGATAACCTTCGTTTTGGTGCAACCCGCGCGTAAATCGGTCCAGTAGAACGGCCAGGCTCGCTGTCATAAGCTTCTAATTTCTTCCCCCATGTTAAATCTCCATAAGAAAAGTTTATTTTCTATTTTTGACCCAGTTAACGTAAACATTTTCAAAATTCAAATAAAACCTGCACATATAGGGCCGATAACCTTCGTTTTGGTACAAACCGCATGTAAATCGGTCCAGTAGAACTGCCAGGCTCGCTGTCGTAAGCTTCTAATTTCTTCCCCCATGTTAAATCTCCATAAGAAAAGTTTATTTTCCATTTTTGACCCAGTTAACGTAAACATTTTCAAAATTATGTAAATCGGTCCAGTATAACGGCCAGGGTCGCTGTCAGTAGTTTTACAAAAGTTTTTTAATATATAAGAAGATAGTATAGACACGGTGTAAAGAAAAAAGAATGGTGTGTGCACAGTCAGCTGGTATGACGTAGTTGGGCTCGAAAAATTAGCGGACCTAGCGGTTTAACTGCAGAACTAAGACCATACACAACATATTTTGATTGAGTTGTATTATCTAGTTTGTATTGTGGTCATCGTAAGCGCTAGTTGTGTGAGACCAACTACGTCACATCAGCTGACCCTGCACACACCTTTCTCTTTTCCTTTCACCATGTAGTATAGAAATATTAAATTTCTTGACGTTGTCTTCTTATATGTGTCTCGCTTTTTCATATATTGGGTTGTTTGTTTCAATATGGGTATTTAATAGGTTTTGGGGTTCTTTTTTGTAACTTAAATATATATAATAATTTTCTTTTTAATTCATTTTGTCCACCTTTTCCAAATATTCCACTATTTTAAGATCGTCCTTCATGCTTTTGTATTCGTGATTGGTGTTTAGTAAGTGTTCTGCGAAGGTACTTTTCATAGTGGTGTTATTATTGCTTTTGATCGCTTGTATGCGTTCTTTAAAGCGCGAACAGAAAGAATTCAACATTAAATCTTTCTAATCAAACATTAAATTAATTTAAATCCCATTAAACCTGTTTAATGGGACTACAAATGAAAGCAAAAAACTCCTAAACTACCTAAATTCTTTATCTCCTCGCATAAAATTTACATAAGAATAAATTTCTATTGTAATTAATTATGAACTTACCTGTGCTGCAACATCCATCGCAATCTGTAAATGAGTTTGAATCATTACAATTAAATAAATACTGAACTGCAAGGTATTCCAATAATACATTTATCTAATCACACCTTACAAAGCACAAAAGCTTTTTGCATTCTTATTTAATTCTTAACAGTCTTAGAAATAATTTGTTAAGGACCGGCTTTTTGATGAAATAACGACGCTCTTGCAGTTGTTTAAGTAGAGCGAAACATTAACTGCCTGCCTGGTGCTGTGTGCATTTCATATGTTAAGAATTTTGCTTATTTTTTCATGTTAGCCATCCAAACAAGTATATACAGTTAAATTTTTGTCAAGAGGTGGTCAAGACGAGGTGGAATATCTTTGGCAATAAACTTATTGTTTGCATTACAATCACGTGTTTGAACTTGTCAAATTTTGAGGTTAGGTTTAATCAAAACAAACAACATTTTGTTTATTTTTTAATAGTATACAAAGGCATATATCCTATCCTATTACTTTAATCCTATAAATTTATAAATTTACTAACTGCTCAACACGGTTTCATCCGTGGAAAAACATAAGAACTTTCTCCGTCTTTTTTGGATTTAATTTGTCATACTTTTTAAGGTTGCCATGACAACCCTATATCCTTCCCTATAATTTAACATTAAAACTTGAAGTACCATAGGGCGAAACCATTTGGGAAATTTTAAAACCGTTTCTTAGTGTGCATCTAAGACCCAAGGGGAGCACATGTGCCAAATTTCAACTCTTTAGGTCGTGTAGTTTTAGATATTTGCTGCCCAATAGAAAACCCCTTCTCCATTATATATACAGTATAGATAGACTAGGAGTACGCTCCGATGTCGCGTATGAGGTCGATCGATATCGAAATGTCATGGCCAGATAGGTTAAACCTCTATTCATTTCCAAATTTAAAGAAAACCCAAAATTCATTAAAATAATTATTTTTTACCCTTGAAAATAATTTTTATCGAATAATTAAAAATATAAATAGGAAAACTTTCAACTCCTATTTGAGGAATTGTTGTAGCACTGACATAAAAATGTGTAATAAGGTACTAAAAAAAATGTTATAACATTTAAGACGGATTTAAAGTAAAATAAATAAACTTCTTGAATCAGCATAGTTCTAACTTTTCATGAAAAAAATGAAAATATGCAAGAAATTTGCTCTCAACATACAAATATTAAAAGACTGCATTGAAATCGGTGAGAATCTATTGTTAATACTAAATTTTTTTCCATGTTCCAATATTGCAGAAGACGCTATGTTTCAAATCCCATTTTGGAACTTTAATGAGTTTTAGTCTATAAACTAAACAGAAAAATCATCCCTAATCAAATATAATTTTATATATTTAGGTACATATTTTCTTCATCTTAATCATGAAAAATGCTACCTAACAAAAGCTCGCCTTTAGATAGTAACAAGACCGGGGTTTGGACCGTTCCTCATAAAAACGCTAAAAAATGCCACTGGCGCTGAAATACACAAAATAAAATGATAAGTTTTAAAGTTAAAAAATTAACTACCCATAGTTGATGGCTATAAAGTGTTGAAATGTAAATACCTGTTTAATAATTGATTAAATAGAAACGCTAACGGTTCAATGGAACAAAAGTCAAACTTAAAAACACAAAAGTGAAATGTTGAATACAAAAGATCAAATATTTTTGATTAAATATTTGCTATTGACTGCCATTACTTTTGAGAAAATTGTAAGGAGGATTCAAATTACTTATAATTTCTGTTCAATCCCATATTTATTATTGGATTATGTTTACAAGATTGTGTAGACATTAAGAAAATAGTTTACACAAGGCGGAGGAATAAAACTGAGTAAAATAAAGCAGCCATATTCATTTATTTCAACAAAATTAATTAATAAAATCATATCAACATAGAAGAAAAACAAAAACATAAATTATAACTAAATATGTTATAAAAACAAAAACATAATGTTAGATGACAAACTGTTATGAGCACAATTGCAGCACAGACCAGAGAAGCACCCAGCACAAGATAACAATCGCTGAAGTTCAACGCACATAGGATAGAATTCCTCACAAAGCAAAAATCTTCCTGAAAAAAAATAAAACTGCATAAATATATTATGTTAAAAATTTTTGATAAAATTTAAAATTGTAATAATTGGGGAATGATTAACTCTATGATGTGTGTTAACGAATCCAGCCCAATTTGATTTAGTTTGGTAATGCTTTGGTGCATGTGCACTTGTGTCAAACCATGCATTATGATACATGTGCTTAGCACAATAATAAAAGGACAAGTGAGGACATAGAAAAGACAAATTAACAGTTTGGGCAAGATATCTCCAACTATGCTATGACGCTTGCTGAAAACATCAAAAAGATCGTGACAGAAATATAAGATTATAGTAGACGCTTGTAATCTATTGTTATTGCTGAGCCAGCTTATAGCAAGGTTTGGGCAAAGCGACACTAAAAAAAAGAAATGTATAGGAATGAATTTTTATTTGAGCATATCTTTTTAACGAATGCATACTTTCAAAAACGGATTTCAGCATTGTGTTCAGGGTAAAAATCTAGTCCATAATGATGTGTCACAACATTATCTTTACATTTGAAAAAAAATATTTATATCCAATATGGCGGATCCAAGATGGCGGCCGAAAATGTAAACTCTGTCAAAATTTAGAACCAACCACCCAACGACGATTGGTGGCAATCAAAAGTCAATATCTCGAAAAACATTGATACAAAATGCAGTTGAATGTCCTTTTTCCAAAATTTTTTTTGGTGGGAAAAGCCGCCATTTTGAAACGTGATTTTAGTGAGGTTCCATAATGATAGTCCTCCATCAGTCCATAGTCCATAGTCCGATTTTGGTAAACTTAGGATATGTTAAAATTCATATTTTTTAAGTAGAATTCCATCAGAAAACGTTTTCTTGCAGTTTTTTTGAGGTTCCCCATGTTAATTTTCGTAGAATGACTGGCCTAGAGAGAGGAGGTACTTTTGGAAACATTGCCAAACATTATGTTTACCAAGGTCATATTTTGAATATATCATATGATTCGGTTAGTAGCTTAATATCCATATCCGAAGGTATACTGTGCAAACTGTAGATAAAATCATCAGAAAGACTTAGTTACTAAAATCTATTATGAAGAGCACCCAATGAGGCGGGTGAGTGAGTGTGCTGTTGGCAAAATTAGCGTTTTATACCAGGGCTGCTGCAAGGGAATACTGTCGGGTACAGTTGTTGTAAGCCCGGGCCCCGAAGGGGTCCGGTCTGGGCAAGTATATTAGTATAGTATTTTAGAATTTGACAACGAAAAGGGGTGTAAAGGGGTGGAATTTATGGGCCCTGTACATGTTATATTTATTGATATCAGATCTCTAAACAATTACCAATCATACATCTTATACGGATTTGTCATACACCCCATGTTATTCTTATGGAGTTTACCAAAACATGTCAAATCTTGCTATGTTGTATTGAAATATGACGTTTTTTACTTGAGATTCACTGAGTATGCAGGTCTGCTGCAACGGGTGTATTTTCTATTAGTATTGTGTAAACCTAGCTCTACAAAACTATGAGCGACTACTAACAGTTACATGCAAAAGCAGTTGTTTGCAAAAGGACATCGGGAGCTTTGCCCCCCCACACACCCCCCGATTTACTATGTCCATTATTATCATGCCATAATGCTTTGAATGCTTTTTTTATTGCTATTGAGTAAACCTAGCTCTACATAACTATGAGCGACAAATAACAGTTACACGCCGAGGCAGTTGTTTGCAAAAGGACATGGGGGGGGGGGCTTCTTTAAGCTGCCCATGATTCAGAAGAGATGTTTTAAATGCTTTTTTTCTACTGTGTAAACCTTGCTCTACAAGATTATGAGCGAATAATAACAGTTACACGCCAAAGCAGTTGTTTGCAAAATGACATGGGGGACTTCGCCCGCCCTTTACACTGCCCATGATGAAGAAGCCATGATGGTTTGAATGTTTTTTTCCTATTAGAATTAAGTAATCCTAGCTCTACAAAACTATCAGCGACTAATTACACGCCAAAGTAGTTGTTTGCAAAAGGATATGGGGGGCTAGCCCCCCACACCCCCCCCCACTCTGACCATGATTAAGAAGCCATGATGGTTTGAATGTTTTTTTTATTAGTATTGAGTAAACCTAGCTCTACAAGGCTATGAGCGTCTAATAAAAGTTACACGCTAAAGCATTTGTTTGCAAAAGGACATGGGGGGAGGCTAAGCCCCCCCCCCCCCACCGATTTACTCTGTCCATTATTAATGTGCCATGATGGTTTGAATGCTTTTTAGCGAATTTCCTTAAAGGAATAAGCTATTACGGTAGTAGTCATGGTAAGACCTAAGTCCGAGACCATGTTAACTTTTCATTTTGGGGTCCCCAGAAGCAAAAAACATCATTCGTTCGAATTTATATATATGGCGAAGAGATTATCATTATTACTAACAGAGTACCCTTTCTTGTTCATAATTAAATATTTATTTAATTAAAATTTACGACATGTTTCGGCTCTTGGCCATTTTCATAGTCTGTAATTTATTTTATATATCTATATATATATGTCTGTTAACACGATAGATGGCCGTAAATATGGTCCGATCTTAATGAAATTTGGTACAGACATGTAAAGTGGTAATCGTTCGGACGAGATCGTGAACCAGCCCAATCGGACCACCATAAGGGGGGATAAAAGGGGATAAACCCCCCCAAAAATGGGTTTTTTGAGTTTTTCACATAGAAAAATAATACCCCCGTTGCAGCAGACCTGCATACTCAGCGAATTTCAAATGCAAAACAACATATTTTAATCCAGCATAGCGAGATTTGACATGTTTTTGTAAGCTCCATAAGAATAACATGGGGAATGGGTATGCAGGTTTGCTGCTACAGGTGTGTTTAAACTGTTGCGAGTTGGAGTCAGGATAATAATTTTGAAGTAGGCAACTCGCAACAGTTAGGACATGTCAATCGTGCGAGAGTCGAGTGCGGACGGCAGACAGTCGGTGACGCGACCACCTTATTGGTCAGCTTTGTTTGACCAAGTTGATAAATACAAGCTGATCCCGCTGACTCGCCCCATTTCCTCGTTTACAGTAAGTGCGTGCGTTTCTCTAAAATTAAATTATTTTTATACAGGCCTACACCAGTATTGACAGGACTAACGAATTGAGACTTTGCTTGGAAGTTTTACTTCAACAAGTATTATTTCTCATTCTTTAAACAAATCCTTCGTCTAACCTGGTGTAGTGTCTCAAATAGATTTCAAAACTTTTCTAAATTTAGTGGGCAAATAATTATTAACTTTTTCCTTGAGAACGTGCATCGCACACGAGATTTAGGAAGGTTGCAACCTGTTCCAAATTGAATTATTTTGAGTTTTTGGGGGAATTATTATTAGTTCAAGATGTCTGTTAAACTGTGATTGTTATTTTAATTATATAGTTTATTATAAATTTTATTGTAGTTAATTTAAATAGTATCATGTGCCACAACGACATGTCTGGAAAACCAATGTAAGTAATTTTAATTATTAGATGCTACTGTTAACTGGTTTTAGATTCACCTCTCTGTTTAAAGCTATATATTTGTATTTACCTAAATTTTAAAATTTTTCTTAAAAGTTTGATCTCTTCTATAAATTATTGGGAAAGAGTTTTTATCACTAAATTCTAGGAGTTATTAAACCATTAAAAAATTGAACATGAATGCTATCTGATTTTTCTTAAAAAAAAAATTATTGTGTGTTGTGCTGAGCTTAGGCTGAAGCGGTGGAGACCAGGTATCAATTGTTTAAAACTGAACGAGCATTCCCAGGGACGATTAAAGCGACGATCCTGAGCGTCGATTAAGGGACGATTATAAAGTTGTAATAATAATGATGATAACTAGGCTTCTCGTCACGAGGTTTATGAGGGTTGGGTGTTGTTAGGAGGTGTTTGCTGCTACTGTATTTTCCCTATATTGGCCACCCTCTGAAAGAAGCGCTTCATTTCCCAATGTTTAACGTCCTGCTCGTAAATTTGCACCACAACTAAGTTTAGGCTGATTCAGGAATTAATTTATTGCCCTATACACAACAAAAAATACAAAAATGAGAAAAATCAGAAGGCAAGGAGACTAATTGGCCAAAGTTCTAATGATATATAACATTTCCCAATAAATGAATATTTTAATTAAAGAAGAAATTTTGTCAGATCCAATTTTAATTATAATAAATTTTAACTGATCATTTCACTGTGTTGCTTAATTTCTAACCTCACAAAGTGTTTCATTAAGTCATATTAAAATCCATGGGTGCCTCATTGGGCCCAGCCACCCAACCACTGCAACTCTCATCCATCTGCTACACACTAATTTATATTATATATAGAGGATTTTCTATAAACATGATTTTCAGTGGTCAATAAGTTAAGATTAACCATAACAAAACTGGTTGGTTTTAATTCAATATTTAGTTGATCTAAACTGGAAGAAGCCATTTACCAAGTTTTATCAAGATATGTTGAGAAATAAGCGAGATATAGAATTTTCTTTATTTCCCATAAGGTTAACATTGGGATAACGTACTGTGTTTACCACTTTCAATATCTCGGTAACCAATGGACATAGAGCAGTAATTCAAAATACTAAATTGTTTGTTTCTTTGAGCTGAATTTGATAAATTTTATTTTTCTATGTGAAAAACTCAAAAAACCCATTTTTGGGGGATTTATCCCCCTTTACCCCCCCTTCCGGTGGTCCGATTTGGTCCGGTTCACGAACTCGTCCGAGTGATGACCACTTTACATGTCTGTACCAAATTTCATTAAAATTGGGCCATATTTACGGCCGCTATCGTGTTAACAGACATGTGTATATATATATATATTTAGATATATATATATAGATATATGTATAAATACCCCCGTTGCAGCAGACCTGCATACTCAGCGAATTTCAAGTGCAAAACAACATATTTCGATCCAACATAGCGAGATTTGACATGTTTTTGTAAGCTCCATAAGAATAACATGGGGAATGAGTATGGAGGTTTGCTGCTACAGGTATATTAAAACTGGGTGGTTTTAATTCAATATTTAGTAGATCTGAACTAGAAGAAGCCACTTACCAAGTTTTATCAAGATATGTTGAGAAATAAACGAGATATAGAATTTTACTTATTTCCCATAAGGTTAACATTGGGACAACGTACTGCGTTTACCACTTTCAATACCTCGGCAACCAATGTACATAGAGCCATGATTCAAAATACTAAATTGTTTGTTTTTTTGGGCTGAATTCAATGGTGCCAATAAAAATTTGAAAAATTTGATTTTTCTATGTAAAAATCTCAAAAAACTCATTTTTGGGGGGGTTTAACCCCCTTTACCCCCCCTTCCGGTGGTCCGATCGGGCTGGTTTACGAACTCGTCCGAATAATTACTACTTTACACGTCTAGGCCAAATTTCATTCCGATTGGACCATTTTTGCGCAAGTTATCGTGCTTAAAGACACACATATATATATATATATATATATATATATAGATATATATATATATATATATATATATATTTATGAAAGTGAACGAATGGTGTTTTTGGCATCTGAGGACCTCAAAAAGAAAAGATATGATGGTTTTAGGCTTAGGTCTTACCATGAGACCTACGGTAACAGCTTCTTCCCTATAGGGGAAATTCGCTAAAATTCGAACGAATGGTGTTTTTAGCTTCTGGGGACCCCAAAATGAAAAGTTAACATGGTCTCGGACTTAGGTCTTACCATGAGTACTACCGTAATAGCTTATTCCTTTAAGGAAATTCGCTAAAATTTACCAAATTCTTGTTAGAACCATTGAATCCAGCTCAAAAAAACAAACAATTTAGTATTACTGCTCTATGTCTATGGTTACCGAGATATTAAAAGTGGTAAACACAGTACGTTGTCTCAATGTTAACCTTATGAGAAATAAGTAAAATTCTATATTTCGCTTATTTCTCAACATATCTTGATAAAACTTGGTAAATGGCTTCTTCTAGTTCAGATCTACTAAATATTGAATTAAAACCAACCAGTTTAAACATACCTGTAGCAGCAAACCTGCATACTCATTCCCCATGTTATTCTTATAGAGCTTACAAAAACATGTCAAGTCTCGCTATGTTGGATTAAAATATGTTGTTTTGCATTTGAAATTCGCTGAGTATGCAGGTCTGCCGCAACGGGGGTATTTTAATAGTATTGGGTAAACCTAGCTCTACATAACTATGAGCGACAGTTACACGCCAAAGCAGTTGTTTGAAAAAGGACATGGGGGGCTTTCGCCCCCCACACCCCCCCATTATTCTGCCCATGATTAAGAAGCCATGATAGTTTGAATGTTTTTTTTCTAATGTATAAACCTGTAGCTCTACAAGATTATGAGCGAATAATAACAGTTACACGCCAAAGCAGTTTAGACATCGGATAAATCCACAGTAAACCTGGATCTGCCACGGGTATATTTTCCGTCTCCCAATTATAACACCCCCTTATGGAATGGTATGCGAAACAATCCGGTATACGATGACGAGATTAGTTTGCCCGTGTCACGTCGGCGTCGTGTGACGGACGACAAGACGTTTACCGCAACCTGCAGACGATAGTCAACCGAAACTCCATGTTGATTTGTTTACAGTTAGTGGCGAGTCTTTACATTAACTGTGCGCAATTTCGAGTTAAGATACCGCGTCACGTCTTCGAGTTTGTTTAAGACAGGGAAAGTTTTTAATCCAATTACGCGGGACCGTAGCGCAATAACCTCAACAAAATCGGTCTCCAGCGTCCTAAGTGGACAACGAGAGGCAAATGTCACAGGCACAGATAAATGATACCAATCCGATGCAAAGCATTTAACATTTGACGCTGTCTAGGCAAACCGGCCTTTACCGCGATGCAACGAAGGGTTCGTGTTTTCCGCGATGCTAAGACAAGTTCGTTACCGCGACGCCGACGCGACAACGATTTAATTCAAATTGGTGTGACAAAATTATGCCATAAAGAAAAGTACCAAGTTCATACGATGGTGCTTTTCAATCCTCGTTTTCAGGCTGCGCTGGAAAAAGCCACGGCGGAGTGCCCCTCCGGCTCCAAAAGCCGCGGCGGAGTGCCCCTCCGGCTCCAAAAGCCGCGGCGGAGTGCCCCTCCGGCTCCAAAAGCCGCGGCGGAGTGCCCCTCCGGCTCCAAAAGCCGCGGCGGAGTGCCCCTCCGGCTCCAAAAGCCGCGGCGGAGCGCCACTCCGGCTCCAAAAGCCATGGCGGAGCGCCGCTCCGGCCCTACTACACCACTGGGAGAAGGGTGTAAATAGAAGTAAAAAGAGGCAGGTACCCTCTTTACAAAATTATGCTATTTCTTATCCGCTAAAACCCCTATGGCTGGAAAACCCAAAACCTTTTTTTCAAAAAGGCTGTGTGAGTACTACTCTTAATGAAAGCTAAACAAGAATACCCAATAAGAAATCACAAGATCTGATTAATGTAAACATAGATAAAGCTGGAAAGTTTATGAAAAGACGGAGAAAACTTTGTCAAAAAAATATAAAAAACCCACAGATATCATGTAGGTAGGCCAATTGAAATTAACGGAAATTGAAATAGGAATAACAATAAGTAGGAATTATTATTATCTAAGTTATAACAACATAAATATAAAACATAATTGGTACTTTGGTATTATACGGAGGCCACTATTTTTAAAGATGGTTTTTTAACTGTACACCAAAAATAACTACATAATTGGAGAGGACTGATTGACTTACAGTCAAAATTTGACATAATTACTTTGAGTGGTCTTTGTGTTCTGCCTCCCAGAAGGCAGCGATGTCGGCAGGTAAAGCGTCACCGCCGCTAGCGGCAACACCTGATCGCCACCCTTATACAGTGCGCTGCGGCAGTTATGTAAGGTTAGGTTATCATAAATATGTTAGTACGACTATCCTTGTTTCGTTACGAAGCGAACGATACCGGATGAGTTATACTTTTGCCCGCCAAATCCTGTAGGCAAGAGATGCACACTCTCCGGTCAAAAACCTGACCGAGGCCTACTTTGAAGGGATTTGGCGGGCGAAGGTATAACTCATCTGGTATCGTTCGCTTCGTAACGAAACGAGGAAAGTCCTACTAACATAGAGTAGGATTCACCTAAGTTGGCCAAAGCATGTACTAATCATCTCATCAAAATTTTTTAAACAAGTCGCACTGAAAACATCGTTGGTTACATATGGTGTCTGTTTACATTTTCTCAGAACTGTCAAATCGCCACGTTGCGTTTGTTTAGAATCTATATATATAATTCCGTAAGTCAAATTTTTGTAAAGAAATTGTGAGTGACTGGATGGCCGTAGAAGGATGGGAGGGGTCTTATTTTAAAGGTCTTGACGTGAATTTTGAGGGAAAACTATCCATTTTTCTTATTTTTTTACCATAAATTCGCAACAGAATAAAACTTTTCCCATTAAAACAACATGGGGTTTAATTTGTTTACATCTTTTGAAATTAAAACAGCTGTGCCACAGAGTTGTATTAGTTGTATTTCTGAAAATCCGTGTACTCATAGCCTTTGATATAGATACCAGCTGTACTTTTTATGAATTTCAGTTTGTTTACTACAGCAATGTATAATTTTTAGTTATGGTGATCTATAGTTATCTTATCGTATTTCTTCTTTTCTACCTAAATATAGTAATGAACAACGGAGGAAGGCCGCGTCGCCGAGGTGTTGGCTTTCGAAATCAGCATGACAGACGACAGCGTAGGCGAGAAATTTATAATGAGGAAAGGAATGAACAACCACATCATGACGTCGAAGATACTCCTATTTTTAGATTACCACTTATAAACGAGATACCAACACACAATTTGGGCCTGATGAATGATCAATGTAGCCTATGCATTGTGGTGCGTTGCACTTTGTTGAAGAGTCTACAAATGGTCACTACAACTCTTGCTGCCATAACGGTCTCATACATCTACCACAACCTGAAAATAACAATGAACTACAACAGTTGTTTAGGAATGGACATTTTATTAAAAACATAAGACAGTATAATAGTGCTATGGCATTTGCCTCACTCTCTGCCACGAAAAAAGAAGTTCATGGCAATGGAAGTCCAAGGTCAAATTCACCGTTTTATTTCGGACTTATTACCAGGTGATGAACAAGCCCCTTCATACGGTCAGTTATATTTCATTGATACTGCAGTCGCAAATAATCTTAGACTACAAAGAACCGAAAATAGTGCCCTCAAGTTGGAAATAGTAACTCAATTGTCTGACATATTATCAAATAACCCATATTCCCAGACTTATAGAAAAGCTAATGAAATGATGACTAATGAAGGCATTAAAAACATTGAACTTCGATTCGTAGACAACATTTCGATGGATATTAGACGATTCAACAGACCTTCCGCAGATGAAATTGCTGGAGTGTTTAATTCAGAAGAAGGTGAACCTCCACACAATAGTCATGTAGTAATTTACAACCGCCAAAGTGGGCCTAAGCTTTTATCAATATTGAGCCCACACTGTGATCCAATGCTGTATCCTTTGTTATTTCCGAGCGGCGAACCTGGGTGGGACGCAGAAATGACTCACAATGGACAACGACGTCAAAGACTGCGTGAGAAGCTTACCATGCTACAGTTCGCCAGCTATAGACTTGCTGTTCGGCCCGGCTTCTCAAATAGCCATGCTGCTAAAAAACTATTTCAACAATATATTGTAGATCTATACACCAGAGTTGAAAGTAATAGACTAAATTATATAAGACATCACCAATCGCAGCTTAGAGTTGAACACTACCACGGATTGCAAGATTTTGTTTTGAACAGAGCACAACTAGAAAGCGTCACTGCGGGTAAGATTGTTGTGTTGCCATCAACATTTGAAGGTAGTCCGCGTAACATGACTCAACGTTATCAAGATGCAATGGCTATCGTTCAAAAATACGGAAAGCCTGATTTATTTATAACAATGACATGCAACCCTAAATGGACTGACATACTATCTTCACTGAAAGACAATGAAGCACCAGCCGATCGACCAGATATCGTTTCCAGAGTATTTAAATGTAAATTAAATGAGTTGAAAAAGGACCTCCTAAAAAATAATGTATTTGGAAAGGTTTTTGCTTTTGTATACGTCATAGAATTTCAGAAACGAGGCTTGCCCCACTGCCACGTCCTTAATCCTTGACGAAGAATCAAAATTTCGTGAACCAGCCCAAATAGACCGATGTGTTTATGCAGAGTTGCCTAATCCCAATGAGTTCCCAAGTCTCCATGACAAAGTTGTGCGGAACATGATTCATGAGCCATGCGGAGCGCGAAATCAGAATTCACCTTGCATGAAAGACGGAAAATGCTCAAAAAGATATCCTAAAGAGTACGTGAATGAAACATTTGAGAATAGCAATGGATATCCACTTTATCGTCGACAAAACAACAATACCACAGCTCAAAAGGGGGTTAACCTGGTTGACAATAGAGATGTTGTGCCATATAATCCTTATCTATTAATGAAATATAACGCTCATATAAACGTCGAGGTTTGCTCAAGTGTCCGATCAGTGAAGTATTTATTCAAATATGTATATAAAGGATATGACTCAGCTTGCCTAGAATTTGTAAATAGTATACAAAATGAAACTCACTTTGATGAAACGACCCGCTTTGCCAACATGAGGTATGTTAGTTCTCATGAAGCTATTTGGCGTCTCCACTCTAATGACATGCATGAACAATCTCATACAATTATTCGCTTAGCTGTTCATGAAGAAGGATATCTAAATGTTTATTTTCATGCTGGGAACGAGGAGCACGCACTTCAAAATTCAGCCGAAAAATACACAGCACTTACAGCATGGTTTGTTTTAAACAACCGAGACCCCAATGCACGTCAATATCTATATGCAGAGATTCCACAGTACTACAGATTTGTTTCAAACCAATGGGTACGTCGACAGAGATGTGGATCGAAAGTAATAGGAAGAATGTAGGGTGTTGCACCAAAAGATCAAAACAGATTTTACCTACGTATTTTACTACTACATATCAGAGGAGCTATGTCATTTGATGACATACGATTCTACAATGGTACTGCATATAACTCTTTTAAAGAAGTTGCAGTTGCAAGGGGACTCCTTCACGATGATGCAGAGTGGCATCGTTGTTTAGAGGAGATGCAAAATAGCAAAATGCCTAAACAGTTAAGAGGTTTATTTGCATACATTTGTTGCTTCTGTGAGCCATCCTCTCCATTAGCACTCTGGAATAGTTTCAAAGAAAACCTTATCGAAGACTTCCAAGAACTTGGTGCAGATGAAGCTGAAAATGTAGCGTTACAACAAATAGACTTAATCCTAAGAGAGAACGGATTTAATTGTGCCAGTCTGAATTTACCAGTACCACGGAACAATAACCATCATTTGAATAACAATAATAATATAGAGTACGAGTCTGTTGTAGGTGCCGAAATGTACTCAAAATTAAATTATGGACAAAAATTAGTTGTGGATGAAATTCTAGATTCTATATCAGGAAATTCTACGGATAATCTGTTTTTTTAGAAGCTCCAGGAGGATATGGAGAAACGTTCATTTACTCTTGCCTTCTACATATAATTCGAGGACGAGGTCAGACTGCATTAGCTACAGCTTGGACAGGAATAGCTGCTCTGCTCTTAGAAGAAGGAACAACACTTCATCGATTATTTGGACTACCAGTCCCCGTACAGCCCGTATCAGTATCTTCAATTAAAATTAATTCAGAGAAAGCTAAAGTACTGAGAAAATCAAAAATTATTATAATAGATGAAGCATCAATGGTCCCTGCCGCCGCTATAGATTGCATTGATCGTCTGTTAAGAGATATAATGAAATTTGAAAACCAAATCAATGAAAACATTGTAATGGGAGGGAAAATTGTATTGTTTGGAGGAGACTTTCGACAAGTGTTACCGGTTGTTCCCATGCAAGGAAAGGTTCAAACATTGGAGGCATGCTTGCAGAACAGTAAAATTTGGAAAAAGTTAAAATTTCTTAAACTAACACAAAACATGCGAATCAACCCTGGTGAAAACGAGTTTTGCAATTGGCTTCTCGAACTTGGAAATGGCACATTAAACAAAGGTTTCGATGTGATTGACATTCCTGAACAGTTTATCCTCAGAAATCAATCTATTATTGGTTTTACTTTTAATGAACAAATTAATTTAAACAATGTCAAGACATTTTCTAATAATATAATAATGTGTCCATTGAATGAACAGTGTCAAACCCTCAACAATGAAATCCTACAAACAATGGAGGGGGAAGCGAATGATTACTTTAGTGTGGACGAAATAATCAGTGACGACCCAACCGAACGTTTGAATATTCCTATTGAATATTTACACTCAATAACTCCCTCAGGAATGCCACCTCACAAATTGACATTAAAAGTAGGTGTCATAGTAATGTTAATCAGGACTATAAACCTAGGGTCAGGTTTGGTTAATGGCGTGCGGTTAATCGTATTAAGCATGTTTGAGAAATGCATAAAATTAGAAATTATTACGGGATCTGGAAAGGGAAATATAATATTTTTGCCTAGAATAAAGCTTATTTCAACACATTACATGCCTAACATGCCTTTCCACATGTCAAGACTGCAATTTCCCTTACGACTTGCCTTTGCTATAACCATCAATAAGGCACAAGGCCAAACCTTCCAGAAAGCTGGAGTTTACTTAGATAAACCAGTTTTTACACACGGACAGTTATATGTTGCATTTAGCAGAGTCAAGTCATCAGATGGAATTAGAGTATATATGGCAAATACAAGAGAACAGAACAATACAGAAAACAATTCATATACAAAAAACATAGTTTATCCAGAGGTTCTGACTAATTATCAAATGCAATAAGTAAGTAGTGATTTCTATTCATGTAAATAAAACTTGAATTAAACCAAATTTTAATTGTTTTTTATGCTTATTATTTTCAAAATAAAAAAGTTTACTGTTTTAGAGGCTATTGTCCCTACAAACCACCATTTAAATGTAAATGTATCTACTGTATATAATATATTGTATACAGTTTGTGTTGTAAACTATATTATAATGCTAGAAAATCAGTTCTTATTTATAAATGACCAATGAAGGTTGATAAAAAATCTATGTATTTTGGTTTTTTAGGGGCTTTTGCCCCTACAAGCCCCTAGTGTCGTTATAAGGTTATAAAAAGTTTACAATATTGCCTATTTTAGAATTTTTTATTTCCATTCAACCTCTTTACATAGCTGTCAAAGTTTAATTTGATTATGTTTATTGATTTACATGTATTTTAGTTTGTTTAACTGCTTGTTTATTTTTCCCTCGGCCAATTTTAATAATTTTTGACCTCAATATAAAAACAATCTCTCTTTTCAGATGCTGACTTGCAGCAAGTAGTACTGGCTATTCAAAAACTCGCCTATTTTTCATCATACATATTATGAAATAGTAAAATCTAAGACTATTATCATGCCGCATCCATGACACACCGTCTCCGTGTTAATACATACTTAATTTGAAAAAGCCCAACAGTAATATTTTAAGTTGCGCATGAGAACATCCAGTTGCAATATTGCACCAGAACTTTCACTTTACTGCGAGTGCTATACTAAAACAGATGTTCGTTAGCTATGTTTTCAGAACAGCTGGATTTTATGCTTAAGTTCGTAAAAAGGTAATAGTTTGTTTACTTTCGTTTTGGCCAACTTACGTGATTCCTACTGTATTTATGATAACCTAACATAATCGCCGTAGCGCGCTGTATAGGGGTGGCCTCAGTAGAAAGGCCCCCACTTAAGCAGTAACATGGGCTCTTATGGGGAATAGATTTAACATGGGCTCTTATGGAGAATAGATTTAACATGGGCTCTTATGGAGAATATATTTAACATTGAGTCTTATGGAGTAATAAATCGCTTAAAATTGTATTTTACTATTGTTCTGAATATATTATAATCATTGTGTTTTCATCTTATAATTAATTGTAAATGTTGAGTGTTTGTGTTTATAGTGAGGTAATTAACAGCAAACTAAATCTACTTTATAGATATCTAGCCTACCACATGGTTTTCTATCAGGTATCACATGTTTTATGTAAACAATGCTTTTTAAATGGCAGATATTTTACATTATTCCTCGTTTTCTGGTGAATTTCAAGCAATTTCATTATTTTTACCGCCATCACTGAATAAAGACCTTTAATTTGAGCCCTCTCCCATCTTTCTATGACTTGCCAAATGTCCGCAATTTGGATGCAAACAACCGCCTTATGAAATCTATAAGTATAAAAGAGGATGTTGGTATACATATATATATATATATATATATAGCATTGATAAACTCAGACACCGCTGGACCGATGGCCACGAAACTTGGTAGATACATGTAGAATTTCATGGAGTAGGTTTATACACCTTCAATGTCGTGATAACTTTCAGGGCTTAGCCCTGGGACCGTCTTAAAGGTACCCATGTCAGGGATTTTGAAAGAATTTGAGTTAGATTTGTTTACTAACAAAACATGTGAAAGTAAAACAGGTGATGTAAATTGATGTTATTTCTTTCTGCTAATTAATTGTATTTGTTTACATGAAGATTTGATACTTGGTGCCAGATGGTTGATGAATTAAGACTTTTGAATATATTTTAATTGCAATACATTATATAAAATGCTGGTATGTAGTATAAAATAAATAATTGATATTACTCAAGGACTTCTGTGATCACTGATCACTTATACTTGAAGGACTTCTTTTTTATGACAACAAACTGTTGTTTAAAGAGGAAGGGTGTGCTACTGTAAAGAATTAATTTTATCTACAGCACTTAAAAAAATTGCCGGGACGGCTCATTCAATCTTTTTGTTCAATATAGAGTCTAAAAACGTAAGACAGCACTTTTTAATAATTGCTGGAGTGGAATTGTAATTTTTTGTTCAAGGTAGACAATAAAACCTTAAGAAAATAATATTTTACAGTGAATAAAATTTCAAGTCATGTTCAATGGTTCCTCTAGCACATATGCCTTCATGAAGGAAAGAAATAGGATTTCTAATACGCAGGTCTGCTGCGACGGGGGTGCAATAAATTTAAAATTAAGAGTAACTATGCTCAAGGTCCCACAGTGTGGCCTTGCTATGCTACATATGCGAGCAGATTCAAAGCCGTCGAAAAAGCCAAGGGTGCCATTCCTTATATCGTGCCCCATGATCATCATCAGGGCAAGCTCAGATACCGTGCGTTAAGCAGAAACGACCTTAAATTCTTCTTGGCGTTTGTCTTGGGTGAGCCAGTCTCTGTAAATTCGCTTCTTGAGTGTGTGAGCGCAATCCTCTTCACCTGATAGCAAGATCGACTGGACAGCCGATACAAGCAAACAACACTTGCAAGAGGAGGGACCGCCGATATTGGGCATGAGCCTATCCAGGGCAGCAACACCATTTGGGGCTTTGTCGGTGGGGTGCTGGATATGGTCACATTTTTTATATAGACAGGCACTTTAGGCAGGAATAGAATACCCCCGTCGTAGCATATGCGTACTAAGAGCAAATTTCTATAAACTTTTTTTGTTTTATGGAAGTGCATTTGATATGTTTAAAGAAGTAGATTGTTAAACAAGAAAAATAAATGGGAAAGCAAAACGATATAATTGATGGGTGATAGTGTATGTTTAATTTTAATCGTGAGCGAAGCCACGGGCTCTTCTAGTTAAATATATGATTATTACTACTTGAGGTGAAATTTTCCTGGTTATTGCTTGTATGTTTTAAAACTATTAAATTATTTTTATAATTTGTTTTATAATAAAGTAGATTGATTATAATGAGTGATATATTTTTGTTATTGGATCTAACAAGTGCCAATGAGAAGAAGTAGGGATCCCGCCCCTTGAGAACCGGAAACAAGATGGCGGTCGTTTCCCGCCAAAATGTGACGTCACCGGAAACAATATGGCGGACATAACCTTACTTTTTTCCCGCCAAAACACATAACCTCACTTTTTCCCGCTAAAATACATATCCTCACTTTTTTCCCGCTAAAATACATGACCTCACTTTTGTTTCCCGCCAAAACTCATAACCTCACTTTTGTTTCCCGCCAAAACTCATAACCTCACTTTTGTTTCCCGCCAAAACGGCGGTTCCTACCAAGATGGCGGCGACATAATCTCACTTTTTTCCGTCCCCCGCCCCCGTCCCCTATCCCTTGTACCAGTGTTGGCAACTGTAGACAGTGAAAATATTCATATACTATTCAAATATTGATATGTTGGGTATGTCACATTAGTCCTTTGTATGTTATAATATTCTTTGAAATTTTACTTAAAATTAAATAACTTTGGAATGGGCTAGTTAATGTAGCTAAAATTTGGTATTTGGGTACTTCTTAACCTCTTCTACTTTTTCCAAAGCCTAACACCCCCCTTTTACCCCTTCCACCCCCTCTTTTTGTTCTTTTTCTTCTCAAATTTGACAAAAAATATATAAAATCGTCGATATCTCGAAAACGGTTGGTCATAGAGCAATTTTGGGCCCAAAAATCGACCCTTCGGGCATCCGACCTCATGGGGATTATGACCATACTAAGAAAACTTAACATTTGTAATGTGGTTTGCATCTACCAAAAATGAAGGGACAATTATCATGTAAAAATTTAAAATTAAGTAACTCTGTAATGGCTTGGTCAATTTAGGTAGAATTTGGTATTTAGGTACTTCTTAACCTCTTCCACCTTTTCCAAAACCTTACACCCCCTCTCACCCCACCCCACCCCCTCTTTTTCTTCTTTTTCTTCTCAAATTTGACAAAAAATATATCAAATCGTCGATATCTCGAAAACGGTTGGTCCTAGAGCAATTTTGGACTCAAAAATCGACCCTCTGGACATCCAAACTCATGGGGCACATGACCATACCAAGAAAACTTAACATTTGTAAAGTGGTTTGCATCTACCAAAAATGAAGTTGTAATTATCATGTAAAAATTTAAAATTTAATAACTTAGGAACTACTTGACCGAATTTAATGAGAATTGGTATGTGGGCACTTGTAAACTTCTGCTACAATTTTAACCAAACTTAAACCCTGTATTGTGGGTGAGTATCTAGAGAATTGAAGGCGCTATGTTTAAAAATTTAATATCTTTAGAACTAGTTGATGGATATTGATGTAACTTGGTATATAGGTACATGTCAGCTTATGCTAAGACTTAAACTGGTTGTTGCAGATTGCATCACAGAAATTGAAGGGGCAAAAAATAAAACACAATAGCTCAGGAACTAATTATTGAATTTTAATTAAAATTGGTATGTGGGTACATTTGAGTCTCTTCTACCTTAGTCTGTACTTTTTTATTATATATTGAGGTATTAAGACATCAATTTAAATATTCATGGGAAAATTAACATTTATTGACCAAAAGGGAAATGGATATTTAATAATTAACTTTGCTCTTGTAGCTTTTAAATGGTTGTTCTTTTGATTTGTGTAGTCAGTTTACTAGCATTGACATGTGTTGTTGTTCTTTTGATTTAAGTAGTTAGCTTATTAATATGTATAGTTGTTCTTTTGGATTGTGCAGTCACCTCCTTGTATTAACATGTACAGTTGTTCTTTTGATTTGTGTAGTTACCGATTTCTGTACGGTACGTACTACTTTATATATCTGCTACCTTTAGCTCAGTTCTTCACTCTGCTCTAGACCGCAGTTCAGTGTAGACATACTTTGTTCTGCTCTTGATATTGAGATAACATACTAACTTTTGAATTGCATAAATTTAAGTATATTTTTACATCTGATTTTTATAATAATCTAAGGTTGGTGTATTTGCCTGATTTTATTAATAGCTGTATTTGTTTTTATTATCTTTAAATAATGCAGTCTGTTTTTAAGATGAGTTCTCCAACTAAGGAACCAATTATTTTTATTGGCGAAGAACAAACTTATAATAGAAAATTTAGACTTTATGGACTTAGTACTACTTTTAAGTTTACTAAGCCTCCTAAAGGTGTATCTGAATTTGACTGGATCCGTAAAGGGCTTGATAAAATTGTTGAAAGGGAGAAAGCTAAAGCTTCTCCTACAGACTATCTTGGCTTTAAACTAATGTCTATCAATTTGAAAAGTAAGGAACCGGGGTATACTAACATGAGGTTAGCTTCTGAAGTAACTAGTAACGACATTTGGCAGATTTTCGGGGGAATACTTCAAAGTAACTCTGAAAATATTACTTCATCAGACACTTTTAGAATAGATGTTTCAAGGGTAAATGTTCCTGTTGGTAGTGGTAGAGTAAGGCCTGGACTTCATAATAGTTTTGATGAAGAATGCAAGGCAAGGCGTGGTGTAGTTGTGATTAATAACAAAGATAACCTATGTCTCCCTAGAGCTATAGTGGTAGGTAAGGCTTATGCTAAAAATGATCCTCAATACAAGGCTATTCGTCAGGATGATGGTATGAGGCAAACACTTAGAGCTAAAAAACTTATGGCTAAGACTTGTGTAGAAATCCCTGAGGGAGGAGCTGGTATTCCTGAATTAGAGAAATTCCAGGCTCATCTTAAAAAGTATAGAATAACAGTATATAATTATGACAGTAAAGGTAGAGAGGTATATTTTGTTGGTGGAAATGATGATGCACGGTTAAAAATTAACTTATTGTTCCATGATGGTCACTATAATGTAATTACTAATTTAACTGCTGCGTTTGTTTGCAAATATTTTTGTGAAGCTTGTCATTTTCCCTATGATCATAAGGGTGAGCATAGGTGTACTAATTGCTGTTCTTCTTGCCATTCTATTTCCCCTCCTTGTAAGCTTGAACATGGAGGTGTAACATGCCGGTTTTGCAAACGCTTTTTTAAGAATGAACGGTGTTTTATAGCTCACCAAGGGCAGATTTGTAAGACTATACAGCTTTGCCAACATTGCAAAAAGCTAGTTTTCCCGACTAAACGTAAAGATGTTCATGTTTGCGGAGAGGTTTATTGTAATCCATGTGGTGCTTTTAAAGACCCAAAACATCAGTGATATATACAAGTTGATCGGAGAAGTCCAAAGAACCGAGACTTTCTCTTTATTTTCTTTGACTTGGAAACAAGGCAGGATGAGACTTTGGCCTCAGATCCTAATAAAAATGTCCATAAAGTTAACTTATGTGTTTCTCAGCAGTATTGTTTCAAGTGTATTAATGGAGGAGAGTGTGAAATTTGCTCAGAGAGACAAAAAGTATTTGAAAAAGACCCTGTTAAGGAGTTTATGAACTATGTGATGCAGGTACGTAGACAATTTAAACATGTTTGTGTGATTGCTCATAATGGACAGGGATTTAATTTTCAGTTTATTTTAAAGTATATCATAGAAGAAACCAAGTTTACACCAAACATCACTCCCTGGGGAACAAAATTGATACTAATTGAAGTAGATAACGTAAGGTTTGTTGATTCAGTGAGTTATTTTCCTATGTCTCTTTCTGCACTCCCTAAAGCTTTTGATCTACCTCCAGAGAGAAAGAAGGGTTACTTTCCCCATTTGTTCAACACTCTTGCTAATCAAAATTATGTGGGTCCTATGCCTGACAAACAGTATTACTGCCCCGAGACCATGTTTGAGAAAAATTACAATGACTTTGAGAAATGGTATGATGAAAGAGTAGCAGAAAAATATGTGTTTGATTTTAAAAAGGAAATTTTGGAGTATTGTATCTCAGATGTGGAAATCTTGGCTCAAGCCTGTACAAAATTTAGAGCTTTACTTCTTGAACAGTGTAATGTAGACCCATTTCTTGAATCAATCACGATAGCAAGTGCGTGTAACTTGGTTTTTCGCCGTAACTTTTTAAAACCTAATACTATTGGCTTGATCCCTAAAAATGGTTATAGACTAACTGACAATCAATCAGCATTGGCTTTACAGTGGTTGACTTGGGAAGAGGAAAAGCGTGGGGTAAAAATTCAACATGCAGGCAGAGGGAAGGAAGTCAAAATTAAGGGGTTGAAAGTTGATGGGTTTGATGGGAAGAATATTTATGAATTTCATGGGTGCTATTGGCATGGATGCCCCAAATGTTATCCCTACAACAGAGAGGCTCCTTTGAAGGAGGATCCCTCTGATACTTTACATTTGCGTTATGAGAAAACCAAATCTAAAATTGAAAAGCTTGGGGAAGTTGTAGAGATGTGGGAGTGTGACTTTAACAATTTAAAGAAGGATCAGAAACTAAATCATTTGGACAAGCTTTCTATTCTAAACACTTTAACATTAAATGCTAGAGATGCATTCTTTGGGGGTAGGACAGATAACATAAAATCATATTACAAGTGTAAAGAGGGAGAGACAATCCAGTATGTAGATGTTTGCTCTTTGTACCCATATGTAAATAAATATTGTAAATATCCTATAGGCCATCCAAAGATTTACATTGGAAATAAAGAATGCTTAGAAAGAGGCCTTGAATTGGATGGTTTAATGAAATGTAAGATCTTACCTCCTTTCAATCTTTATCATCCTGTACTCCCTGCAAAGATGAATGATAAATTGATGTTTGTACTATGTAGGACTTGTGAGGAAACTTCAAATCAAGGTGATTGTGTTCATGAGTGTGAGGAGAGAGCTTTAGTGGGTACCTGGACTATGGATGATATTAGAAAAGCAGTAGAAAAAGGCTATGTAATATTAGACATGTATGAATTGTGGGAGTATCAGATGGTAACTTTTGAGGAAGCAGGGTTGTTTACCGAATTCATCAATAAATTTTTAAAGCTAAAACAAGAGGCATCAGGGTTTCCAGAATGGTGTAAAACTGAAGAAGACAAAGACTTGTATGTCTCCAAGTTCTTAGAGCATGAAGGGATTCAATTGGAAAAGGACAAAATTACTAAGAATGGGGGTTTGCGATCACTAGCCAAATTGATGCTAAATTCATTTTGGGGAAAATTTGGACAAAGAGAGAACATGGAAAAAACTTTACTTGTTAGAAACTCTAAGGATCTATTTGCAATTTTTACTCAGCTTGGAAGTGTAGTTAGATTTATTGAGGCTATTAATTAAGAAGTAGTATTAGTCAACTAGAAAAACTTAGATGAGGCTAGGGAGACATTGAAAACTGTTAATGTTGTAATTGCAGCCTATACTACAGCTCATGCTAGATTGAAATTATATGAATATTTAGAAGCTTTAGGAGATCAGGTCTTATACTATGATACTGACAGTTGTATTTATTTCTTCCGGGAAGGTTTGTACAGAGTTCCTACAGGTGATTACTTAGGTGAGATGACAGATGAACTAGCAGAGTATGGTCCAGGCTCATATATAACTGAGTTTGTCTCTGGGGGACCTAAAACCTATGCGTATCTTGTATGGTCTACAAATAAAAATAAGTTAGTGTCTGTTTGTAAAATAAAGGGTTTAACATTGAATTTAAAAACCTCTAAATTACTAAACTTTAAGACATTGAAAGATATGGTTCTTAGTGAAGTTCCTCAAATTATAGAAATTCATGAGAGTAGAATCAGGAGAACTAAAGACAAAAATGTTGTAACTACCAATGAAACAAAAATGTTTAACATTACTGGTTCAAAAAGGAAATTAGTTGATGGATATGATACAGTGCCTTATGGATACAAAAAACAAAGAATACAGTAACATAAACCAGGCATGTACACCACCAAACATAGAGCTCATATACCTCTTAACACATGCTCCAAAATGTTAGTCTGTTTTTAGTTGTGGTACTGAACGGATGTACTAGAGCTGCTCTGTTGCTATAATAATATACTTGTATTTGCCATGGCAGTCTTTTTGAAATTTTTGTCCAAGACAAAGCTAAAGGAAAACTCTAAATTTTGTTTGACCTCTACAGAATATAAGTTTCAGTTAACAGGTTCAATAGATGTTTTAGAATGGCCTTTGACATTTTCAGAACAAATAGTATGTCATATAACACAGAATTTGACATCTAAAGCTTTTATACAAATAACAATCAACCATGGTGATACCTCAGGAAATATTCCATTTTTACAGCTAAACAAACTATCACCGGCAGTTTTTGATTATCATTTTGAAAAAATATTTTCTCAAGTTAAGACACTATCAGATATTATAAATTTGGAAGTAACTGTTGTTACTGTTCCTAGCTGCTACCTTACATCTTAGATGAGTGTGGTAACCCTTAAATGTAATGTATAAACATCTTGTTCTCAATACTGAGGTCATTCTGTCTTGGACAGTGCTCCTAAACAGATGTGTTGACAAGGTATTAACAGTTTAAGTGTCTCCTTAATTGTTTTATAATGCCTGCTAAATATTGTAA